>CM030364.1:1643275-2243275 GCA_017893485.1 Hemerocallis citrina | reverse complement strand
CATAAAATATATTATAATATGTTCCAATAATTACAAATTAAATATGAAAATAAAAATTATCTTATATATCATTGTACGAATATCATGTCCCTGTGGCACTCCCACCAATATTCTAACATGCCTGAAGCCATCTAGCCATCTGAAGTATCAGCCACTTGTTGAGTATCCTCAACTTGCACAACGGAGTCGACACTATCAGACACTATCAGACCGAGTATAGGTCCTGCAATACATTTATCAAATTCGAAGTGGATTCGACCACGGAAACGCTCTGATGTGATTGATTTTTCATAAGGATATTGAATAGTTACGAGTAAACGATTTGTATAGGATAAGGTAATTGTGAAACTTTGACCAATGTACCTTGCAGCTCATATTGTTTGTTGACAATAATTTATGAACCCGGTCACCATGGAAACATATTGTAAATATCCATGAATAAATTGATGTTTCTTGGACAACCAAACAATGAAACAAGCACAATGAAATGTTGTAATTACTAAAGCCATTTTTTGGTCATCATAAAAGAAAGCAAGTTGGTGTAAAAAATAATTCGACTCAATTAAGGCTGCCAAGTTGGTGTAAAAAAAAATTGGACTCAATTAAGGCTGCCAATGGGCCGGACTCGTATAAGCTTGAGCCCGAGCCCGAGCCCGAGCCAGAATTCTAAAATTGGCCCAAGCCCAAATTAATCTTCGGGCTTAAAATCTTGGGCGGGCCCGAGCCCAGGCCTGATTAGACCTGAAAAAACGGGTCGGGGCTAGGCCCGAACTAATTATGCGCTATTAAAATATAATTTTCTAATAATAACAGAACAACATCTAGAATATTTCTTCAAAAATAAAAACATCTTTAGTACTACATGATTAAAAAAACATCTTGATTATTTTTTGTAAAATTATCTAATTTGTTTATTTACTAGATTTGCCCGTGGGCACGTGCCTACGGCACGTCTTCGGACCGATACAGCATATGAAAAGCCTTGTAAACAGTAAAACAACAATTATGTAGCTCAAGTTTGAATAGAATGACAATAATTAGTAATAAAAGTCCATGTTTTAATTAGTATATGTTGAAAAATAATTATAAATGATGGTATAAAATCCAACTTGTTAGAACTTTGAGGGTGGAAACGATGAAATTTAACTAATGAAGAGATATTAGCTATTTTCAATGTAACATGAGCAATAAAAAAAACATAAAAAATCTAAAAATTTACAAACCTGAAATCTGAAAATGTAAATTTCTGAGTAAATAGAGAGAGAATGAGAGAGAGAGTGAAAGAACAATAATTAAATAATTAAATGATTTGTTTTTGTTTTTTTTTGGAGGGATTTGAATTTGAGTTTTTGGTTTTGAAATTTTGGGAGTGAAAATGTGTTTTGTGATGCTAGATCTGGGCCTCTGATTTTGGGGGGTTGAAGGAGAGCCACTTGATAGCTTTCTTTGTGTTTTATTTTATATATATATATATATATATATATATATATATATATATATATATATATGAGGTTTCTTCCATTGCAAGAGAGACAACGAGAGAGAGAGAGAATTAAATAAATAAAGGAGTTGTTTTTGGGGTTTTGAATTTGAGTTTTGGGAAAAAACTTTTGGGAGGGAAATGTGTTTTGTGAGGTTAGATCTGGACCTTTGATTTTGGGGTGATTGAAGGAGAGCCGCTTGATAGCTTTCTTTGTGTTTTATTATATAGATATTCTAATACTATATTCATAAGGCATCAATTTTCTCTATATAAACTATAATACTTATTTTAACTTAAATAAATGAATGTCTATAAGAAGAAAAAAATTATACAAATGAATAAACTTGATGTTTTTTTAATCATCACTATACATAATATTAACAAAAAATTTCTTATGCATATGTATATATATGTAATCAGATGTAGATACACAAATTTGATATGGGCCCGTCAGATCTAGATACTTAAGCCCGAGCCTGAGCTCGAGCCCGGTCCGAAAATTTTTCGAGCCTAAAAAGTTGAGCCCGAGCCCGAGCCCGACCCGAATTGGTAAATGATTAGGCCAAGCACGCAAATAACCGAGTCGGACCTAGTCAGTATCGGGTCGGGTTCGAGCCAATTGCCACACTTAAACTCAATCAAGTTAGTGTAATTATCATCAAAGACCCAGCTTTGCTGTTAAGAGAAATGGTTAATAATGGAAATGAAGCAATGTTACTTCTATTATATATTTATGCAAGATGATTGTTAAAGTAATCTTAAGTTTAGTCTCACATCTGAAATAAACTCATATTAGTCTTTGTTTTCTCTTATATATAGGAGGCAGTGTATTCAATTATACTTATCCAATAAAGTATTCTTTTTTGTCTCTATACTATACATTTACATAGTAGAGCACGAAAATTTAACACATAAATTAGGGTTCCTTTTTTTCTCTCTATCTCCAAAAATGGGGGGTAAAGTATTCTTTTTTTTTGTCTCTATACTATACATTTACATAGTAGAGCCCGAAAACTTTCCACATAAATTAGAGTTCCTTTTTTCTCTCTATCTCCAAAAGGAAGGGGGGTCGTCTTCTTCTTGTCTCCAAACCCAAAACCCTAATCCTCCCTCCCATCCCGACCTCCCGCCGACTCCTTCCACAACCTAGGCCACCCGCCTTCCCGTCCCCCCCCATCCTGAACCTGCAACCATCCTCCTCTGCGTTGCCCGACGCCGCCGCCCTCTCTCCCGCAAACCTCCCTCTCCGCCCCGACCACCTCTCCTGATTCCATCATCACCCAAACCCAAAACCCTACTCTTCCCTATTTGGATCTGATCCCCTTCATCCACCCAAAATCCTGAAACCTGCAACTCGCAACCCCTCTTCTCTTCCACATCCTATAATCAAAAAAAATCAAAAAATACCTCGTAATGTGCGTTGTTCTATAATGTGTGCCAATTTTTTATGGCCTTTTCAATCACCATCTCTCTTTCTCACACGTTTTCTCCTTTAAATCTAATCTACGTCTGCTTCTATGACGACCTCCAAGACTTCAACGACGACCTCTCCTCCTCCAATGGTGACTCCCTCTCCTCAAACGACGACTGATTCTCCTTCTCTAGTAAAGGTCGAACGCATGACCACTGAAAATCTCTCTGGTCGCAGCAACTTCATGGCATGGTCTAGTTATATCATGTGTTTGCTCAAAGGGCACAAGATGTACAATCACCTCACTGAGCCAGCTCCTCTGACTACAGATCCCACATTCAAAGTACGGAATCGCAATAATAACTTAATTGTCAATATGATGACCAATTGCATGAACCAGGATATCTACAGCTCCATCACTTTTCTCGACACAACCAAAGAAATCTAGATACCCGTCATCACATGTACTCCAACAACATGCAGTGTCGGTATGACATCTTTCGCGATGCGATCGAGACCAAGCAAGATGACAACATTCATGTTTATCTCTCCCGTTTTAATCAGTTCTTAGAAGAATGGAAGATCTATCACTCATACTCTGCCGATTTCGCTGTCCAGTAGAAGCAACGTGAGGCCCTTCTCACTGTTCTTGTCTTGGGCAATATTCATCCATATCTTGAAGGTGTTCGATCTCATGTCCTTGCCACCAACACTGTCCCTCTCTCCTTGATCTCCAAGTTCAGCTATCCCAGCTACCTCCTCTTGCTCTTGTTGACACCCCACCACCGTCTGCACTCGTCTCTGACAATGGCCGTGGTTTTTCTGATCACTCGCAACGGTTTCCTTCATGTCGTGGTTTTTATCCTTCACGGAGCCATAGTAATCGTGGTCGTGGCTGTGGTGACGACCATCGCAACACTAAGTATTGTACCTATTGTCAGGGTCAGTCTCATGAGTGCAATATTTTGAAAATCCATTAGCATCCTCCTGTTGCACATTAGTCTTCCACTATGAAATCTTTTCTTCCACTGCTACTACAAATGTACCCACCTCCCAGTAAACCCTCTCAGCTGAAGGGTATCGGGCATTCTGCAATTTTCTCTCCTCCTGGTAATTTTGTTCAATCAGGTACTGCTTGTCATGTTTCTTCATATCAATAAATTATTGATTCAGGTACTTCTGAACATGTTTTCTTTACCGCTTTCTTCTTTTTCTTTGCTTCCAATTATCATGTGCGTATTGCTGACGGATCTCCTATTCCTTTTGAAGAAAATAGCGATTTCTTCCTTTCTTCAGATCTCTCTTATACATCTGTTTTACGTGTTCCTACATTTCTAAACAGTATGTTATCAGTTCCTAAAATTTCTAAGGATTTAAGCTGTTCAATAACATTTTTTTCCTTCTTACTATATGTTTCAGGATATTACGATGAGGAAGGTGATTAGCACCGGAGCCACCGGTCGTAAACAACATGGATTTTACATATTGAATTCTCTAGTCTCGGCTTTTCATTCTTCTACTAATCCCGTATTGTGACACCAGCAACTAGGGCATCCCTTCTTTACTACTCTCAAACACTTAGTTTCCGGTTGTGAATCTCTTTTTCAATTATCTTGTGAGTCGGGTGAGTTAGGTAAACATCATCGAATTCCCTACCCAGAACGCGTCAATAAACGTAGTGAACATTTATTTGGGGATTTAGTGCATTCTGATGTTTGGGGACCTATTGGTTTTCCCACGTTTAATGTTTATTGATGTTTTTCTCACATGTCATGGTTGTTTCTCTTGAAAGAACGTTCTGAAGTGCTAAGCAGTTAAAATCCCCGATTACGCCCGATTAATCGCTAATCGGAGGCTAAACGATTATTTTTTTAGTGATTTATAATATTTCAATAGTTAGCGATTTAATCGGGAATAATCGGCCGATTTTAAGTGGTCGATTAGCCGATTAAATCTCCTGTAATTTTCATACTCGTTTGCATTATTTAGGCTCAATCCGGCCCAAATCCAAAATCCAAACTCAAAATTCAAATCCCTTCTGATCCTCGTGCAAACTCAAACCCGACATATCGCCGCTCTCTTCTTCCTCGTGCAAACCCAAACTCAAACTTATTATCTTCAAACCCAAATCCAAACTGATTCTCTTCTTTTTCCTCGAGCAAACCTAAACCCGACCAGCCATTGCTCCCCCTGTACCGTCACATACTTGACCCGGCCCGCATCTGCACCTCCTCCTCTTGTTGCTCGCACTACTCCTTCCCGATTGTTTTTTATTGATGAAACCGACCACCAAACTGGACCAGACCCACATCCAAAATTCAAACTCAGCTCAAACCAAGTACTCTTCTTTTTTCCTATAACTATATGTTTCTATTTGATAGTCTCATAATAGTTCTATGTTAGGTTTTAGGGTTGTTACATAATGAGGATATATATCTTTTTTTAATTATATAAATAACGATTTTTCCGATTGAATCTCCGATTATTTTTAGATTAACCGATTACTCACTAATCGCTCCTAGACAGATTAGTTCCAAAAACCGATTTTAATTGCCTTGCTGAAGAGTTAAAATTTTTCAAGAATTTTTTTTTTAGATACAAACACAATTTAGCACTGCTCTTAAATGTTTTCGTTCTGATAATCTAAAGAATATGGAGTTCTAATTTTCAATGATTCTTTTCTCAACATGGATTAATACATCAAACCTCTTTGTATATGCTCCTCAACAAAATGGAGTGGCAGAACGCAAAAAATCAACATTTACTTAGCACTGCTAACTCTCTGATATTTGAAATGAACATTTCAAAGTTTTATCGGAGGTTTGCGGTTTTGACTGCCTATTTTCTTATTAAACGTATGACTACTATTCTTCAAAATCAACCACCTTTCAACCTGAAATTTCCATCTAAAAAACTATTTTCGCTGCCACCTCGTGTTTTTGGTTGCACATGTTTTGTTCAAAATCTCCACCCGAACAATGATAAACTTTACCCGCGTGCTACTCAATGTGTGTTTTTTGGATATTCCCGTTTTCGAAATGTTATCTTTGCTATTGCCCTTCACGGAAGAAAATGTTTACCTCGGCAGCTGTTTCATTTTTTGAACAAAAATCTTTTTTTAAACAAACTTCTTCCAAAACTCAAGTTTTATCGAAGGCTGTTGCTGAGTCTTGTTTTCCACCACTGCCACCAACATCACCACCACCACCATTATCATCACCGCCTTTGCCACTTCGGGTTTATGTATGGAAACACAAGCCGCATTATGATTCGACCATCCACGATGTACCATTGTACCCTCTGTTATTCAATCAGGACCAACAACTTCTATCGATAATATCCCTAACACAAATGATTTACATGTCGGTCAACATAAGGATGAACGTTCTTGTGCTCAAAATAATATTGCCAAGTTTGTTTCTTCTTCTAAACTGACCAGATCATTTCGAGCTTTTACCACTTTCATGGATTCAATCTTTAATCCTAAAATATTAAGGAAGCACTCAAGTATCCGTTGGATAGCAGCCATGAAAGAGGAAATGCAGGCTCTTCAGCAGAATAGTACTTGATAGTTGGTTCGCCTCCCTGTCGGTGGTAAGATAATTAGTTGTAAGTGGATATTCACAGTCAAACACAATCTTGATGGCACAGTTGAACGACTCAAAGCTCATCTTGTCACTAAAGGGTATACAGAAACTTGGGGTTGATTATGCAGAGGCTTTTTCTCGAGTTGCAAAACTCATGTCTGTTCGAATTCTAATCTCTCTTGCATCAAATTGTTCTTGGTCCCTTCATCAGCTTGATGTCAATAATGCATTCTTGAATGGTGACTTGAAAAAGGTCAAAAAGTCTGTTCGCTCAAAAAGTCTTTATGTTCTAATCTCCTCCTAGTTTTGGGCGATGGCGGGAGAATCTTGTATGTTCGCTCAAAAAGTCTTTTTATGGTCTCAAACAGTAATAAACGTAATCTTGCTATAAGTCATGAATGTGTTATGTAATAACCATGCCGAATCTAATAACCATATCTTAATTCATTATTCATTCATTCAACCAATCTGATACATTTGTATGTGTGCTTGGCACATGCATGGTAAACCGGGTACTATATCCTCTTGTTGGAGTTTTTAGAGAAATAAAAGAATCAAGAATTCTTACTGGTTATCTTGGGAATTGACTATAATGGCTGTTATTTGGGTGATCTGGTGTGGGAAAAAAAATAGAATCTTCACTAAAATCTCTCAGCATATAGTTCATCTTATCGAAGACTTCATGTATTTTGTTCATCTCTGGGCTGATTTACTCCCTTCCTAAAAAGAGTCGCTTAATTTGAGTAAATTAGATGATGTGGTGTTATCTCTTATTCATCAAGGAATTAATCTTATTCCTTAATCTACTTTCTGTCTTTTCTCTTCTCATATATATAAAAGAGTTATAGATATTACAAAACATAATTACAAAATAACACCAAAACATAATTATATATATAACAGGCTAGAGCCTTGTGCTCTATCTTATTCTATATTAAAAAATTGATCTCAAACAGTCTCCTCATACTTGGTTTGAAAAGTTCGGCATTGCCGTGTGCTCTATGGGTTCTCCAAAAGTAAGGTAGATCATTCTCTTTTCACAAAGAAAGAAGCAAAGGCATTGATATTTTGTTAGCCTACGCTGATGATATCATTATCACAAGCAGTGACTCGCAAGGTATTGCTGACATCAAGCAACAGTTTGCCAAAATCATTCAAACAAAGGATCTTGGTCCGCTTCGATATTTCCTTGACATTGAGGTTGCACGTTCAAAAGATGATATCTTTCTTTCTCAAAGAAAGTATGTTCTTGATATTCTTGCTGAGACAGAAATGTTAGGATGTCGTCACAGTGACACACCTATAGATCCCAGTATTAGGTTGTCCTCCTTCAATGATGCATTGTTTTCTAATCTAAAACGATATCACAGGCTAGTTTGCAAACTCATATATCTCAGTGACTAGTCCAGATATTGCCTTTACAGTTAGTGAAGTCAGTTTATGCATGCACCGACCATCACTTATTAGAAAGCAGTGGTTCACATTCTTCGTTATCTTAAGAAAGCATTAGGACAAGGACTTCTCTTCAGGCCTGGTAATTCTTTCTTTACGAAAATATTCTGATGCTGACTAGACAGGATCGGTTGATGATAGACGCTCAACTAGCGAATACTTTGTATTCTTAGGAGAAAATCTCGTACCTTGTAAAAGTAAGAAACAACTCGTGGTAGCCAAATCAAATGCAATCTGAATATCGAGCCATTGGGCATTTGGTTTCTAAAGTTTTCTGGCTCAAATCTCTTCTTCGAGACTTAGCAATCTTATTGTTATCTTCAGTTCCTTTCTACTGTAACAACAACGTTACTATGAACAAATTGAAGTTGATTGTCACTTCGTTTGAGATGATTGGGAGAAGGTGATTTCTTTTTCATATGTCTGATCCGGTGAACAACTTGCTGATATCCTAACTAAAGCACTGCATCCTAAGTTTTTTCAAACTTTCTTGAGCAAGCTTGGCTTTGACAATATCTACGCACCAGCTTGAGGGGGAGTGTTAAATTAGCCTTAAGTTTAGTCCCACATCTGAAATAAACTCAAATTAGTCTTTATGCTTTCCTATATATAGGAGGCAGTGTATTCAGTTATAATTATCCAAATAAAGTATTCTTTTGTCTCTATACTATACATTTACAATGACAATATTCAAAACGTGATTAAAATTTGTCGAACCCACTAGATGAATAAGAGTTGCATTATCAAATATTACCCGAGAAGAAAATTTCATTGAATAGTAAGCACGAGATATACAGATAGCACACTAAATGGTGCTGTTAACACGGAACTTAGGAAGCGAAGTAGATCAGGTTAAATCAGGGAAGGTAAGGTTAATGTTATATGGATTCTGTATTGCATGATTTATCTCAGGTAACAAAAGTAGCATAGCTCCCGAGGCTGCCATGCATCAGAAAAGAATCTTTCATGTAGATTGGCAGAGTTACCAATAATTTATAACTCTTGTCTACTAAAACCTTGAATGGTGTTGAGGATTACATCTTATGCAACTACTTAATGGAAGATGAGGAATATAATAGTGATGCACGGTACAGTAGAAGTGACAAAACTGTTTTTTAGAGGCAAACTAAGGTTGGCTATGGCACATGAATCGAACTTTACATTCTTGAAAATCAGTACAGAACACTGCAGAATGACATCTTTCACAACCATACCCATAAAACTGATAGATATTTGTTGCTCAAGAAGAATTTTGGAGAAAACCAACATATCCAAAAGTATCATACAAACAACTATCGACATCTATCAAAGGCACAAGATGCAACTTGCTAAGCATAACATGCATACATGACCTGCCATAGTAGAATTTCAATCTCACTGAAGTCATATATTTGTTAATAGTTTAATATGCAATCAAAGTATAGGTGAATAGAAACATCATACTGTTTTCATGTTATTCCAATTTTGAAAATAGAATACAAGTAATTAAAAACATCAAAAGTTCAGCAAAAATAAACAAGAAGGTATTGCTTTATTTATTTTGAAAACTTGGCATCCATTACTTGGTGAGAATTCTCTGTTTGAGAAATCTTACTGAGCTGCAATCAGCACTTTTAATGGCACACAGAAAATCCTCACTACGGACATTTGAAGGCAGTACCTCCTGCATTAGCATGATCAAAAAACAAAAAACAAAAACTTATGCATTAGCGGTGCATAGACAAAATAAGTATGCCATGTTGCCAGGCATCAAGCATCATATTAAGTATACAACAAAGTATGTATCTCTTAATTTTTTTAATTAGCTACATGATTCCTAGAATCCTATTCCTCCATTCAGTTCCTTTAAGCACTGCCTCCTCTGATGAGCATCACTATGCTAACCATGTTTTGGGGGGAAAGATAATCCAATATCAAAGCTACAAAAAATTATATCGTTTGATGTATGCATATATGCTCAGATGCTCTATATCGTTTGCTTACAAAAAATTAGTCGTTTGGAGGCTACTTACTCATGCATAGTTTGGTTCAATATAATTGTTTGGTTAAAATTATATTGAGAGTTTATTGAATAAAATATCTCCAAAAGACGTGATATTTTATTTCATGCATATGATGGCACAAAAATCAAAATGAACTTCGGAGATCATCCATACACTACCCCACACAGTGATTACGATCACACTATAGGCAGGGCCGGCCCTAAGCTCACGGGGGCCCAAGGCAAACTCCTACAAAAATTAAACTTAGTGGCCCCTAAAAAAATGTACAAATTATAAGTTGACTTCACGCACAAAATACGTATATATAGGTATAAAGAAAAAATAATTTGGGGGCCCCTAAAAATGCACAAAAAATCAGGGGCAAGATGCGGCCGCCTCTCCAGCCTCTACCTCAAGGCCGGCCTTGACTATAGGAAGGAATCACCTCATACAAAAATATGAAACTCACTTTTTGTCGGAATAGACAAAAGATAACTTCATACCAGTACATAAACAACAAAATCACAGCACCAACAACCTAATCACAAATAACAGCATAATTGAGCTTAACATTTATAAAGATTCAATTTACAAGCTTGTAGGATGACAACGACATTCTACTTCACATTTTCCACCAAATCACAACACCAACAACCTAACCAGCCAACTCTTCCACTACCACCACTCCACATCTAACCACAACATTAAAGATCCAAGCTAGGACTAATCCAATATTTAACCAAACGCCGGGAAAAAGGCGTCCTTTTGTAGTAATGTACAAAATTCATTCGTATGAGATACTAACATATAGTGAAACTATATGAACAAATTTTGAGTTTATAACCAAGAAAAAACATCTCTTCACAATTAACTGATTCATACTATATCAAACTCCCAGTTAGCAAAACTGTTCTCCTAATAAAAACTGTCAAAACCAGTCCCTTTTTCGGATTTTATTAAAATACTAAACAACCTTCAAATATCGTGAAAATTTGTGGAGTTCTTGTACACATATTGCGCAAGATCAACACATAAAAGTTCCTGCTTCAAATACTATGTGGTTAAGGATATATAACTTTCAGAAGTTCACTCCAGATTTGGGACAGAAACTGAACAGTAACCGACACTAATACAAAATCATAGTGGATCAATTCAATCCCTTGATCAATTCATCTGCAACTTCTATAGAAAATAAAGTTTCTAACTTATTTAAATACCACTTTCACAAATCATAATTCCTCAATTTCGAGAACCAATTACTTAACAAAGCAAACCATTCAATTAATATAGCATGGATTCGAAAATACTTCCCTAATTGGAATAAAACTTACCTTGCTTTTGAGCCAAATTTGAGATGGCGACGGCGACGGCGACGGGGATCTGAGCTAGGGTTTGAGAGATGGCGTCAGGCTCGGAAATCGAAGACGGTGGGTGACGGCAATGGGCGTCGGAGCGGGTGTCGGTTTGGATTTGGGAATCGAAGATAAGTGGGCTAGGGTTTGTGAGAGAGAGAGAGATCAATTGAGTGGGAAATGAAAATTTTTGGGGATCCGGGATTTTTACAAATATTTTGCCCTTTCTGACCCACTTTTTAAAAATATTGACCGACCTGACCTACTTCTGAAAATCTTTATATCCAAGTGACTCAGTTTTGAAGGCATCAATATTAATCGTTATTAAAAATAATACCATCGGTTAATATTATGTCGTTGTTTTCAATAGCGGCATCTGTTATTAAAAAAAATTGCTTTCCTCTATTGGGAGTAACGGCATCAGTTAACTTATTCCCGATCGTGTACTTTTTCTAACTGGGGGGGGGGGGGGGGGGGGGGGGGGGGGGGGGGGGGGGGGGGGGGGACAACGGCAACAGCATTACAGATATCATTGTTAGAAATAGCTGCATCAGTTATAATATTCATTATTAGGGATAACTGATGTCATAGTTTGGACCAGTAGTCACAGTTCATTTTATTACTTATACTTGGCTAATCTATTTCTCTGAACTGTTGCCGCTGTTTATAAGAACGGCAAAAGTTATCTCATATCGTTGTTTGGAATAATGATTGTGGAGGAAGAGAATTTAATGAGTATTATAACTGATGTCATTATCTCTAACAACGGCATCAGTAATGTTAATGTCGTTCTTGAGGATAACGACATTATTTATAAGTTGTTTCAGCACTTTGAATTTTTTTTCAAATCATAAGGTTTACACTTGTATAGGAAATGTACTGTGCCGGTTTTCCAAACAGTGCTATGCTAAAAAAAACTTTAAACTGATACCGCTTTTTCGAAGAACGACGTGGTATTAACCTATGCCGTTATTTCCAATAACGGTTAATGCTGACGTGTCCAATATTGGATCAGTTGGGTAAATATTTTTAAAAGTGAGTCGGATCGCTCAATATTTTCAAAAAGTAAGCTAGTAAAAAAAAATCTATCTTTATTGGGGCTATCCGGCATTCGTACAAACAATGCCGGAGTTTTTGTAAACGCCGAGATAGAAGGGATGATAAACATTTTAAAAAATATATTATGTCTACCCAAACGCCCGAGAGCCGAGATAGACATTATATTTTGTAGTGAACAAGTGAACAACCATGCCTTAATGCAGGTAATATACGAACTAAACGGAGCGGTCGGATAAATTGGTAAATGGTAATTGCCTAAAATAAAGTATTATCAAACACAAATTAGTTTAGCATCAATTACTTGATGGACAGTAAGAGCACATACCAACCATCCAAACCACTATTGCAACAAAATATAACAGTTTGTATTGATGCATATCAAAGAGTTCACTTCTAAGGGGGCATTTGGTATATGGATTGGAAGATTTTCAGGAATGAAAGGATTCCTGAGAATGTGAGAGTAGGAATGAAGATTCTCGGTAATGTTGCATTATTACGTTTGATACTGTACATTGCATTCCCGAAATTCTTTATAATTGAAAATTTTTATTCTAATTTTTTGGGTTATTTTATTGTTTGTTATAGAAATTTCATAAGAATTCTCAAATCCCATTATTTTAATTTTTAAGGGAAGATTTTTTATTTTTTTCCATTATTGTTTGTTATGGAAATCTCCATGAGAATCCTCAAATTCCATGGTTTTTTAGGGGAATTAAAAGCTTTCCCAACTAAGGATTTTGATTCCCATGGGAATCCACCATTCCTTCCAAAACTATACATGGCGCATACCAAACAAGGTAATCTAAGGGGAAATCTGATATTCCCTTATACATTCCCATGTACCAAACGCCCCCTAAATATAAGCAAGTTAGAGGACTCCTTTTCCCAAAAGGACATCTTTTTTTTTTGTGCAAAAAAGCAACTTCATATCCATGCGAGGAAAAATTCCCTCGTGCCAAGTTTGCTACAAACCTATATAGACGCTTTGTTCGTGGTCTGAAGCGTTGATTTACCTACTAAACCATAAAGGGCTTTGATCCAAAATCCCAACATCACAATTCTATTTCTTTCTGAATTTGGGAGCAAATAAGCATCTAAACGCGGCATTTCCTCAGTGATTCTTCAAGATCTTGGCGTGCCACATGAGCCTGAATTTCATAATTTTGGATGTGTAAAAGAAGTATAAATATCTTTATATAGTAGACATTCGCTAATTAGTACGGCATATTCAGAATTGTAACCTACTCATGGCAAATATGTTTTTTTCAGAATTGTAAGCTCTAATACGTTTTTTCCTAAAGCGAGTTCCCCACCAAACTGTAGCTGCACCATCCCATTTTAGTGCATTTACTATGCCCAAACTAAGGTTATTGATGCATACAAGTATTTTTGTTGGAACAATGATAATGCTCTTCCACTGCATAAAAAAAAATGTCCCTTTTTAGCGTATTTACCATGCCAAAGCGTTGGAACATTGATAATGCTTACAATACATACAA
Organism: Hemerocallis citrina; assembly: GCA_017893485.1. NCBI lineage: Eukaryota > Viridiplantae > Streptophyta > Magnoliopsida > Asparagales > Asphodelaceae > Hemerocallis > Hemerocallis citrina. The sequence goes on along the minus strand of CM030364.1, from coordinate 2,229,450 downwards.
AAAATCAAGTGATTTGGAGGTCTACTATACATGCATTATGTCATCCATTTGTTATACTACTAAAAAAACATTCAAATTTCGCAACCACTTGAAAATGATTAAGAAGAAGCATCCAAATAACTTTAATTTTTTATATTGATAGATATTATCGCATGAGAAATCAATAAAATTTATGCACATCTCATAGAAATTATAGTCAAATAAAAAGCTTCAGAAACTAACAATTTACGAACAAAATCTAAATCAGAAATTTATAATAAAAAACACATAAATTAGCTAAGATCGAATTGCAGAATCTTACGAATCTAAATCGATAAAAAAAAGAAAAAAGGATCAAACGAAGAAGAGTCGATTTGTACCTTTCGAATTCTCTGATTCGATCGCTCGATTTTGATCTCAAATTTGGATTTGGATCGCTCGCAAACTCCGTTGATTTTCAGATCTAATCATATGAAAGATAAGATGATGAATGTGACATTCACTTGTTGTTGTTTGTTTGATTTGTTTGATAGAGAGAATTACGAGGTTGCCATCGCATTTCTCGCTTGTTGCTTTGGTTCAACTCAACCGAGCCAAGCTAGTGCCAGACTGGTTTTCTTTATCTTTTTCGTTTTCGTTTTCAATAATGATTACCAATTTTCAGTGTATATATGTTCGTTACTAGTTGTTTCTCGATCTTAGTATTCCTAAACGATTAGCTGAACATTGTAGTCCTGCCAATCGAAGCCAAAAAAAAAAAGTTACACGACGAGAAAGTAAGTTCCTAGAAATAAGTAAGGTGAATTTCGTGAAATTTAACCATCTTTACTCCCTAGTTGCAGTAACGAGGTTACTTAGGACTGGTGAGATAAATCCTTACTTCCCAGACACTAGCAATCCTTTTTAAGGATACTCCGAGCTGGTCTGCAGAGTAGTGCTTACCGTTTACGTGCCCTTCTACCCTGAATTCTGCCCCGAAGTTACAACTTACATTACCACTTCCTGATCTCAATCCTGGCCGGTGAAAATTTTACTTGCAATGAGATAACGTCTAACACTTGTTCAGGCATAGAAATACACAAGGTTGGGCTGCCTTTGCAAGAAAACTGTTAAAACTTGAATGTGACAGAACTTCAAAGTGCCCTTAATCCCAACTTCTTACGATGAGAGTTTTTAAGTTCTACGAGAGACCCAAGAGAATGTTAGATAACACCCAACCCTCCGGTATTATTTGCGCATCAGATGGCAACCTTTGCCATTCACGAAGAGGAAAAAGGCTCCTCCACCGCGGCCGCCTCTTCTAAGTCGATATTCTGGTGACGCTAGGAATCCTATCCTTTTAAGGATACTCTGAGCTCGTCTGCAGAGTAGAGCTTACAGTTTAGTTGCCCTTCTACACTGAATACCAGAATATAATTAAGTATTCTTATGATCCTTGCTACACAAAATTCAGAAATGATCAAATTAGAACTTGCATTGCCTCTCCTTGACCTCAATCGCCAGTAGAACTTGCACTACTCGCCATGGAGATTTTACACAAGATACTATGTTTACACTTCTTCAGGGAAGGAAATATACAAGGCTAGGCTGCCAATGCTAGAAACAGTGTCAAAACTTAATAGTGACCAGATCTGCAAAATTCCCAGAAACAGCGCCTCTTAAGCACTTCTTAAAAAGAACTGGCTCACCTAACTACATTTAGTCATTTGTTCGAACAGTTTATAGTACCTATATAACGACAGGTCCTCGAAGCCAGCATGTTAAAGTACCAAACTTCTCACTAATATTGAAAGGTCAATTACCCAAACGAGAACAACATCAATTATTCACGATAAGCAACCAAACAAAATACTGAACCATCCACCAGCACTACTATTCACTTAAAAGCCACCGCAACAAAAACTGCTACCTACACAACAGATATATATAAAGGATAAGCACCAAAATGATTCAAAACATGCATACTGCGAACAACATAATCAACAGCTACAGATTTACGTTCACAATAACCACAAGACTATTGCAACTGCAAGACAAGTGAAGTTAACAAAAACATAAACACTGACTACCACAAAATAAAATCAAGATTTTTAGTTTAGCAAATTGTACACCTTACTCCCAACTTCAACCGATGAAAATTTTAAAACTTTAGGATAAAGGTAGATTATCAAATTACGCACTGCAAATCACTAGATAAAATCTAGAATAAAATGGACTTTTAAAACCCTCTAGATCTCATTATCCCAAACAAACTACCAACAAAATAGAGCAAGGAAAATCAACCACCCAAAAAACCACATCCTACACAGCCGCTTTGCGCAACTCACTAGCACCATGGGCAAAATGGCACCTATCCCCAAAAGTGCACGTGCCCTTTGCAAAGTTATCACAGAGCTTGGTCTTGAAGTTGTTGCCTCCATGAGCCGAAGGTGGTCCATGAGAATGAGCAACAGGAGCAGCGTGATGGGCCTTCATAGGCATCGGGGCATTAGCACTGACAGTACGGATTAGATCCTGGACCATTTGACTGGCAGTTTGGATCTGATCAAAAGTTCCTTCCAGTTCAATGTTCCTCAGATTTGCATCAGATTCATGGTCTCGGATGGCAAGTTTAGCTCCGGTGGTGCGGCATATGTGCTTGGTGTTGATACCACCCTTGCCGATAATGGCTCCAGCAAGAGAAGCATCGACACTGATCTTCGACGTGGCTGTAGCTCCGAAGGTTGGTGGGACCATCATGGAAGGTGGCGGCGGCTCAAAGCGGGGTCGGGGTGCACCCATTCTAGCAGGACCACCACCCATGTTTGGTGGGGGCATGCGGTCATGATGAGAAGGAATAATAGACTTGCCAAGATCCTTGTCACCATGGGCGAAGTGGCACTTGTCTCCGAACTTGCAGCCTTCAGCAGTGTTGTACTTGTTGCACATCTTGGTCTTCATAGCAAGTGGGCCATGGGTGTCAGGGATTGGGCCAGGGGGACCCATTGGGCCTCCTCGAGAAGGGGGAGGGGCAGGGTTAGGATTCCCCATGTTGTTGCCCATCTGATGAGTAAGAGGGTTGAAGCCACCTGGAACGTAGTGGAGGAAATGACATGACTCACCAAATGGACACCCAGCAGTGCTGCATCACCAACAGAAAAACAAAAGAACTTCTCAAAATGGAGACAGTAACTATATAGGTTTTATATTACGAAAATTACTAAATCAACTAAGCTGGAATTAGCAAGATAAAGTTAACAAAATCAACAGGTCAACTATAGAGATGATATTAATTACCAATGAAGTAACTTGCATAAACCAACAATTCAACATAAATTACCCACACCACAGACAGGTCTCATCTAAATTGTAAACATTTTTCAGTTAGCTATACGCTTCAGAACTATCCACCTATATATCAATATGTATGCATATCAAAATTATTATCATGTTGGCATCCACTTACATGCATGCCAACATGATGTTTACATCTTAAAAATGAAGGCAACCATGAAAGACGGAAGAATATGTTTTCCAAACAAATGCGGAGGCAGAATATGTTAAAGAGAAACATATACAACATATATCCTAAAATCCCAAATAAGTTTTCCTACGCCTAAATTAACATGTTATCCAAAGAAAAGAACGGAAAATAAGAAAAGGAATTCTATCCATTATACGCAATTGGATCACAATTCAAAGACTGTTTATAGAATACAAAAAAAAACCTTTACAAAAGTCTGCTAGATATGATTACAAAATTAACATGTTATCATTAATGTTTGGTTACAATATTATTCTCCATACCTCATTTTTTGGATGAGACCTGAATCTAATCTTAAATAATAATCTTGTTCAGAAACTCATCTTATTTCTAAATACACAACTTGAAATTAGGATCCAGGGGTATAAAAAGTTCAATGTAGCCTAAAGCTAACTAGACCAGTATATAATTTCTTGTAGCCAAAAACCAAAAGAAGATTGGGCTAGGGTTAGCATACATGAAACCCCAACCAAGGACAGACAAAGATTATGCCTGGGCCATCCCGACCAATGTGTTTATTCCTTCAAAATTCAGGGAACTAGAAACAATAGAGCAGTTTTTTCCTTCAAAATGTTAGGATTTAGAGAATATTTACCAGATTAACTCATAACTTTGAAGATAAGGTCAAAATTCAGGGAAAATATTCTAATTAAAAATGAAAAAGTAGTGCCAAAGTGGTATATTTAGTTTTTTAATAAACTATAGGCATTAGCAGACAACTTGTACAACCAACAATAAAAAGAAGACATTAAAAATCAGTAACAGGCTCAAAACAAGTAGGCTCTGGCATAGATTACCTAATGGGTGAAGGAAAACTGTATCAATGTTTATGTTTGGACATACTCTAAAACTAAGTTCATCGTAATCACAAGTTATTGTAGTATCAGTTTTTATTCAAGTCTAATTTTGTTGTTGATTTAAATTGTTACCAGAATATTTTATACTCTAGTTTTGTTGTTGATTTTAATTGTTACCAGAATATTTTATACTCCCACACCCAGGACATGGCTATGTTTCTTTGGAAATTACAGTCCTTAATAAGATGCATATCTGCTACAATTTTGTAATCTTTCTCCAAAAGAAAAATATGGTATATCATAGTTTAATTTGTTTTTGTTCTTTCAGCTGTTCATCAAACTATTTATTGTTTAAACTAACCATCATCAAGCAGCCAAGATTATGGACCAACCAACTAGGCCACCTATGACTAAGCTGTCCAGAATACTCAATAAAATTTACAAGGAACTTTATCCAGGACATCAACCAAGCTCAGCTTATACTGCTTACAGAGTACAATAATAGCAACACAAACATTTGTTATAGAACATGTGAACACATGTAAATGAAAAGCATGTTTCTATTAAAATGCTAATTTGGAGCATGATAATTCTCACACTGATAATCGATGAGGTAAAACTTTTTGTTCTATGAAAAGAAAAACCTTGGACTTTAAAAATTAAGAAGCCACCTGAAACCTATTTGTTCTATATAATAAAAAAAATAGCTTCAGACATGAAAAATTATGAAGCCACCTAAGGTATAGAGAAAATCGTAATTTTGTTTACTAAAATACTACAACTGCAAAAGCCACAAGTCTAGTTAAAAAGAGAGGTGGAGATGAAGTATCAAGATAAACAATAAGTTGTGACAGTAAAGAAAATACGCAAAACAGTAAATCACTGGACAGATTAACTGTTTATCATGGGTGCAGACAAATTTTATAATCTTACCGTACTGTGAGAAATAGAACCACCCATTTTAAATTTGATTGCTAGAAAGCTTGCAATTCTTGACATGCATGCATGCAAACCAAATTCTGAATGATTAAAGTATAATTTGCATGCCCCAAAAATATTGCTGTGCAGCAATTAATAATATAGATATCTTAATGATGTCTGAGATATACGATGACTGCTTCAGTTTAAGTAAAGCAGCGGTTCATTTACTTGGTATAAATTTCTTGTACATCACCGTTTTACACAGTTTAACAACCTTTTGTTAACTTGATTAATGCCCAAATACCTGTACCAGAGCTTAAATATCAATTCATTAGCTTTGAACGATTAAATATGCTTAAAAATTAGAAACAACATATATGATTAACTTATAAAATTGAAGTAGATCATTTCAGTTGACATTTATTTTAGACAAGTTAAGATTAGAACCTGAAAAACTTGGTGCAAGGCTTCGATTTGCTTCCTAAACCATGTACGTCCAATTCTGTTACATGACATTAATTATGTGCTCTCAGTTAATTACAATAACTTTTAATCTTGGCTTGATGCTTCCAAAAGTAGAATTTAAATTGGAAATCCATTACTACAGAATGAACTGTGTAATAATTAGACTAAATTTTTTCAACTATGTAAAATATGAAGGACAATTATGTGAAATCCAGTGAACCATCAACAAAACTTGTCAAATTATTACAATAGAATAAAAGAAACACCTCAATGTGTCTTTCAAGTTACATTTGCTTGGAACATAAAAATTATAAGTGAAATTAACAATGTAAATTTGCACATTGTTTTGCAAAGCTAAAAAAAAATATTTCTGATGCACTCAGAAGGTGACATATTTGAATATCACTGCCAGATATTTCTTGGTGAAAATTTGCCTTTAAAAATCATCTTCATCAATAAAACAAGATCAATATTGAATGTCTTTCACAAAAGAGATCATACATTACAAAAATCACTAATGCAATACAGAAAGTAAAAAAATAAAGATAGATATTTTCCTCGATGCAATGCATAACTGGAACATTTTACAAGCAAAAAATTGATATTTCTTGGTGAAAATTTACCTTTAAAATCATCTTCATCAATAAAACAATAACTATATTAAATGTCTTACGCAAAACAGATCATTCATTACAAAAATCACTAATGCAAAACAGAAAGTAAAAAAAAAAGAAATTTATATTTTCCTCAATGCAATGCATAACTGAAACATTTTACAAGCAAAATTTAAACAAACATTTTGAACTAGTTGCCAAAACCAGATTTTATTATATCTTAGGTCACACTTTTGAAATCAAAACTTGTTTTTTTAGCATCCATTCAGCATCGCAGTTCACTTACTGGTATTTGAAATTTTCAGTTAAAATTAATAAATTAGAACACTTCTCCAAATAATAAATCTATAATTTAAAAGATGTTATTAGAAGAATTGGTATATTTTTGGATAGTTTCTTGCATTAATTCAACATTACAGTCTCTCATAGCTGAAATTCTTAGTTTAAAAAGCTCAAAGAAATGCCAACAATGTTACTTTAATGATGGATAAAAAAATTGCCAAATGTATTATACAAAGCCATTACCAGCAAACTGATCACTCTTAAATTACATTACATTCACACTTACGGCATTAAAAATTCAGTTTGTTATCACCCTTTAAAGATGACACGGGAGTAATAAATTTTAAGTTTCATCCACAAAATAGTTTTAAGAAATATTTGCAAATTAACACTTTTAACATAACTTCTTCCACCCTTATACAAAAAAATACAGAGCTATTGAAGGAGATTCGTTTTGTTTATTGAAGGAGATCATACATTCCCTTTTTCCTTTTATTTATCAAACACTGGAAATTACTACGTATGAAACATAACCCACTGATTCTTATAAACAGAAGATAACCAAGTTTTATTTTAAGGGAACAATCAACTTCTAATCTTTAATTAGAACCGCAGTGACTGTCAAGCAGATAAAAACCAGGCCTTGATTATAAACCCAATAATCACCCAAAATCCCAACAAACTAGCCACAAAAGATTAATTTCCATCAGATCTACACAGAAAACCTAACAAACACCAACCCAAACACGCCCAACGATTCAAAAAAGGTTTCCAACAAAACCCTAATTCACCACCACTCAGATCTGCAAGAAAACAACTTTAATAACAAACAACAAGAATCGCTACCAACACCGTAGAAATTTCGAAAATTTCAAACCCTAACGGGATCTTTACCTTTCATCCGCTTCGATCCGTTGCCATTGGCCGCATCGTTCCTCCCCCTCTTTCTCGGCGCTCCGAAATACTCCATCAGGAAGAGGAGAGAGACAGCTGCGAGATAATCGAAAACCTTATAGAGAGAAAGCCGGGATTTTTTGAGGAAGCGAAACCCTAGAAAAGGGCTAGGGTTTTTTGGGGGCGACGACGAAGGCGAGCCGAACAATAAGAGAGGGGACACTATATAGGTGGATGCCAGAGGGTGAGTTATTAAATCCAGTTTGTGATTAGTTTGGATTCCGGCGCGGCCCAAAATCATTTTGAACCGACTTACTTATGATTTGGTTCCCGGTTCGGGTTCGGGTTCGAATTTGGATTTGGGCGGTGACCAGGAGAGCCACATGGCGTACGGAGGTAGCTGGAGAAATTACACGTATAAATTTTTTATAGGAAATAATAAGTGCCTTTAAATTTCCTTAAACGTTGTGCTATTTACTTGATTGTTTGCTTTTTCGGGAGATATGCATTGTGGCGTAGATTTTGAGGAGATCCAAAGGCTTGTTTGGCCTTTCTTTCGCTATAACTTTTATGTTTGCTGGGAAAAAAACACCTGTTATATGTCCTTTTTTTTTGTTTTGCATGATAATGGAGTTTATTTACTCAATTTTGTTTGAAGAAATAGTACGCATACGGAGACAAAGTACATGTACGGTGCAGTGTCTACATGTCCATCTTGTGTCATAATTTGCAAAAATTTTCAATTTTTCATAAAGCTTTACGATTTCGTATGGACGGAGAAATATATTATTTGGGGTGCATACATACTCTTTAGATAACGAAATGACATGGACAAAAATAATAGTTAATTGGGTCCGTATGATTCCCTCCCGAATCTTCGGGTTCCTAAGGGCGAAACAATAATTTTACAATAATAATAGGTCCATGACCAGAATATGGGCCGTCCACAGACCAACAATCGACGCTTAGCCCATAGGGCTGGTTCACATTCTAATCAGGGAAGATTGACCAGCCAATTATGGCTCGCAATCAAATTTCCCAAAAACATGGATATATTTACTAATTGGATCTCTTGTTTAGAGGAATATTTCAAACCAGTTAAGAAATCTTCCTAAAACTAATCCACACTAGGCCTATAAATACAGCCCCTCTTCCTTCATTACTAGGTAATCAACATTTGGTCCACAAAAACCTAGTTAATACTCTTGAGTTACTGACTTGATCATCTGAGGGACTGTCGCTAAGAAAAATCTCGGTGTTTCAGGTTTGTTTGCAGGTTTTAGACAGTATCTCAACCATCAATTCCAAATTCATCCACAAAAATCAGCCTCACATCAAATCTGATTCGCGCGCGGGGGGGGGTCTAAGCTTTCCCTAATCATCAAATAACTCAACGGGGGAATCTATTTTGATCATACGATGAAATTAAGATTATTATCTCTGCCTTCATCGAGAGATTTTTGAGTTCACCTAAGATTGAGAATTACTTGGGGTGCGATGATTATTGTTGTATCCTTTATGTTTTAGAGAGGAAAGAAAATGATGTCTATGTCGGAGAATGAATGAGCGCCATTCATATACTCTTACGCTCTTCTCTATGTAGAGTAATCTAATCAGTACAGCGGAAGTCTTTAGGCGCTAAGTTAATCGAAAACCGATCACAAAGAACAACAAAGCAATACACAAATTTTCACAATTTAGTATCGGTTCGGCGAACCTAATCCGTAGTTGAAATAACCGATATATTATTCAACTATATATGACACAAGAGTTATAATGCTCGCACCAAAAACTTATCTTATCTCTTAAGCCTCACCAAAGATACTATAATCTATACAACCACTTTTGGTTGAAGGATTTTTATTTTTTTATTTTTTTTAAAATTAAAAAAAAAAAACAAAAGCAAAGGTAGGAGGCAACTATACTACATATTATAATTTGAATCATATCCCTTAATCGAACCTTAAAAATTGTGCATTATTATATAAATATTACTAGATAAAAAAATTTTAAATTGTTTTATTATTTTCTTTTTTAAATAATTATGCACAATATTACACGGATTATACTACATATTATATTATATAATATAAATTTGTGCAATATTGCACTAAGGTACCTTAGTGTTTACAATAGAAACTCAGATGAAATACTCCCCTTTCATGAAGGTCAATACAATTATTTATAACATACGTTGTAGTCTCAAGCCTTCACCATCCGATAAATCCTGAGGAAAAAGTCATGCGATAAGAGCCATATGATAAATTGGATGATAAACTGAGCGCAAACAATCCCCAAGGAACCGACCTAAATAGTGTCAACTGACATTTGCGGACGACTGCTCGACATAGCAATCGACTGATATGAAGTCAAGAGCATCCAAAGAGCTCCCCTGGTAGTTGCGGTTGACTGCCCTAAATGGTACTTGATATGGCTAAAAATGGGGTTAAATCGGGACCGTCCAAATCGAGCATGAATCTTGAAGCACAGGGGTAAAAAGGTAATTTCACATACAGATGGGCCCAAAACGGGTATTGGGCCTCCTTCTCACAGAACCAACCACCCGCGAAGGGATCCACTTCAACTGGGCACGGGTCCCGACCCGATACAAGCCCAGTTCACCAAGAGGAGAATCAGGGCCATTGATTTGACTAAATCAAATCAACAAGCCTGATTGGCTCCCACCAGGGAATCAGGGCCTAATTTCCCAAAACAGAATAGGAGGATTTTCCTCCTGACTGTTAGGCAGGAAATCAGGCCCCTAACCGTTCCAAAGGCGACTATAAATATCACCCCTCTACCACCATGACCAGGTTAATCACTTTTTTCACCACTTAAGCTCTTTCTTAATCTTTTCCTGATTACTGATAAGAGCGTCGGAGGGTGCGTCGCCGGAATCAACCCCGGTGTTTCGCACTTCCTTGCAGGTCGCGGCGGGAGCAAGAAGGCTGAGTCAACTGTTCAGGTTTTTCTCGGACTCACAAATTCTATCTGTTTACCCCCACACCGAAATCAGCGGTAACAGATTGGCGCCGTCTGCGGGAAAACCACACGAACAGCCTCAGCCCATTCTCCGTCATCCTCTGCAGTCATGCCTCCGAAGAAGGTCAGATCCAGAGGGTCGAACCGTGTGGGCAACCTCGCCGACCCGGCGAATGAAGTCCCAGTCAATCCTATTCCTCAGTCCGACCTCCCTCCGCCGACCCAGCAGGTCCCACCTCCTCCTCCCAAGCAGCAGACCAACAATGGTCCGTCCGGTCATAACGGTCGGAAGGAGAAGCAGTCCCTCAATCCGGGCCATGTCTCGGTCCATAATGGGTCCTCGGACTCGATGGCTTCTCATCATCCTGACCTCCGCATCACACTTCTGAACCGCCAGAAGGACGACGACCTCCGCACCCATCTTGACGAGAGGCGGGCCCGAGAGGGAGCCTCCCGCCAGCGTCAGGGTGAGCGGTCCCCACGTCGCCGAGACGGCAGAAGGTCCCCGGACCGCAGAGGCCGAGCGGCGTCCCCCGAGCGCCGAAGGAGGAGGTCCCGTTCCCCCGGGGATCGGCGTCATCCGAGGGACCGAGATGTGCCTATCAGTCGGGCCGAATTCCTCCAGTTTCAGGAGACCGTTCTGCAGGCTCTCAACCTTCGGCAGAACGTCCAGAATGCTCAGAGGGCTCCGACGCCCCCCAGGGATCCCAGTCCTCGTCGCCGAACCCGGAGCCCTTCCCTGGCTCCCAGCCGCCAACAACGGCAACAAAGCCCTCGCCGGTCCCAGGACTACCGGCGTCGCAGTCCACTCTCCCCTTCCTATGAAGAGGAGTCCGGGGGGTCATATGATTACCAGCGGAGGGACGACGCCCTCATCCGCCGTCTCCATGAGGTGGAAAGGCGTATCGGCCGCATGGACAGGGAGGAAGAGTCCCGAGCAGGAACCTTCCGTCCCAGCCGACCCCCCTTCTCACGGTCGATCATGGAGGCCCACATACCGAGGAGTTTCAAACCGCCACAGTTTGAAACATACTCAGAGGAATCCGACCCGGTCGATCACGTCGAAAGCTTCAAGACCCTGATGCTGATCCATCAAGCTTCCGACGCTGTGCTCTGCAGGACCTTCCATGCCACCCTCAGGGGGTCGGCTCGGGAATGGTATTCCAGGCTCGCCCCTTCCTCCATCTTCTCGTTCGAGCAGTTTGAAACACTGTTCATTACTCACTTCGTGAGTAGCAGGCGAGCCGAGAAGACAAGTCTGTCCCTGCTGAACCTGCGGCAGGAAAGGGAAGAGAAGCTGCGGGACTATGTGAAAAGATTCACCGCAGAGGTCAGGTCTATCGCCTCCTTAGACCAGTCCGTGGCCACCGTGGCGTTCCAGTCGAACGTCCTTAACGCCAACCTCCGATCATCCCTGGCCAAGAAGCCCCCGCATGACTTCGCCGACCTCCTCCTGAGGTGCGAGAAGTACATCCGAGCAGAGGAGGCAGAAGCCCTTCCGAGCTTCGGAGGGCCCTCCGCAGGGTCGAAGAGGAAGGCGACGGGGGAAGAGGGGTCCAAGAAAGCTCAGAAGGACATTGGCGGTCAGCGCCGCCCTCCCCCCAGGTTCGAGAAGTTCACTCCCCTCACCACTAATGTCTCTACTATCCTAATGGAGGTGGAGAAGGAGGGAGTCATCCCTCCGCCTCCGAGGATGCACACCCCAGCGAAGAGGAGGAACAAAGATAAGTGGTGTCGTTACCACCGAGACCACGGCCACGACACGAATGATTGCCGGGCTCTGAGAGATGAGATAGAAGCCCTCATTCGGAGAGGGCAGTTGGCCAAATTCGTGAAGGCTAACGATCGGACAGATCGCAACTCTCCTCCGCCTCGGGGGGCTAACAAGCGCTCCGAGCGGCGCGAGGAGACACCCGAGTTCGAGGAGGAACGGGTTCTGCACCTGATCCACGGAGGCCCCATGGGGGGCTCCTCTAATTCCTCCCGGAAGGCCATCGTCCGAGAGGTCAACTCGGTCCACAGTGCCCCTCCCCCAAAAGGTCTCGGCGTCCCTGTGTCTTTCTCCGATGCCGACCTCAAAGGGGTCCGAACCCCACACTGCGATGCCCTCGTCATCGACCTCCGCATGGCCAACTTCAAGGTGCAGAGGATTTTAGTGGACAATGGGAGTTCGGTCAATATCCTCTTCCTCTCGGCCTTCCGAGGCCTGCAGCTGTCCCGGAACCGTCTCAAGCCGGCCGGTTACACACTCCACGGGTTCACGGGGGTCCCGGTAACCGTCGAAGGGGTGATAACCCTATATGTTACTGCGGGAAGCACCCCTACTACCCGGACCGAGCCGATGGACTTCATGGTCGTCGACGTCCCGGCAGCATATAATGTTATTCTAGGCCGACCCGGCCTAGCCGCCTTGGAAGTCGTCCCCTCGGCGTACCATTTGAAAATGAAGTTCCCCACTCGGTCGGGAGTAGGGGAAGTCAGGGGAAGCCAGGAGACAGCCCGGAAGTGCTACATGACTTCCACCAGGGGACCAGTGCTCTCGCTTGAGACACTAGAAATCCCCGAGCCGAAGGCCCGCCCAACGTCCGAGCCGGCGGACGAGTTAGAAGAAGTACTCTTCTCGGACGATGATCCGAGCCGGAAATTCCTCATCAGCAAATCCTTGCCAACCGCACTGTGTTCGGACCTGATTAAATGCATCCGGGACAACCGTGACCTGTTTGCATGGTCGGCCACGGACATGCCCGGCATTTTCGAGGAGCTCCTCGTCCATCGCCTAAGTGTCGAACCGGGGTGCAAACCGGTCCAGCAGAAGAGGCGAAAGTTCGCTCCCGAGCGACAGCAGGCCATCAAGGAGGAGGTTGATAAACTTCTAAAGGCCAAGTTCATACAGGAGGTAAATTAGCCCGAGTGGCTGTCGAACGTTGTAATGGTCAAGAAGTCCAATGGCTCGTGGAGGATATGCATTGACTTCACCGACCTGAACAAGGCGTGTCCGAAGGATCCCTTCCCGCTCCCGAACATCGACACCCTTATCGACGCCACCTCGGGCCATGAGCTCCTCAGCTTCATGGATGCCTTCTCGGGGTACAATCAAATCCGAATGTTCCCTCCGGACATTCCGAAGACCTCCTTCGTCACCGACCAAGGCCTCTACTGCTACCGGGTAATGCCGTTCGGCCTGAAAAACGCGGGCGCCACCTACCAGCGCCTCGTCAACAAGGTCTTCCAGAGCCAGATCGGCCGAAACATGGAGGTGTACGTTGACGACATGCTCGTCAAGAGCATCCGCGGCACCGATCATGTAGCCGACCTCCAGGAGGCTTTCGGCGTGTTGAGAAAGCACAGCATGCGGCTGAACCTGAACAAGTGTGCGTTCGGGGTCTCCTCGGGAAAATTCCTCGGCTTCATGGTAAGCCAGCGAGGAATCGAAGCTAACCCCGAGAAGATTAAGGCCATATTAGACATGGCCCCGCATCGGAACATCAAGGAGGTGCAGAAGCTCACCGGTCGGCTCGCAGCTATCGGTCGGTTCCTCTCGAAGTTGGGGGAAAAGTGCCTCCCCTTCTTCAAAGCACTCAGGGGGGCTAAGGGTTTTGAATGGGGCCAACCACAACAGGAATCATTCGACCAGTTGAAGGCGTACTTGATGAACCCCCCTCTACTCAGCAAACCTGTCCCGGGCGAGACCCTCTTCGTCTATTTGGCTGCTTCCGAGCTGACCCTGAGCGCTGTCTTAGTGAGAGAGGAGGACCGAACCCAAAGGCCTATCTACTAAGTGAGCAAGGTCCTCTGGGGCGCCGAGCTCCGTTATCCGAAGATAGAGAAGATGGCCTACTCACTAGTCACAGCGGCGAGGAAGCTTCGGCCATACTTCCAGTCCCACTCCATCGTCGTCCCCACCGACCAACCTCTAAAGCAGGTCCTCTACAAGCCCGAGACCTCGGGTCGGCTAATGAAGTGGTCCATAGAGCTGAGTCAGCATGACATCTCTTACCAGCCTCGGACGGCAATCAAGGCATAGGCCCTCGCCGATTTCATCGTGGAGTCCACTATCCCTGAGGTCGGCCACGTTCCGAAAGGACCCCCCGTCTGGACAGTCTTTGTGGACGGATCGTCCTGTAACGAAGGAAGCAGCGCTGGCATCATACTGAACGGCCCTGACAACTTCGTCCTCCAGTACGCAATCCGCATGAACTTCAAGGCCTCGAACAACGAGGCGGAGTACGAAGCACTCATCGCCGGGCTCGGACTCGCCCGAAGTGCTGGAGCCCAGCGCCTCCGGATTCATAGTGATTCCCAGCTAGTCGTGAACCAGGTCTCGGGCGAATATGAGGCCCGAGACGAGCGAATGGCGAAGTACCTCGCCAAGGTCCGGGACCTCCTGAGCCGGTTCGAAGAGGCCACCATCGAACGAGTCCCTCGGGAAGAAAACTCACAGGCCGATGCCCACTCCAAATTGGCTTCGTCCTCACTTCAAGGTCTCGAACAGACCGTGCTGATCGAAGTCCTCTCTAAGCCGAGCATCGAAGATGAGACGCCCGCCTCGGCGGAGTCGTTGCCAGTCATGCTGCAAGACAATTGGATGAAGCCATTGATAGAATTCTTAAGGGATGGAGTTCTGCCATCGGATCCCAAAGAGGCTCGCCGAGTCAGGACCCGGGCCGAGCGGTTTGTCCTGATCGAGGGTATCCTATACAAACGCTCTTTCTCTCAGGTAGACGGCCGACCGTACCTAAGGTGCCTCTCTCCAGATCAGGCCGAATATGCCCTGCAAGAGCTCCATGAAGGCATCGGAGGGGCACACTCAGGATTTAGGTCCTTGGCCCGAAAAGCTCTGAATTATGGGTACTTCTGGCCGACCCTCCTTCAAGACGCCGAGCGACACGTTCGGCAATGCAGTTCCTGTCAGAGACACTCTAGCATCCGATGCCTCCCTCAGGCCAACCTCACCTCCCTATCAAGTCCCATCCCTTTCGCAATGTGGGGCATGGACTTACTAGGGCCCTTCTCTCCAGCTCCGGGTCAGTTCAGGTTCTTGGTCATAGCCATTGACTACTTCTCGAAGTGGGTCGATGCCGAGCCCCTCGCCACTATAACCGAGAACAAAGTGGTACAGTTCTTCTGGTAGAGCATCATATGCAGGTTCGGAGTCCCCCGTGTCCTCGTAATGGACAACGGGACTCAGTTCACAGGCGCAGCGTTCCGAGCTCTATGCGACGACCTGGCCATTCAGCAGCGTTTCTCGTCCGTCTCCCATCCTCAGTCGAACGGACAGGCAGAAAATGCCAACCGGCAGATCCTCACAGGTATCAAGAAAAGGCTCGACAAAAGTTCCAAGGGCTTATGGGTCGACCAACTCCCCAACGTCCTATGGAACTACCGCACGAGCAAACGGACCCCCACAGGCGAGTCCCCCTTCAACCTCACCTATGGGTCCGAGGCCGTGATACCTCTTGAGGTCGGAATACCTTCCCCTCGGCTCACAGCCTATGACGAAGCACAGAATGCCAGAGACCTCAGAGCAGAATTGGACTTGATAGACGAGCTGAGGGAAAGGGCATTAATTCGGCAGCAGATCTACCGAAGGAGAGTTGAATTGGCGTACAACAGGAAGGTCCGGCCCGCCAACCTTAAACAAGGAGATTTGGTCTTGAGAAAGCTAGCTATATCCCTCCCCAGTCAGAAGAGCAAGCTAGCCCCGAACTGGGAAGGGCCGTACAGGATCACGAAAGTTGTTCGGCCAGGAACATATCGCCTTGAAGACCTGGAGGGCAGAGAGCTTCCGAGGACCTGGAATGCCGACCACCTCCTGAAATACCAAGAAAGCGCTCCGGCGCCACTCTAAGTATCATGGAGTATCGAGCCATTCCAGCCCTCCGACTTGTAACCCATTTTTCACAAATTGTACTATGTAAAACGGTTCGCCGTCAAATATCAATAAAGAAAGCTCTGTTATGTTTGTGAATTCGCATGTTTTTCTCCCCCCTTATCACCTGCCTTTTATATTGCGATTTCAACCAATGGTTCGAAGTCCACGTTCGGCTCGGCCTCATCCCCTCGGATCGTCTCCGGACAGACCAGAGGTAGACCGCCGTTCCGAACTGCTCCCACAACCGTTGAACTGCACCGATGGTTTCGGAGTCCAACACTCGGCTCGACTTTACCTCCTCGGCTCGTCTCCGGACGAACCAGGGGTAGATCGCCGTTCGGATTTGCTCCCACAGCCGTTGAACTACACCGATGGTTTCGGAGTCCAACACTCGGCTCGACTCTACCTCCTCGGCTCGCCTCTGGACGAGCCAGGGGTAGACCGCCGTTCGGAATTGCTCCTACAGCCGTTGAACTGCACCGATGGTTTCGGAGTCCAACACTCGGCTCGACTCTACCTCCTCGGCTCGCCTCCGGACGGGCCAGGGGTAGATCGCTGTTCGGAATTGCTCCCACAGCCGTTGAACTACACCGATGGTTTCGGAGTCCAACACTCGGCTCGACTCTACCTCCTCGGCTCGCCTCCGGACGAGCCAGGGGTAGATCGCCGTTCGGAATTGCTCCCACAACCGTCGAGTTCCAACGATGGTCCCGGGAGCCAACACTTGGTTCCCAGTCCATCCAAACTACTCCGGTAGATCGATGCCAGACCTTCGTTCGGCCACGTAATCCGAGCGATCCTGCCCAGCTGCCGAAGACCGAAGCCCTGCGTCTTCGGTCGGCCACCGAGCAAGTGCCTTCCCGAGCTTGTAAACGGAGAAAACACACTTTCCCCTCAACTTTCGTGCATGATCTCGATCAGACGGCTCAGATCTTGCCACCGGCGCTAAACGACAAGATAACGTTTTCTTGGGAACTGAGCCGCCTCGAGATCCGCACCTACGTTCGACGGCTCAGATCTTACCACCTGCTCTAAACGACAAAATACCGTACTCATGGAGACCCGTTCGGTTAAACTAACACGCTCGGTTCAAAGATCTCGGCACGACCAACACAGTTATAAGCAAAGACAAATATGCAGAGCAATGAAAGGGAATTTTATTAATGGTCGGCACATAATACAAAACATTCCATTACAAAGTGTTGGCAAACAAAACACACAATGCCCGACCTCCTACACTTGTCTCTCATATGGAAACATCCTCACTGGACTGTTCCGCCGACTGTTCGTCCTCCTCAGCTGGCAGCTCCCCTGCACCCCTCCGGAGCTTCGCCATCACAGCCTGCAAGTGCCGAATCTCCGAGAGCAAATCATCCCGCTCGGCTATAATCTTCGACTGGTTGTGCCGAATGCATCTAACCCGAAGAGCGTTGCTGAATGCGGTTTGCGAGTCTCCATCCCCTCCTACGGGGCTCAGCTCGACGATCCTGTTCTCCAGACGCTGGATCTCGGCTTCCCGAAGGCCGAGGACGGACAAAAGGTGAGCCCGCTCACCTTCAGCTCGGCGTAACTCCACCTCGACGCTCCTAGGACTCGGAGCCGCCGTCCCAGAAGAGGCTTCGGATTCAGAGTCATCATCCAAGCCGTACAGATCAGCATATGAATCGGACGCCTCGAGCTGAAAAAAGGGGAAAACAAATAACAAAGTTTCAATGCACTGCCGGAGTCTGACACTTGGAAATTTTCTGAAAAAACTTTCAGATTTGCATTCATATATACATATGGTGGTTTCGCATACATCAGGACCGACTCCACTACAACATTTTACAATAAGTCAGAAGGGATGAAAAACGACGGGATCAGGGCCTCTTCGGAAGGGGAATGCTTCGGTTTAGGGAAACGCGAGGACGACGAGGCCTGCCCTCCGAGCTCGACCCTAAACCAACGAAGCGTGACCCCCCTTCGCTGCTGGCTCTAATTGCGACGCCGACCGAGGCACCGCTCGACGAGACAGCCGCGCTGCTCTGAGCATCGGCCGGACTCCGCCTGGTCATAGGCGAGCGCGTCGCAAGTTCGTAAAACGTAATCCCCCTCGCGCTCTCCTCGCGAGTGCACGACGTGCTGCGAACATTAGCTCTCTCCGGCACGGGCTTGAGCGACGCGATCTCCTCCTCCAGTTCGATGATTCTATCCCTCAAGACATCGTCCTTCGCCAACTTCTTCGGTCGAAGGGCCCTCAACGAGCCCGAGGCATTGGCACTATCAGTCGCAAGCCGTCGGTAATGGGTGACCTCGATCCCCCTATCTATCGTGATCCTTCTGAGCCTGTCGACTTCAGCCGATAGCCTCTTGCGCTCGGTTAACGCTTTCTTCAGTTCGGAAGTCAGCTTCTCTCCCTCCGCCGAACGTTCTTTCTCCGCTAACTCCAAGTGTTGGACCTCAGCCAAAAGGTCATCATTCTTCTGCTCGGCGGCAGTGAGCTCTCTACGGAGACTCTCGACTTCGCCTTCGGGACAAGGAGCTGGGGGGTGCTTCCGCAGTTGCCACAGCTCGCGACAGTACCTCCGCAGAGCTGCCTTCGTCTCATCCAGCCTGCCGAGCAGGAGAAATCGATTATACCGGCTCTGAAAGAGCTCGCCCTTCGTTTTTGCCAGCTCCTTCCGAAGGTATACAACCTCCGTGATCAGACCGAATCTCACCTGAAAAGCAGAGATAAATCCGAGGCCTAACACTTGAAGAAATTTATGCCAAATCAGACACTAAATCCGAGACTCAACACTTGGATAAATTTCGGCCAAACAAAACATTTTTCATTCAAGTTCAAAGAGAAAGTTCTACAACAGCGGTGGCCAGTCCACAGTTAGGCTTACAAAAAGAGACAAGATAGCAAAAGACAAAAAAGAAGAAAGACAACCGAGTCAGGGGTCGACATTTTTGTCGTTCGGGTCCGTCGACCCCCCGGCCTTGTCCTCGCCATCGCCCCCGCCTCCGCCTTCGCTCCTGCTCTCCTCCTCGGAGTCGTCCTCCTCCTCGTCCTCGGCCTCGGCCTCCCATGGGTCTCCGACGGGTTCCGTCTCCCCCTCAGGGTCGAGCAACCCCTCGGGGACACCCTCCTCCCCTTCTACGGGGTCGTAAAAGTTGTAGGAGGACATGTCGAAGCCCGGGTTCTTGGCGGCTACATGTTGCAAGGCTCGGCCATAGGCATCCACCATGTTTTGGAGCATGTGCTGCGCAGCCTCCTCATGTACGGCCTTCTTCACCTTCTTCACCTTCCTGAGGTATTTGGCCTTGATCTTCTCGGCCCTCTTCCGAGCCTTTTCCACTTCCGACCGAGCCTTGGCCAGCTCCTCCTTCAGCTCGGCTGCCTCCTTCACCGACGCCTCGAGCTTGGCCGCCGTATCCTTCAGCTCGGCCACCTCCTTCTCCGAGGCCTCAAGCTTGGCCGCCGTGTCCTTCGACAGCTGAATGGCGTCGGCCAGCTGCCTCTCCAACCCCCCCACTTCGGCAGCCCTCTTCGTCGAGAGAAGCAGCTCGGCATCAAGCTGCTTCGCGACCTTGACGCGCTCCGCCCTCTCCCGCTCCTTCTCCTGCTCCTTGTTTGCCAACTCCTCGACCAGGAAATTGAAGTGGCAGAGGGTCTGAAAGAGAACAACACGTTAAAATCCGAATCCAAGAACTTGGAGAAATTCTAAGGAAGAAATTTGGATGAAGAAGAGCTCGGCCTACTTACCGACATGGTATTCCGGACAATCTGCATCACGGCGTCCCCTGCCATCCCGGCCTTCAGGGTCGCTCGATCCTTCGGGGTCGGCAGGTGCCTCACCGCCTCCATGCAGATGTTCCCGTCACCCAAGAAGCCATCAACGTTCATCACCTACCAGTCGGGGACGAAAATCTGCTTATGACGCTCGGTCAAGATCTTCTCCGCATCGGCAGTGAGGGGCGGAACTTGGAGGGACAGCGCATCCTTCACCCCGAACACGCTGCTCGACGAACCGGGAGCATCCGCCTTCGGGGTCGGTGCAGGTGCATCCGAGGCAGGGGGATCGGAGACCACGACTCCCTCCTGCTCGGGGACCACGACCTTCGTCGGAGAGACGAGGACCTCGATCTCCCCCTCCTTGAGGACCGCGACCTTCGGTTGGTCGGCAGCCTTCACGACCGAGGGCTTCTTCGAAGCTCGGCTGTCCTGAGGCGCTGCCGACGGCCTCTTCTTCTTCTCCTGCTCTGACCTGCCCTTCGCCACCAGAGCCTTGTAATCAAGCTTCATCGTCTCTGCAAAAGCCGAATGAAAAAACTTAGAAAAATTTTCATGAACTTTAAACAAAGAGTATAAATACCGGAAGCATACGAGGGTCGATCGGACTGAGACCCCCACGGAACAGATGCTCCTCCGTAATATCTTTCCAGCTTAGCGCTGGCAGGGCGAGGAGCTTCTTCTGGACCTCCGCCTCCTCATCACTCAGCGGTGCCTCTCTCTTGGTCCGCTTGGGCAGACCTTCCTTCGCCCAAACCGTCGGTATCACCCATGGCGTCAGGGCTCGGACGAGGAAGTACTTCTCCTTCCAATGTTTGATCGAGTCCGGGTTCTCGATCAACTTAACCCCCGTCCGAGGAGAAAGGAAAAACCTCTGCTCGTCCCGCCTCGGCTGGCAAGGTCAGAAGAGACTCCGAAAGAGGAACATAGTCGGCTTGGCGCCGACCTCTTGGCATCGGAGGACGAACGCCACGACGTGCCTCCATGTGTTCGGCATCAGTTGGGCGGGACTCAAACCGTACCAGACCAGGACTTCAACCACGAACGGGTAGAGGGGAAAGCGGAGTCCGGCAATAAGGGAGTCGACCGGAAAGACGCACACGTCCGACGAGGACTTTGTGTTGGCTCGGAATCCCGGCCCAGGGAGGAGCAGTACATACTCAAGCGGGATCCGGAAACCCTCTCAGATCAGATGAAGATCGGTCTCGGTAAGAGTCGAGATCCTATGGTCCACCTCGAACAGCTCCCTAGGCTCGTTCTCCTCCACCAGCTTAGCCGTACTTTGGGTGACTCTCTCCAAGGTATCCTCGGCGTAGTCCCGGACGCCTCCCACGCTCGATAGGGCGATAGGCTGCCGACCGAACGCCCCCGCTCTCTTCGGTGTTTCCACTATCGTGACCACGCCTTTACCCTTTCGGGACTCCGCCACGACTTCCTCGGGTAGCTTGGCCACTTCGCCCTCTTTGTCCGGACGAACGACGTCCTGCTCACTCGGCTCAACAACTCCCTTCCCTTTATCCCCTCTGCCAACGGCTTGCTCCGAGGCGGGGGTCTCATCCGAAATCTTAACCATTTTTTCTATAAGAGAAGGGAAAGAGACTGACCTTGAAGTGACAAGTGCGGTCGGAAAGTTCGCCGGAAACAAGGAACGCTACCGCGACAGCTAGCAACGCCACCAGAGAACTAAAAACTTCGAAGCAAAGTAAAAACTGAAGAGAGAGAGTAAAAGTGAAAAGTGAGACTTGGTCTAAGGGGGGGGTGAAGATTTATAGTAAAAATGGAACGTCCCTTGGACTTCCAAACGAAGGTTTGCGACTTTTGGGCTGCTCTCGAAACGTCGCGAAGGCCCGTCACCACTGTCCCCATCACCAAGTCAACTAGCTCGGCTCCAGGGGATCTGAATCCGAGCCACAAGCAAACCGAACTTGTCTGCAACAGGGTCCGGTCGGAATCCGAGCAAGTGCCTTCCCGAGCTCGCAAATGGGGAAAACTCACTTTCTCCTCAAGAATCGCGCATGATCTCGATCAGACGGCCCAGATCTCGTCGAGAACGCTAGACGACAAGATAGTGTTTTCTTGAGAAATGTGCCCGTCTTGAGATGCGCGTCACCATCCAACGGCTCGAATTGCACCACTTCGCTCGGACTCCTGAACCCTCGGACATCCCACCTGTGTCTAGAGGAACCATGAAAAATTTTGATTCAAAGTTTTAAGGCGCCGCCCTCGGCGAGCACCCCCCAGGTCCCGTGTCTCAGTCGGTATTCTG
Source organism: Hemerocallis citrina (assembly GCA_017893485.1). Lineage (NCBI taxonomy): Eukaryota > Viridiplantae > Streptophyta > Magnoliopsida > Asparagales > Asphodelaceae > Hemerocallis > Hemerocallis citrina. The sequence continues at coordinate 2,207,098 of CM030364.1, read as the reverse complement.
CCGACCCACGGGCCCCGGTCAAAAACAGATCGGCGCTCCCCCCATCTCTGACTCCCCCGGGATGACATCCAGAAGCCATCAGCCCGGAAGGAAGACAGAGATGGGAGGGGGCCCATCAACACTCAGAGATCAGAAGTAGCGCACCATTCCGAGCTAGTTGGTGGCAACTGGAAGGCTCGGCGTGTCAGAGGACTCTGGCAACAGTGCCTTCACAGTTGCCAACAACGAGCTCAGACGGTCCGGAAGTCCGAGCCACGACACATGCTGGAGAAGCGCACCATTCCGAGCTAGTTGTTTGCAACTGGAAGGCTCGGCCTGGCAGAGGACTCTAGAAACCGCGCCTTCACAGTTGCTAACAACGAGCTCAGATGGTCCGGAAAAATCATGGTAAAGGAACGACCGTTCGTCCTTCCGAACAAGCTCACCCCTCGGATTCGGACATGGATGATCACCTCTTCCACCAGGATCTCCGCCTACCTTGACACCCACTTCGGAGCAACCAAAGAAGGCCGAAGATCTTGGTGGAAGAACGACCACCCGTCCTTCCGAAGTAACTCATCCATCGGGTCCGGACTACGGTCGTCACCACTACTGCCTCGTTCCCCCCCGCTCCTAACATCCACTTTGGGGCCGTCAGGAACAGAGGGAAAACCAGGCAGAAGAGCAACCACCCCTCCGGACCTCAAAAGAAAAGCTACCCAAGGCAAACACCACTGAGGTCTAAAACTCAACATTGCTGCGACTGAAATGACAAAGGGAATGGAGTAGGAATGGAGTACTTATAGCCTGCCTCCAAGAATCAGCCATTATGACCCTCGGAAGTTGAAACGCCGCGTATTAATTGAGGGGGTTATCCATAATGACCTTGGGAAGGCGGAACGCCGTGCAAGTCTCGAAATACCATTAATACCCTTGGGAACAGAGTCATCTCGGATTGCCAAAACCCCAGGCCCTCGGTCGGCCACCGAGCAAGTGCCTTCCCGAGCGTGTAAACGGGGAAAACTCACTTTCCCCTCAACTTTCGCGCCCGATCTCGATCAGATGGCCCAGATCTCGCCGAGAGCACTAAACGACAAGATAGTATTTTCTTGGGAGCTGCGCCCGTCTCGAGATGCGCACCAACATCCGACGCCCAAGATTGCGCCACGTCTCCCGGACTGCCGAAGCCACAGGGCTCCGGTCGGCCACCGAGCAAGTGCCTTCCCGAGCGTGTAAACGGGGAAAACTCACTTTCCCCTCAACTTTCGCGCCTGATCTCGACTAGACGGCCCAGATCTCGCCGAGAGCACTAAACGACAAGATAGTGTTTTCTTGGGAGCCGCGCCCGTCTCGAGATGCGTGCCAACATCCAACAGCTCAGATAGCACCACGTCGCTCGGACGACCGAAGCCACACTCCCTTGGTCGGCTTCCGAGCAAGTGCCTTCCCGAGCTGGTAAATGGAGAAAAAAAGACACCGAGCCACTTAGACCGTTGGATCTCTCAGAAATTCGCGCTCCCAATGATGAACGGCCCAGATCGCGCCACGTGCGCTAAAAGACAAGATAGCGTTTTCTTGGGAACCGCGCCCGTCTCGAGATGCGCACCAGCATCCGACAGCTCAGATAGCGCCACGTCGCTCGGCCTGCCGAACCCCCTACCTCCGGTCGGCAGCCGAGCAAGCGCCTTTCCGAGCTCGTAAACGGAGAAAAACGCTGCCGAGCGGTAACAGCCATCAGATCTTTCCGAAATTCGTGCTCGTCCACGATCAACGGCTCAGATCGAGCCACGTCATCAATCAGTTTTTAAATCGTTTTATTTATTTAAAAATTGCGAAAAAATTGCTAAAAATTCTGGAAAATAATTGGAAATTTGGGGGCACATTTTCGAACCCCTGAACGAACAATTATTGCCTAGAATGTACTGTTAAAGGCCCCCGAACGATTAGTGAACACGTCGCAAAATTAAATAAATAGTCCGAAAAAAATAGATAAAAACCCTCAAATACCCGATGTGACCAGAGAACAGCAAGCGGCATCAAAAAATTACCTCACTACCTCCTTTCTAGATTCAAGATCCCACATTTAGACTCCGATACAACTCCACCAGCCACTAAAACAGTTAGACTACTCCTCAAAGTCTGATCACACTCAGTCTTTAGGAGTGGGGGGCTCGTGATATGGCTAAAAATGGGGTTAAATCGGGACCGTCCAGATCGAGCACGAATCTTGAAGCACAGGGGTAAAAAGGTAATTTCACATACAGATGGGCCCAAAACGGGTATTGGGCCTCCTTCTCACAGAACCAACCACCCGCGAAGGGATCCACTTCAACTGGGCACGGGTCCCGACCCGATACAAGCCCAGTTCACCAAGAGGAGAATCAGGCCCACTGATTTGACTAAATCAAATCAACAAGCCTGATTGGCTCCCACCAGGGAATCAGGGCCTAATTTCCCAAAACAGAATAGGAGGATTTTCCTCCTAGCTGTTAGGCAGGAAATCAGGCCCCTAACCGTTCCAAAGGCGACTATAAATATCACCCCTCTACCACCATGACCAGGTTAATCACTTTTTTCACCACTTAAGCTCTTTCTTAATCTTTTCCTGATTACTGACAAGAGCGTCGGAGGGTGCGTCGCCGGAATCAACCCCGTTGTTTCGCACTTCCTTGCAGGTCGCGGCGGGAGCAAGAAGGTTGAGTCAACTGTTCAGGTTTTTCTCGGACTCACAAATTCTATCTATTTACCCCCACACCGAAATCAGCGGTAACAGTACTCGATTGTCATCCCGTTTTCAACTCAAAACAACTAACTTCTTTCGCCTCCTTTCTTCACTTCGCCATTTTTCTGTTTATATCAAACCTAGTACGCAAGACATAAACTTTAACACTTTATGCTTGCACTTGGTGGCCATGTCCCTCGTAGTATCTATGGTTGCAGGTGGACATCCCTAGTGCAAAAAATTGGTAGTCTCGTATATCTCATTGAGGTAGCAGCAAGGCATAATGTTAGGAATTTCACTATTGAGTTTGCCACAACCAATCACTACGAACAAACTACCAAGCAATAGTAAATCAAACCAAACACATAAACCAAACAATATTTGTTCCGAAAACCCTAATCCGGGGGAGAAATAACCAAGAAATTATTGAACTACAGAAGATACAAGAGATACAACACTCTTACCAAGAACATAACAATCTCTCCAGTCTCACAAGAAGATAATATTTTATTTACAATGGAGAACTCTCAATCTCTTTACAATGAAGTACTCTTTCTCTTACCTATCAAAGGATTATATATATATATATATATATATATATATATATATATATATATATATATGGAAAGCTTCGGTTGTGCACTACCTCTTTGGGCGTTCATATCGACGATCCGAACCGTTCACATTGATCTACACATCTAAATTAGTCTAAATATGTAAAATCAAATCATTTGAAATTCATTTACCCATCCATTGAAGTGTTACAAAATTGTATGGCTGAAAATCATTGTTTTTTATAGTCACATGATGGATGGGCAAATGAATTTCAAATGATTTGATTTTAGATATTTAGACTAATTTAGATGTGTAGATCAATGTGAACGGTTCGGATCGTCGATATGAACGCCCGAAGGTCTAGTGCACACGCAATGTGTACTAGAGGAGTGCACAACCGAAGCGTTCCATATATATATATATATATATATATATATATATATATATATATATATATATATATATATATATATATATATATATATATATATATATATATATATATGGAACGCTTCGGTTGTGCACTGGGGTAGTGCACACCGCTGTGTGCTCTGGGCCTAGGCCCATATAACGCTTCGGTTGTGCACTGGGGTAGTGCACACCGCTGTGTGCACTGGGCCTAGGCCGTCCGATCGGGAGCTTTCATCATGATCCCCATCCAACGGTGCTAACTCAATCCCGCTCATCGGCCTACATATAGGGGGTAAAATAGGAATTTCATACCCCCCATCCCGCTCATCTGTCTGCTTCCGTCTCTCACGCTCGACATTTCTTCATCGAGCTCAACAGCTGAAAAAACCCTAGGTCCCCAAAATTTCGAACTCACTCATCGGCTCCGGTTTATCTCCAAATCTCCATCCCCTCCCTCTCCAACGCTCGATTTTCCCCATCGCCTTATTCAGCGACCTCAGATTTGAAAACCCTAGCCCCCAAATTCGTCGAACCCACTAATCAGTACCCAAATAAAATCGTGCTCTCCTCCTCGTGACGCTCTCCTCCTCGTGAGGCTCTCATCCTCCTCGATCCCCCCTTCGTTGATTTCTCTTACGATCGATTTCCTGACGCCAAAAAAATTCATTTTTTTGGCGTCATCAGGAAAACCTAGTGCACAACCGAAAGTTTCATTCCCAAATATATATTTTCTCTCCTTCCAAAGAGACATAAGGTATAATTTTTTTTTCCTTTACTTCATCTTGTTTGAAAAATTACACTTTTACCTGATCTTATTCACAAATACAAATCACATTCCAGGTATTAATTTTGCTATCTTTTAGATTTTTTTTTTTATATTGATTATATATTCGAATTTGTAATAGGTATGGAGGTGGGTGAAGGTTGCTCACAATTGGGGGACAATTTTTTGTATGTTCAAGAAGATGATTTTACCCTCACTATTGAGGAGCATCTAATACCAAAGATAGGTATGATATTTGAGACCCTTGAGCTAGCAGAAAAATATTATGATAGCTATGCGAAATGTTCAGATTTTCAAAGGCATAAAGGACCTTATAAATTGAAGGATGGTGAGGTGGTGGAGAAAACATTTTTATGTAATAAAGCGGGGGTGTCGAAAAGCAAGAATAATGAAATTAGAATAGGTACTACATCTAGAACATCTTGCAATGCATTAGTTCCTGTGAGATTAAACAAAGAAACGAATTCATGGTCTTTTTATTCTTTTCATGAGGTGCACAATCATGCATTCACCACACCCGGTAGACGGCATTTGTTGCCGCGTAACCGTGTTGTGTCAAGTTCTGATAAAGTGCACTGGACCAAATGGCCAGTGCTAATATTCCCACATGCAAACAAATGCTTTTTTTTGAAGGTTCAAGTGGGGGATATGATAGGGTTGGATGCTAGAAACCATGAAAGAGATTTGAGGGAGTCATTGAAAGGTCATGATGGTCAAATGTTGATAGACTTTTTAAAATGGCAAAAGGAAAAAGATCCTTCTTTTTTTTATGCATTCGAGCAAGATGAGTCTGGTAGACTATCTCATTATTTTTGGGTTGATGGGATTGCTCGTATGAATTATGATGTATTTGGTGATGTAGTTTTTTTTGATGCAACACATAGTACTAACCGTTATGGTATGCTATTTGTTCTATTTGTTGGGATTAATCATCATTGGTAGTCTATTTTTCTCGGTTGTGGTTTCATCCCAAATGAAACAGCTTTATCTTTTGTGTGGTTATTCCAAACATGGCTAGGAGTCATGAAGAATGCTCCCTTTGGCATTGTAACGGACCAAGACCAATGTATTGGTGCTGCAATTAAACAAGTTTTTCCTCAAATTCGCCATAGATATTGCATCTGGCATATTTTAGATAAGATTCCTTTGGAGGTGCCTCAATTGGTTCAAAATGTTAAGTTCATGGATGCTTTTAAAGATAACATTTGGAATTCGTATGACTGTGTCTCTTTTGAAGAACAATGGAAGGCTTTGGTTGTGGAATTTGGGGCAGAAAACAACAAATGGTTGAATGATATTTTTCATATTCGTGATAAATCGGCCCCCGTATACCATAGGTGTTATTTTTGGACCGGTATGTCTAGTAGCCAAAGAAATGAGGGAATGAATTCTTTCTTAAAGAAGCACACCCAAAAGAAGTATTCACTTAATGAGTTTGCCTTGATATTTGAAAGAGTGATTGGTAGGCAAAGAGAAGAAGAAGTAAAAGAGAACTACCGTACACTAGATCGGAAACCCAAATTGAAGACTGGGTGGTATATGGAGGAACAAATGGTCCAAGTATACACTTTAGCAATGTTTTTAGAGTTCCAAAAAGAAATCAAGGCAAGCCTACTATATAATGTGAATTTAGTGGAAGGTGACGTGAATACTACTAACACTTATTGTACAGTGACATTCATTGGTAAGTCGGAAAAAGTAACCATGATTACTTATTCCAAAGAGACTCACTATGGGTGTTGTTCATGCTTTATGTTTGAATTTGTTGGACTCCCTTGTAAGCATCGCTTGGCCTTCCTTAAATACTCAAATTGTAATGAACTTTCCAAGCAATATATTTTGAGAAGATGGAGCCGTGAAGTAATTAGAAGAAGCTACACACCCACAAATTTTGGTAGAGAAGATGGCAATAATAGCGAGAATTTTGCTTCTCGCTATTGTGAGTTAAATAACTTGTCCAAGCAACAACTTGCGATTGGATTGTCTTGCGATAAAGGGTATGTGTTCATGCGTGAAGCTATGATCAAGTCAATTGAAGGCTTCAATATAATAGCTTCCGAAGGGTGTTGTGGTGGGGCTAAAGGTAGTGGAACGAGAGTACATATGAAGGAGTTAGTCTTGTCTCAAGTCTCGGTGGAAGAACCTCGTCAATGTAATATGAAGGGAAGACCAAGTGGGAAGAGGTTGAAACCGATCTGGGAGAAATTAAGAGGCAAACCTAGGAAGTGCAATTGTTGCGGGTTGAGCGGGCAAGGCCATGATGCGCGAACTTGTCCAGAGAAAAATGAAAGGTATATCATGCTAATTGTGTAATTATGAAAATTCTTAATTAAGTGTGCACTTTCTATTAATTTTTTATAAACTGCTGGATTATGACTTATTCTTTCTTTTTTTTCCTTTTCAGTGGCAAGAGTGCATTCGATGAAGAGGAGGTGAATTCCTCTACTGAAAATAGTTCCGAGGACGGTAACGATAATGTGAACTGAGGAAAGTATTTGATTCACAAACAATTTGGTAAATATGATATTGTTGATAATTCAGTTATCTAAATGAATAGATAATCCGAACACAAATTTAAAACCTCGCAAGTGTACGAATCGTTTACAGAAGCGTAGTGAAAAGCAAGGGTCGATCCCACAGAGATTGCAGTAAATAATTTACTAATCAATAAACAGGGTGCTTGTTTTTAACTGTATGTCTGAAGGGAAATGAGATTAAAATCTAAATCAAGTAGTTCTCAGTTGGGTAAAAATATCTATTGAATTAGTTGGGCTTGATTTCCACCTATAGTCAAGAATGCTAGATTAACTTCTACACTCCTCTGATCACTCATGCTTGTTCATTTAAGAGTATGGTATCTACTCTTTAAATTAAAGATTTCCCAAAGCTAAGAATTAGGCATGGTATCTACTCTAATTCCTTTCTCTCCTCAAGTGTTTAGCATGATATCTACTAAGTTGCACTTTAAGAAAGAATAACAAACAATGAATATTGACAAGCACATAAAGAATTAGAACATGGTATCTATTTTAGTCTTCTATGTTGATTAAACCCTAGAACCCAAATAAGTTCTTGTGTTACTAATCATGAGCACTAGACTCGATCATCTAAATCTGCTTATGTAACAAATTCAAATTTATAATAAGCAAACTTGATAACTCAACTTTGGTTGTGTTAACCAGAATGCCAGTTCGGTCGACTGTCGTAAGGAGTCAGTCGACTGTTCATCAACAAATAGAGTGATATAGAGTGTTCATCAATAAATAAGTTGAGTTAACAACACTTGAATAGTAAGAATGTCAAGCATCAAAAGCTGCATATTATAAATTTGATCACGAACTACCAAGTTTAATCAATAAGTGATAGGAGTAGTGCTTTAGAAGATTTGTAAACATTACATGACTAAGATTTCAATCTACCCAAAATGAATTTAGTTACACATAATCCAACTTTTATTGACTAACAAATTTGGATACATGATTCTAATAATTTAAACAACTCAAGAACAAAAATTAGAGAGAAGAAGTAGCACTGATTTTGTATGATGATCAGCTTGAAACCAATTTGCTCTCCTCCTCTTCAAGATGTACTCGATCTGCTCCTTGGTTCTGATCGTTGGTTCCGATCCTCCCCCTCGGTCTCAAATTGGCACTCGATCTCCCCTTCGGTCTGTCTTCTTGACTGTGTATTCCCCCCTTTTTATAGCTTCTTTTGCCCCCATCTGCAGATCTCTAGTTCCAAATTTCAATCTCCTCAAATATTGGATATGGGTTGAGTCAAATCTTCTTCATTAACTGCCAGACCAGATCTCTAGCTTGATTTTTGGGAAGTTGTTATTTGCAGCTATACAATATTTGTTTCCTGGATTTTGACAGCTCACTCTGATTTGTTTTGCAGGTTTGGATGAGGGTGTATCTCAACTGTGCTTATCTCTAGCTCCCGTTCAGATTCTTTCTTTTTGCTCTCCTTCTTGGCTTGTAGTTTTGATGTGCTGTGAAGAAGGATTTTTGTGCAGTCTCCGTGTAGCTTGTGCATGTTCAATAATTGCAATAGTATCAGTCGGCTGTTTAATGATTGCTTGTGACTGGGTTGTATTTGTTCAGCTGATACTATAGTCTCACAAAACTAGAACGCCAATTCAGTCGACTGTTACTATAGTCTCACAGAACTAGAATGCCAGTTCAGTCGACTGCTGCTAGGAGTCAGTCGGCTGTTCTGTGAACTTTGGAAACTCAAACCCAGTCAGTTCAGTCGACTGTCGTTAAGGAGTCAGTCGACTGTTCTGCGAACTCAAATGTTTTGATGCAAAATTAAGGTTCTTCATTCCAGTGTTCATTCTCGCATTGATGGATTAGACTTGAGTAAATCTTGAATACGCTTCATTTAGTTGTTTTTAGGCTGTTTCCTATGAAAAAGAGAAAAGAAGTATAAATTACCAAAGATAGAGAATTTAATTGTTTAATTGCATTCAGATTATTGATCCAAAATGTGGACATTAACAGATTTATCAGATATCTTACTTTAATTTAGTTTACGGGATGGATTGATAGGCAGTGATGAGTGCATGGTATTGTCTCAGGTTGATTTTATTGTTTTCCCCACCTACAAAGTGAAATAAATTTGTGAGTTTCTCTGAGGTCAGGTTGTTAGTGGGCTGATGCACCCACTTGATATGATTGTAAAATGTAACACCTTGAATTTTAAAATACCGAAAATATTTGTTTTTATATTTTTATAGTGGTGCAAATTATTTTTGTGTATATCTTATTGTACTTATTATTTTAATATCGATACTGGTATTGAATATTTGTGGTTGATTGGTGTTGTTGATATATTAGAGTTAAGAGTTGAAATTTTATGTGAAAATATATATATATATATATATATATATATATAGTTTATTTTATTTTATAATTTTGGGGAATTATTATAAGATAATTTAATGCATTTGTCTTGTTTGTATGATTATTATAGAAAAAAAGTTGGGGTTTAATTATAATATTTTGAAGTTGGAGGTCTTATACGTAAATATACCTTATTATTATTATTATTATTATTATTATACTTATTTCCAAAACTAACCCCTTCCTTATTATTTTTCCTTCCTTCTTTCTTCCTTCTTCCCGATTCCATCTCCCAGCCGAAGTGCCGAACCCATCCTTCGGCTTCCATCTCTCTCTCCTCAAATCCACTTTGTTACTTCGTCAAATCCAAATTAAATTGGGGAATAGGCTAATTGAAGGGTTCTCTACAACGTGGTAACATCGGATTTACAAAAGGATTCCGAAAAGGTATACCCTAATTTATTTATTCGTATAAAATTGAGTGTGGTTAGTTTTATTGAGTAGGATTATTATGGAAGAGTGATTTAGAGGTGTTGGAAGTGGAAGATTTAGGGAATTAGAGGATTGTTAGAAAAATTACAAGTTGTTAGTAAATTAGGATTTTGGATTTGTAAAATAGAGATATATATATATTAGAAATATCCTTTAGATGGTGGTAAAAATTTTAGTGAGCCATTAGAATAAAATGGGAAGTAGTGATTTTGGCATAAACTCGAATTATGAAGTTTATGAAATCGGGTAGAAAACTCGATCCAAATAATTGTAGAAAATGCATATGAGGGTGTAGAGTATTATGAAAGGATTAATATAAATTTAGGATGATTTTTATAGGCTTCCAGCTCAATTAAATTGAGTGAAATGAATTATAGGCGAAAAGTGCACGCCGGGTATTCGGTGAAATGCCCGCGTGATATAGAGGTGAGACTTTGATGAATTCGGAGGTATAGATGAGTTCCATTATTGTTGTTAACCCTAATTTGAGATATTAGGATCAAGGGATTGAAGAAATTAGAAAATATGAATTTTTCTTATTAGAAAGCCTCCGATCAATAAGAAAATGTTTGTATGGGGACCCAAATTCGAAATCCGTCGATGTAGCTCGGCTACTTAGGTCATTTGTAACGTGTGGGTGAAGACGGATTCAAATTTGGAGATCCGTAGGTCGAGTTTTGAGCTTTAAACTAATCGGTTCTATAATTTTTCAATTAGGAGGAAAAAGTCGAACTTCGACTGGCTACAGGACGGACGTGGGACATCGTTTGCTCGAGCCGTCAGGTGAGTACGTTGTGTTTATGAATATTTTATATTGTGGCCAAATTTCATGGCCTTTTGATATGTTTTGTGGATGTTATGCCAAAAAATGAATTTTCATTGAAAATACGGATTTATAAGGCCCGAAAATGGGATTTTGAGATATTTGATGAAATTAACTATTTTAAGTATATAAAACCTATATTATGGGTTAATGTGACGTGTTGAAGTATAAAAACTAAATATATTGAATTGTTTATGCATATTTTCGTCCCGTGCATGTTTCGTGCATGTTTTTGGGTATATAGGCCGATATAGGTAATTTGGCATATGCGGAGCCTTGTGTATGGGCTAGCATGTTATGGACGGAGGTTATATGATGTAATTAGACGAAATTAGTGATTGTGATCATGTGTTGGAAACTCGTGTATTTATAATGCATGTTTTGGGCATGTTTTGGGACATATAGACCCTTATAGGTGATTTTACTTGCATGAAATAAGGTATATGACCTAGTATGCTATAATTGGATATTATGAGATTTAATTAGAGGAAATGAGTGATTTTGGCCCGTGTCTGGGACACCCGTATGTGTGGGGTATATTTGTAATATACATATAGATGATTATGACGTGTGATGCAATAGTGGATGAAATTAATAATTGGATACGTGTTTACATTTTAATTATGTTCGAAGTGAAATAATGGGCAACAATATGATATTATTCTGTGATGATTTATATATTTTGATATGCTTACGATACAGACTAACGTCTTATAATTCTTTTATTTACAATATAACTTGGTGTATGTTTATGGGTGATTTAATGAAGTAGTAAATAGCATGGTATTTATAATGGGTGATGTTATGGCAAAATAAATAACATGGTGTGTATATCTGTGATATACTGAGATGATAATTATATCGGGGACATCAGATGTGCATCAAATGCAAGTTAAAAAGTGAGAGGTTAAGTGTTAATAAAAGGTGTTATTAATTCACATGATTAAAGCTAAGAATGTGGCAATTGTTTAATTAAAAAGCTGTGATGTTTGTGTTGATAAAGTAAGTTAAAAGGATGAAATGGTTAATGCTAATAACAGATGATTTTGTTGACCAGTACCTACAGCAATCCTGGGGGTTTGGGCTAGACCTCCTAATACCCAAGGACCGGCTTGGGGTGCGGAGTTTATTACCCAAACTATGTTTGGGGTGGGAGTTTTATCGCCCAAGCTATCGGCTTGAGGCCCGGTTTTCCTCGATGACAGCTGTCGCGAGGAAGTACCCAGTTTACCTGGGGTGCGGAGTTTTTCTCTTTTTGTTTTCCCTCCTGGCTGTCGGCTGGGAGGAAGTACCCAGTTTACCTGGGGTGCGGAGTTTTTCTCTTTTTGTTTTCCCTCCTGGCTGTCGGCTGGGAGGAAGTACCCAGTTTACCTGGGGTGCGGAGTTTTTCTTTTCTTTGTTTTCCCTCGCTGGCTTCGGCTGGGAGGAAGTACCCAGTTTATCTGGGGTGCGGAGTTCCCTCGCTGGCATAGGCTGGGAGGAAGACGTAGCCTCGGACGAGTAAGACTCTGTGTGAGCATCGGTCCGCGTGTTTTACTGGGCTGTCGGCTTTCAGTATATTGGGATACTGTGGCTCACTGGTCGACAAACTAATAAAAATAACTAAGTGTAAATAAAGGTAAGAGTAAAGAAAGTGAATTGTGATAGTAAAGAAAAGGAAAAGGAATTGTGAATGTGAAAGAAAGTGGTTGTGAATGAAATGAATATGAAGAGATACGAGTTATGAGTTGTGTATGAAAAGAAATGATAATTTCAGTTTGTAGTTAATTTAAAATGAAAGTAAAAGAGGCATGTGTTATTATGAGCAGTATAAAGTAATTGTATTACGTATGGGATCATTAAAGTAAATACAGATTGATATGAGTTGTACCTTGGAATTGTGTCAAGGAACTACCTGCCTGCTATTTCCGTAGAAATTGTGGGAACTACCTGCCTTGGCATAATTCGCAGGGTGAGTGGATATAATAGTGGTAATGATTGATGAAAATAAGAAACAAAGTGAAGTGAAGATGATAAGTGATTGAAGTGAATTGATAATCAAGCTATCGGCTTGAGATGTGATGTGATATTACCCAAACTGTGTGTTTGAGGTACAGTGATTATTACCCAAGCTATCGGCTATGGGATGTGATATGTTGTGGCCCAAGATTGTGTTTGGGGATTAAGTGAAAATGATAATAAGATATATTACTTATAAGAATGAGATTTACTAAGGTGATGTGATGAGATGTTAATGAGCTATAAAACATGGTTTTGATGCAATGAGTATAAGTATTCTTATTAATGATGCGTTAATGATGTGATGAAATGTGAGTAAATTGCATGGGCAATGGGATGTGGTATTATGAGAATAAATGCATATGTTTATGATGTGACACTTATTATAACACAATAAAATAAATATCTGTATTATGAGATTGTGTATGAAAATGGTTATTAAAGAAAGTATGTTGTGATATGAGTTTGTGTACCTTGGAAGTGTGTCGGGGAACTACTCGCCTGCTATTTCCGTAGAAATGGTGGGAACTACCTGTCTCGGCACAACTTCCAGGATGAATGTATGTGTTGATGACATAATCTAAGTAAATGAAACGCATGGCTAAATAGAGTTGGAGAAATGATGTAATAACATCATGTAGTTATATTAATATAAATAGTGAGATGCTGATATGACGATAAGTGTGGAAAGACGAATATTCGTATTATGCGAATGTAAGATAAGTATATATATATACGAGGTTGATGTGAAGTGTATTATGAAATGTGGGAAGTTATGAATAATTAAATAGTTGAATGCAGGTTTGGCAGAGTATTTGATTTGTCATTGTAGTGACGATGTTGTTGTATGCAAGATTCAGGTTACCTTATTTTAATTTGGCATTCGTAAGTTTAATTTATTTTCTTTATACTATTTTAATTTGTTATTTGATTAATAACTATACTCACACCAGAAATGGCTAACCCCTTAGTGTTTGGGGGGTTAGGGGAGTCTGATGACTACCCTAGGTCCCCCACTGTTGCAGGTTCTCATCAGTGCAGAGGTGAGGCATGGAGTGGTAGTATAACCTTTTTATTTTAAAAATTTGTATTATTTAGTTATAGGAATAGTGAAATTTATGATTTAAATTGTATTATGAGTGTATAAGCCTGTATATGACGATGATGAGTATAGTGTGAGGTGGTGTGGTATGTTTGTGACCCGTACCCATCCCGTCGTGGAGTACCAGGCTCTGTGGTAAGTTTTACAATGATTTTTCTAAGATTTTACCTCATTTTTCAAAGAAATTCATAGTTTTTAATTGATATTTGATAATCCGTTATGAGTTTGGCCCCCAGAGCATTATATTATATTGCCTGTGTGTATCTGCTCATTTTGGCCTGGGGAGCCCATGAAAATATTATGTGGTTTGTTAGCTACGGAATTTTGAGCAGAATTCTGTAAGCTTTTTGTGTTTCGGGGCAAAATTTACAGGGGAGACTCTGTCAAAATTTTTCCTGAAATATAACTTTCTTAGTTTATGATTAAAGTGATATAGAAATTGAAAGAATTGAATTTGGAGACTTAGTTTTCAAAAAAAAAAAAAAAAAAAAAAAAAAAAAAATTTTGGTGTGTTACAGTTTGGTATCAGAGCTTAGGTTAACTAGGAATTTGTTAATCCTAGTGATCTTGCTATGTGAGTATGGGTTCATTAATGCTTAGTTGGAGATAGAGAGTGTGGTTTATGTGGGTGTTTTGTTGAAGAATGGATTCTATCGTGGAATGGTGTGATCCCCACTAGACTTTGGTCTGACCTTGAGTCAGCATTTCCTTTCATGACCCTGCATATGGGTTGATTTCTGTAGAAATCCCAGTGTGAATTTGCACACTATTGGAGTATTATAGTAAATTGATTGTTGTGTGCCGTAAGGGACTATTCCCAGGAGATCTGGTATAGGTCCTTTGGACATATGTTCTGTAGGTGTATATTTTATATATTGAGGAGTGATGTGTGGTTATGGTTTTATCCCATATTTGGGAAGATTGATGGGTTATAGAAGGTTATGTAGGTCATCTGCATAGTTGGGGTATGGTGCAGGGAGGATTCGGGTGAGACAGCCCGATGAAACCCAGTTTTGATTATTTATAATGCCTTGGACGACGAAGATTATGCCCGTTGGGTTTGGCGGAAACATTTAAGACAAAGATTGAGATTGTTGATGTGGTTTGCCAAGTTTCTAATCTATTCGATGGGGTTTTTGGTCCCTTACCCTGGTGAAAGTTCAAGATTAATTTGATATTGGTATGACTCCTATTTCTAAATCAGCTTGTGCTCTAGCACCTTAGGAATAAGGAGAGATGAAGGAGAATTTGAGGTGATGCTTTTGGAAAGGTTTATCGGTTGAAGTGATACGCCATAGGGCGCTCGGCAGTTTTGTAACAAGGAAGATAGTTCACCGAGAAGGTGTGTTAAATAAGGGGATTATTAAGTATTTATTGTTGAGAATAGATAATTGGTTGGATTAGTTGCGGGGAGTGTCATTAATCTCCCGATTAGAGTTGCACACCGAGTACTATCAGATCATCCCAAGAGAGGGAAAACATCTCAGGAATTGTTTTTCGTACTCGGTATGAATTATATGAGTTCTTAGTGATATCTTGGGACTGGCGAACAACCCTGCAGTTTTTATAAATTTGACGAATTGGGCCTTTCACCCTTATACTAACAGGGTATGATTGTATATGTGAATGATATTTGGTGTATAATTGCTGTATGGTGGAGCACTGATCGATAGGTTGGGGCCGAAAGTGGTATGCTATGTCTGTAAATTGCCAATTATGGAGGCGAGAAGTGTGAATTTTGGGACACATTGTGTCTGTTGGAGGCGTATTTATGGATCTGAAGAGAATTACAAATGGTGAAAAGACGGGAAATAACCCTCGGATGTGTTAGAAATTCAGAGTTTCTTAGTTCTAACTGATTATTATCGGAGGTTCATTCCTCAATATTCTATTATTGCGGTACCGATGACTCATTTTATCATAAAGAATGAGCCGTTGGTATGATTCGAACCGCGTGGAAAGATATTTTCAAGAGTCAAAGGAAGAATTAGGAAGAATTAACGATAGTTTGTGTTTTGATTACTCCGAAAAGGGAGTGTCTCTCCGAGTAGATGCGGGTGTATGTGATCCAGGATCAGGTGCAGTTTGATGTATGAAGGCAAGCTTGTGGCTTGTATATTGAGGCAGTTGTGGTTATACGGGGTGCGTGAATTACGCAGATTTGAAATTAGTGAGAGTAGGGCACGTATTGAAGGTATTGAGAAAGTAGTTTTTCAGAAAATAGTTTTAGCTTTTTCTGTGATTATAAGAGTTTGAATACTCGTTCTTGCAAATGATTTTAGGAGGAGGCAATAAATGTAGTTTGAGTACCTTGGTAGCTTGGTATGGAAATAAAATACCACCCGGGGAAGAAATAAGGTGATGAATGCTATTAATAGAAAGAAGAGGTTGGCTTTTAATGACCTCCCAGGAGTGGACGATGTTAAAGATCATTGGATCAAATTAATTTTATTTTAGTGGCAAAGGGCGGCACGATTGTAGATGTGGGCAATTGATCAATACATCTGTTTATCCTACTGCCTACAGCTGATTGGTTGAACTTGGATTCAAAATTTCTGTTGGTGACAGAGGACGCAAAATCGAATTCTAGAGGGGAAATCATCGTTATTATTGTAGATTTGGTGTTCTTGATGTGGATGGCTTGTGGTAGCAGGTGATAGAAATTTCCCATTATATTCAGTATATTGTCTATCACGGTGACACGAAGATGTATCAAGATTCTAGGAGAATATTTTAATGGACCGGAACGAGGATAAACATTAATTATCAGGTTAGCATGAATAGACCTCTTTTGAGGTGTGTAGTTGACAAAGGGAAATGATAATGCATATTCGCGGCAAAAGCCTTTTGAAGATAGAAATTGAAGATTTCGGTATTCTTGAAAGTATCCTTTATTCATGGAGTACGTCGTTTTAGAAACCGGGAAAAGTTAGACTCGAGGTATGATGGCCCTGTAGAGTCATAGAAAGAATGGGAACTGTGGTATATTGTCCGAAGCTTATTTTGGAGATATCGGGTATTCTGGATGAATTTCTTGTTCTATGTCGAGAAAGGTGTGAAAGACCTATCAAGTGGTGGAGCCGTGGTAGATTAAAGTCTAGCTAGAGGTGGCATTGAATGTGATATATCCTATGAAACTAGCGGTTATTGTAGGTGGATAGTGCGGCGAACTAGACGATGAGTTGTTCAGTTGTTAATAGTGCAATGAAGTAGTGATGCTGATAATGTACCTAGAACTCCTAGGTAATAGTGTGGAGGAGGTATCTTGAAATTCGTTCGAGGAGTTTTCTTAAACCCCATAGCTCGAGGACGAGCTTCTTTTGAGGTGTGTAGAATGTAACACCTTGAATTTTAAAATACCGAAAATATTTGTTTTTATATTTTTATAGTGGTGCAAATTATTTTTGTGTATATCTTATTGTACTTATTATTTTAATATCGATACTGGTATTGAATATTTGTGGTTGATTGGTGTTGTTGATATATTAGAGTTAAGAGTTGAAATTTTATGGGAAAAAAAAATATATATATATATATAGTTTATTTTATTTTATAATTTTGGGGAATTATTATAAGATAATTTAATGCATTTGTCTTGTTTGTATGATTATTATAGAAAAAAAGTTGGGGTTTAATTATAATATTTTGAAGTTGGAGGTCTTATATGTAAATATACCTTATTATTATTATTATTATTATACTTATTTCCAAAACTAACCCCTTCCTTATTATTTTTCCTTCCTTCTTTCTTCCTTCTTCCCGATTCCATCTCCCAGCCGAAGTGCCGAACCCATCCTTCGGCTTCCATCTCTCTCTCCTCAAATCCACTTTGTTACTTCGTCAAATCCAAATTAAATTGGGGAATAGGCTAATTGAAGGGTTCTCTACAACGTGGTGACATCGAATTTACAAAAGGATTCCGAAAAGGTATACCCTAATTTATTTATTCGTATAAAATTGAGTGTGATTAGTTTTATTGAGTAGGATTATTATGAAAGAGTGATTTAGAGGTGTTGGAAGTGGAAGATTTAGGGAATTAGAGGATTGTTAGAAAAATTACAAGTTGTTAGTAAATTAGGATTTTGGATTTGTAAAATAGAGATATATATATATTAGAAATATCCTTTAGATGGTGGTAAAAATTTTAGTGAGCCATTAGAATAAAATGGGAAGTAGTGATTTTGGCATAAACTCGAATTATGAAGTTTATGAAATCGGGTAGAAAACTCGATCCAAATAATTGTAGAAAATGCATATGAGGGTGTAGAGTATTATGAAAGGATTAATATAAATTTAGGATGATTTTTATAGGCTTCCAGCTCAATTAAATTGAGTGAAATGAATTATAGGCGAAAAGTGCACGCCGGGTGTTCGGTGAAATGCCCGCGTGATATAGAGGTGAGACTTTGATGAATTCGGAGGTATAGATGAGTTCCATTATTGTTGTTAACCCTAATTTGAGATATTAGGATCAAGGGATTGAAGAAATTAGAAAATATGAATTTTTCTTATTAGAAAGCCTCCGATCAATAAGAAAATGTTTGTATGGGGACCCAAATTCGAAATCCGTCGATGTAGCTCGGCTACTTAGGTCATTTGTAACGTGTGGGTGAAGACGGATTCAAATTTGGAGATCCGTAGGTCGAGTTTTGAGCTTTAAACTAATCGGTTCTATAATTTTTCAATTAGGAGGAAAAAGTCGAACTTCGACTGGCTACAGGACGGACGTGGGACATCGTTTGCTCGAGCCGTCAGGTGAGTACGTTGTGTTTATGAATATTTTATATTGTGGCCAAATTTCATGGCCTTTTGATATGTTTTGTGGATGTTATGCCAAAAAATAAATTTTCATTGAAAATACGGATTTATAAGGCCCGAAAATGGGATTTTGAGATATTTGATGAAATTAACTATTTTAAGTATATAAAACCTATATTATGGGTTAATGTGACGTGTTGAAGTATAAAACCTAAATATATTGAATTGTTTATGCATATTTTCGTCCCGTGCATGTTTCGTGCATGTTTTTGGGTATATAGGCCGATATAGGTAATTTGGCATATGCGGAGCCTTGTGTATGGGCTAGCATGTTATGGACGGAGGTTATATGATGTAATTAGACGAAATTAGTGATTGTGATCATGTGTTGGAAACTCGTGTATTTATAATGCATGTTTTGGGCATGTTTTGGGACATATAGACCCTTATAGGTGATTTTACTTGCATGAAATAAGGTATATGACCTAGTATGCTATAATTGGATATTATGAGATTTAATTAGAGGAAATGAGTGATTTTGGCCCGTGTCTGGGATACCCGTATGTGTGGGGTATATTTGTAATATACATATAGATGATTATGACGTGTGATGCAATAGTGGATGAAATTAATAATTGGATACGTGTTTACATTTTAATTATGTTCGAAGTGAAATAATGGGCAACAATATGATATTATTCTGTGATGATTTATATATTTTGATATGCTTACGATACAGACTAACGTCTTATAATTCTTTTATTTACAATATAACTTGGTGTATGTTTATGGGTGATTTAATGAAGTAGTAAATAGCATGGTATTTATAATGGGTGATGTTATGGCAAAATAAATAACATGGTGTGTATATCTGTGATATACTGAGATGATAATTATATCGGGGACATCAGATGTGCATCAAATGCAAGATAAAAAGTGAGAGGTTAAGTGTTAATAAAAGGTGTTATTAATTCACATGATTAAAGCTAAGAATGTGGCAATTGTTTAATTAAAAAGCTGTGATGTTTGTGTTGATAAAGTAAGTTAAAAGGATGAAATGGTTAATGCTAATAACAGATGATTTTGTTGACCAGTACCTACAGCAATCCTGGGGGTTTGGGCTAGACCTCCTAATACCCAAGGACCGGCTTGGGGTGCGGAGTTTATTACCCAAACTATGTTTGGGGTGGGAGTTTTATCGCCCAAGCTATCGGCTTGAGGCCCGGTTTTCCTCGATGACAGCTGTCGCGAGGAAGTACCCAGTTTACCTGGGGTGCGGAGTTTTTCTCTTTTTGTTTTCCCTCCTGGCTGTCGGCTGGGAGGAAGTACCCAGTTTACCTGGGGTGCGGAGTTTTTCTCTTTTTGTTTTCCCTCCTGGCTGTCGGCTGGGAGGAAGTACCCAGTTTACCTGGGGTGCGGAGTTTTTCTTTTCTTTGTTTTCCCTCGCTGGCTTCGGCTGGGAGGAAGTACCCAGTTTATCTGGGGTGCGGAGTTCCCTCGCTGGCATAGGCTGGGAGGAAGACGTAGCCTCGGACGAGTAAGACTCTGTGTGAGCATCGGTCCGCGTGTTTTACTGGGCTGTCGGCTTTCAGTATATTGGGATACTGTGGCTCACTGGTCGACAAACTAATAAAAATAACTAAGTGTAAATAAAGGTAAGAGTAAAGAAAGTGAATTGTGATAGTAAAGAAAAGGAAAAGGAATTGTGAATGTGAAAGAAAGTGGTTGTGAATGAAATGAATATGAAGAGATACGAGTTATGAGTTGTGTATGAAAAGAAATGATAATTTCAGTTTGTAGTTAATTTAAAATGAAAGTAAAAGAGGCATGTGTTATTATGAGCAGTATAAAGTAATTGTATTACGTATGGGATCATTAAAGTAAATACAGATTGATATGAGTTGTACCTTGGAATTGTGTCAAGGAACTACCTGCCTGCTATTTCCGTAGAAATTGTGGGAACTACCTGCCTTGGCATAATTCGCAGGGTGAGTGGATATAATAGTGGTAATGATTGATGAAAATAAGAAACAAAGTGAAGTGAAGATGATAAGTGATTGAAGTGAATTGATAATCAAGCTATCGGCTTGAGATGTGATGTGATATTACCCAAACTGTGTGTTTGAGGTACAGTGATTATTACCCAAGCTATCGGCTATGGGATGTGATATGTTGTGGCCCAAGATTGTGTTTGGGGATTAAGTGAAAATGATAATAAGATATATTACTTATAAGAATGAGATTTACTAAGGTGATGTGATGAGATGTTAATGAGCTATAAAACATGATTTTGATGCAATGAGTATAAGTATTCTTATTAATGATGCGTTAATGATGTGATGAAATGTGAGTAAATTGCATGGGCAATGGGATGTGGTATTATGAGAATAAATGCATATGTTTATGATGTGACACTTATTATAACACAATAAAATAAATATCTGTATTATGAGATTGTGTATGAAAATGGTTATTAAAGAAAGTATGTTGTGATATGAGTTTGTGTACCTTGGAAGTGTGTCGGGGAACTACTCGCCTGCTATTTCCGTAGAAATGGTGGGAACTACCTGTCTCGGCACAACTTCCAGGATGAATGTATGTGTTGATGACATAATCTAAGTAAATGAAACGCATGGCTAAATAGAGTTGGAGAAATGATGTAATAACATCATGTAGTTATATTAATATAAATAGTGAGATGCTGATATGACGATAAGTGTGGAAAGACGAATATTCGTATTATGCGAATGTAAGATAAGTATATATATATACGAGGTTGATGTGAAGTGTATTATGAAATGTGGGAAGTTATGAATAATTAAATAGTTGAATGCAGGTTTGGCAGAGTATTTGATTTGTCATTGTAGTGACGATGTTGTTGTATGCAAGATTCAGGTTACCTTATTTTAATTTGGCATTCGTAAGTTTAATTTATTTTCTTTATACTATTTTAATTTGTTATTTGATTAATAACTATACTCACACCAGAAATGGCTAACCCCTTAGTGTTTGGGGGGTTAGGGGAGTCTGATGACTACCCTAGGTCCCCCACTGTTGCAGGTTCTCATCAGTGCAGAGGTGAGGCATGGAGTGGTAGTATAACCTTTTTATTTTAAAAATTTGTATTATTTAGTTATAGGAATAGTGAAATTTATGATTTAAATTGTATTATGAGTGTATAAGCCTGTATATGACGATGATGAGTATAGTGTGAGGTGGTGTGGTATGTTTGTGACCCGTACCCATCCCGTCGTGGAGTACCAGGCTCTGTGGTAAGTTTTACAATGATTTTTCTAAGATTTTACCTCATTTTTCAAAGAAATTCATAGTTTTTAATTGATATTTGATAATCCGTTATGAGTTTGGCCCCCAGAGCATTATATTATATTGCCTGTGTGTATCTGCTCATTTTGGCCTGGGGAGCCTATGAAAATATTATGTGGTTTGTTAGCTACGGAATTTTGAGCAGAATTCTGTAAGCTTTTTGTGTTTCGGGGCAAAATTTACAGGGGAGACTCTGTCAAAATTTTTCCTGAAATATAACTTTCTTAGTTTATGATTAAAGTGATATAGAAATTGAAAGAATTGAATTTGGAGACTTAGTTTTCAAAAAAAAAAAAAATAAAAAAAAAAAATAAAAAATTGGGGTGTTACAATGATCATGCCATATACTTGATTTTCAATTTAGTTTACTTGATTATTTACACCAATAGGTTGATCCTTATGGCTGATACTTGAGTTTTTCTACATTTGGAGTGACAGATACTTTGTATGCTTTGTATATTCAGTTGTACTGAATATATAATTGCATATAGTTGATTTTGGCTCTGAGGTAGAAGTTTTCTGACACAATTATGTGTTTTTTGTATGCTTTGTTACACATTGAGTATCATCAGTTTATACCCTTGTGATACAGACTATGTGATTTTTGAACTTTCGTTGGTTGATCTTTTTTGGCTGATACTAGATTTTTTCGACATTTGGAGTGAAATTATTTTTTTTGGCTCACTGGTTGAATTTTGGCTTGATTGTGGCTCAGAGAAGGAAACTTTCAGTTGTCAATAAGTTTGTACACCGCTGTGTGCACTGGGCCTAGGCCGTCCGATCGGGAGCTTTCATCATGATCCCCATCCAACAGTACTAACTCAATCCCGCTCATCTGCCTAAACAGGGGGGTAAAATTTTGGCTTGGGCCTATTTTTGTTGGCTCACTGGTTGAATTTTGGCTTGATTGTGGCTCAGAGATTGAATTTTTTTGATACAATTTGTGATTGATGACAACATATACCTCATGTTATTGAAGTTCAGACTACATATAGCTTATATAGCTCATGTTATTGAAGTTCACATACAAAGCATACAATTTGTGATGTGTTTCAACAATAAGATCAGTAAGTTTTCTACAATGTTCACTGTTAAGCGATCTCCAAATTTGGGGACTGATTTGTGAGCATTGTGAGGTTTTTGGATTGTTATTCTTTTCAGATCTGAGGTCGATGATGAATGGTTTTCAGATTCATCATCGGGGTTTTTAAGTTTTGGCTCAGAATGCTCTGTTTCAGAATTTTTTCTCAGAATGATCTGAGGATTGGTGGTTCAGAATGCTCTGTTTCCTTTGAGTGATGGTGTGCTTTGTAAGTTTTGGCTGATAGTTTGCTTTGAATGCTAACTTCAGTCTACTTTATACACAGCATATACTGTTTGTAGTGGCTGATACTTGATTTTCTTGGATACAATTAAGATTCTTTAGAAATGGGAATGCATTTATTTGATTGTGGAATAAGATGTAGGGGTTTATGATGGTTGCAGCTATTTGGGCGTGGCAGTTCAACTGCAGCCACAGTACTACACCAACACACTTATGCTTGATTTTTTTATGCTCCCCCACTGAAGATGTTGTGCTCATTTGAGAACAATGTCTTGTGAAATAAAGTCATTTCTGAGCCTACTTAAATTCATGTCATGAACATAATCATCCACTAATTTATTTTTACTTTATGTTATCTAATAAATGAGTACGAAATTCATCTAACTTTATGTTTGTTTTCCACTCAGCTATCAAAAAACTCAGATCAAGACATGCAGCAGTAGCACAAGATGTAGGGGAACCTCTTGTTGTATGCTATACATTCAACTCCAGAAGATGAATAGATGCAGAAACAGTTTCGGTAGTTGATTTTCGCAAAGAAAGGGATATTTTTTTGTATGTTTTGTATGTCAATCAGTACGATAAATATTGTGTATACTTTGTATGTGAACTTCAATTGAGTTCATCAAGTTATATAGTTCTTTTTGGTTGATAGGTGATGCTTTGTATGTCAATACAGTTTTGAAATAATGTGTATCGAATAATTATCTACTTCATGAAAAGGAAGATTGTAGCTGTATACACTACTATATGTCATCTTCAGTCCTTTTACAAATCTTTCTTTTTTATTTGGCATGGATGACATAAAGTGAACAAATCTTTATCTGATATATATACATTTGCAGTATGTTCATGTGATCCACAGAACCAGTGTTTAATGCAGGAAGAGTTTACATTATCTGTGTTCCTAGTTCTTAGCTGCTTCAATATTATTCATCACTTCTTGAAATCAATGCATATGAAATTGTTCAGTTTCTAGTATATGAAATTAATGCAAATGATATTATTCATCACCTGCAATGAAATCAATGCATTTGATATTATTCTTGAAATCAATGCATATGAAATCAATGCATATGATGTTATTCATCACCTGCAATAAAACTTGATAAGTATAGTTACATAATTTGGAGATTGCTCAATTACAAACTTAAAAAACCCAACAAAATCTGAAAAGCCTTCATCATCGATCTCAGTTCTAAGAAGAATGAACTTCGAAAAGATTCGAACTCAGAAATCTGGAGTTTTATAATTTGAAGATCGCTTGATTGTGAACATAAAAAAACCAAACTGATCTCACTGTGTAACACTTCTGTCACTCCAAATGAAGAAAAAATCAAGTATCAGCCTGCAAAGAATCAACCAACTGAAGTAACAAAACACATAGTCTGAACTTCAATAACATGAGCTATATGTTGTCATCAATCACAAATTGTATCAAAAAAAAAATCAATCTCTGAGCCACAATCAAGCCAAAATTCAACCAGTGAGCCAAAAATCACACAATCGTACTTGAGAATATATAAAGCATACAAAGTATCTGAACTTCAATAACATGAGCTATTTGTTAGTATCCATTCAGTTAAGCACAAATAAAATTCAACCATTACATAGAGACTGCACAATAGAGTGAGTAACTTCACCATGGCTTTGTCGATACATCCTCCAAACTGAGTAACGTCACCATTACATAACATATCTTACAACATACAAAATTACAAAAAATAGCAACTACAAAATACAGTTTCCTAAACTTCATACCCCTGGAGACACCACCACCAAGGTCACTAGTACTTTAAGAACGCTAGGAAGAAAAAGACGGAAACCAACAGCCCACAAAGAAATCCAACCACTGCATAATGCTGGGCACCTGCCCTATAACCACTCTTTCGCGCACCATCACAATCTACCGGCCTCAACAAAGACTGAATCGAAAGCTCATCATGCAATTCCCTTAGTTGCATCTTTATCCTCCTCTGTCCCATAATTCTCTACCTAACAAAAAAATTCGCATCCATTGGGAAAATTAGGACAATTGTAATATTTTACCTGGATTCTTCCCCGAAGAAGAATATTTGACCCTTGCCTGTATTCGACAAAAACATTTTGGACCTCCAATCTTCTGTCCAGAACTGGCTCGGGAAGACCTGGAGTTACAACTATAATGATTGTGGATTTGGTTGGAAGAGTAGTTCGATGCCATCCTACAAGATGTTGTAAGGTTTAAGCCACTAAACTTACAAAATATCACATTCTATTAACTTATTGCGAAATATACAATAGGTGACTTGTGATGTAAACAAATATTATAAATCAGCAACTTTAGTAGTATAATATTACAGATTAGAGATGATGCTTCTCAGTCTTCGAGTGTTTCACATTACAGAAAATGTGAAATGTGAAATGTGAGCTACAGGTTCTACTTGCACTTGCATCCAACTAGACACACCCTAAAACAAAACTAAAATAAAGAACTACAAAACACAACTATAAATCCAATTACTTCTAGGGTCACAAAGCAAAGGGTTAAATTCGGTGTTTAGAGTTTTAGTTGCAGTAATTCGGGAGGTTTCAATGCGTTCCAATTCAAGTATCAGTTTTTTCACAATTTACAAGATAGAACTGACATATAATTGAATAAAAGGATATATATTTTCATAAACTACACTCTCCCCTAGAAAATAGAAGCAATTTTGTATGGTTTTCGGAGTTCTAAACAACACAACCCAACTTCATTACTTTTCTTTAAGTTAATATGACCAATAGGTAGTAATTAAACAACACAACACAACCCAACACAACACAACACAACCCAACTACACTATCCCTGAGTTTTGCAACTCGTTGGAATCGCCTTTTTCAAGGGGGTGTATTAATCCAGCTCAGGGATCAAGTGTAGCTGTTGGAGAGGTGGAAGACATTGCTGAGGAATAGAAGGTTTAACGATGGAAGCTATTAAAGGAGAAGAAGAAGGATTGTAGAGTATCAGCTGTATCAGCTGTATCAGATACAGGACCATTTTGTAAAGTGTTAATATCTTTTCAGGGGTTAAAGTGTAAAAATGTATAAATTGTTAGCCAGCTGGCATTAGTTAGTTGGGTGCTGAAATGTTGGGTCCCACATGTAACGGCCTGAACTAACTCTTCAGCCAGCGTCTCTTTTGTATAAATACACAAGCATTGTAACTTTGTGATTCAAAAATGAAATCTTGATCTTGTTCATCCTCTTTCTTTCTTGTATTGTCATTACTAGAGCTTGAGAGCTTGAGTGAGATGGCGAGGAAGAGAGCTCCGGCCATCGCCGATGATGTCGGAGAACGGCCTGCAACAATTTTCGATTTCGACCACAGTCGAATTCGAAACCCTAGATTAGATCCCCATCCAATCCCCCAATTTCCAAACCTCCATTTCCCAAACTCGTGGCTCCAAAGTCCAAAGGGAGGAGGTGGTGACTGGTGGTGCTGGACGGAAACTCTAGCTATTCAGCCAGAGCCAGGTACACTGACTTCTGTTTTAGTGCCAACTCTAATCCCTCAATTAAGGTTTGTGATTTCGAAAGAAATTTTTTTGAGCTTTATACATTTTTTAATTACACAACTGTTTTGAGTAATTACATCACTGTTTTGAGCATCATAGTACTTCATAATTGAACAATGATCAAATTTTGATATTGTATATCTTTTTCGAATAACCCATACACTTCAAATTCTGATACTGTGACTGCCCTCAAAAGAAAAAAGGCCACAAAAAGAAAATCCTACAGTCATGGATCTTGATAACAAAAAAAACAAAATTGTAGATCCCCGACTCCTTCAACTTTAACTATCTAATTACACAACTATTTTGTGCATATCAGTCCAATGTCAGACCATGACTTGGTCTTACTCTTCTCAGGAAAAAATTCCCTCATCCATGGCTGTTCTTTTGCTACTTTTTGTGCTACTCATTCAACTAAATTCTTCTCATTCCCTTGTACTATTATTGTGAGTTGGTTGTTGTTGCTGTTGATCCTTTTCTTCCTTAGATTTCCCTTTCAGTAAATGAGGTTTGAGCCTGCTGATATCTGAAAGCTGTACAGGTTTCAGAAGAAACTCCTCTGCTCCTTCTTGGCTTCTTCCAAGCATCTGAAAAAAACCCAGAAAATTCCATCTTTAGGTAATTTATTAATTAATTTGAAGAGGCTCACCAACTGATTCTTGAAGGCACATTCTCAGATGACTCATGACATTATCAAGACTGTTATGTCTTTGAGATATGATGACTCCTCTTTTTTTTAATATAAAGGAAACAATTCTCAATCAAAACTTAAGCCTTTCAAATTGAAATCAGAAAGAAAAAAATAAACCAAATGCTAAAATCAGTACCTTAATTTTTTTGAGCAGATCATATCCAGTCATCCCAAGCATACAGGTCCTTATTCATTTCCCTCATTTTTTGTTTGAAATTTTCGGAATGTCTATTGGTGAATCTGAAGTTCTGCTGCAATTTGCTAGTATGCTACTGATGATGTGAATATGATTGTGATGTGGATGTTTAAAGTCTTTTATAAATTTGTGGTTTTTATTATTTCGCTTCCGCTGGATGAAAATCCAGCCTCCGCCACTGCTCATACCAGTTAGAAGATGCTTAAGCTTTTTATAAAAAAAATTAAATAATAAATATTATATTCATACTCTTCGTTTTTACAATGCAGGTGGTGCATCCATCTCCTTGACATACATTGCTTCTGAGAGGACCATTCCTGGGTACAGACACTAGCCTTCGACATTGAAAATCTGTTTGTAAGTTTGAATATAATCATTAAAATGAGCATATGAAACTTTCAATGTGTTTACTTGTAGATATGGTGGAGGCATGAGCTCAGCAAAAGCAGCTCTTGAGAGTGATACTAGGGTAATTTCTTCTTTATTGCCAATTGTCTTTCTATTTAGGTTGCTTTGGTTTTCCCTACTAGCTGAATTAATTTGTATTTTGTTCTCATTAGGTACTAGCTTTTGAAGCTGGGCGGAAAGGCCAAATCAGGGTTAATACAATTTCTGCAGGTTACAGGTATAGTTAAATTATCTTCTCGAATAAATTAACGGGACTCCAAAAAGTGAAAGTACTCCGAGTAGCTACATGGGAATTTGTGATTAATGGGTTACTTCCTATGCTATGATTGTCTTGTTCTATTGTGTATTCTTTATTCTTTAGAATATATCTTCCCTTTTTGCCAATATTACTCTCTTTGTTCATTGCTTGTACAAGGAGCGCCATTGATATGACTGCACTAAAATAACCACATTTAGGCCTGAGGTGTTAATTGGGTCATTTCACGTATTGCACCTAGCTAAAATTCAATTGAAGTAAAATATTTTTGTACTAAAAAGAAAAAAGAAAAGATTTATGACAATTTATGGTTTGGACATTTGCTATGAATGCCAAAATCTGCAAGCGTGGTGGCTTGATACCTAATGCAGCAAAGAGTTAAATCAATTGGGATTGAATTCATCTTAGATGGTTATAGTCATGATTGTGATGCAGAAGATGGTTTTAGTTGCTGTAATTATTGCTGATAACTAGTTCTGACTTTCGCTATAATGTTTGAGAAGAGAAGGCATAATTGAACTAGGGCCAGTCTATATAGCATGTAGTGTTTGCACATCATTTAGGAAGTAAAAAAATAAATCAACATAATGGTGGTTGAGGGTGGGCTGTTGTCTGCTGAATTCGCTCAATTAGAATTTTCTCCATTTTTATGTTGATTAAATTTTAGTCATGCTACCATAATAACTGGAGAGATTGAATGTGTATGAGGGGAATTGTGGCCTCAAGCAATGACCTCAAGCACATATATTGGATTGGGATGCCTTCTTTTCATTCTACTTGACTTACTAATCTTAACCAACATTTGAAATTGATCATAATTGTCATTTGGGAGTAAACAGGGCTCTTAATAGCTAGTATTATAAAGGAAAAACATGTCTGTCACACCTGCTAATGTATTATAGTCCACTGTGACTGAGAAAGTCTTCCAAATTGGGTGTGTCCAACTTCTCATCAATTCGATGACCATATCAAGAACTTAGTTCTTTAGGATTGCATCTTTTGATATGCCAAATCTAATACACTTGTTCCATATAAAGCAATCAAATTATATAATTAGATTCCTAACTTGCAAAATATGATTCTTAGGTCCACTGGGAAGCAGGGCAGCAAAAGCAATTGGGTTCATCGAGAAGATGATAAATTACTCCTACATCAATGCACCCTTGCAGAAGGAACTGACAGCAGGTGAGATTCATTACAGTAACTTCGTCATCTTGGTAGTGTTGTGCTGGGGAAGGGTTGGGTGGGTTGGGTGAGTTTGGAGCTCAAACCTGAAGTTGGCAGGTGAGGTTTTGGACCTTCAAATTCCGCACTCAACTTAGGGTCCACAAACTCATACCTGAACCCTACCGGTTCAGCTCAACTTAGGGTCCCCAAACTCATACCTGAACCCTACCGGTTCAAGCAGATTTGGGTTTCGATCCAATTTCAACCAAAAAATAAAATAAAAATGGGTTGCTAATCTCGGGTTCGGGTCAGTTAAACTCAACCAGAACAAATTCTGATCAATCTGTGACAGTTTAAAAAAGATTAGGTGCTTCCATAGTCCATACATTACTAAATGAATGGTTAGGATGACAGAAGGGAATGGTAAAGTGTTGTAGTTATTCTTTATTAGTTCCTTGGCTCTTTGGTATAATTCCTTTTTTTGTCTTTATTTTTGCTAAATATTTTGTTGGAGGAAAAGGTAGTATATATTATATATGTAAACAGTAACAACTATTTATGTACACTATATGAATATGGTCGGGGCAAAAAAATACTATATATTTATATGGATACAATCTGCCCACAAATTTTGCATAGCAGAGGGTTTTACAAAATCAGGTTGGGCAGGTTTAAAGTCAGTTTTCGGCCCTGCATACACGAGTTAGGTTAAGAGATTCAGGAACTTGGATAGATGAACAGCGTAATTCTTGTAGTTGATCCATTACATGGTCTTTATTGTGGCTTTTGGACCAAAAAGTACTTTAAGCGCAAAAACATATCCCTTTTATCCCTATTTGATTTAAGTTTCTTCTGATAAAGTGATTTCCCCTCCCTTAAGAGAGAACTTTTAAGTAAAGCTAATTCTGAAAATTAGTCGAGGAGACTACTTAGGTGCCAGCTGAGGTCGAAGCGGCCGTAGACCGCTTTAACTTAATACTAGGCTTGTCCAAAACCTAATTTACAATAAAATAAATAAATACAGAGAAAATCAGAGGGAAGGGATGAAGAAAGAAGTCTTCTACGTGTTTCTCTGCTCCTCGTCACTTCTGCTGTTGTTGCCGCCACTTCGCTGTTGTTGAGCTGCAAGAGTGAGGGTGCCAGCTGAGGTCGAAGCGGCCGTAGACCGCTTTAACTCAATCCTAGGCTTGTCCAAAACCTAATTTACAATAAAATAAATAAATACAGAGAAAATCAGAGGGAAGGGATGAAGAAAGAAGTCTTCTAGGGGTTTCTCTGCTGCTCGTCACTTCTGCTGTTGTTGCCGCCACTTCGCTGTTGTTGAGCTGCAAGAGTGAGAGAGCAGAGATGGATAGGGGTTGGAATAAACTTTTTTCAAAACCCAGCCCTTTGAATATCTCTTGCCTCTAGCAATGCAACAACAGGAGTGAAGTAGTGGAATCAACATTGAGCGAAGAAACCTCCAGGCCCCCGCAGATGAGTTCCTTCTTCCTCTCTTTTATCTATTTTTCCATTTTTTCGAATACTTGGGCTAAACAACAGGCTGCCTTTTGCTGCTCTGTGGTCCGTAATGCTTATAAGACAATACTGGCCAAAACATATTTTCATTTTACTTACAACCCTTTCGCCTAAATGTGGTTTATAGTCACTGCCACAATAATACCCAAACAGAGTAATGTGTTTCTCATATGAAATATTAATGTTTGTTCACAGATGAAGTTGGGGCCGCTGCAGCGTTCTTAGTGTCACCATTGGCTTCAGCTGTAACTGGTTCTGTCGTCTACGTGGACAACGGCCTAAACACAATCGGTTTGGCTTCTGACAGTCCTTCATTTTCTGTGTAGAGGGCTGGAACTCTACTTCCTGCAATCCTTATTTCTTTCATCTATATCAGCAGCTGTTATCTTCATCAATAATGAATTGGGACTTCGCCGAATTCCATGTAGATGTTCGTTCAAGGCAGGAACTTTTAAGTTCATGAATTTTGATCAGGGAAACATTTAGTTTATTATGAGCGTGTTATTTCTCGGAATTATAAATTCAGTATTTGTGAGATCAAGCCACTCTTGAATAGGAAAACATTTAGTTTAATTTATATATATTTATCTCCGTGCTTACTTCTGTGATGTTGAGTTCAACCATATTATCTTACCAACATGGTACATTTTCCTGCAATTACCAACCTTACTGTAATGATCAGGGTTGAGTACGAGCTGGAATTTATGGCCCATTAGTTATGCAGTTTCAGTTGTATTCCTTAAATTATCAAGTTGGTTTATTGTATTAGAATTTTCATGATGTTACGGCTGAAGTTTTTTCTGATCACTTAGTTGTCGGAGTTATATAGAGATAGTGATTTGTAAGGTAGTATTATACTTATGTCTGTGAATTGTATGGGAAAAACCCAAAACAAATTCAAACAAAAATAACTCAAACGTGTAATTATCTATTCATTTATTCAGTTTAATCTTTGGCCCAAATTATACATATACTCAGCCCATAAAATCCCAGCCCAAAAAGTTTCTTATAATAGACAGTGAACGTGAAATACATAACGGCCCAATAGATCGGGCCCAAAAGATTTTCCCACTTGCGGTCAGAAAACCATCCAGTGTCTTTACGTATTGCTTACCGCATCGTTCGTCGACAAAAAAAAATCGAAAACCCATTTTTGAGGCATCGGACAGCGGGAATTTGTTCCCTTGTTCTCACCGCGAGTGACCACAACCTCAGTCTTTGCGGAATTACTCTCACCCCCTCTCTTTGACCAAACAAAACTTCACTGCTTCAGTACTCATCCAGCTATCAAAATTAAATTAAATAAAACAAAACTCCAGAAATTAATTACAGTGAAGCTGCGGCGTTACCTCAGTTTATGTCTACTTAGTTGCTGTTTTTTTTATTTTGTCATGTCGTGCTTCAGATGCGCACGTGTATCTGTAATATTATTTGTTGTACTACTTTGTTTTCTTAATTATCATTAATAAAACGATAACTACGGTCATCTTTTATATAAAAAAAAAAAAACTCCAAAAATTCTGTAATGTAGTTCCATAATTAGAGGGGAAAAATATGGATAATGTAGTTAGTTTCATGGGTTCTTTCTGGGAAAGCCGCTTATTGCAATCTCATTATAATTGGAATCTCAATTAGCAGCTTATTGTCATGGCAATTGTAGCTACAATTTCTTGTATTGTAACAATAATTATCTTCAATTCAGCATCTATTTGTTTCCTAAGAAAAATGATGATTTACTTTTATTACATTGTCTTGTAAGATTATTATTTGCTTTTCAAAAGTTCAAAGAAATTGTAGCTATCGCTCGTTAGCTAGCTGGAGGCGGGCAGTCGGAGTCCTTCCGCCTTGTAGTGTCTAGCTCCGGAGAGCCTCGATCGATTGTCTGCAAATTCTGGCCGGCTGGCTTATTTTAATCATTCGTTTGCTTATTTCTGTTTCACTGCTGTAGGTTGTCTATTTAGCTGTTTATCCAGTGTTGCTAGTTAGTTTTGTTTTGTAATCGCCCCGATGCAATCTTTGTTTTACTCCTGGTAAAACCATCCTTGTACTTACTCATTGTTTATAGATTAATTGTCTGGCTGGAGTCGTTAGACTCTATCCGTCTCATAAAAAAAAAAGTTCAAAGAAATTTGTATGATTTGAGACGAATGTGTATTGGTAAAGATGCCAACTCAACAAAACCAAAACAAAACAGCTTGTTGAACACAATTTATGGTGAAAAAGATAAAATTTACTTTAAGATTCCAAACAAACAATAGAAACAAAAATAAAATAAAAATTTCCCTTTAATGAAGTGATGATTTTAGTCATCTTTTAATAAAAAAAAAATAAAATAAAAATAAAAATTTGAACAATTCTCTAGGGGAGGTAGTCAGAAGGAATTTTAAAACTAGATTTTTCTTATTTTCTTGAGTACTAACTCCGATGTAACACTACTCATTTATACCAATATGCCCTGAGTTCCGAGGAGCCTAAGACAAAAGGCCCAAATAATTATTTCTGAGACCCTAAGTAAAATATAATTTCTTATGCACAAAATATATGTTTATATTTACAAAGTTAATACAAATTTGAAAGTTTCTAAAATTGCAAAAAATTCGAGAACCTAAGACTGCTGCCTCACCTGCCATAAGGTGGGGGGCGGCCTTGTATGAGTTGCTTCAAATTCATAAACGGGGAACGGAATTGTACAAACCAGATACACAAATTTCACTAAAACAAGGCAATCTTGCAACAACGTCCATCAAACTCAAGAGAAGAATCAGCTGAAGCTTACAAAATACAAACCTAAGGAAACTTTTACACTGTCGGCCTAAAGAAAATTAATATACATACACACCATGACCAAATGAATATATAACTTAGCAAGAAAGATATCCTGTGGATCGAGGATGAAAAGTTACTTCGATAATCAATCATCAAAATCATCATAGAGACGCTTCCCCTTTCGCCTTCGAGGAGAGTCTCGTCTTGAAGAGGGCTGCTCCTTTTCTATTGAATCCTCGGCAATTACATCTTCCTGTATTACCAAGCCACGGTTTCGAGTCAGCTTTCGGATTGGAGTAGTAGGTGGTGGAGCTGTAGCACAAGGCTGAGGTTCACGCACCGGCTGTCCTTGTGAGCTGCTGCTACCGATTGTCGCTGTTCTATGAGGCATCAGCTCTTCCCCAGGTGCAATTGTTTCCTTCATTAACTGCAAAATATTGTTCAAGTCATCAATAATAATGAATTATTAGAAACGCATAACAACTAATAACTGGAAATTGGATTTGTAGTAAGAATGATGATGTTAAACATAATTTGCTTGGATATATATAGTTAGGGTAATTGAAGTTATCTTTTAATAGGTGATAGAGGTATATAAATTTATCCCCACTCAGAAAAAACTAAAGTTATATACTGTATGTGTTCGGATACAAAGTTGAATGAGGGAAAGAAAAAATGGAAGTACAAAATACGTATAGGTTGGACAAAAGTTTGTGTGAGAAAACCTGAGGTATCTAAGCTCCAAAAGATTCCCAAATGAGGTAACTCGAGATACCTTCGGCACCTCCACATATCTCCATCATCTCACCCTACCTAATAAGTAACAATAGCACCTGCATTCCATTAAGAGATGGCAATATGCAGCACCTACCCAGAGGGCCTAAAGACCCAGTGATGAGGACATCAAATCTGTTTTATTTTATTTTGAGATTTAGCAATATGTAGTTTATTTGAGAGATTTGTTTTAGATTTGAGATATTTGTTTTGAGCCTATATATAGGCCTTGAGAATAATGAGAAAATATGTTATTCATGATCAACAAAATTATTGTGTTGAGTTATTAAACTTCTTCCCTTTTTTTTTGTGAGACAACTGAGAGAATTATTAGAATTTGTGATAAACTCTAAAACTACACCAAAATTCCCAAATCCATTTCAATTCCTAAACGCTAATTTCCAAATTAAACTCAAATCCAAACCCTAATTAACTCATCCCCTTCTCCTTCTTCCTCTTCTTCGTTACCGAAACCCAATTTCCCGATCACCCCTCGTCTTCCCCGTCGACTACCACCATCTTCCTCACCCTGAGCACCTCACCATCCCCGCTACTTCCTCGACGCCTCCTTGTCCCGCAACTGCTTGCAACCTCCACCGTCGAAACTGTAACCCCTGTTTCCATTAATACACTTTTTTTTTTAAAGTATTTTTCCGTATTTAAATCATCAGTATAACTGTTCTTCCTTAATTGATTTTATTAAGTAAACTATTTTATGAAACCCAATTGTCTATTAAAAGCCCAAATTCGTATTTGATTTTATTAAATTAATCCAAAGTCCAAGCTTGTATTTTGATCTTATTTATTTATTTAATTAATCTAAGCCCAAATTGATTAGCCCAATACATTAATTACTCATTTAAATATTTGAGCCCATTATTAAAGCCCAAACCCATTACTCCTATTATACAGATTAATCCTACATCTAGCCCTATACAATTTCTTCCTATTTTCTCCACTCTTCAAACCCGTTCTCCAACTTCCCCCACTTTGCATGCACAGTCACCCCACTATCTCTAACTACCCCATTATAATAATTATTTTATTAAACTCTCCGCTTCCTCTCTCTCCCGTTCAATCTCCCCATCTCTCTCTGTTTCTCTAACAAACAGAGAAACCAAATAAACAAACCCAACGTCGAGCTGCTCTTCCTCTCCCCGAGCACCACCATTGAAGCCCCGACCCCTCGCCATTACTGAGCATCGCGAGCCCTCCCGCTAGTCTTCCTCGAGCGCACACTCCCTCCACAACCGCCTCGCAGCTTTCCGTCGCCTCTCCTCAGTCGCTCACCTCTCCCTGAGCACGTCGCTGTCGCTCCGACTCCCACTCCGTCGCCATTCCCCTTCGCTCGGAATTCCGCCTGAAGTCATCGCGACCACCTCAGACCGCCGTTCGCCTTCCTCGACTCCGCAAGCCAGACGTCCTGCCGCTCGACGACCCATCGT
This sequence comes from Hemerocallis citrina, assembly GCA_017893485.1. Taxonomy (NCBI): domain Eukaryota; kingdom Viridiplantae; phylum Streptophyta; class Magnoliopsida; order Asparagales; family Asphodelaceae; genus Hemerocallis; species Hemerocallis citrina. Next base: position 2,171,225 of record CM030364.1, on the reverse strand, counting down.
TTTCCCCCTCAACTGCCCCCGCTATCGACCGTTGCTCCCCATTCGTCCATCCAGTCGAGCCCATGCCTTCCCCAGTCGACATCCCCAGTCGTCGTCATCTTCCCGAAGCACCGCCATTGTCGCTTTCGCCGCTCCCCCTCCACTCGCGCCGTCGCCTGGAGATTCACCTCGCCATCGCTCCCACTCTCCCGCTCGAACTTCGCAGTGCCCCAGTCATCTTCAACCCTCCTCGCCGTCAAGTCGCAACTCCACCATCTTCCCGCTCGCCTTCTCCACAACTTCGCTGATCGCCGACTGCAACCCATTCTCCCGCCGAATCTCTCTCTCTCTCTCTCTGGGTGTCATTTGAGAAGAAGAAGAAGAAATGTGTTGGGATTGTTGTTGCTATTGGGTTGATTTGTATTTGGGTTATTGTTTGGAGTTGTTATTGGAAGGTATTGTTGCTGTTTGGTGTATTGGTGGTTGGTTGATCCAGTAACAAGTGAAGTTGGTTACTGTTTGGTGTTGTGTTGGAATCAATTGTAGTGGAGTTGTGATTGGAGGTGTTTGATGTCTTGGAATTTATGAAGGAGTTGGTTGCTGTTTGGAGATTTGCTGATTTGGAATTGTTATTGTGGAGTTGCTGTTTGCTATTTAAGGAGTTGCTGACTTGGCGTGGCTGCCACACATCTCACACATGTTCGACTGCCCGGGATACTGATCCCGTTATTCTAGTGTTCAATTTCATCGTCGTCAACTAACAGGCAAGTCCACTTGAACTCTTTTAATTTTCTAGTTCAAGCTTATTGATCTCCTGCAAGTAGTTCCATTTCAATTATCTCAATTTGCCTTGTGTCCTGTCCCTTAGGAGAATCGAGGGTTTACACGAGCTAACCCGACGTACTCTTGACATCTTATATTTATCCATTGACTCAAACCCAAGCCTGAACACATATTTGACATGAATAAAATAAATAAATTTGTACATGGGAAAACACGTCTTGATTAAATACATGTTATTACTTGAGATCTTGTTACTTGAACTCGACATGATAAACTTGACTTGTTACTGGAAAAATTCACTCTACTTGTTTACTTGGAAAATTCACATTACTTGCTTTACATTAATCTTGATACGTGCATGATACAATAACTCGATAATTACCCACTTGATAAACATTTATGTGATGATGTCTTGTCTGTCTTGTACTGAGGTTTCGACCCAGTTATATTAGGAATCAGTTAAAATAATTGTTGTTTCGGATTTACCACTTCTTGCTTATTATTGTGTAATATATCATGTTGCTGCATAATTACCATTTACTTGACATTATTATAACCATCCGCATGTGCATATATGACTTAGTAACAAAATACTAAACAAGCCGGGGTTTCTAAGGGTTGACCCAGTAGTGGACAGTCTCAGAAAATGTACTCGGTAGAAGGTGGAGAATTACTTGTGGAGACGTGTACTTGTTATCTTGTTATCTTGTTACATGAACCTGGCGTGGAAGGTGGAGAATTACTTGTGGAGACGTGAACTTGTTATCTTGTTATCTTGTTACATGAACCTGGTGTGGAAGGTGGAGAATTACTTGTGGAGACGTGAACTTGTTATCTTGTTATCTTGTTACATGAAAACTTGGCGTGGAAGGTGGAGAATTACTTGTGGAGACGTGAACTTGTTATCTTGTTACATGAAAACTTGGCGTGGAAGGTGGAGAATTACTTGTGGAGACGTGAACTTGTTATCTTGTTATCTTGTTACATGAACTTGTCGTGGAAGGTGGAGAATTACTTGTGGAGACGTGAACTTATTATCTTGTTATCTTGTTACATGAACTTGGCGTGGAAGGTGGAGAAATACGTGTGGAGACGTGAACTTGTTATCTTGTTATCTTGTAATCTTGTTATCGTGATATACCCGAGTATACGCTCTGTTGATCCCACCACGAAGTCTAAAACGAACACTGCTGTGCGTGCATCGAACCTGTAGTATGGGATGCAGTAGTACGTGCACCAGTTAGGAGAAACAACATTATAATAGACCTAGTGGACATGTATACATACTTGATTAAGACCATTGCTATTAGTACCATTATTGATCTTGCAATTTGATCTTGATTCATATTCCCACACGTACCTTACTTCTTTACTCTCTGCTTTCACTACTTGCTGTCCGTACTTGCTCTAAGAACAAATTATTCTTTCTTTTTAGATAATCAAGTACAGGTGCACAAGGAGAATTTCTAGGAGGCATTGATTAGCAGATCTTCTACAATTGGAGCAAGAGTCTCTCGAGTTATTTGGTAAGTCCTTATATTCCAGAATTGGTTATTGAATTTCATTCTCGTTTATGTGATTATGTTTCCTGCGTGGTTGTGATTCATTTTTCTTGTATTGTTAAGCTAAGACTGGTACAGCTTATGGATGATATGAGTTGGCGTACTTATATCATTCGTTGGGCCTCAGTTATGTGTCTGTGTTCCTGTATTCCGGGAAGCGGGGCGTGACAGAAACCCTCATCCGCCGTCACCGTCACCTCTCTTCACCCCGCATCCAAACACCTGCACCTTCGTCGAGCCCCTTGCCACCCTCTCCAACAGCGCTCACTGCCGCATCCCCAGTCATCGCCACACCACCACCGCAACCACCGCTGCTACCCATCGCCTCACCCCCAACCGAGCACCAACCCTCCAACTGACGTCCGCCCCCCCATCGCCACCTGCAAGCCCCAAGTCAGCAACTCTACAGCCGACATCTTCGCTGTTGTTTGCTGCTGCCGAAGTTCATGCTCGCTGCCGTCCGCTCTTCTTGCCGCCAACCCTCGTCTGCACCCCCGGTAAACTCTTTCTACTTCTCAAATATTTGTATTACTGTTTTATCATCTCTATAATATTATTTGATTTATTTGTCGTCCACAAATAATTGAGATTGTGTGTTTCTACTTGCTAATTAGGGTACGAATCTTTATTGAATATCTTACATGCTAAGAACGATTAAGTATTATTGTTAATTGATAGAACTGAATCTTTAATTGAGCTTGTTAAACTATTTCATATCTTGAAAATCCATCAAACCAATTAATAATTATAATTTCTAACTTAATCTGTATTACGTGTTGGTAAATTTAATCGTTTAAAGTTCTTAAATTCTCTATTTAGGGTTAAGTTCACATCACCTAGCCTTAGAAAAACCTCAACCTAGACTCAACATCTAAATATAACAGCAGGATGGGATCTTCTAGATTAGACCCTTTCTGAAGTAGAGACAAGGACAGTTCACGACAACACCATGAGCCCTACCAGGCCTGGCCAGCCCAGCGCTGTGTAGGCCTAACACTCGACCCCTTTGCAAGGCCCTGGCCAACCCCTAGAATCTTAACTTAGGTACAAAACCCAAAATCCACATTTTCTACCCCAATAAGCAAATAACTAAAAGCACTGATATAATGCCTTTGTCAATGATTTGTCTTTCTAAGAGGTCCCTGTTAAATATGTTCATATAGTTTTGGGCAATGATACGATGATATCAAAGATTCACTGTTAATAAACGTTGTATGCATATAATTTTGAGTATACTGGGTTTCTGCTGATAGAATGTATTTGCAACTGGACATGATATAAAAGTACAAAGAGCAAGATTTGAATGAAGTGCCAGTTGTACATGCAACTCATTGCACATTTAGTACTTAAAGTCAATTACTAAAGAAAAAATATTTACCTATGGCCGATTAGACAGCCCGAATGCCAGTCCTAAGCATGACAGGGTACACTAGGGGCCTAGATTTAAAAAGTCCCGGATTGGGACCGGGCTTAAAATTAGTCCCAAAAGATTTTAGGACAGGCCAGATCCTTAGGACAAACCCCACCCAGAACATTACCACACCCAAAATAAATTGTCGAAACCAACAATTATTAAAAAAACCACTTCAAATAAACAACCAATTAACACACTATCAACTAGCTTCCAAAACCCCAAAAAAAAACTCTTATCAACTGATATTTCAAGAATAAAAAACCTCTATCAACTGATATTTCAAGAATAAAAAAACTCTTTCAACTGATATTTCAATAAAAAAAAACTCTATCAACTGATATTTCAATAATATCAGTTCACCATGCAACTGATATTCCAAAACACTCTACATTTTACTAATTCTTGTCACTATGATTCACTGAGTTTAGATAAATCTGGTTAAGATATTCAATAAGTGATTTAACAATGTGTTCACTCAAAAAGTATATGGACTTAAGTACACAACTACATATTGCATGGTGAACTTTACAATCATATTGCTAAAACAAAAAAATAAGAACACTGCAAATTCCATGTAGTGAATTATTACGAGATACCTTCCAATCCTTAAAATCATATCTGAAAACAAAGTGGTTGTACGAGACATTTCCTGAAGCTACTGCAGCTGCGGAAGGAGCATTTCTAGGAGCTAGCAAGGGGAAAAAGGTTAAATTCAGAATGTGATGAGTCAATATAAGCAAACTTCAGAAGGTGTAGGAAGGGCAGTTTTAGTTATGAGAAACTTACAAACAAAATGATGCCTACTGTCATTAACAGTAATTTCTGCTCTCCCATCTTTTACTAGAAACGATAGAGCAAAAATGTTCTCTGCAGTTTGTGCAAAAGATACCCTATTTAATACGAGATTTTCAAGCCTCACACTTCGTTTCTTTCTCAAGACGTCAAACATGGTTGACATGTTCTTATCTGTATCAGTTTTTCCTTCAGGGTCCGCATTATCAAGCTGAAAAAATGAAGGCATATCAGGTGAATCAAGTTTTTAAAAAATTGTCTACACAAAAAGGTTTGTAGAAAATAGGAGATAGAATCCAGACCATAATATTATAGAATAAAGGAAAATCTTCCATTGCAAACGTCCTGTAGCGTTTTTGCAAACATACAAACCACTTAACCTGTCATTGGCAACGACTGCAAACGTACAAACCACTTAACCCGTCATTGGCAACGAAAGGTTAAGTTATAATGAACCCGTTGTTTGAAAACAACTGGTTCTTCTTTAATATGCCTTAACCCGTCATTACCAATGCGGGTTAAGTGGTTTGCAAACGCTACAATAGCGTTTGCAATAGAAGATTGCTCTAGAATAAAATCATGTCACAAATGCATATATTTAACACACTCCAACAATACAATTTGAGCTACATCAAATAAACAGGTGATCTATAGTCCACATAAAATTTAGGATTCACATTAGATTCCATCAGGACATCGAAGGAATGTCCCTAAGGGGACCGTATTTGACATGGATAAAACTCCACAATCCTACATATCCCCATAGGCATGGGGGCTGCCTAATATTTTTTGGTTTGAACATTCCTCATTGCCACAGCATGTACTGAGTTCCGGACTTGCATGATTACGCTCAATTGGCAAACTATCTTCATGATCATTCCTTTTGAACGACAATAAGATGGCATACTGATGGTAGAAAGCAGATATGATGAAATAGCATAGTTTGGGAAGTACGATATCTAACTGATAATCCCATACATGTCCATATACCAAATTAGATATGAGTTTGACTTTAAGCAACCAACATCAAAGGGTTTAACTACTTGAAGAAGAAACAAATATATGGATAAATTTGAAAAGAAAAAAAACACCCCTCAGCTATATGCATGCATTTATGATCAAACACCTCTCAACAAATTTTTTTTTTGTTTTTGAACAAACAACCCTCAATTTTTTTACTCACCCCCCCCCTCAAAAATGCAGAGGGGGGGGGGGGGGGGGGGGGGAGATTTGGGAGACTAAACTGAGAAAAAAGTTGAGGCTGTATGTCCAACAAAAAAAGTTTAGGGATGTTTAAGAGCATCTGTAGTCGTTGAAGAGAAAAATATGGATATATGGATAAATGGAAATAGGAATCGAAGTTTTGCTGCAGTCGTCAAAAGCTATTTTTTAGCTTTTTATAATAAAATAATAAGCGACGGCACTTCATGTGCCGTCGGAGAAAGAAAAAAAAAAAAAAATTGGAGCAATGGCACTTCGAGTGCCGTCGGAGGAATAAAAATTCGTACTCGGAGTGCAAATAAAAAATTGCACAAAAAAAATAAAAAATTACAAAAACATTTCAGAAATTATGAAAAAATTACAAAAAATTACAAAAACAATTCAGAAATTGGAAAAAAAAATTTAAAAATTGCAAAAATATTTCCAAAAAATTGCAAAAAAATTTGAAAATTACAAAAAAACTCCGGACGGCACTTCAAGTGCCGCCCGAGGAATTTGGGCCTGCGATTTGGGATTTTTTGGATTGGAAAATAAAAATAAAAAATCAAGGGACGGTACATGAAGTGCCGTCCGAGGGATTTGGGGTTTTTTATATGAAAAAAAATTTAAAAAAATCAAGCGACGGCACTTGAAGTGCCGTCCGACGGAAAAAAAAAATTGTTTTTTGTGGGACGGCACTTCGCTCAAATATGAATAAATCCCAAATCCATTCTCATTTATAGCAAACGACTGTAGCAAAATATGGATAATATGGATATTTGGCAAACGAGTGCAGCGCGTTTTTTAGCCAAATATCCATATTATCGATATTTAGCAAACGACTACAGATGCTCTAATCAGAAACGCATACAATTACTTGAGAGGTATTTTTTCAAATTTAGCCAAAATATATTTAATAGGTGTCTATTCCAAGAGTGTTTCTGCAACATAAAACACACCTTGGGTCTACTGATTACCGAAATAACAAGGACAACTTAACAGCAAGGTAAAGGATCCATATTTCCAAAGTGGAGGGTAATAATGCAAATATGCATAATGCTAAATCACAAATGTCTTCTTAAAACAATAAAAAACTTATAGAAACTACTCAAGGGTAGAGCAGAATCAGTCATCGGTAGAAGAAGAGCCTCAATGAACTAAAGCCTGACTTGATTGATGTCTTATAAAGTAAGATAGCATTTAACTTCGCAGGATGAGTGAATTAATTTTAAGTGAAACTTTTTTCTACGGAGAACATGTGAGGAATGACAATATATATTAGAAAACTCGTTTGGATGAAGACTTTGGCACAACTAACCTCTTCAGGGCGAGTGCTTTCAGTTGGTCGTGACCGTTTTCTGAGAACCACTGGCTTGCGTTGCTTCATCTCGGTACTCATTGGACCAAGCCTAAGACAATGGAATTAAAATACAAGAAGCCCAAGTAAGAAAATGTAAATGGATATGAAAGCAATGCAACATTTAGAGGAGAATATACAGATTTTCAAATTATACATAAAAAAGGACAAGAGTTTTACATTGTGCAGCATCCAGGAGCCTTTTTGAAAGCATCAGATACCACAAGCCCAATGTCAGACCAAGAAATCATATTAGGAGCATTATTAAGATTTGCTCCACTCTCTTGTTGTCCAAAGTTCTGTAGTAGTGCAGTTACAAAATCTGATGGACTTATTCCATCATTGCTTTGAGACTTCACTGACGCTACCAATGTGCTGGTGATGTCCAGCAAAGCCTCTGCATCTGCCACTTGTTCTCTCGGCTTGTGAACTACAAAATACATAACAAACAATTACACTGGTTTAAGGAAATTAACAAGCAAGGTTAAAAAAGCAAGGAGAGGGAAAAAGCAGTGGACCACTGCTTTTGCTTAAGCAAAACTTAAAAGCGTAGCTTGAGCATTAAAAGCATTAAGCTATTTTTAACTAAAAAGAGGATTCGGGCAGTCAGAGTAGGTGTATTTAAGTATCATACGGGTTAAAAGAAACAGGTAATAAATTTAATCGAATAACAATTATATCAAAACCCAAAAACAATGCTAGAGCATCTTTGAGCCTCTTAACCGCACCTTTTCAGTGCTTTTGAATGCTTTTCTGTACTGTTTTCTGCAAAATCAGCTCTTACGGCTTTTCTAATAGCTTTTCTGAAATTGAATGTTGCCTCGCCTTAATGTTTAAGCACCGGTAGGAGCTGATTTTGTAAAATGTTGATAAGGAACTTTTTTTTCCTTCTTAAATTAATGGTGTTATTCCATAAGAGCATTCACAGTCGTGTGCTATTTATGCATAAAATGCATTTTATAGCAAACGACCAGCTGCAGTCGTTTGCTATTTATGCATAACTAGCTACAGTAGATTGCTAAATGAGAGTGGATTTGAGAGAAATGCATATTATACGTCGCAACTTCACTTTCTGTACCACGAAAAAAAAAAAAATTCTCCGACGTAACTTCACTTTGCGTCGCTCACCAAAAAAATTTAATAAAACGTAATTAAAACCCCAAAAAAAATCCCCCCCCCCCGGACGCAACTTCACTTAGCGTCTAGTGGGGTTGGGGGGGGGGGGGGGGGGGGGGTCATTTTATAAAAAAAATCCAACTAAAAATTGAATTTACATATTAAAAAATTCGAAAAACCATGGGACGCAAGTTCACTTTGTGACCGTCACTTTTCTGATTTTTTTTCTTCCGACGCAACTTCACTTTCCGTCTAACATTTAAAAATTAAGTAAATAATTCGTTTCGCCCTTCCGAAAAAACATCAAAGACCGTCTAATATTTTTTATCTTAAATTGCTATAAAATAGCATTGGACGACTGCAGCAAATGCTAGAAATGCTATATGTAAATATGCATTTTGCCATTTTTTGACAATCACGACTGTGGATGCTCTAAAGGAAGTGAACAAGAGACAAAACCCCAAAGGCCCGAATGATGAGAACTAAATGTAATTTTCTCGCCAAACTAAAGGCCCCAAATGTTTCATTAAATATAGGCATCTCAAACATTACATATCCGATTGCAATTCAGCACAATTAATCAATAAATGTAACCAACTAATATTTTTTGAGAAAAAATGTGATCTCGTCACCGCTTCATTAATAAAAAATTAACGAAACAAGTAGTACAAAACATATACATCTATCTATTCCTAAAACCGAACAGTCGAGACAATTACAAAGCCAAGTCTACATCCTTAATTACTCCCTCCCCTAGCTAAACTTGTAGATGCGAAATATGCACCCTGTTCTCCCACCTAACTCTCCCAGATGTATATTGAATTCCAAAAAATATAATTTACAATTTAAATTCCATCAAAATAATTCTCCACCCTAGAAACTTCATTTACCTTCCCTCAAACGTCCACCCTGGAAAAAACACAACCATCATCTCTTGCTGACATGCTCCCTCCTCTCCCAACGACGTAGCCGTTGTGTATCTGCCAGACCAACCCCACCGTGACGCCATCTTCCGATTGCATCAAATCCAGTCCTCAATAGTATTTGTTGTTCACAACCACTAGGCCGATGCTGCTAACGAACTTCTCGGCCAACGAACACCACCGCCTATCAAATGTGACGTTTGCACCCCTCCATACTCCAAAACCAATTTCAATTTCAATTTCAAAATTCAAAATTCAACATCAAGCACACTCTCCCTCACCGCCTTTCCCTACATCTCTCCCAATATGTTTGAATTTCAAAAATCTAAATTGACATTCAAACATAATCCAAATCTCCCCCTCAACTCTCCCACTTCACACCCCCAAGTATATTTTGAAATTCAAAATTTTAAAAATCAATTTCAAATTCCTCCCCTTTCCCTACCAACTTCCCCGACCAACCCTGCCACACCGTCCACCTTCTCAACGCCACTGTCGATCACGACCTCCTCACGAACCATCGACGCCAACAGCAGCCACTAGCCAACTACCGTTTGATGACCGATGAGATCACCTGCCGACCATCTCAATCCACGAACACCGGCAATCCTCACTGCCAACAACCCTCGACGTTGACAACAATCCGACAAATCACCCCATCGCCTGCAGCTCCAAGCCCCAATGAGATCAAATCCCACCGACGACGGCCGTCACAACCACCTCGGCTGATATAATTAGCTACTCTATATTAAATTCAATTATTGGGACCACTGGAATAGTTTGAGTTCGGAGCGATTTTGAAATGCAGCTCATTCGGCATGCTCATGTTTTGCATTGTTGTCCCATGTGACCCCCCCACTCCAACATTCAACTTTCAAACAGGGCAAAAACCCATGTGATCCCCACACTCCAACATGCACCTGGGACCCACACACTCCATCACTAACCTCAATCTTCTCACCGCCACCATGGCCAAGCTACTCCCCGTAAGGCTGTCACCATGGAAAAGACCACCCATCCATCGTGAAGAGATCTCGACTCACATCTAATTTGATGAAAACCAGGCTAAGGCCCCAAGCTCAAATCTGGCGCCGTCATGCCCAAGCTCACTCCATCTCCGTTGCTGGCATCCCATCTCATACTCTATAATTCGCCAACGGCCCCAACTCCTATCTCAAACTCTATCACTCACCGGTAAAAGAAGTCCATGTCGTTCACCAGCGAGCCAGCCGTATCCACCTTGTGTGCCCACAAATTTCCCCAAAAAGAGGAGGCCATTCTCTTCTACACCTCTACTCGGGTTATCCGACGAACACCCACCTGCGGTTGGGGGGGAGTCCTCCCCCCTCCCCAATCGCTGGCTGCTCCTCTCTCTCTTCTATTTTTTTGGGAGCTTCGCTCTCTAGAAAACCTAGAGAGAGAAACTATTGAGAGACAGTACTTGTATCTTTGTTGAACCAACTACTATTACTATCGATATTAAAGTTATAAAAAATGAAATAAATTCATTATAATTAATGCGACGATTTGCTCAAACACTTCAAAGAAGTACTAATCTCACCAAACTGATGCAAGCGCTCAACTTCAGTAATAATAGAGCTGAACTTGTCCGAATCAACTCCACTAATATCCTCCCTCTCATCTGCAAAACCAACCAAACAAATTCAACTCAATTCAATTCCAAAATCGGAACTTTTAACAACACCCTAATTCATTCAATCATACCGCTAATCAGATTCTTGACTGCCAAATATCTTGATCGGAGAACTCTCCGTTCCTGCACTTGCCGACTATTCGATCCGTTGCTGTTCTCCCCTTCTTCTTCCGCCGCCGCCGTCGTCGTGCGGACCATTGGAATCAAAACCATAGAATTTTGTTTCCAAAATTGGGGATTTTTGTGGAAACCCTAAAAATCCTAATTTAAGAGCGGTTGGGTCCGAAATTTGGACCGAGGAGTCGATTTTCCCGCGTGGTTTGGGAGCGAGTTTTTGTTTTGGGAAAATTACTTTTAGTGGACCGCCGGAATTTTGAGCAGATTTGGGACTTTGGGATTTTTCAAAAAAGTGACAGGTTTGGTTGTATTTTTAGAGCATTTGTAATTGTCGGCTATTTATCCATTTTTCTTTGCAAAAAAAATATGAAAGATGGGGCTATAGATGGCAGACGATATATGGAAAAAATGGCCGACGAAAGATGATCTTTTGTCTGTTCGATCGAACGAAATGTCATCTTTTATCACAATATTTTTTTTTAAAAAAAAATCAACGGCCAGAAAATCATTTATCGTCTGTTCCATTTTATTTATTTATTATTTTTAAAATTTCGATGGAGCGGGAGGGAAATGATTTCTAATTATTTTTTTAAAAATCGAGCATGAACAGAAAATGATTCTCTATCCAATTTGAAATTATTTTTTTTTTCAAAAACATGATCCCTTTTTTTAAAAAAAATCAACAGCCGGAAAATCATTTCTCGTCAGTTACATTTTATTTATTTACTATTTTTAAAATTTCGATGGACGGGAGGGAAATGATTTCTAATTATTTTTTTTAAAATCGAGCACGAACAAAAAACGATTCTCAATTCAATTAGAATTTTTTTTTTTAAAAAAAGAAAGACAAGTGGTGCATTTTGGCCCAGTTTTTTGGCCAGTTTTGCTCTTCCTGCAGGGCTGAACATCTTGGGACAAGTGGTGCATTTTTGGCCCAGTTTTTGTGGTGTTGTGGTTTGTTTCGGGGGCCATCATATTAGGACAAGTGGTGCATTTTGGCCCAGTACACACAAACTGAGGACCAGAGCAAACACACAACAATGTCCTAATATGATGGCTCTGCGGCCTGTAGCTAGCTGCCACAACTTTTTTGGACCTTTTGGTTCCTGGGCTTTCCTCTTTGTCACCCTCTCTAAGTCCTTTATATTTTGTATTTCTCCTCTGTGCTCTTTCTCTTTGATTGTTGCACTGTTGTTGCACCTTAAGTAGGCTGTTTAATGGACGGTTAATCAGTTGGGTTTCTCTGTGATTTGCGATTACTAGTTAGGTGGGCGAGCGAGGTTGTATTCCCGCTCCATCTCTTTGGCTTGTAATCGGTACTGTCTATGCTGTTGGCCTTTATTTTATCGCAGCTTTGATTAGATAGCTAGTTGTGATCTTGAGCGGTTTATTGTTCTACTATTATTAGTCTCGCTCTAGCTTGGTTTACTCTCATTCTGCAATTTCTTTTCTCTTTGACTTCTCTATTATGGCCTTATCCTGGTTGTGCTTCGCGGAGGATCGCGCGCAGCTGCGTTTACTGGCCGGTCACCATTGGTGATTGGAGTCAGTCTTTTATTTTTTTCGGTGGCGGGTGGACTACCCTTTTGGGTAGCACAGCCTACTCCCCTTCTCGGGTTTGTTCGGTGCTTGTCAGCAGCACTCTCTCGCTGCGTTGTTGTTCTGAAGCTCCCGCCGTCGCGTGTTGTTCCGGGCTGAGCGCTTGCGTTTCATTGCAGCGGTCCCCCCCCCTCCGGTGGTTGCGAGCCCCCTTCTCCCACCAGTCAAGGCCGATGGTAGTTTATCTCGTAGCTCTGGCGTCCCATTCTAGGCTTGGAGCTTAGTCGTCTCTTCTTCCCTCTCCAGGTGTTCGAAATTGCCTTAGCTGTTTCGGGTCTGAGCGGTGGCTCTTCTGCTCGGTTGTTGTTATTATTACTGCTTGTTTTATTTCGTCTGCTGGTTGTATATTCTTATCTTTGTTTTACCTCTGGTAAAACCCTCTGTGTACGCTTTTGTACTGTGATTTTTATTTATTATATTGATCTGGCTGGAGTCTTTTGACTCTATCCGTTTGCATCAAAAAAAAAAAAAGAAAGACATGATCCCCCCAGCCCATTCCCACGTGACATATCTCACCCTTTCTCTCTCCCTCTATGCACCTCGCTATTTTTTTTTTTTTTTTTTTTTTTGAGGGAAAGGTGGAATAATGCCACCCTGTTTCATTAATAAGTGATTAATAAACAACCCCGAAGTTCCGGGGAAAAAAGACAAGTACAGTGCAGGAAATAAAACATAACCCCCAACAAAATCCTGGGGGGTGGGTTACAACATCCAGCCTAAAGGCAACCAAAATACAACTACAAAATACTAAGGCCTGATACAACATATGTAATAGTGAGGCGAGAGTCCACTCATCAGTCAAGAGTTGGCCCAATCTCTATCTCCTCGTCATCAAACTCATCCATCTAGAATACCCTTGCAATCCTCCCTCTTGCACCTGAAGCAGCAGTTGAAGCCCAAAAGGAGATTAGATGCATGATATGAGTAAGAATATTAGAAATAGAATTACATGAAGCACGGAAATAAAAGTTGTTCCTATCTAGTCATAACACCCATGTGGTTGCCGCAATGACAATAAATCATGCGTCTTTCATATCGTAACTATCCCCACTATTGCTTCAAGCTTTTGTTGCCTCAGTTTTCATAAGTCATCGTGGCCATAATTTTCATAGTGGAAGTTCAAAAAAGAAACCCAAGAAATTGGTGACTATTACTCAAGTTTAACGACTTTACAAACCCCGTCTAAAAAACAATAGTACTTTTTTTTAAAAAAAATACTCGGAAGTACATAATTTACTTTTTCAGAACAATTATACGAGTTAATTTATTTATGTAAAAAAATAAGAGAGAAGACATAGACTGTTTAAACCCAAAAAAAGTAGCAATTCTAAACAACTATTCATTTACACATGCGATGCACATTTTAATTTAAAAGATTAAAAGCAAAAACTCCGATGTAGTTTGATCTCGAACATGGAGCTGCTATCGGGTCCTATCAGGTCAGGTCCTCCACTATCCGGACCCGGTACCTCACAGGTCAAAAAATTGGACCCGGACCAACACTTGCAAGAACCGGGTTCAAGTCCGAGTCCGGGTCCGTGTCCAAGTTAAAAAAGTCTACACGTCAAATCCAATAGTGGAGAATAAGTATTTGCACTTAAGTATTTTGCATCGATACCCTACGGTTTCAACAATTTTTGCACTTAAGTATATATGAATATATATTATATTTACACATCTATCTTCAACAATTACTATTTACATATATATCCATATAACCAATTATTCAATTTTCATATTTTCGGGGTAATTTTTGACAGGTCCAAGTTGATTATATTTTGAGCGAACCCAGACCAAAACCCAGAAGTGCATCGGGTCTTATTTTAGAACCGGGACCCAGACCCGTATAAATCGGGTTGGTTCCAATCCAATGTCGAGTCCGAATAAGGTAAATGCAATAGTGCTACTCGAACATGGGACATCCTTCATATTAGTTATATTCGCTCGATACATGTAAGTTATGTAAGTTGGTATGTTTACAAATAACAACTTCATCTCTCCCATTATAATATTAGAGATTAATTATTGGGAAAATTATTTCAAGACCCATAGCTGGATCTTAAATTTTTTTAAAATCTAATGAGTTTCATAAATATTAAAAGAACCAGCTCTTTATAATTGATTATTCTTAGACCAATTATCCTTTTTTTTAATAATATTTACTGATTTAATTAGTGTTTCCCTTCCATTATCTTCCGATAAAAATAAAGATGCATATAATTTTAATTTTATATGAGAATCAAAATCTTAAATGGAAAATTGAGGCAAGGATAAAATGGATGGTAGTAATGGAGATGTACATCAAACTCAATGATCCGTCATCAAAATAATTTGGTCATCTTTCTCCTTGCATTTTTATCTTTTTGTTGGTGGAGCACAAATTACGGTGTTTAAGTACATTACTTTTTAAAATAATTTGGTCATCTTTCTCCTTGCATTTTTATCTTTTTGTTTGTGGAGGACAAATTACAGTGTTTAAGGAAGTACATTACTTTTTTTGATGAACCGGATAGAGCCCGAAAGCTCCAGCCGCCACGAGGAAGTACATTACTTAAGAGTCCTTTTTGTCTCTATCTTATAGTAAAACACTAAAACTTGGTTCTCATTTGAAATCCTATTAGATAACTCATATTTTTTGGTTGAGAAATTTGTCTATATTTTATGGGTTTTTGGAACTAATATTGGTTCTCATTGAAATGTTCTTGGGCATTTATGAGTGAAAAAAAAAAAAAATTCTTCTACAATATATGATTTTCTAATTCTATTTGTTTCTGTTCAGTTACCATGTGGGATAAAAAAAACTTATTCCCTTTTTTAGAAGGAGAAAATATAGGAAATGGAAGAACAATAATATTTTTTAAATCGGTAAACATTTAATTAAAAAAGAGGTTTGGGCCTTAAATTACTTTATTTTAGAATATTGGGGCTTTTAGTTTTATAAAACCTTTCGGGTTTAAAAATAAATCAGCTTCAAACCTCTGGGCCTTAAAATAATTTCTCCTTAATTATTTACACACTTTCAGGAAAGAGTGAAAAAAACATAAATTGTTTTAAGTATATTACATAACTACTTAACACCATTTGCACCGGTATGTCAAACCTGGGAAAAACTGTATGTTACACCACAGTTGACATGATGCTAAAAACCAGAGGTTCACCATTGAATATGCTTCTCTGAAAATCTTCCCCCACCAATACCAGTCTCCTGTTACAGAACAAGTTGAAACTGTTTCCAGCTCTCATTCACTTGAAAAGATTCAGGAATCGACTGTGCCAATCTCTTTGCAATATATGTTTTAATCAACAATCAACAGCAACATCGAGGAGGATACAAAAGTTACAGATAGTCATCAACAACCAATGCAGATGTGAGAATTGCAGAAGATGCAAATTATTCACAGATCCTTCGCACAATGACCATAACATCAAAGATGCTGTACCAAAATATTTTTACAAAACCACCATGGCATAAACTGGAAACAGAACATGATTCAGGACAACAGGCAAAATAAGGTTGAGGATGCCATTTAAAAATAATTTTACACTATCGCTATAGCATAACAGAATAATCTTACAAATCTCGTATTTTTAACTAATGTTTGGAATCATCACCTCTTTCCAATATACTGAACAAAGCTAACCTACGCTTCATTGGAAAGAACTGTTAACACTGGCAGTGACTAATTTTGATGCTTGATTCCATATTCATCTACTTGTTAGAAACCCATCAACAACTATTTCTATCTTACTGTTAGCTCCATGCTGGTTCCACTGCCATTCGATCCTGGTGGCCATCACCCTCTTCTGCTTCGGGGAAAAGAATGGATTCACAAAAACCATTCAGGAATAGGAAAAAAATTCAGAAGTAAAGAAAGAGAGAGACATCATTTTTTGGGAACTTCAGAAAGGGTTAACATTTGATATTGTTGTAACAATCAGCTTTAACATCGTCTTGAAATGGATGGTGATTGTAAATTATCAGGCTCTTGATATATCTAATCAAAACTTAGTGGTTGATTAAATGCATCAACATTAACCGATTGCAGCACCTTAAGACAATAATGATCATACATATAATTGCCAGAAATATCTATATTAAATTCCTGATATGGAATATCTATAGATACTGGAACTAGATCTAGAGGTATCCAACTGTAAGCAAATATCAGCATATATGGACAAAAAAGGCCTCCTCATACTTACCACTTTCGCCATCAGATGCTTCAGCCAGCCTGGCAATTGCATCAACCAGTGACTGCTCATGTTCCTGCAAACAACTTACACGCAAACAACTTACACAAAGACAATCACTTCAAATGTTAGATAAAAAGAATTACAGCATTTTTATATGCAAGTATGAGAAATCATTCGTACCCTCAGCAACTTTTTTGCCTTCTCAATCTCAAGAGCATCAGGCTGAATTGCTGCAAATACCCGTTCCACCTGCGTGGCGTAAGACATAGTAAAAATTCATTTTGTTGACAGTACTCTAGGTTAAACAAACAGCCTAAAGGAGCTTTCTCTTTTCAGCGGATAAGGTGTAACAGTTGCTTTGATTTCTAGGTTTTCCTTTATGAGGATTATGTTAGAATCTGAATATAAATTCCTCAACCCTCACCAAAACTCGGGAATTCAGGTACCGTGCAGTCTCTTCGAATAGTACAGAAACCTAAATTCAATTCCCACCAAGCTTGTATATTACACGGAGTATTAGATTTATATTAAAAAAAGAAAAGGTCTTCTCCACACAAGTCCCACACAAATATAGAAATTCCCCACAAATGGCCTATTCTATACTCAATCCAATAACCAGTGTTGTTAAAATCAGACCGGACCAGGGTCATATTCCGGTCCGGTTTCACATTGAACCTGAATTATGATAAAAACTGGGTAGACCGGACTGAAACAACCGGTTTATTGCAGAACCATTTGAACCGGGTTTGAATTAAACCGGCTGGTTTGGTACACATTTAATTTTAATAATATATATATATATATATATATATATATATATATATATATATATATATATATATATATATATATATATATATATATATATGAAAATCTTCCATCGTGCACCACCCCTCCGTGTGCAGTCGGCCTTCCCACCTTCGTATCGACGATCCAAACCGTTCACATTGATCTGCACATCTAAATTAGTCTAAATATGTAAAATCAAATCATTTGAAATTCATTTGCCCATCCATCATGTGACTATAAAAAACAATGATTTTCAGTCATACAATTTTGTAACACTTCAATGGATGGTCAAATGAATTTCAAATGATTTGATTTTACATATTTAGACTAATTTGGATGTGTAGATCAATGTGAACGGTCCGGATCGTCGATACGAAGGCGGGAAGGCCGAGTGCACCATAGGTGGTGCACAACGGAAGACTTCCTTATACACACACACACACACACACACACACACACACAAACAAGATTTGCCCGTGGGCACGTGCCTATGGCACGTCTTCGGAACAATACAACTTATGAAAAGCATTGTAAACAGTAAAACAACAATTATGTAGCTCAAGTTTGAAGAGTATGACAATAATTAGTTGTAAAAAAAAGTCTATATTTCCATTAGTATATGATGAAATTTAACTGTTGAGGAGATATTTGCTATTTTTCATGTAACATGAGCAATAAAAAAACATAAAAATTTACAAACCTGAAATTTGAAATCTAAATTTATGAATAAATAGAGAGAATGAGAGAGGGAGAGGGAAATATAAAAAAGTGAAGAGAGAGATAGTAATAAAGAAATGGGTTTTTTTTGTAGGGGGGGAAGGTTTTGGAAGGGTAAATCTGAACCTTTAATTTTGTTTCAATTGAAGGAGAACCACTTGATAGTTTTTTTTTCAAATTGTCTTGTATTTTATTATATAGATATATGTTCGGTGCACATTTAATTTTAATTTTATATATATATATATATATATATATATATATATATATATATATATATATATATAGGCAGGTCTTCCGTTGTGCACCACCTATGGTGCACACGACGTGTGCACTCGGCTTTCCCGCCTTCGTATCGACGATCTGAACCGTTCACATTGATCTACACATCTAAATTAGTCTAAATATGTAAAATCAAACCATTTGAAATTTATTTGCCCATCCATTGAAGTGTTACAAAATTGTATGGCTGAAAATCATTGTTTTTATAGTCACATGATGGATGGGCAAATGAATTTCAAATAATTTGATTTTACATATTTAGACTAATTTAGATGTGTAGATCAATGTGAACGGTTCGGATCGTCGATACGAAAGCGGGAAGGCTGAGTGCACATGGAGGGGGTGCACAATGGAAGATTTTCCTATATATGTGTGTGTGTGTGTGTGTGTGTGTGTGTGTGGAAGATAGTTTTCAAACTTGACTTCGAAGAAAGAGGCTAAACCCACTAACACTATGACAACAGTGAAGTTCTGACATACATCGTTTAATTACGTATATGATTGCATAGTCAGTTAAAAAGTAAACTCTCTATACACTGAAATGGGTTCAACGTCAACCCGGTTGAACCGTATGAAAACCGGACGAACCATCTTTCCAGTTTGATGGCCGGTTCGGTTTTTACAACATTGCCAATAACCACTCTAAAACTGACTACTCTAAGGCCAAAGTCCAACATCATGAAAACTTTAAAACTTTGGGGAGAAATCTCAAGTAGAAGGGTCTCACAGAGAATAAGATTTCAGGGACAGAGACTATTTTTTAAGAATGAGACCTGTCTACATAAATTTTCAATCCAAAGTCAGTTCATTGGATCAGATTTTCCATGATGTTTAAGCTTGGTGTCTCAAACTGAACACTTCGGGAGTGGATTCAAGGACAAAAATAAAGTTAGCGATTTGTGAGAATTATGTGGAAAAATAACCCTAAAAGAAATAAAAACTATGCGTAGCCCGAGGTTGACTCAGAAAAACAACCAACTTGGGCCCTGTTTGATATACTGTGAATGATAAGTGCTTTTGGTAAAAAGTTCTGTTACCAAAAGCGTTCTATGAAAGAAAAAAGAAAAAAAAGGTTCACATCAAAGTTTTGCAAGTAAAAATCAAAATTTGGAAATTCTAAAAGCACCATTTTAGGTGTGGTGAGTAAAAAGATCAAATTAGCAGTTTTAAAAGAGTACTTGGGGCTAAAAACTTATTTAAACACCTATTTTGAATCAAAAAGTGCTCCCATAGTCAAAATCACTCTCCAAAAGCAATGCCAAAAGGAGCCTTAATCTAATCTCAACCACACATAAATAAAATCTCAGCCACTTTTAAATTTCAAACCTATATCAACTATCCACTTAGATTTAAAGCATAAAACTACCAACAGGCAGATAGCCTTGCCTCTCAGGTGCATTACACATGCTGATTAACTAGTAAATATAAATCCCTCGACCCTCACCACAACTTCAAGTTTTTGATTGATATGAGGAAATTCCAGAAGCTAGTATATACTCTAATAACGGCCAAGGTGGTGGACCAATGTAGACATTCCCACTAGACAAAGATAACAGGTAACATATAACAAGTTTTACAAAAACATTTGGAGTATCATAATTTTCTGGCAGAAAGAAAAGAGAGAGAGATCACTAGTTGATGGACCTTATTATCGTCTCAGAAGTTTCAAGTAGAACGCACCTCCTTCATTAGGGTTTCTGTGTGTAGTATCTCAATCTCATCTGACCGCTTCTTGCCAGCACCGTTTGTTGATGGAGCTAAATCTTTATTGGGTGGATTCTTCAGAGGACCTCTTCCCCTACCCAGACCTGTAATTGCACCACTAGGGCCCATGGGCTTCTTCATTCCTGGGCCAGAACGCCGTGAAATGCCAGAATTTTCGCCATCCCATTGGATGTCTTCAGGAGAAATCTATTAAGGACAGTATCACAAGGCAAGAAATTAAGAACTCAAATCTCTGCCTTCCCCGTTACTGTTTCATAATTTGTAAGTGAATTCCAAACCGAGAAGCATTAACATCTCTATCACAAGTTACAAAATTTTCTTTCAAAGATTTAAACCTATTTGGATAAGAATTATGAATTATGTGAGCGCACAGAAAAGGAGGAAACATTAACTTCAGCATGAATGCAAAAGCAACATGATGGGGTGAACATTGTCAAACTCCCTCTTCTAGGCTCTTTCAGCCAGTGGGAAACACAAAAAAGAGTGAATCAGGAACCCATGGCTGCTTTTTGAACTTTAATGGAGCTTAATAGACAGAAAGCAAAAGGATTAACTTCAAAAAGTTTATAAATAAATAAATAAATCATAATAGAAGCTAAAACTTAAAAACAGGGTGTAAGCAATCAAGAAATTAATAAATGAACACTAAAAGGTTATTCAGAAACTAAAAAAAATATCTTGAAAGATAAAATGAATTGTAATCCTAATGCAGAGCAGAAATTCTGTAGCAACCTCAAGCGAATATAGGAGTACAGATCATGGCTTTTCAAGGTCTACTACAACAATTGTTGTATCATACTTGGTTCAGGTTCTTCTCCCGTTTCTCCATGTTTTTTTCCTATGAGTAAAACAGGGGTTAACAGGATGTGATTAGGGGCCTGCCACCATCGAACCCATATCCCCTTCTGTGTTGCAGGGACAAACTTGTAAGGATACTATCGGTTCCCAATTCTACCTGGACAATTTGTCTTCAACTAAACATATTGTCATCTGAATTTCTAGTGCAGCTGTAAAACCAGTTTCACGAGTGTCAATTTAATTCCCTTCCATTTAACAAACAAACAACTGGAGAAGATGGTCTCCACCTTCAAACTAGAAATTAACATGTCACCAACAACCATTCAATATCAACTATAATCAATCATACGCCAATTTATCATGGAACTAATAGAAGAAAACATCAACCAGTTATCAAGCAGCTTGACAATTGTTTATGTGTAACTAAACTATTTCGTAATTTTAAATGCAAGATGCAGCACACTTTGATCATTTACACACCAAAAAGGTGACATCTTAATCAAAACAATACTTGACTTTTCTATCAATTATAAAACTATTAAATAGTCTAGATAAGAGAATGATGATTGACTCTTGGCTTTATATTTGCCTTGGACATAAACATAGTTCCCTATGGTAAATCCGCCATCTTTCTCTTTTAGACATTCCCTCTCCAGGAGAAGTTCAAGGATGCCAACCGGCTTTCTTAAGATTATGGTGCATTTTGTTAGCCAATAGCTTCCTAATTTCCTGACCAGGAATCTTCATGGAGGCTTGTAGCAGACATCATTTTAATTGGAAAATTTTTGGATGACGATGATGATCTCAATATGTCATAAATATAATCTAACTTTTAAAATGTGTGAAGAAGATTGAATAAGACATTCAAACAAAGGAAAGATGAGAAATGAAAATATGGTACCTGATAAGTTTAAATTGCACATGAAGTTGAAGAAAAAGAGGGTATATGAAAGAAGAGAAGGACCGAAGGAGGCTTTAAAAAAGGTAAAGAAAATATATAACCAAAAAACCCCTAAAAGAGTATATTTCTTTTTTTGGTTATTAAAATGCTAATTATCTCTGGTCAAAGTCCTGTACTAGCACCAGAGAACTCCCACCTTAGCTGAAGGAGAGAAGTAATAAGTGCCACCAGGAGGAAGAGAGGAAAGGCAATTCAAACGCATCTCTTCTTTCTATCTCCTTTTCTTTCTTCTTGTTTAATTGAAACCTTTATCTGTATGCTTATAACCCCTACTATTGAAGGTATACATAACCAAATTACTAAAACGATGTAATCTGGTAGAAGATTTTAAGAAGGGAGTCCCATGTTGCCTGCCTGGGAAAACTGGGACTGGGTTGAATACTTCAATCAAATTTTGGAGTGTTGAGGGTGAACCAACTGCCATGCTCACACCTCCTTAGTATGCCACCTTTGGTAGCCACATTACAATGCTTTGAAATCGTTGGCCATCTTTTGAGCTAAGTTTATCTTTACAGCCAACTTGCTCTTGTGCATGTTCCTATATTTCTCTACAAGCAATGTCAAACTTCAGATTGTCTTCACATAATCTAAACAGATATCAAGCTCCCAAATTTACTTCAAAGAAATCCTTCCCCCAGATTATTGATCACTACCAAATAGACACAGTTTATGATCATCACAAAATAGACACAGTTTATTGTTCATGGCAGTCCTTATCAAATAAATATGTTCACTGACAAAATATTGGGAGTCTAACCTAAATTGTTTCTGATTCTAAGCCTTTAGTGCAAGTGTCTCTAGTATCTTAGTTATGTTCACATCCTAACACCAGTTAAGTTACCATTTCAAATAACTAAATACAAAATATACTCGACATACAAGAAGTATGCTATTGATTACTGAATAATATATCATCAGCTACACCCATGCTGAACCTTACTCGGCTATGAAGCACAAGGATGCATAAACATTATGACAATGCTATGACTACTTCCGGGAATGATATCGTCCCTATTGTACAGTTTATATACTCACCTTTAAAGAGAAAGTGGAAGAACTACTGTGTTCATATGGAAGCAAGTTACACGATGAATGTTAACTAAGCAATAAACCGATAACGATAGATTCAATTCACCCCTATTCTTTCATACATCTGCTTGAAGTTGTACTCATAAGCAACTCCATATATCAACCTACTGATTTAATTTAATCTAAGAACCAAGAAATCTCGACAAACCAATCTAGAACAAACTCAAAGATTTAAATTCACAAGTCTTTTTGTTTAAAGCAAATGAAATAATCACTTAGCAAAACTAAAATAAATTTCATAACTTGCAGAGCCTAAGGTGGATTTTGCACTGAGAAATAAAATGTGTGCACAAATTTCAAAATGCATTCAACGGCTAAGTATGAACTTAAATTTAACCCAAGAAGTTAGGTTTCAACCACTAAAACAAGTGCTGCTAGATTATGGTATGAAGCTTTTTGTTTGGTTCATAAATATTGTTATGAAAATGTCTTATTAAAGATGTGTTGAACTCAAGGTTTCTGGAGGAAACAGTAGCAGCATCAAGAATGGAAAAAGCACGTGTCATGGTGCAACAAGAGATCAATATTTATCCTTTCTCCATCTTGTGAACAAAAGAAATCATCCGACGCTAATGTTTGTTCTAGAAAATTATACAGCCATATTGCCAAAAGTGCTCCAAAGTTTGAAACATCATCCAGACTTTCTCTTAATCATATGAACAACAAACTCGGCCCTACCTCCATGGACACAAAACCCCCCTAATAGAACCTATTGGTTAGCCAATCCCCTCTCCAATTAACTTAGCCCTTTACCATACTGTCTTTCCCAGTACTGTTCTCGTGAACTTTACAAACTCATGTTAAATCCCTTCATTAAGCAATTTCCACGTAAATAATCATTTATCTTGTAAGAATCACAACCCTTAGCATAAAATCATAAACCCTAATTTTTTAAAACAAATTAACTAACCTGGAAGTGCAGTGAAATAAAAAAACACACTTAGATTCTGAAAGTTGTTAAAAAAGATATCATAGGAGACAAATATAAAACTGAATAATACATCAGGGAGATTTTTAAACGACTCTATCGCCCAGTTCATCTGGATAGTATAATATTTCACAACTTAAAAGGTTATTAAATTAGCCTAAGACGTAACTGGCTACATACAAAATTTAGATCCACAGAAAGCACTATTCTCAAATATTGTATTCTCCAAACTAATTGGTGTTAGAGCTTTGTGAAATAAATTAAGAGAAGGAAAGAATGAATGAATTGATGCGATAGAATCACTTCACCTCTTTTAGATCGACCCATTCCCATGTCTCATTCATCGTGTTGATGTCATAAACAAGAGCATGCCGACCCTGACAATTGTAGAAAACTTTAAGATAGAATAAACAACACTTTCAGGAAGACAGTGAGCATTCAACTCAACAGCAACACACCTCTTGTGCATTGTAGTCAGTGATAACAGCCTCATAATAGTTATTATCTGCTGGCCACCTTGTCCACACTTTTCTTCCAATAAGTGGATTATATGCTGCAGCTCCAGCAGGGCGTGCTGCTGCAAGTGCACCAGAAGAACTTCTATTTGTAACCTGGCCCTTGGCACTTGGAACCACAGAAGGGATCTGCAAGGACTTCATTGTTGATACACCTGTCAATGCCTGACCCTCGGGTCATAAGAAAAAGGAGCTCAAAAAAGGTGGAACATATGGACAAATCAAAATACTTTTCTGATGTTAACATACAGATTTAGGTTTTTTCCCCTTTGATGGAGGTCCTCGGGACATTGGTGTAGTGACTGGCTGTGAATGCAGTGCAGGGGATGGGGCCCCTAATGATAAAGAAGGTAATGGCTGGGAAGTTTTCTGCCTTTTTGGACTCGGAATTGAATCATGAGCAGGATGAACATTATTGTGCAATCCAGACTGTAGCCCACCTGCCTGCCGCCACTGCCTACTCAAATATATCACCAGTGATTGAATATTTTATGCTACGACTACAAAAACCATATTGATACAACATTATTCAAACCTTATTCTCCTTATTATGTCATCTGCATTAACTTTGTTCAATAGTTCTCTGTGTTCCTCATCAGACACTCTCAGCTCTTTTCTAAGTTCCGTTATTAAACTTTCCTTATCCTGCAGAAAAACAAAATGCCAATATTGGCAACAAGCCATTTTTCAATGCAACACTAAAGCAATAGTTTTTTAAAACGTGAATTAAAGTAAATAATAGAAGGCTTAATTTTTGTAGATAGATCGAGTGCAGATGATTACCCAAGTAATGGCATCAGATTGAGCTTTGAATGCACGAAGAACAGCACTATAGGCCTCTTGTTCAAGCCAATGTATTTGGGTTTCCATATCAGTTTGCTCCCTGGGGTAAGGAAGAGAACCACTAGCAGATCTTCCATTCCCAGCAATGTGCCCTCCTCTTGCACCCCTATTTTGATGTGAAGGGGGCAGATCATCATCAGTACCTGCAATAAAATCTCAATGACAAGAAAATTACTAAAAAAAATATGAGATTACAAAGGACTGCAATAAACATAAGTAGAGCCGCAGCATGTAAGCAAACCAGAAGATAACTGTAGTTTCAATATGTATTTATAAAAGTATTAGTTATGGTGTCTATCTCAATTAGATGACACATTAGGTAGGGTGTTGCCAACGAGTGCCCTTAGATTAATTCTTAATTAATTAGTTTACTGTTTAATTGAATGACTATCGCATTACATACATAATTAATTAATGCACTTTTTAGCATTAAATTTTGAAAAGTTAGTTTTTTTTTAGAAGTGCACTAACTAATTCAGAACTACCGCAAAACCCATTTAGGTTTTACTATGTATCTATAATTGAAATAAAGAGTGAGGGTTCAAAAAAATCTAATCATTTTAAAAGAGACCCATACTGGCATAATCTTTTCTTTCTAAATATCTGTTTTGAAACCAGGACCAGTATAATCAGGACATGCATTTCGCCCATAATAAATTAGTTACCTTCCAAATCCATTCCAACGAGAATGAAAACCAGACAAACGAAAGCCTGGCCCACCTAGCAAAGTCTTCCATAAAGGAAAAAAAGCAAATAGTGCATGGGATTTGATAAAAGGAATTTCCTAGTGACTGCTCGAGGTGGGGCATATGGTTACTACCGGGCAATATTCATACTACAACATATTTAGATAAGCTGTACCCTTCATAGCTAGTTTACTTAATGTAATTTTAGAACAAAATAGGTGTCAACTTTAAATAGGTCTCTACATTTTCAGTTTAGTTTAAGTAGTTAATGCAGATGTAACTTCTAAATTATAATTTGTTTGATAAAATATTTTATATGTTTAGTTCGAGACTCAAAGTTAGTGTTACTGGTGACATGACTGGTTACTGGTGACATGACTGGTTAATTGAGTGACTGATTCCCTAGTTTCTCTCTTTCAACTTCTTTATTTCTCTTTACTGATTCACTCCTCACGACTCCTCTTCCACTGTCATTCAGCATTTCGTTGTTATTTTCTACGAACTACATTAAGATTTCAATGCTATTTCGAGCTGCCATATTTGTCTGGGTAAGGAACCATGCAACAGGACATTACACAAAACCAGCATCTATAATGCCTTGAAACCAAGTTCAGGTTTCAAGCCCCTCATTCGAAGGGATGGTTTCAAAAGTTTAGGAGATTCCAATATGAACTATAGTTTAGGCATCAGTTTCGACGTTTTATAAACTAAAAGAAAAAAATTGCATACCCAAACAGGATTTGGTTCATTTAGAACAGAATGAAATGGTGATATTTAAAAAATATTTAATAATTTGTCCGATTAATTGCCCTCCTTGTTTGCAAACTACAAGCTCCATGCGATCATACATGGTGGCTCATGAGGTTAAGATAATATTCAAGTCTATCATTTCATATTGCACACAATCATATTTTATTGTTTGCCCATCTTTTAACCCACTACACACACACACACACACACAACATTTAAAGGTCGCCACAATATTTTTTCTAGGATTTTAAAGTCTCAGCTAAAACAATATTTTTGGTACAGTTCAAATTCAAGATCGATTCTCTTCAAGCTATGTGATTCAACAGATGGGTTAGTCTCAGCCAGACTTGCCTCCATGGTCAAAGGGCTTTCTACAAATCGGACAGGATGAACTTGAGAGCTAACAATATGAAAAAGGGATCTTGCAAGACATGCATATTAAAACAATAATAATATATTAAGCTTTACAAAACAGTACGTATTTTCTCATGTCTCAAATGATTAAAAAGACACTTAATCGTGATAGGAAGATTGATCAGACTTTCCTATTTATCATAATCGTATTATTAGAATTCTATCATGACAACAAGGAACATACTTCAACAACTTCAGACAACATAATCAAGTTCTCTAGAGTAAAAGAGGTTCTGACTTGTAATAAAGGTACTCATGTCCAACAGTTAGGACTTTACTGTTTAATCAACAAAATCTAGATTATCCCAAATGGAATCAGATTGACTCTCTAAATTAGAGCTAGTTTCCAAAAACCTTATCACTGAATAAAAACTATAAATAAACCGGGAAAAAAAATCCAAATTTAGGAATTCAAGAAAACGTAAAACCCTTCTAAAAGTTTTGGTTAAAAAAAAGAAGAAAAAATTAGAGAAAAAAGAAGAAACTCAAACCACAATTTATTACAAATTTGATAATACCTAATGCTCTTATACTCTTTCAAAATAAAAATGCATTAAACAGTACATGTAATTCATTACATTCTAGAAAAATCAAATTAATAACAATGCTGACGGCTAGAAAATGAAGCTCTATGACTAGACAAAAAGATAATAACTGAATCTGTGAACATAGTTGGTAAGGAGGGTTTATAAGTTATAACACCCCAACAAAGACTTCACGATAGTTAAAAATATTGCAAAGACCACTAAACCACACATTTTTTCTTACCACATTCCAGCTATACTTTTTGGTTAAAATATCCTTATATGCCCTGATGTTTACCCACTTTTACTTTTAAATACCACCATACCACAATTTAAAGGATCCGCCAAATGCAGTTAAAATCGGATGTAATCGCCGATTAATCGGTAATCGGTCCAAATCTGATTAGTTCCAAAGGCGATTAATCGGAAAATTTGCAGATTAATCAGTAATCGGAGCTACACGGATTAGTTTCAAAAACAGATTTTAACTGCCTAGCCGCCAATCCCAATCCAGTTCGTCAGTTTCGGACTAGTTTTGGAAGGAGGCGATGTGATCCTCCAACACATAGGGATCGGCGATCCAAAGCGGGATTGCCTGAGATGTAACATGCTCAGGTGATTCAATTTGATCCAACCCCGATGACTCACGAACAATTTGTACGAGGAGAAATCAAAAGAAAAAAAATGAGGGGGGGGGGAGAAATCTTCCGGTGTGAACGCACTGTAGCGTGCGAACCACTAAAGTCGTCGTTGGAAACAACGACCTAGAGTATAATGAAGCCGTTGTTTCCAAGAACGGCTTCAGGCAAAATAGGGCGTGTGCATGCTCCAGTGCTTTAGCAACCGAAGATTTTCCTACACACACACAGAAGATTTTCACACACACACACATATATATCGTACTTGCTGGTTGGTTTAACAGAAATTTGGGAGGTCGGCTTCACACCTCTTTAGGTTATAATAGTATATATTATACATGCATAACACAATCATTTTAAGTTAGATATAAAATTTGTAAAATTTAATTGATCAATTAATCTTAAATATAAATTTTAATTTAAAAAAAGCCTATGCAAAAAATCTTACCAATCCCGGTACAAAATATTTTGGCAACCCAATATCGCTATGGATACCAAGATTTTATACCTTGCTCCATACAAAATAAAATTTACGGTTTAAATGTTAACGTTTTATCTTTTGTTACTTAACTTTCATGACAGAAACAACGAAATGACACTTGTTACTTAACTTTCATGACAGAAACAACGAAATGACACTTGTTACTTGACTTTCATGACAGAAACAACGAAAATTCCACAAAAATTTTTTTTTTTTTTCCGAGAGAGGTTGATACAACTTTTTCTGATACAAATAATCTTCAATCTGCATCTTCCAAAAGCAAAAGTCCGCACCATCGAACTTTTCAATTTTCACCTTCCCTTCGTCTGCGGCCATCGCTCCCACTCGAATTTGGCTTCCCCTGGATCGTTTTTTACTGTTCTTCGACTGAAAACACAACCAGTGCTCTGATACCAGTTGTTGGGGAAAAAAATATCTGTTTGCGGAATTTTCCCTTTAACCAGATTAGCGAGAATGCAAAATATAAGCAGAAATAGCACACACAAAAATTGATAAGGAGTTCAGCACAAATTGGTGCCTACGTCTCCGAAGCTGCTACATATCTTCACTTTAGGGGGAGAAATTGTACAAAGTGTTTTTCCTCACAAAACACTCGAAAAATCTCACAACCCAAAACCCTAAGGATTTTTTTTCACAAAAAATCTCTCTCAAAGTGTTTACACACTCAAAAAACCCAAACCCAATTTCTCTCCAATTCTCTCTTTCTTCTCAAATTGGAGTGGTGCGTTGAGAATGGGATAATAGAAACGGAGGATAAGGGAGGCTAATTATAATATGGCTAATATGGAGGTATGTGAGTTATGGCAAGAGTTATGCACCGCCACACCTATTTTTCTTCTTCGTTGTCAATTGGTGTGGGCAGCTGCCCACACCTTTAAAATCTCTCCTTTTGTTTTCTTTGTTTTGTCAAAGTGAGTAGACTGTGGGGCCTATGCACACTATTCCAATCACTTTTGCCTAACATGACGAGTGCTCCTTTAGGAATCTTCCATTCACAGCCTGAAAATGTTGTACAATAACCTTCTCCATCCAATTGTCCCACTGAGATCAAATTCATTTTGAGTCCAGGAATATGTCTCACTCCTTGCAACTTCCATGTAGTCCGGTTCGACAACTTTACTCGAATGTCTCCCTTTTCCACAATATTCAAAGTCTCATCATCGGCTAGATGAACCTTCCCAAAATCACCACTGACGTAATTTTTCATGATTTCTCTGCATGGGGTGGAGTGGAAAGATGGCCCCGGATCCAAGATCCATGATTCAATCGGACTGTTGACGCTTAGAATCATAGCATCGCCTGCTTCTTCGGTCACGTTGGCAGATTCCTGTGCATCGGTAGCTCTCTTCGGTGCTCGGCAATCTCGTTAAAAGTGACCCCTCTTGCCACAATTGTAGCAGTTGAAAGCTTTCTTTCCTAATCTAGATTTACCTCGTCTAGATTGCAATCTGCTGTGATTATAGTTTCTTTCTAAAGTCTTTCCTCTTGACTCCGTGTGCAAAGCTGAGGAGAAGGTTGTGGCTTCACCTGATTCTCTCTGCCGAATTTCTTCACTAATACCAGATCCCGAACATCGTCGAACTTCAATTTACTGTTTTCCGACAAATTACTGACTGCTGTAACAATAGCATTCCAACTGTCTGGTAGAGATGATAAGAGAATCAAAGCTCGAACTTCATCACCGAACTCAATTGGATTGTGGGCCATCAGTACCTTTAGATGGTGGAATATCAGACGAAGTTTGGAGCAGAAAAGAGGTAAACCTTTCACACTTGAAAGTGTTTGGTTGTATTTCTTATGTGCATATTGATTCTGCTGAAAGAAGTAAATTAGATATGAAATCTAATAAATGTGTTTTTATTGGATATGGTGGTGACGAGTTCATTTATCAATTTTGGGATTATGAAAATCGGAAGATCATCAGAAGCCGAGATGTCATATTCAATGAGAATGTGATGTACAAAGACAGATCAACTGCAGAATTAAGTAGCTCCAGTACACATGCTGAAACGACAGAATTCATAGTGTTCAAGGAGATTTCTATAAATGATGTCCAAATTAGTTCTAAAGCAGTTCAAGAAGAACCAAGCACGCCAGAAGTGAGACGCTCCTCCAGAATTCCTAAACCAATCCAGCGTTATTCGCCTTCTTTGCACTACTTGTTACTGACTGACGGTGAAGAACCAGTGTGTTATGATGAAACGATGCAAGTGGAGGATTCAGTCAAGTGAGAGTCTGCCATGAAAGATGAGATAAACTCGCTCATGTCAAATCAGACGTGGGAATTAGCTGAACTACCACCAGGCAAGAAAGATCTCCATAACAAATGGGTTTTCAGGATCAAAGAAGAGGACAATGGAAGCAAGCGCTACAAAGCAAGATTGGTAGTCAAAGACTTTTAGCAAAAAAAAGGTGTTGATTACAACGAAATTCTCTCCAGTCGTGAAACTGACTACAATTAAACTGGTATTGAAAATTGTAGCTGCAAATAATTTATATCTTGAGCAGTTAGATGTAAAGACCGCTTTCCTTCATGGTGACTTGGAGGAGGAGATTTATATGAAGCAACCAGAAAGCTTCATACAAGCAGGCAAGAAGAACCTTGTATGTAGACTGAAGAAGAGCTTGTATGGCTTAAAACAAGCTCCCAGGTAGTGGTACGTGAAGTTTGATAGCTTCATGAGTAGCAGCAGTTTCATAAGATACCAAGCAGATCATTGTTGCTACATCAAGAGTTGTATTATTCTATTATTGTACGCAGATGATATGCTCGTTGCATGTCCTGACATGCAGAAGATTATCAAACTAAAGCAGGAATTGTCAAAGCAGTTTGCAATGAAAGATCTTGGCGCTGCGAAGCAAATTCTTGGAATGAGGATCAAGATAGACGAAGTCAAAGACTTTGATATTATCGCAAGTTGAGTACATTAATAGAGTACTCTCCAGGTTCAACATGCAGAATGCCAAGCCAGTGAGCACATCTTTGGGTGTTCATTTCAGATTGTCCAAAGAACAATCACCGAAGACGTAAGAAAGGCGTGCACACATGGAGAAGGTTCCGTACACCTCAGCAATTGGAAGTCTGATGTATGCCATGGTTTGTACCAGACCAGATATTGCTCAAGCAGTGGAGGCTATTAGCATGTACATGAATAATTCAGGCAAGGTACACTGGAAAGCAGTTCAATGGATCCTTAGATATTTGTGAGGTACCACAGATAAAGCACTTTGTTTCAAAGGTAGAGATATGACACTAACAGGCTATGTGGATGCGGATTTAGCCGAAAATGTCAATATCAGAAGAAGCACTACAGAGTATGTCTATACTCTATGAGGTACAGCAGTGAATTGCGTTTCTCAGTTGCAGAAGATAGTTGCTCTCTACAACTGAAACGGAATATGTCGCTATTACAGAAGCCAACAAGAAAATGGTCTGACTACAAAGTTTCTTGAAAGAACTGGAAACAAGAAGACAATGTCTTGTATTGCGACAGTCAGTGTTTGTAATACCCCTAAATTCTTACTATATATATATATATATATATATATATATATATGCATTGATATTACTATTATTATTTTTTCATACACTACACTATTATTTTTATGTTAGTATGGTTAATTTTTTTTTAAAAGCCCAACCCAATATGCATGTTTTATTGGCCCAATGAATCCATGAACATGCACATATGGGTATATGCATATGTGTGTATATATATATGTCTATATGTATGTATATATAAAAAATATATATTTTTTACACTAAGCTACTATGTATATATATAAGTATACATATACTATTACTACTTATAGCCTACAAATTTTGACTACAAGACAACTTTTGACCAAAAAAAAATGATTACTAGCCTACAATTTTGACCAAAGAAGGCTTAGGTGTACACTCTAAGCCTTAGGGTCTAGTCCTAGAGTGGTGACTAAGCCCTCTAGGAAGATCCACACCCCTCCACTATTTTTCTCCCTCTCCTTTTGCAGCCGACAGCAACAACAGCAGATACAGCCCCCCTTTTCCCCCTTTTTCTCTATATATATGTGTGTTTTCTACCATCCTACTACTACTCATACTACTACTACTACACTACCTTACTTTTACTACTACTTACTACTCCTACACTTCTCTTCTTCTCTCTTTTCTCTCTTTACTGCCGACAGCACCAGCAACAGCAGCTTCTTTCCATCTCTTTTTCTATATATTTACTACTACTACTTACTACTATTACTACTACTTTACTGCTTCCACAACAATTACTACTACTTTTTCTACTACCTACTACTTCACAACTACTACTACTGACTATTACTGTTACTACTACTAATATACTACAACTATTACTACTTAGTGCTACTACTAATACTACAACTACTACTACTTACTACTACTTCAACTATTACTACTACAACTACTTCACTACTCCTACTCTTACTACCTACAACTACTTCACTACTCCTACTCTTACTACCTACTACTACTACTCCTCCTACTACTACTATACTACTTTACTACTACTACTTTTGGATTGGAGCAAGAAGTCAAGAAGAATCAAGGAGCAAGGAGGAGAAGATAGCAACTTGAAGCTTGTAAACAAAACAAAGTGGGTATTCTTCATACCTCATGTATGATTATTATTATTATTTGTTTGTTATTTGTTTGTTATTTATATTTAAATAATTATGTAATACTTTATTAACATGAGTGTGTAGTAATTTATTTGCAGCAAAAGAAAAAATTGTTGATAATAGATTGTTTTGGTAGATGGTATAGATTACTTGATTAATTAAAATTGATAGCTTGAATTGTTATCGGTTGTAATCATTAATAGTAATGATTGAAAAGTATTAAAGTGTTAAGGGTTATTGTAGTAATTGTTAATAGATTATATACGATGGTTTTATATACATGCTTGTGTGTATGTTTATAATTGCCGGATTATGGAAACAAAGGAAACGAAAAAGGAACAAAGTGGAGAAGATAAAAAAGATATGTTTGTGTAGATAATGAAACAATTTTGGAAATTAAGTAAATAGGTATTTGGTTGTTCCATGAATGCAAATTCACACTTGTGCTTGCCTAAACATAATATGGAAAGGTAGTTGAGAAATATGTATGAAAGATGTTCATGCAATTGTTGTATGTGTGAATGTGAAATAGATTGATTACAGTAAGGTATTTACCATTATGTGGATGTGAGGTAGTACATACACATGTGTGCAATATCTTAGTATGGAAATAATTTTTTTATAAGCATGGAATGCGGTGTTAGATGAAATACGGTTATGCATGTGTATGTATATAATCAATGCATGCTTATATGTGTACTTGTTGTGAAGTGTGGTGCACATTGAGTGCACTAGTTTGGTGCATGTGTGGATTAACTCTTAGCATGATTGGAGGCTAGAATGAACCATAACTAAATCAAGATGAGGCTTGTTGAGTTGGTGAATTGAGAAATTTAACTAGGATGATTGGTAAGGACAGACACTAGTGGGGCATTGTACTCTCCTGTCAAGGGGACACGTGCGGCGTGGTCTCGTCTGTTAATTTCTGGAATTTAGTGATAGGAACGGGATGCAGACGTAAGTCACAATTCCTGTCGGAAATTAGGAGAGGGACTCTTAAGTTTCCGTCTATTATCTGGGTTATCAATACGAACAAGGAGCAATAGTGTAACTCTAAGTCTCTGGGCGGAGTAAGGGTGGCCCTATCGATTCGCCTTATGTTCATGATAACTTTGGTAGGGGCAGGAGTGGAGAAAGACCATGATTCCGGCAGAACTAATGATCACCGGCCTGACCGGGAGTGGAGAGGGACCACGATCCTGTCGGAGTGGAGAAGGACCATGATCTGAACGAACAGGGTGATCACCGCTGTTCAGAGTGGAGAAGGACCACGATCCGACTGCAGGAGCGAAAATGGACCGCATATGCTGCACTCTACCAGACACTAGATGAATGTCAGAAACAGAAAAGAGTACAAGAGTATGATGCATGGCGAGGGATTGAACCCTATTATCTGGAGAATCCGAACTCAATTTGGAGAGTATGTAGTATGGGATGCATACGTTTCCAAATCAAGTTTGCATTAGATTAAGAGCATGATGTGCATTAGAATCTAGACCATGACATACACCGACACTTATGATTTGACTTTTACATATTTTTCTTCTGCATCAAATATTGATTGTTGAGAATTTTGGAGATTGTGGTTTTCATCTGCGTTGCATCAGTTGTATTCAGATGACGTGCCCACAGTTTTCTAATGCAGGATCGCTGATCTTGGAGCAGGGAACTCGAGCTGCGGAAAGCATCCAAATGCAGGATATAGTTCCTTGTGCAATGTAAGTTTCTAATTTCATGAAATTTTTCTGTGTTGTGTACTCATTGAAGTAAAGATTCTGGATAAGTGTCACGAGCTCCCAATGTGTGGAACTCGGTACGCTACAGTGTTATCCATCTGGCAAAATATTAGTCTTTTCATTCCAGAACAAAGCACATACAAGTACGATATCATTTCATCTGGTCTCTTCTGGAATATGGGATTTTGAAGTTAGAATTTAGAAAAGATCAGTGGAAGTCAAAATCCGGCAGACATGACGGTGACTATTGACAAACTGAAGCTATGCTCAGCTTCAGTTGGCCTGCACGAATGGTAAGACCAAAAATAGCTACTGCATTGATCAAAGTGTGGAGACATGATTAATCAAGTCTCCAAGTGAGAAAATGTTAGGCAAAAGTGATTGGAATAGTGTGCATGGAGCCCACAGCCCACACACTTTGACAAAACGAAGAAAACAAAATGAGAGATTTTGAAGGGGTGGGCAGTTGCCCACACCAATTGACAACGAAGAAGAAAAATAGGTGTGACGGTGCCTAACTCCCACCGTAACCCACGTACTTCCATATTAGCCATATTATAAATAGCCTCCCTTAACCCCGTTTCTATTATCCCATTCTCAACTCATCACTCCAATCTGAGAAGAAAAAAAGAAAGTGGAGAGAAATTGGGTTTGGATTTTTTGACTGTGTAAACACTTTGTAAAGAGATAATTTTTGTGAAAAAAATTCTTGGTTTTTGTGAGGAAAAACACTTTGTACAATTTTCTCCCCTAAAATGAAGATTTGCAGCAGCTCCAAAGACGTAGGCATCAATCTATGCCGATCCTTATCAATTTTTGTGTGTGTTATTTCCGCTTATATTTTGTATTCTCGCTAATCCAGTTAAAGGAAAATTTCCGCAAACAAATATTTTTTCCCAACAGACCCTACCACGGGTTTCAAATATCGGATATCGGTATCTAGCAAATTTTTATATCGGAAATCGATGATATTAAAAAAATAACGGGTTCCCACAACATAGGAAAATATATATCATAAATATTATTAGAATACCTTTACATGCATTATACTTATATATCACAAAAACAAACAACCTCATGCAAAAATATATTAGTCACAATCGTACGTATATAATCTCCTATACGAAATTGCAACTTAATACATAAAAGAAATATATCTACATATTAAAGATTAAACATACTATATAAGTATGTTTAGTTATGTGGGAAAAAGACGAAGTGAGAAGATAACAAATACAAGCGGTGGCATTGAGCTATGATAAGATAAGGAGAAAAATTAGAGTTAAAGTTTGCTTTCTTATTTTCTTTTTATTGTGGAATTGATGATTTTGAATCAACTAGAGTTCAGCTCCCATTGGGTTTGATTCCGAACCCAAAAGAAAATAACCAAAACAGGTCATAAACGGTACACATATTCTAAAGTCCATTTTGGTAACGGTAAACTATCTTAAACATTATAACGGCCATTATTTAAAACACTGACCACCACACCTTTGTATTAAGTGACTCTTAATTTTTATGGTACTTCTCTCCATGTAGCACAATTCTACAGTCGTCACAATAATGTCAGCTTTAATACCATCTATATCGCAAAAGCTAAGAACTTTATCTCTATTCAAGTGACTCAAGTCAACCATCTTGGTAGAGAAATCACCTTGGGATCCTCAATTATGAAGCTTTAAGTTTCGAGTTTGGAATAAATGTAATATACCATTATACTTTGGGTTTTTCCCATAATGACTCAAAAACTTTGATATTTCCAAAGGCTAAAATTGAAAAAAAAAAACCCTTAAACTATCCCATATATGCAGAAAACCTCACTCACCTTTTTTTATGCAGAAAACCACACTCAACTATGGGTGCGAAAAACCACACCATGACTCCGTTAGGGTTCTGTTATATGGGTGGTTTTTCGCACCCATAGTTGAGTGCGGTTTTCTGCATTAAAAAAAAGGTGAGTGAGGTTTTCTGCATATATGAGATAGTTTAAGGGAGTTTTTTCAATTTTAGCCTAAGGATGGGTTCTGAATAAAGGGGGTAATTTCGTCATTTTGTAAGTCACGTGCATTGAACGTGACATAAAAATGACACCCATAGTTGAGTGCGGTTTTCTGCATTAAAAAAAAGTGAGTGCAGTTTTCTGCATATATGGGATAGTTTTAAGGGTTTTTTTTCAATTTTAGCCTATTTCCAAAATAGCATCAGTAATTTTTATATTTCCAAAATAACCACCAAAAGTATTTAACATATTCAAAAAAATCACCCAACATTACTTGATGTTAAATTTTGGACAAAATGGATTAAAATGACTAATTTCCCCTATCTTATGTCTTCACATTCTCTGTTATCTCTTTCTTTCCACTCTATTTTTTGGGTTTTAAATAAGTTTTTCAAGGAGGGGAAGAAGAACAAGAGGAAGCAAGTTAGGTGAGTATAAATTTAACGACTTTAAGTTTGGATTTTATTGCAGAAATGGCGAGTGGTAAACAAGATTAGGATGAGAAGAAGAAACATTTAAAGAGAAAGAATAAGGTATTTTTATCATTTAAGCCCAAGAAGAAGATTGGATATTTTTATTGGTTTAAACCCAAGAAGAAGAATATTCCATTAACTTAACGGATCTAGTAAATTGTGATGGTTTTTTGGAATATATTAAATACAGCTGCTATATTGGAAATATGAAAACTACAGGTGCTATTTTGGAAATATGAAAACTACAAGTGCTATTTTGGAAGTATCAAATCTTCCGAGTGTTGCTGTGGAAAAAAATCCCTTATACTTTTGTATTGCACAACACTTTCATCATTGTTTGTAAAAGCGTATGCGTTTTACACTTAAGCAACCAAAGAAATTGTGCTAAATCCTTCTACTACTATTTAACACAATATGCTGGAACTTTTTTTTTGTTATTTTCCTTCACTTTTAGCATTTTTAATGCACAATCCTACACTTTGTAGAACTTTTCTTGCATTTTTGCAATTATTATTCTTCTAGTGAAACAGTTTCGGCTGCTTTCTGCATTATCTAGTATTCCATAAATTTTTTTTGAATTTCCTAAAATTTAGAAATAAAAAATTTATATCAACCATGTGTAGCACTTAATCGTGCACTTAGGCCCGCTTAAGTGCTATGCGGTCATCGAGCATTTAAGTACACTTTACACATTTAAATCCTCTGACTTTCAAACATAATACAACTGGGAAGCATAATTCAGTTCAAAGTAAAATCTAAAACCTCAAGAAATCTTAGGTTAACACCAAAAACATTTGTCAAACTCGCCGAAGGTAGCTTCATTAGAATGCTCGAACAACCAATCTTTTAAAGAAACAAGTATTAACCCACAACTCATTTCAACACAAATGCCACATTATACACAAAACACCTGAATGGAGAAAATTTAGCATCAAT
Source organism: Hemerocallis citrina (assembly GCA_017893485.1). NCBI lineage: Eukaryota > Viridiplantae > Streptophyta > Magnoliopsida > Asparagales > Asphodelaceae > Hemerocallis > Hemerocallis citrina. The sequence goes on along the minus strand of CM030364.1, from coordinate 2,132,595 downwards.
ATTAAATACTTCAAAATTAACCCAATTCCACAAGTTACCAGCTCCTATAATTCTAAGAATACTGGCATTATGCAAACCCTTTAATATTAAAATTACTTCTTTTATAACCCTAACAACAATTCAAAATCCCTAATTCATTTCAAATACAACAAACAATTCCAATTACCTGCGAAAAATAAAATTCAAAAACAATAATTCACCCAAAGGAACCTCCAAAGAACCCTAATTCCAACCATACAACCCCTTAAAAATCCCTAATTCTCTCCCAATCAAAACAACTCCCCAATCCCACAAAATTCACCACGTAAACCCCTCAAAACCCTAGAATTACAATCCAAGATGGCAAATTGAACTCACCGCTGCTATCAGAAGGGCCGTATTCCATAGTGACCATCCTACTTTCCGGCAATTCGACGACCTGGATCGTCAGAACCAACTTCGAAAGCCACAAAAGACCACCAAATTCGGAACTTTATTTTCACCTCGCCTGATTGAGATGAGATCTGCTTTGATTCTTGGGAATTTCGCCGGAATGATGAGGGAATTGGCGAATTTGGAGCTAGGGTTTAGGGAATTTAGGGCTAGGGTTTGGAATTTGTAGAGATAAACGGAGGGAAGTGGAGAAGAGGAGATCGAAGAGTTGAGAAATAAATAAGTGGACGTCACCGCTACTTTATGGATGGATGGTAGGGGTGGGCATCAGTTGGTATCCGACCTAATATGAACCGTCCATCATCGTTTCAAAGAAGATCGGTTTTTTAATTTTTTCATCCGCAACCAATCCGAACCTTAATTGAATCGGTTTCCATCCAAACCGATTAAACTCGGTTTGGATTGGATTGGATTGGATGGTCGGTTTGACGTGCTGCTTTTCACCTTCAACATCATTCATAATTTTGTTGAAATTTAAAAGATCAACTTTAATCAAATTTAAGAAACAACCTGCTATTTGTTATATAGAAATGAATTTAAAATAAAACTTCATAAAACAACAAGTTGTTAATAAATTTTGCACTAATTGTTTGAGATTATGACGTTTAAATGGGTGAGATAAACTACTTTTTCACTTGCATACTCCTTAATCTTAGTTTATTATCATAAAAGAAACATTAAATAATCATAGCTAATTGAATTTCAGGTACAATAAAAAAGATTTAGATTACAGTTTCTACTTGCTTGATTCAAGTAACTACTAAATATTACATCAACTTCATGATTCTATTAAGTTGGGTCACATTGTAAATCAAACATTTTTCAACAACATAACACACAGGATTATGGAGAATCAAAACATAGGTAGAACAATTGCTCGATTTGTATTAAAAAAATTTAAGAAGACTGTTTGTATCTCCAAGAAAATGAGAAATGACTATTTTTATATTCAATAAATTAAAGGAGAACTATATTTTTTATGGATTTATACATAGAGGTACGGTCGGTTCGGTTTCATCGGTTATTTGAAAGCTCCATCCAACAACCGAACCGGTCTAGTTGGTTATTTAAGATCAAGAACCGAGCCAATCCAAACCCCCAATTGGTTCGGTTAAAAACCGGTTGGTTCGGGTTTGATTGGTTTGGATTGGTCGGTTCGGATAATAGTTGTCCACCCCTAATGGATGGGTTTTGATTGGTTTGAATTCCGCGGCTATCAGGCCGAATCTATTTGAATTGGCAAATTTTTGGATATACCCAGGTATCCCTATTTGGTAATCTACGTATGTTTTAAGTAAGGGTGTCAATAGGCCCGAATTCGATCCGGGCTCGTCTAAATCTGACCAGGTAATTAGCCAATTTAGGCTAATAAGGGCATCGTAGTCGTTTGCCATTTACCCATTTTTAAGGACAAATGAGAAGGAACAAAAAGAAAACACTCTAGTCGTTGGCCATTTATCCAAATTTTGAGTCCGGCATGAACAGTGCTTGGCCAAATATGTGAGACCAAATGGCAATTGTCAAAATAGAGGAAACAAAAGATAATCTTTTGTCTGTCCGATCGGATGAAAAATTATTTTAACTGACGAAATATTATCCAATCTTTCGTCCAACAGATTTTTTCCATGCGTACTCATCGGACGATGGATTATTCCCCGTCCCTTAATTTTTTTATTTTTTTATTTATTTTAGACGGTCGGATGGGAAATGATTTCCTGTCCGTTCCATTTTAAAGAAACAAAAACTTCTCAAACGACACATTATCTCCCGTCCTAGGATCAAGGATGCTTTTTGAGAGAAAAAATTTGAGTTGAAACGTCATTATCTCAGACTAGTAGTTTACACGTGCGATGCACATCTTAATAAATATAGTTTTTTTTAAAGTAAAAATTCAGATATAGTCTGGATTGTTTTTTTTAGATAGGGGATTACCCTACCTTTTACCAGTAATCAAAAAAAAAAAAAATTAAAAACAAAACAAAAAAAAAGTTTGGGTTTGATCTAAAACCGCATTTACAATGGTTATGCACGTGCGTTGCACGGGTTGGTAAATGGACAAATTACACTATGGCCTTCTCCCATTACAGTAGTATATAGATGATTTAAACCATTTTTTTTTTTAAAGTCAGACGAAAAATTATTTACCGCCCGTCTTATTTGGATATCGAAAAAGCCAAATTTTGGCCAACAACGACTACAGACCAAGGCTATTTTTGCTTTTTGCTATTTCCTATTTGCCAAATATCTAAAATTTAGCTTTAACGACTGCATATACTCTAATTCTCAATTTAAACCAAGTTCGGGCATAAATTTTTAGGTTGAGAAAAAATTTGGGTCAGGCTCGGACCCGACTACATATGCTCTGATATTTCTAGTATTGTTTTTTTCCCCGTATATTTAGCATTGGTATCGGGTCGGGGTTGGGTCCTATTAAAATATTTCTACCAGTTCGGGTAGGAGTAGGAGTATTAAAATATTTCTACCCGTTCGGGTCCGGGTCCTATTAAAATATTCCAAAACTGTGTACAGAGAAAATTGAAAGAAAAAAATTAAAAAAAAAAAAAATTTGATTATGATATGGTAAGAGTAAAAATGTAATTTAATAATTATAACTTAACATATTGGGTTAAGTTAACGAAAAAATGGGTTTAGTATACTTTTCAAACATTATATGGACATATTGTACTTAGGCCAAACGTTTTGGGGTAATTTGGTTTTTGCCCTTGAAAAATCCACTGGTATTGAGGCTAAAGGTCACAAGAGCATAAATTCAAAATTTTCCCTGTGCTGACACACTTCGAAAAAAATGACCAAACTGATCAACTTATAAAAATATTTATCCAGCTAACTCAGTTTTGGATACGTCAGCATATGTCTGTATTGGAAATAATGACATATGTTGTTTTGATGTCATTGTTGTCAATAGTGGCACCTATAAAAAAAAAGTTGTTGCTGCTATTGGAAGTAACAACATAAATACATACCGCATTCACTTAGGAGCTCTCTGGCTTGAGAAAAAAAATCGTACGTGAAAATCGCTTATAACTGATGTCGCTATTCCCAATAGCGACATCATTATAACTTATGCCGCTATGGACAATAAGGACATCAGTGTACTCCAAATTTCGCGCAAATACATCAACTTCAAGTACAATTTTGACCTTGATAAAGCCAGTATCTCTCAAATCTAAAAACCATGAAAGTCGTAGAGATATTTTTGGTGTTCCATAGCTTTTTGATTCATCTCAATCGGAGTTTGTATGATAAAATTTTGTCCAAATTATGTAGTGATATCGAATTTGTTCGGGCGATGTGACTAGTACACTGTAAATTATATTATGTCATTATTGGGAATAACGACATCAGTTATAAGTGATTTTCGCTTACATTTTTTTCTGGACAGTTTTGACATTGTTTCGTAATATGGGCATAACTCTATCATTCGAACTCCAATTGAGATGATTCAAAATGCTATGGAACACAAATAAAAAAGATCAACGACTTTAATATTTTGAGTTTTGAAAAATACTGGTTGCATCAAGGTCGAAATCGGGCTTGAAGTTGATGTACATGCACGAAATTTGGTGTACACTTTAGATTATACTTATGTCGTTATTGCCAATAGGGACATCAGTTATCAGCAATTTTCACATATATATATTTTTTCTCCATCAAGCTAGATACTTCAGAAGTGAATGCGAGATATATTGATATTATTATTCCTAATAGCGACAACGATTTTATATATATATATTTACAGATGCCGCTATTGGTAACAACGACATCAAAATAACAAATGTCGTTATTGCCAAGAACGTTTTATGCCGACGTGCCCAAAACTAAAGCAGTTGGATAAATATTTTCGATAGTAGGTCAGTTTGGTCGAGATTTTCAAAAAGTGGGTCAGCACGGGGAAAAACCCATAAATTCACAGTATGAATGAAGAAATACATTAAGTTTTTTTTGATGATACGGATATAGTCAATCGACTCCAGCCATGCATTAATCAATCAAAAAATATTACACGCCAGGTCTTACAAGTTGTAAAACAAACCAAAAGCACGAAAGAAAAATATACAGATGAGAAACCACACGACTAGAACTCGATTAAAGCGATAACGACTGTCCACACCAAAAGACACCACCAAGACGGATAGAAGCTAAGGCAGTAACTGAGCCAAACACCGAAACACCAACCAACAAAAAATGATCAAGGATGCACCCTCCCAACTCCGGCCAGAAGCACAAGCGTCCAGACGAACAACATCGCGGCCATCTGAAGGCCACGACCTAAGCGACCAGAGGACCGGCTAGGAAAGTCGCAGCACCTCAATCTACCAATTCCGCGCCTATGGAGGTCAAAATGAGCAGAGGAGAGAAAATAAAGCATAGCATGAATTGACGCTATAGAACGATACAATTAAATCGAAAAAATGGCTCAACCCGAGAGCAGATCCCAGCTCCCCACACCATCACAAAGGAGATCAGCTTGAAACATGAATCCAAACTCAATCAGCGAAACAGAACACACGAAATAGAAATTCCAGATCATCAAAGATGTAAAACATACTCAGAATAATACAGGAGATCACAAGATAAAGATGCTGGCCAAATAGATATCCAAAACTGAGTCATATCAAAAACAAATACAAAGAACAAAGCATCAATAAAAATAGCATAGCTCGAATTAAGGGGTCGATCGATTCACATGACATCGATCAAACGGATCAAAACTGAGGGGAGAGCCAACTGGCACCACCCAACACATATAACTAAATAACCAGCATGATCCAGACCTCAGACAGCAAGATCTGCATACAAAATGGAACCTCCATACCATAAAAGCTGTAGTGCTTAAACCGAATAAAAACAGGGGAGTACAACGCCCAGACGCGGCCAAAAAGAATTCCAAACTGAACCATAGCGGGATACCCACATAGCTCAGAGCTTTAACACAGCAAAAACTCCCAACTAGAGAACAACATTAGATAATTACAGACAGAACTGAGTAACAGCCTGGCGGAACAACAGTAGGGGGAACCCTGTCCCAAGAGATACAGACAGATGCTGCAAACCCAACCAAACAAAAAGGCTGAGATCCATCCCAGCCAACTGTTGCCAAAAACCACCCTCAACACTGGGCAACTCTACTCAATCGCCCTGTAAAACAAACACCAAGGGATCATACGTCAAACCACCAAGACAATACGATAATAATAGAAAATAGTAGCAGAAGAATGCTACAAAAACTAGAAACTCTATCAACGAGTTATGATAGTAAGAGCTCCATAGAGTCCAAATGCGAACCGCTGAGAGCATTAAATAGCGTTGAGATTAAGAAGACAATGGAAGGCCTTTTCCAATCTCTCATACTTTAGGGCTTCTCTTGCTTCAATTTTTAAAGATGAAGACCAAAATTTGAATAAAAACAAAAACTCGTCAGAAATTGAACGAGGGGAGGAAGCTGACTGACGGAAAATTCTATTATTCCTTTCCCTCCATATGATCCATACGATAATCTAAAGGAGAGGTACCACGAAAGGTGGAAAACGCCATTAGGAGGACGCTTTGTCCAGGAATCGATCAGGCTGGTTGGAATGGAAGGCGCTTCCCAGGCAAGAACAGTAATTTTCCAGAGTGGTCGTGAAAAATCACAGCCCACTATCAAATGGTCCACATCCTCAGAGACGGAAGAGCAAAGTGGGCACAATTGACCCCAAGCTCGATTTCTCTTATGGAGAATCTCCACAGTCAGCAGTTTATTATTGAGAGCGAGCCATGCCAGAATTTTCGCCTTTAAAGGGGCACAAGATGACCACACCAGATCGAAGAAGGGCGATAAAATGCCTCTAAAGTTAAGAAAACGATAGAAAGAACGAACCGAGAAGGTCCTTGATGAATTCCAACGCCAAAAAATCTCCTCTTTGTCATGCCACACAACATTGTTGAGAACGGAAATAAGATTATCAAAAACTGGGGTTAGATGAAGGGGAAGATTGGTTGAGAGGGGAATCGCCCAATGACTTTGTAATACGTTGTTACTATAGTAATCAGCCACCAAGGCTAAAGGATCGGAGGCCAGACGGAAAATAGCTGGGAAAGAGGTAGCTAATGAAGAATTACCGATCCAAATATCAGACCATAATTTGGTCATGGATCCATCGGCACAGGCATGGCTTAAACCGCACTGGAAAGCTGTCGATGCTTTCCAGACCCCCTTCCAGAATGGGGAGGCATTACGATGAGAATGTTCCGGGAAACTCCACCGCTCCTTGACCGAAAAGTACCTGTCTTTAATACATTTAATCCAAGGTAGATCCTCTTTTTTGTGAAATCTCCAGAGCCATTTTCCCTGTAAAGCAAGATTCTGGTGCCTAAGGTGTAAAACTCCCAAGCCACCAACAACCTTCGAAGAGCAGATAAGTTTCCAGTTACAAAGATGCGAACCGGGATAGTAGAGCGACGACCCAGACCATAAGAAGTTACTTCTGATCTGGTCGATCCTCTTGATCACCCAAGAAGGAATGAAGTAGAAAGACATCGTGTACATAGGTATCGAAGATAGAACCGAATTAAGCAAAATCAATCTTCCGCCACGGGAAAGTAGTCTCCCGGACCACACCGATAGCCTGGATTCCACCTTATCGATCATAGGGGACCAGTCCGATTTATGTAATTTGCCCCATCTCAGTGGGATGCCTAAATACGTGATAGGAAAAGACGCCATTGGGTAGTTAAATAATTCAGATATCTCTTCTTGCCTGTTAGGCGATCCTCCCAACTAGAGGACAGAAGATTTATGAAAATTGATTGAGAGTCCAAAGGCTAGTTCGAAACAATAGAGAAGGAGTTTTAAGTTTCTCAGAGAATGGGAATTAGGTTTAGCAAAGATGATGGTGTCATCGGCGTACTGAAGATTCAGCACGCCATTAAAACTGCGCGATTTACCAAGACCTTCAATAACCTGGGCTTCCCAGGCATTGCGAAGGAGCCTACTGAACACATCAGCTACTAACGAGAATAGAAGGGAAGAAAGCGGGTCACCTTGCCTGAGCCCGCATTTGATTTTAAATTTGTGACCCTCAGAACCATTAACGAGAATCGAAGAGGTGCCCGCGAACAGGCTGGATTTAATCCAAGCTATCCATTTGGGACCAAACCCTCTATGAAGCAAGATATCGAAGAGAAAGTCCCAATTAACGTTGTCGTAAGCTTTTTGAAAGTCATGCTTAAGCAGAATACCTTCTGATTTGGTCTTATGACAAAAAGAAATGATTTCTTGGGCTGAGGCTACGCTATCAAGGATAAAATGATCCTTGATGAAACCCGATTGGGCAGGATCGATCATAGGGGAGATAACTTCGCTAAGTCTAGCCGAGAGGACCTTCATGATAATTTTGAAAGTGGTGTTGATCAGACTAATCGGCCTAAAATTAGCCACGGAGTTCGCTCCTAACATCTTAGGGATCAGAACAATATGAGCGTAGTTGATACGGTCGAAAGAGAACGCTCCTAGATGAAGGTCAGAGAACATACGGAAAAGGTCATCTTTCAACCAATTCCAGAACTTCTGGAAAAAGAATGCGGGGAAACCGTCCGGTCCCGACGCTGCATCGCCTTTTAACGCGAACACCGCCGCTTTGATTTCATCCATAGAAAACGGAGCCTCGAGAGAGGAAAGGCCGGCAGGATGCCCACCGCACAGTTGAGTCCAATCGAGACTAATGGTTCTAGGTTTGGAAGAACCAATGAGATTTTTATAGAAAAGGAGAAAAGATTGGTGAATGTCCTCATCAGACGACAGTTCTATCCCTCCTTTAATGATCGAGGTAATGCGGTTACACCGTTGTCTATGGGAATCGAAATTATGGAAGAACGCTGTATTGCAATCTCCCTTTTTGAGCCATCGAAATTTGGCTCTTTGAGCCCATTTCTGATGTTCTTGGAGAAGAATATCGGAATATTCTCGTTTGCAAGAACGCCTTTCGTCGAAAAGCGCTTCCGAAATCGGACCCTGCTCCTCCATCTTATCTATTGATTCAATGGAGGATAGGTAAAACTTTTTAAGGAAATTAGTATTAAACTGCCTATCATTGCGCCAAATTTTACAGCCGAATTTAATTGCATGAAGTTTGAGAAGAATGGCTCCCAAATCGGAAGATCCTGAGACTGCCGATAGGCAGTCAACAGCCAGGTTGACAAAGACCTGATCTTGGAGCCAAAATTTTTCAAATCTGAATTTGTGATGATGAGGAAAGTGGAAGTTGGAATGAAGCGCAATGGGAACGTGATCAGAAGCAGGATTTGGTAGAGCTAGAGCGAAAGAGTTATGAAATCGTACAATCCACTCATGGGAAACCAAGAAACGGTCGAGTTTCGCCATCGTTGGGTGATGGCGGAGATTCGACCAAGTGAAGGATCTGCCCGACAGCGGGATGTCTGTCAATTGTAACGAGCAGATGCAATCATTGAAATTGAATGAACGGTAACCCAGAGACGATGGGTTCGATCTTTCGGAGGCAAATCTGGTGACATTAAAGTCGCCACAAATGATACAAAGCCCGATGGAAAAGGGGTGAAGAGATTGAAATTCGTTCCAAAATAAAGGTCGACCTTCAGATGAGGAAGGTCCATACACGGAGATAACCAAAATTTGGGTATCAAGAGGCACCCAATAGAGTTGAACTATGAGGAAGAAGTTAAGTCGCTTGATAGATATAAGTGAGAAGATTGCCTCTTTGAATCCGAGGAGAATGCATTAAGTTAAGGATAAAGAGTAATCAAACACGATGTTATCATGCCCACCTTTGTCCAAATCTAAATATAAAACAATTACAATTCATTATCTTATGTGCCTCACAAGTACAAGCCGTAATTAATTTAGCATTCGACTATATTCAAGCGTAGTCGCTCATGCAGAGACATGGGAATAAAAGATGAGTTATCACTAAGGGTTGCAAACAAGCCAAGTTGAGCCGAATACCTTGAGGCTCGAGCTCGGCTCGTTTATGTATCGAGCTCACTTTCCGGCTCGAGCTCGGCTCGACACGAGCCGAGTTTTGACCGAGTTCGAACCGAATACTCGCGAGCTTCTGCCTAAAACCCATATACCTTTCAGCTCGAGCTCGGCTCGTTTACGTATCGAGCTCGAGCTGAGCTCGACACGAGCCGAGCTTTAACCGAGCTCGAGCCAAGTAGCTCGCGAATAGCTCGGTTCGTTTGCAGCCCTAAGTCTACCTATCAGCCACCTAAGTTAGAATTCAAATACACATTTTGTCACTCACTCAAAATCGGGATAACATGCCTGGTGTGTCCTTAAGATGGACGGCAGCAAATGAACGGCCGAAATCAACTTGTTGACCACACACACGACACACCCACCAATTTTGAGTCGGTTCAAACACACGACGCCGTACAAAAAAGAATCAATTAAAAGAAACCAAAGCAAATCCAAACCCGAACCCGATAAACCCAAACCCAAAGCTATGCTCCATCTCCATTTCCCATCTTCTTGCCTTCGCTTCGCCTCCTCCATCCCTTTTCTCCTGAATCGGAATCCCATCATCTCTCGCTCTCTCAATCTCAAGAAGATCAGGTCCATGTCAGCGCCCTCGGAGTCCACGTCAGCGGTGGTAATTTCATCGCCGGTGACCGGAACGGCCAGCGGATTGAAGAAGCTGGAGGAGTTGAACTGGGACCACTCCTTCGTCAGAGAGTTACCCGGCGATCCTAGATCCGACACCATCCCTAGAGAGGTAGCAATTGTTGTTATTTTTAATTTTGTTTAATTTTATATAGGTAATTTAGGGTTAGTTTGAAGAAAAGAAAATTTGCGGTAATAGTGAGATTGGAAATCGGATTATAGTTTGGGGACTGAACCAAGATATATCTAGGATTCATTGTGTGTAAAGATCAGACTATGTTTTATGCTTTCTGACGTGTTCTGCGCCTACCTGCAGTGAAAAGATTGAGATTTTAAGCACAGCACTGTCGTCGAAGTTACTGAATTGGGATCAGGATTAAAATATTTTGACTTTTTTAAAATTTTTTTTTTTAAAAGGAAAAGGTGGAATATGGTCACTCTGTTTCATTAATAAGAGTTTAACGAAACAAACCCAGAGTACCGGGCCAGATTACAAACTACAGACATAAAACAGAACATACATGAAGCAAAATGACCCGTACAAACAACAAATTCCTCCAACAGCCCTGAAGGGTGGGCCGACGAACATGCTCGGTCCAGCAAAATTGTGTGTATGTCAGTTTAGCTTCGTATACTGCCTCTATGGCACATGCACACCCACCTGAAACTAGTCTGGCAGGATTTTACCACCCGCCGATCCTGCCTTATCCTCGCTGGGGGACCCCATCTTTGGGCTCAAGCCCCGCAGGCCGAATTATGACACCACGGCACATGCACAACAATCGCACCCTCCCACAATCTCCACCACTCATCCTGCAAACGTGCCAACAGCTCCCACGATTGACTTTTTTTGTTTGTTTGTTTGTTTGTTTGTTTTGGGGTGGATTTGAGAAAGTGGTTGTGATGTAGTTAGGATTCTTAAATTGTGAAAGACATTGTCACTAGACTAGACTACAACTCTGGTGAGGTTGATGTAGTGCACAAGAACGCCCATTGCAGTCGTTCGTTCTTGTGTTAAGTGATAATCTTTATAAATATATGAACAGTTGAAAAACTCTCATCACTTACGTGGATGCGTACTGGTTTCCCTCAATATATGATTTCAGGTGCTACGTGCTTGTTACACTAAAGTATCACCTTCTGCTGAAGTGGAGAATCCACAGCTTGTGGCATGGTCAGATTCAGTTGCTGAGTTTCTTGATTTAGACCCACTAGAGTAAGTGTGTTTAAACATGTGCACCTATTCAATGATCTTCAAAAAAACATACATTTCGCTCCAAAAAACTGTTAAGACCGTTCAATACAGTACATAGTATTTTTTTTGTCTGTGCTCCATCTATTGTTTTTGTATATACTGCTCATTTTCATATTGGATTGTAGATAATGTTGAAAATGGATTTTTGCAATAGCTATGCTATACTACCCCAACCATACATTGAATAAATCATCAGTGGCGGAACTACTTGTGCTCCTATGCATGTGCCCATGAGAAACCTTGTCAGAGGGAATACTCATGACTTATGCTTGTTATTTCATGCTTGTTGTGTGGGCAAGGCATTTCTTATATTTGGTTTGAATTTAAAGATGAAGCCCTCAATCCTTACCACAACATTGGAGTTTTGTTGTAGTGATAGGGGTATTTCACATGGACCCATGGTTTATAGCTACCTAGGTCCAAATCCCACCAAGTGCACTGGATTCAAAAAATAAAATTATAGTTCTACATAACAAAACCCTGGACCCAGGTTTTGAACCACCAAAAGGGTGCTCATGCTGTGGGATTGTGTCAGAATATAAGTCTAACTCCCTCAGCCCGCCCACAGCTTTGGAGTTTTGGTGTAGTGGCCGGGACATTTCATGCCGTTTTAATTCAACCTTCTAAGTGTTTTTCGAATTTCCTTGAACAAGTCAAGAGGCAAATATTCTAAAAATAGACAGTTTATTCTAAAAAAAAATTGTGAACATCTGAAAACTTAGAATGCCATAATATTTGCCTTCAAAGTGAATAAAAAAGTAAAACTGCTTTTCTATATGGATATGGAAAGCACTCTAAGTGGGTACATCGATAATGGTGTAATGCATGATGATGCCCTTGAGGTTGGTAGATTGTAGATGGAATTGAGTGGGCTTTCGTGTATCATCAATTCGATAGCAATATTATAATCACCCTCCACCAAAATCCGAGCACTATAAATTACCTAGGACCCAACATGACACCAAGTAGGAGCATTTGCGACTGCACGAGTGCACATTTTCCACTCATTCATGAGAGAACCGTACAATGTTCTCTTTTGACATTGGTCACTTAACCACTAGAAGAATATTTTTCTGACAGTAAACAAAATATTCTTTTTAGATGTGCCTGTATTATAGATCCAAATTTCACCCATTTAGATCAAGCCATCAAGGACATGTTTTTATGAACTGCACCCATTTTCTGTCACTCTTAGTTTCATGGCTACATTGCCTAAATATCCAACATAGTGGGCTCTGTTCTTTATTTTCCTTTTCTATTTGATATTTTGGTTACAAGATAATTATTCTTAGTGTTCCAAACAACAGAAACAGGATCGAAATGGTCGGTTACTGTTGGTTTTTTTTCTCTCCTGTTTAAACAGAAAAAATGTTTTCTATTTTTTAATATAAAAATAGTTAAAAATTAGAAAAATGAGAAAAATATAAAAAAATAAAAAATAAAAGGAATTTTTTTTTGAAAGGTAAAATATCAAAGATTTCATTATGTGAGAATGACATATCATATGCACAAATAAATTATACTTGATAGTTTTTAAGTTTGTTAAAAAATTAAGGAAACATGCAAAGTGCAACTTTTGATGACATTTGACTGTGGTGGTACCTGAACAAGTTCTTTCCTTGCTCAATTTTGGATAGCCTCAATTCAAAAAAGAAAAGAAAAAAATAGTTACTAAACAATCCGTTTTAACCCGTGAACCGTTTAGACCCATTTCGGACTGTTTAAATCTGTTTAGGCTCTTTTTTGCATGTTATGATGACAAAATGAATGGAAACATTTTTTACGTCCATTTAGGCCCTCAACAAAACGTTTTGCATGTTTTCCGTTTAAATGAAGCGTTTAAACATGTTTTATCCCGTTTTTAGAACCTTGATTATTCTATTTGTTTAGTTAGATTTATGAAGAGATGCAATCTCGAGTAGACTCCTTTTATGTTCGTTATATTGATTTATTTGGTTATTTGTTCTTCAGGGTTGATATTCATCTTCATTTTGTGGCGAAAGATCTCAGTGGATTTTCAAATTAATGATATTCACTCGTGATGAATTAATTTTAGTTTATACTCTAGATTATAAGTTTATAACCTTTCGAAGGTTACTCCCACCTTAACCTCTATTTTTTTGCATCTTGGTTTTTCAGATTTGAGAGACCAGATTTCCCACTTATGTTCTCTGGAGCATCACCATTGGTCGGAGGGTAATTGCTTAACCATAGTCTTCAATTTCTGTGTGTTATAATTCTTAAATTTTGTGAAATAACAATAAATGTCAATCATCAGTTTGCCCTATGCCCAATGCTATGGTGGACATCAATTTGGTGTATGGGCTGGTCAGCTAGGTGATGGTCGAGCTATAACTCTTGGGGAGCTTCTAAATTCACGAGGTGAACGGTGGGAATTGCAGCTCAAAGGTGCAGGGAAGACTCCGTACAGTCGATTTGCAGATGGCTTAGCAGTCCTACGTAGTAGTGTTCGTGAATTCTTGTGCAGTGAAGCAATGCATGGACTTGGAATTCCTACAACACGTGCACTTTGTCTTGTCACAACTGGAAAATATGTCCGTCGAGACATGTTCTATGAGTACGTTACACTATCTGGAACATCCTATCTTATATTCAAGTGGATTTTTTAGAGTTTCTTTAGTCATATACATATCAACACTACATTCAGTTTAGACTAAATTATTACAGTTACCATTTTAAATAAACGCTGCCATGTTGTTGACTGAGTATATTGAACTCTTCATTTTAGTTATCAAAATTTAGCATCTCATTGGTTGTACCATATCCGAAGTTTGATATTTTTCAGTATATATTACACATTTTAGATTAGCACATGCATTGCTGATTTCCCTTCTTAATTCAATGAGTGAACTAATTACTGGATAACACATGCACTACATGTTTTAAGTTTTTGTTCACAGTCCACACAACCCCAACTCTCTATTATATATAATAGTAAAGATATTTGACATATAATTGAAAGAACATCCAGGCCCCAAGTTTATAAAGAAACTATTAACTGAGTGTAAAAGATGCATCTAAATGTCAAAAAAGAGGAAATATTTTATACAACTGAGGAACATAGGAAGTGCCAAATCCCATGTGTTGTGTTGGTACATGTGGTGTAGACTTGTCCATGGCTTGACTGTAGAAGTGTTTCTACTGCTTGCTAGCAAACTTTTGTTTCTTCATCAGTGGTTTCTTGAATAGGTTCTGTGAATTGATGCAATACGTATTTATGTTCTGAAGTCTCAATTTCTCTAGTTAAAATTTAACTAGTTATTTAGCACATGTGATGCACGTTAGAGGCTGTACATTCTCAATGTGTTGGTTGATATTTAATTAGGAGCTATAGGTGTGTTAGAAGCCTATAACCTGAACCTTAAAACCTGTTAGTTGAGATCTAATTGGGCGGTTGGATAGTTAGTGTTATTTGAACTTAAAAATATGTGGTTGAGATCAGATCAAGTGGGTTGGATGTCCTGACTTTTGCACAACCCCAACTTTCTGGTTATCATATTAAATATTATCTTATAAGTACAGAAACATTTAGTTATCAGTCCGTTGACGCTATTTCAGTGTGGATCTCTTGTCTCTGTCTTTGGTAGTAGAGGATAGTGCTTGTATGATATTACCATCTTCCTTTCCATCTACCATTTTCACTAAGGGGGCATTTGGTACATGAGAATGTGCTAGGGGATCCCGGATTTTTCCTTAGATTACCTTGTTTGGTATGTGTCAAGCATAGTTTTGGAAGGACTGATGGATTCCCAAGGGAATCAAAATCCTTTGTTGGGAAGGATTTTCATCCCCTCCTAAAACCGTGGGATTTGAGGATTCCCATAACAAACAATAAAATAATCTTAAAAACTAGAATAATAAAGGATTCCCGGGAATGCAGTGTTTTATACCAAACGCGGTAATGCAACATTCCCGAGAATGTTCATTCCCACCCTCACATTCCTTGGAATCCTCTCATTTCCGGGAAACCTCCAATCCGTGTACCAAACGCCGTAAACTTGATATGTATTACCAGTGATAACAATTTTCCTCTCACTGTATTGTTTGTTGGCCCTTTTAGTTGCCCTATCCAAGACCTGGTTTCATAATTGAGATATCAGTTGCTTAAATTCAACTTTTTACAAAGTGGTGCACAAGGAATCTTTTTCACAAGCCTGATTTTTTAATGTGAAAGGAACATCTATTGGTTGATAGGTTGTGAAAGGAAAGTTTTATGGTTTAGAGGATGTGAAACTCCATATAGTTGCTTCTATAAATCTAAATATAGTATAGTCCAGTTGCCTATGATGTTTTAGTACACTTTTTAACTAGTAAGTAGTCACAGAACATAAAAGTTATAGTTCTCTGTAACTTGAACATATAATCTATGAAAAAGCTTTAAAAAAACAAGTAAAAGGAAACTCATACACATAGCAGTATAGATGTACTTCCTGATCACGGAAGTGGCTCATTGCTCTATTTTTTGTTCCCTGTGCAGTGGTAATCCAAAGGATGAGCCAGGGGCTATTGTTTGCCGAGTTGCACAATCCTTTTTGCGGTTTGGTTCTTTTCAGATTCATGCTTCCAGAGGTAAAGAAGATCTAGAAATTGTTCGTCTTTTGGCGGACTATGCAATACGCCATCATTTTCCGCATATTGAGAACATGAGCAAGAGCGAGGACTTATCTTTTGGGACTGGTCAGGAGGGTTCTCCAGCTGTTGATTTGACGTCTAACAAATATGCTGGTAATATATCTTATTTTTGGGGTTCACATAGAGCATTTTATTGTGGTGTTTTTTGCTGTATAATCCTGTAAATTATCTGTATTTGCTATTAGGTCCTCAAAAACTTGCGAATTACAATAGATCCCCCTATTTGTATTGTCAATTTTAGGTAGTCCAACTTGGGAAGCCATATTAGTTTCTGCAGATTCTGTTACTTTTAGTTGGGAACTATCTATTTTCCACTATAGCCTTCTGCGCTTTCTTCCCAACCACTAGATTAGATGGAGAACCCATTAAGTTGGGGGATCTATTCCAAATGATGACAGGAATTTGGGAGACCTAATAGAGATCTACTATTATTAACGCCAACCAACACCTTATGCACTGTATGTGTTGTTTAAATACCTCCGAGAATCCAATGTGTAAGCCATATTTGCGAAGTACCTCAGTAAATATATATTTGCATATTTGATAAAACAGAATTCCTGAAAACGTGTGTGTGTGTGTGTGTGTGTGTGTGTGTGTGTGTGTGTGTGTATTTGCATAAAAGTCCCTAGATTTCTCAAACTGTTACGATTAAGTCCTTAAAAAAGGTGCATCGCACTTTGTGTGTTGCTAGTCACAAGTAGACTAAGAGGCTGAATAGCAAAGGACCATTTATTGTGAGGAAATGTGAATCATGTTATGTTAACTAAAATATTTCGTGAAACTTATGTATGTTCTTCATTGACTACATCAGCTTGGTCAGTTGAGGTTGCTGAGCGTACTGCTTCTTTGATTGCCAGCTGGCAAGGGGTTGGCTTCACTCATGGTGTTCTCAACACAGACAACATGAGCATATTGGGTCTAACTATTGACTACGGGCCTTTTGGTTTCTTAGATGCCTTTGATCCAAGTTACACACCAAATACCACTGATCTACCAGGAAGAAGGTACTGCTTTGCCAATCAGCCGGATGTTGGCTTGTGGAATATTGCTCAATTTACTACAACTTTATCAGCTGCTAACTTGATCAGCAAAGAGGAAGTGAACTATGCTATGGAAAGGTACTGATATGTACAATTTGATTATGATCTAAAATGTTGCTTATTAGGTTTATTATTTTTTTAAATATTATTATTATTATTATTATTATTATTATTATTATTGTATTGTTACAGATATGGCGATAAATTCATGGATGAGTATCAATCCATAATGACCAGAAAACTTGGCCTAGCAAAGTATAATAAACAGTTGGTTAGTAAGCTTCTGAACAACATGGCTGTTGATAAAGTTGACTACACAAATTTCTTCAGGTTGCTTTCGAATATCAAAGCTGACTCTAATATTAAGGAAAACGAGCTACTTGTTCCCCTGAAAGCTGCTTTGTTAGACATCGGACAGGAGAGGAAGGAAGCATGGATAAGTTGGGTACAAACCTATATCCAGGAGGTATGGTGAAGGAAAATGTTTTGCTTATATATATATTTATTGTTCCAATCTTTTTTTTACAAGTAGGATTTTTTGCTCCTCCAGAGTTCCATTTTTTCCGTCTCTTGTTAATGATCTTTGAAGTTTGAACTACATGACATCATTCGCAACTTTTGCCCCTTTAAGTTTCCATATCAGTTCTCTTGTTGCAAATATGATGAGTGTAGAAGTCATTACGGAATGGGAAAACACAGTTGTGGAATGTTCAATTGACGAATAGTTACTTATTACCTCTATTTTTGTATGTAATATATTTAATTGTACTTTTTCACTCTGATCTTGTATATGTCTACTTACTGAATCTGATTAACCTCGAATAACTTCTCACTTTTTTTTTAAAATTTCCGTTCTTCCTCGATCATCTTGAAGCTGGTTGCTAGTGGCATTCCAGACGAAGACAGGAAGGTTGCGATGAACTCCGTGAACCCAAAGTACATCCTCCGCAACTATTTATGTCAAAGTGCCATAGATTTAGCAGAACAAGGTGACTATGAAGAGGTCCGGAGGCTTCTTAAAGTCATGCAACATCCATTTGATGATCAACAAGGGATGGAGAAGTATGCTCGCTTGCCTCCTGCATGGGCTTACCGCCCGGGAGTCTGCATGCTTTCTTGCTCGTCCTGAGATTTATTGTTAGTTATTATTACTACCATCTGCATCTGTACTATGTAGATTTATGTGTATGTCTTTTTTTTTGGACTACATAGTAAATTTTCCAGTATACCAGTAGAGGAAATAGACTGTGTTCCATACATTTACGTCTACTTGATTTATAAGTTTTTTTTTCTTTCCTGGGTAAACTACTTGCTTTGTAAGTTAATCAGTAAGTTACTACAGTTTATTGTTATAGTTAAATTTGCAAGGAGAGTTTTTGTAAAAAAACTTGTGTGAGATGTGCACAGCCAGCTTTCCTATGTTCAGCTTATTCCATCTTAATTGTTGCTTCACATATTCTGTTCAGTTCCATTCTGTTCTATTGATAAGTTTTAGACTCAAGTGCAGAATGGATGGAATCGAATGCAGTAAGAACATGTAAAAGGGGTTCATGATGAGGACATCAATTCTGTTTAGTTCATTTTGAGATTTAGTCATATGTAGTAGTTTTACAATTTGCATCATTTTCTTTTATGCATTAGAATATTTTGAGATTTATATCACGATTTGTTTGGAGCCTATATATATGTCTTGAGATTACTGAGAAGATATGCTATTCTTGATTTAAAAAATTATTGTGTTGAGTTATAACTCTGTCTCTCTGTTTGTGTGATACAATTAAGAGAATTATTAGAGTTTGTGATAAATCATAATAAACTTTTAGGGTTTGTGATAAACTCTTAAAATTATACCAAAATCTCCCATATCTTTATTCAAACCCAAACACTAATTCCCAAATTAATTAACCCTAACCCCCAATCTAATCTCTCTCTTATCCCTCTCCCCGGTCGATCTCGAACCCATCCCCTCCTCACCCCCTTGCCGCCGTTGATGCCCCACACTACCATCTCCTTCCTCCACCGACCGCATCCACCCAGAAAAAACCCATGCATCCCGCTGTTCACCACCTCGCTACCGCAACCACCTCGCGACCCCCCTTGCATCCCGCAACCACCTCGCGACCCGTCGTCTCCAACACCAGCGCTCCGTCGCCGGCCACTCTTCCTCGACCCTGCCGACTGCACCCCTCACCTTTACCCTGTCACCGCACTAGCCAACCCTGTTGCACTCCAAACGCTCCTGTGCACCATCGCCAGTCGTCGTCGATCGCCGAAGTTCCTACTCGCTGCCATCTGCTCTTATTGCACCCATCTTCGTTGCCAACTATTCTCTATCTGCAACCCTGGTAAACTCTTTCGACTTTTCAAATATTTGTGCTAGTGCTTTGATGCTGCTTGTTTCTGGGAGACGTGTGGATGCACCAGGTGTGAGTTCGGACTCAATTTGTAAGAGGGGAAAGGTTCGGTAACGGACGGTGAGCTGGAAGCTCGCTCCGGCCTGTAGGGTCGGCTCGGCTGGCCTTGTGTACCTGCAGACGGTCGAGAAACACCGGGATTTATCCCGGTGGCAGACCCTCCGACGATCTAGTTAGTCTCTGTAGGTGAGTAACAGTAACTAGAGTTTTGTGGAAGAAAGATTGATTACCTTTGAAGGTGGGTGAGGGCCTGGTATTTATAGATAACCCAATCGGGTTTGGATCCGCTTGGGGGCCGGGTCTGGACCCGAAAGCCCATGGGCCTGACGTGGCAAGAGGCCCAGGTGGTTTAGGGCACACGTGGCAGCGTCCCAGAGCGGTTTAGGGCTGACGTGGCAAAGCCCTAAGTGGCTTTGGAGCTGACACGGCAGATCGCGGGGGCCCTGTGTCTCTGGGAGGATCGAAGGGCCTAGGTTGCGCCAGGTCATCCCCCTCCCTTACCCGGCTGAGTGGAAGGCCCGTGAGACCGCCGAGGATCGGAGACCGAGGGTCGTGACGGGTCGTCGGAACGGGAGGGGCTGGTTTCGTGGTGGTGAACTTACGGCTCGACACCGAGCCCGTGGTGGTCCGGGGCCGAGAAGGCTTGACTTGGAGCGAGAGCCATCCTAGGCCCCAGGCCATTTTTATCCTACCTCATAAGCCCCCCACTCCTGCGGGGATGCGAGAGTTGGCCGTGGAGGAGTAGTTTCGGGTCGTGTTGGGCCTTCGTGAGAAGGCTACCCTGGTGCGAGACCTGACATCGGGCTGGCGAGGGTTTATGTGTCGGCAAGGGCGATGACGAACCGTTGGGCCTTCGTGAGAAGGCTACCCTGGTGCGAGACCTGACCTCGGGCTGGCGAGGGTTTACGGATCGGCAAGGGCGATGGCGAACCGTTGGGCCTTCGTGAGAAGGCTACCCTGGTGCGAGACCTGACCTCGGGCTGGCGAGGGTTTACGGATCGGCAAGGGCGATGGCGAACCGTTGGGCCTTCGTGAGAAGGCTACCCTGGTGCGAGACCTGTCCTCGGGCTGGCGAGGGTTTATGGATCGGCAAGGGCGATGGCGAACCGTTGGGCCTTCGTGAGAAGGCTACCCTGGTGCGAGACCTGACCACGGGCTGGCAAGGGTTTATGGGTCGGCAAGGGCGATGGCGAACCGTTGGGCCTTCGTGAGAAGGCTACCCTGGTGCGAGACCTGTCCTCGGGCTGACGAGGGTTTACGGATCGGCAAGGGCGATGGCGAACCGTTGGGCCTTCGTGAGAAGGCTACCCTGGTGCGAGACCTGACCTCGGGCTGGCGAGGGTTTACGGATCGGCAAGGGCGATGGCGAACCGTTGGGCCTTCGTGAGAAGGCTACCCTGGTGCGAGACCTGACCTCGGGCTGACGAGGGTTTACGGATCGGCAAGGGCGATGGCGAACCGTTGGGCCTTCGTGAGAAGGCTACCCTGGTGCGAGACCTGTCCTCGGGCTGGCGAGGGTTTACGGATCGGCAAGGGCGATGGCAAACCGTTGGGCCTTCGTGAGAATGCTACCCTAGTGCGAGACCTGACCTCGGGCTGGCGAGGGTTTATGGACCGGCAAGGGCGATGGCGAACCGTTGGGCCTTCGTGAGAAGGCTGCCCCGGTGCGAGACCTGACCTCGGGCTGGCGAGGGTTTACGGATCGGCAAGGGCGATGGCGAACCGTTGGGCCTTCGTGAAAAGGCTACCCTGGTGCGAGACCTGACCTCGGGCTGGCGAGGGTTTACGGATCGGCAAGGGCGATGGCGAACCGTTGGGCCTTCATGAGAAGGCTACCCTGGTGCGAGACCTGACCTCGGGCTGGCGAGGTTTATGGGTCGGCAAGGGCGATGGCGAACCGTTGGGCCTTTGTGAGAAGGCTACCCTGGTGCGAGACCTGACCTCGGTCTGGAGAGGGTTTACGGATCGGCAAGGGCGATGGCGAACCGTTGGGCCTTCGTGAAAAGGCTACCCTGGTGCGAGACCTGTCCTCGGGCTGGCGAGGGTTTACGGATCGGCAAGGGCGATGGCGAACCGTTGGGCCTTCGTGAGAAGGCTACCCTGGTGCGAGACCTGACCTCGGGCTGGCGAGGGTTTATGGATCGGCAAGGGCGATGGCGAACCGTTGGGCCTTCGTGAGAAGGCTGCCCCGGTGCGACCTCGCGCTGGCGAGGGTTTACGGATCGGCAAGGGCGATGGCGAACCGTTGGGCCTTCGTGAGAAGGCTACCCTGGTGCGAGACCTGACCTCAGGCTGGCGAGGGTTTATGGATCGGCAAGGGCGATGGCGAACCGTTGGGCCTTCGTGAGAAGGCTGCCCCTGTGCGAGACCTGACCTCGGGCTGGCGAGGGTTTATGGGTCGGAAAGGGTGATGGCGAACCGTTGGGCCTTCGTGAGAAGGCTACCCTGGTGCGAGACCTGACCTCGGGCTGGCGAGGATTTACGGATCGGCAAGGGCGATGGCGAACCGTTGGGCCTTCGTGAGAAGGCTGCCCCGGTGCGAGACCTGACCTCGGCCTACCATGCTCCATGAGGGCAGCCAGCAGCTCAGCTCGGCCTTCGATCGGGACCTCGGAAGTGCTAGTCTCGGGTTCACCCTGTCAAGTGCTTCGGTGCAGAGGCCCTCGTTCGAGAGGCTTCTTCGCGACGTCATAGTGGAGAAGGAAATGGAGATACACCGCTATAAGACGATGCTAGGTGTGTCCGGAACGAGGATGGCATCCTCCTCAGGAGACCGGCGAGCGGAGGGGGTTCCTTCGGCGTTGCTGCAGCTGGAGCGCGTCCGACCGGTTGATGCCCAGAGCTCCGTTGCCGGTGTGTCGACCGTGGCTGACTCTAAGGACCATCGCGACGAGGAGAGAGATCCTAGTCGTTCGATTGGAGTGGGATTGCCATTCCTCAGACCCGAGGGGCCCTAAGAGTGAATTCCTTCTTTGTGAGATGAGTAGAGTGGTCCTGTAACGGTCTCTATTTGTTTTCCAGAACTTAATAAGGGAGTATGAATAAGGGGTTTCTTTTCATTTGTTGCCCCGGCCAGTAGCCTATTGATTGGTGGATGTGAGGTTCGGCCCTGCCGACCCGTGGGGGGGATCGGTATCATGGGCAGCGGGAGGCTTTATGGCGACTCCCTGGCCTGAAGCCGATTCGGACCTACCGAGACGTTAGGGACGATACCGGAGTGGGGACTCGGGTGCCGATCCCATTGTCCGGTGTTAGGTCGGACCTGCCAAGGCGTTTGGAGTTGACAAAAAGGGATCTTTTCATATATGATAGAGAGGGGCGCTACAACGGTCCTTTACACATGAAAGCTTCCAAAAATATTATTTACATTAGCCAAACAGGGACCTATGTCCGTTTTTCTAGGAACTTCATTAGGTGCTCGGCGTTCCAGGGTCGTTTGATCGCTCGACCCTCCATGTCCACCAGTCGATAAGTGCCGGGCCGTATGGCCTCGAGTACCCTGTATGGGCCCTCCCAGTTGGGGGCCAGCTTCCTCTTCTTGGTGGGATCGGAGGCGGACAATTTGCGTAACACGAGGTCCCCGGCCGTGATGTCTGTTGGGCGGACCTTCTTGTTGTAAAACCTCTCAATCCGCTGTTGATAGATGTTTCTTCGGACGGATGACTTTTTCCTGACCTCGGCGACGAGGTCCAGGTTGGCCCTTAGGCCTAATGAGTTGTCCGTTTCGTCGAAGGCCATGATCCGGGGAGAAGGCAAACCGACTTCCACGGAGATAACTGCCTCGGTCCCGTAGGTCAAACTGAACGGTGTCTCTCCCGTGGGGATCCTCTTGGTGGTTCGGTGCGCCCATAGCACGCTGGGCAGCTCTTCCACCCACAGCCCTTTGGGGGAATTGTCGAGGCGCTTCTTGAGGCCGTCGAAGATTTGCCTGTTTGCGTTCTCCGCTTGGCCGTTGGACTGAGGGTGGCATATAGCGGAGAAGCGTTGCTGGATGCCGATGTCTTCGCAGAACTTTCGGAAGTTTTGGCCTGCGAATTGGGTACCGTTGTCTGTAACGAGGATCTGAGGGATCCCGAACCGACAAACGATATTCTTCCAGAAGAACTGCTGTGTTTGGCGCTCGGTGATGCTGGACAGTGGTTCGGCCTCGAGCCACTTTGTGAAGTAGTCGATGGTGACTATCAAGAATTTCCTTTGCCCTGTTGCTACGGGGAAGGGGCCCACAAGGTCCATGCCCCACATGGCAAATGGCGTAGGACTAGCCAGGGATCGGAGATTGGCTTGAGGAAGCCTCTTGATAGGGGAGAACCTCTGGCATGGGCCGCACCTCTTGACCAGGTCTTGGGAGTCTTGGAGCATGGTAGGCCAATAGTAACCCTGATTCAGGGCTTTACGGGCGAGGGACCTACTTCCCATATGGCATCCGCCGATCCCTTCATGAAGTTCTTTCAGCGCGTAGCTGGCTTCGTCCTTGGTGAGACAGCGGAGGTACGGCTTACCATCGGCCAGTGTGTATGAGCGTTTGAAGAGGATGTCGTTGATCATGACGAACCTTTCAGCTCGGATCCTGACTCGTCTTGCCTCGGCCCAGTCTTCGGGAAGCTCGGCTTGGACTAGGAATTTTCGAATAGGGGTGGTCCAGTCGTCCGGACTGATACCGCTTTGTACGCACATTGCCTCCTGGCCTGGGTCACTGATACTTGGTTTTAAGAGGATTTCGATGAGTACCGTTTGGTCGAGGCCCTCGAAGGAGGAGGAGGCGAGTTTAGATAGTGTGTCTACTTGGGCGTTCTGCTCCCTGGGGACCCTAACGACCGTGGAGCAGCAGAAGGATGCTAGGAGGCGTCGGACCACAGCCAAATACCTCACCATCCGGTCGTCACAGGCCTCGTATTCCCCGGTGATCTGGTTGACCACGAGCTGAGAGTCGCTGAAGGCCCGGATCTGTTTGGCTCCGGCTCGGTGTGCTAGGGTCAGTCTGGCGATCATGGCCTCGTATTCCGCCTCGTTGTTGGAGGCCGGAAAGTTGAGGCGGAGGGAGTATTGAAGGAGGAATTGGTCGGGGCCTCGGAGGATGATTCCGGCTCCACTCCCGATTTCACAGGAGGATCCGTCGACATAGATTTCCCAGATTGGGTCCGACCCTTTGACACTTGGCTGTTCAGAGGCTGTGCACTCAGTGATGAACTCGGCGAGGGCCTGACCTTTGATCGCCGTCCTCGGCTGATAGCCGATGTCGTATTGGCTCAGCTCAATTGACCACTTGACCAAGCGACCGGAGTTCTCTGGCTTGTAGAGGACGGTTTTCAACGGCTGGTCAGTTAGAACTTGGATGGAGTGAGCTTGGAAGTAAGGACGGAGCTTCCGGGCCGCCATGACCAGAGCATAGGCCACCTTTTCGATCTTTGCGTACCACGTCTCGGCGGGGAGTAGGACCTTGCTTACATAATACAGCGGCTTCTGAACCCCGTCCTCTTCTCGGACGAGGACGGCGCTGAGGGCGCTATCCGAGGCGGAGAGGTAGAGCCATAGGAGTTCCCCTGGCTCGGGTTTGCTGAGGAGAGGAGGGTTGGCGAGGTACTACTTCAGCTGCTCGAAGGCTTCTTGTTGAGGGGCACCCCACTCGAAGCCCCCTTTGCCGCGCAGAGCTTTGAAGAAGGGGAGAGATTTTTCCCCTGATTTGGAGAGGAAGCGGCCGATGGCCGCCAACCGGCCCGTGAGTCTCTGAATCTCCTTGACATTCCGGGGTGGGGCCATGTCTATTATGGCTTGAATCTTCTCTGGGTTCGCCTCGATGCCGCGCTGGCTGACGACGAACCCCAGGAACTTTCCGGAGGAGACTCCGAATGCGCACTTGGCCGGGTTGAGCCTCATATTGTGACGTCGGAGGATTCCGAAGGCTTCCTCGAGGTCGGCGACGTGGTCCGGCCCGGCCCGGCTTTTGACGAGCACGTCGTCGACATAGACCTCCATGTTGCGGCCGATCAGGTCTTTGAAAATTCGGTTCACGAGCCGTTGATAGGTGGCACCGGTATTTTTCAGCCCGAAGGGCATAACGCGATAGCAAAAAAGACCCTGGTCGGTGACGAACGAGGTCTTCGCGATGTCCGGTGGGAACATCCGAATCTGGTTATATCCTGCGAAGGCGTCCATGAAGGACAGCGGCTCGTGCCCCGAGGTCGCATCGATCAAAGCGTCGATGCTGGGGAGGGGGAAAGGATCTTTTGGGCACGCCTTGTTTAGATCCGTAAAGTCTATACAGATTCGCCATCCCCAGTCGCCTTCTTAACCATGACGACGTTGGCCAACCACTCGGGGTAGCTGACCTCCTGAATGAAGCGAGCGGACAAGAGTTTGTCCACCTCTGCTTTCACAGCTTGCTGCCTCTCCGGGGCAAACTTGCGCCTTTTCTGAGCGACCGGCTTGGATCCCGAGATGACGCTCAGCTTGTGCATGATCAGGTCTTCGGATATCCCGGGCATGTCGGAGGGCTTCCAGGCGAAGAGATCGACGTTGCGGTGGATGCAGTCAACTATGTCCGCCCTCAGACCTTCGGAGAGCGAGCGGCTCACTCGGAACCACTTCGATTCATCTGCGGCCCCGAACGGGACCTCTTCCAGTTCGTCGGCTGGCTCAGGGGCGGAACCGTCGCTCTCGGGCCCGAGTTCGACGGCGTCGAGGGGGAAGACACCCCCTCCGACGGCGGTAATGTAGCAGGACCGCGCCGCCTCTTGGTTGCCTCGGATGACACCGACCCCTTGTGGGGTGGGGAATTTCAGCTTCAAGTGATAGGCCGACGGTACCGCCTGGAGGGAGCACAGCCCTGGTCGGCCAAGTATGGCATTGTATGCCGCCTTGACGTTTACCACCATGAAGTCCATAGACTCGGTCCGCTGAATAGGAACCGAGCCTGCGGTGACGTCGAGAGTCACGATCCCCTCTATGACGACAGGGACGCCGGAGAACCCATGCAAAGTGTATCCGGCCGGCTTAAGCTTGCCCCTGGGTAGTTTGAGATTCTCGAAGGCTTCGAGAAAGAGGATGTTTACCGAGCTGCCGTTGTTAACGAGGATCCGGCGTACCTCACAGTTAGCCATGTGGAGGCTAATGACGAGGGCATCGCAATGGGGGAGGCAGACGCCTTCGAGGCCCTCTCCGGAGAAAGAGACGGGTACCATTTGTAATCGAGGTGAGGGGAGATCTTGAACAGCATTCACCTCACGGACGAAGGCTTTCCGAGAAGTATTCGACTCTCCCCCCATCGGTCCCCCGTGGACACAATGCAGAATTGCCGGGGTTCTGGTTCCCTCGGGGTCGGGATCCCGACCTTGAATGAGGTTCGGAGTAGGGTTCGGGGGCGAAGGCCTCCTGTTCCTGGGATCTCGCCGGTCCCGTTGGTTCTCTCTTGTGAACTCCCGGAGGTACCCTCGTGAGATGAGGACCTCGATTTCGTCTTTCAGGGCCCGACACTGGTCGGTTTCGTGCCCATGATCCCTGTGGAAACGGCAGTAGAAGCGTTGGTCTCTCTTCTTGTTGTTGCTTGTTCGGGGAGGGAGTCGGACAAGGCCCTTGTCCTCGATTTCTAAGAGGATGGCGGACACGTTCTGTGTCAAGGGAGTGTACCTTTCGAAACGAGGGACCGGAGGGACCCTCTTTGCGCCGACCCCTTCCTTGGCTTTCCTGGCGGGTTCGATCTCATCGACCCTGCGCTTGCCCTTTCCTACGACTTCTTTGCTGCCCTCTGGGTTCAGAGCTTCTTCAGCTCGTATGTATTTCTCGACTCGATTGAGAAGGTCGGGAAAGTCCAGGGGTGGTTTCTTCGCCAGGGAGACCTTCAGCTGATTGTGGCGGACATTGTGCCGGAAAGCAGCTGAGGCGACCCCGGCGTCGAGGGCAGAGACGGATCTTGCCTCGGTTGTGAACCTTTTGACGAAGTCACGGAGTGACTCCCCCTCCCTCTGGCGGAGGTCGAGCAGGGAGGCGCTCGTCTTCTCGGCTTTCCGGCTAGTGACGAAGTGGCCCAAGAAATTGGCTTCCAGCTGA
This sequence comes from Hemerocallis citrina, assembly GCA_017893485.1. Classification (NCBI taxonomy): domain Eukaryota; kingdom Viridiplantae; phylum Streptophyta; class Magnoliopsida; order Asparagales; family Asphodelaceae; genus Hemerocallis; species Hemerocallis citrina. Next base: position 2,105,115 of record CM030364.1, on the reverse strand, counting down.
TCGAACGAAAAGATTAAGCCCGGGGAGAGTTTGGAGAACCATTCCCTGGCCGGGCCCCGGAGGGTAGCCGGGAAGGCTCGGCACAACAGGGGATCCGAAGCGCTGTGAATCATCATGAGGGTCTTGAAGCCCACCATGTGATCAGCTGGATCACCCTCGCCGTTGTAAGTCTCGAATTGCGGAAGTCGGAAGTTCCGGGGGATCTCCGCTTCTAAAATGTTGACGGAGAATGGCGGCCGGGAAGGCGCTCGGCCTAGGATGGGGTTTGGATTCCCGTCGCCGATGCGCTCGAGGCGATTCTCCATCTCAGTGATGCGACGGAGTACCTGGTCTGCGCGCTCCGGTGGAGGAGGCGGCGCGTGAGTGTAGCTCCTTCCTTCGCTCATTTGACGGGGTCGGTCGAGCGTTGCGGACCTTGGCGCTCCGTGAAGCGCCTCCATGATTTCCTCCCGAAAGCTCCGGAACTCGGCCCTGGTGACCGCGCCATGGTCGGAAGGGTCGGGTTGGGGCGTAGGAATTCGGCCGATGCGGCTGAGTACCGACGGCCTGGAATGGTTCGGGGCCGAGTTGGAAGCGGTCCCTCCCCTGGCCTGACTAGCCCTTCGGTTCATGATGACCCGACGAAGGTCGGGTTGCTCGACGTGAGGTTCGCCTTACTGGGGTCCGAGGTTCGCCCCCGGATTATTTGACCCTTGCCCTCCCGCAAGGGCGTCCTGATTAGGAGGCCCGTTACGGCGGGCGGAAGAAGCCGACCTCTGGGCCCTGGGAGGCATGGAAGAGTGGACCGGAGGGAGAGTGTCGGTGGCGAGGCTCGGACTGTCGTCCTTACCGGATAAATGGACTTTCCCACAGACGGCGCCAACCTGATGCTGCTTGTTTCTGGGAGACGTGTGGATGCACCAGGTGTGAGTTTGGACTCAATTTGTAAGAGGGGAAAGGTTCGGTAACGGACGGTGAGCTGCAGGCTCGCTCCGGCCTGTAGGGTCGGCTCGGTTGGCCTTGTGTACCTGCAGACGGTCTAGAAACACCGGGGTTTATTCCGGTGGCAGACCCTCCGACGATCTAGTTAGTCTCTGTAGGTGAGTAACAGTAACTAGGGTTTTGTGGAAGAAAGATTGATTACCTTTGAAGGTGGGTGAGGGCCTGGTATTTATAGATAACCCAACCGGGTTTGGATCCGCTTGGGGACCGGGTCTGGACCCAAAAGCCCATGGGTCTGACGTGGCAAGAGGCCCAGGTGGTTTAGGGCACACGTGGCAGCGTCCCAGAGCGGTTTAGGGCTGACGTGGCAAAGCCTTAAGTGGCTTTGGAGCTGACACGGCAGATCGCGGGGGCCCTGTGTCTCTGGGAGGATCGGAGGGCCTAGGTTGCGCCAGGTCATCCCCCTCCCTTACCCGGCTGAGTGGAAGGCCCGTGAGACCGCCGAGGATCGGAGACCGAGGGTCGTGATGGGTCGTCGGAACGGGAGGGGCTGGTTTCGTGGTGGTGAACTTACGGCTCGGCACCGAGCCTGTGGTGGTCCGGGGCCGAGCCGGCTTGACTTGGAGCGAGAGCCATCCTGGGCCCCAGGCCATTTTTATCCTACCTCATGCTTTATCATATCTATTATATTATTTGATTTATCTGTCATCCAAAAATATTGAGATTGAATGTATCTACTTGCCTATTAGAGTACAAATCAATATTGCATCTTTTACTTGCTAAGAACGCTTAAGGATATAATTATTGATTGTTAGAACTGAATAGCTAATTGGACTTGTTAAACTTAATTCAATTCTTAAAAATCCATCGAACCGATTAACTTTTTAAATTTCTAATTTGATGTGCATTACATGTTGGTAAAATTAATCCTTTAAGATACTTAAAAAATTCTCTATTTAGTGTTAAGTTTTACATCTGTACATGTCGTAGTCCTCTGCTGTTTCTGCTCTTTAATTGATTCCCTGATTATGTCCAGTTTTTTCTTTAATTATCTTTACAATTTGATATCGCAAGCACTGTGGAAGTTTTTTTATCACTATTTTAAATTTGTTTTATGCACTTTCCAGTGTCCCTTTACCAACCAAACATTGTGTAGCTGTTTCTTTTATAATGTCTGAAATCGTTCGAGTTGATTTGAAGGTTGTAGCCTTCAGAATATTTATAAAAGGGAAAAATTTATAGTTTGTTTACAATGTCAAATTGATTTTGCAAAATTTTCCGCAGGCTGATTTGTTACAATCTCTACTACATTTCATGGATCCTGGATCCCGAGAAATACATGATGGACTGAATTGAGGAAATTTATCAGATTATTGGTTGATGCATGTGGATTTTATTGAAGATGGTAGATGTATAAAATGTATTCTTAGGGTTGAGAGAACTGCAAAGAGAATATGAGATCCACTGAAATTCTTGGTAGTGGTTAGAGTAGTGTTATGGTCGCACAGTTAACAATTTACCATGATGCGGCACAATCTCTACTAAATTTTACCCAATGATGGGTATTTATTTCATCATATATTAACAGGAACTAATTTTTTTTTATTTTTTTTTATTTTATTATTAGTGAATCTTTCTCTTCTCCTTCCCCTTCATTTGGTACTCAAATACGATCAAGTATTCTCTTCGAGTCAATTCTCTGCCAGTGCAGAGCGGCGAGTCGAGTATATGAAGCCTGAAAGTAAATTGTATAGTCTCTATTGCATTGGAGTTGGGAGAACATTGCTTTGAAGATATTGTGAACATGCTTTAAATCCACTGATTCGGTGTTTCATTCTTCTATCTAACTTTCCACTAATTAATTATATCTTCCACCATTGTTAAACTTTGCACCTAACAGCATCAACTGTACTTATGTTTTTTCACAAGGTAGCTACTTCTTTTCCCTTCTTAAATTAGTATGTATTAAACTTGATTTTTTTTTTCTTTTTCAATCTCATCTTTAAAATAATTTGTAATATGGAATTCAATGTACTGTCTTTCGTTAATCGATTGTTAATGAAACGATGACATTAGTCATCTTAATAATTAAAAAAAAAAAAATCCTTTTTCCTTGTGGTGTTGGAAACCTTTACCTTATGGCAACAGCTCGACAATAGGGAAGAAAACATCATCTTGTTCCCCATGCTCGACTATAGGAAGAAATATCTTACCATCCACAGTAGCCCATAATCTTTCATAAGCTAAAAACCAGTAATCAATAATATTAAAATTCCTAAATTCTCTTTAAAAAAGAGGTTACTATAAAAATTTTAACTATATCATACATGAATGATGAATCGACTTGTTAAAATAAAATTAAAAAAAATCATCTTTATGTATCCGATAATCAAAAAATAGCAAAACTTACAGAAGAAATAATATCCATCTATTTGCACCCAAGCATTATTAATCCCTCATAGCCAAAAAAAAGGGAATCAGCAGAAAACAAGAATTCTCGGAATGAAAGAAAAGAAGAAAAAAATTGTGAACAAGAAAAACAAACATACTTCGCTTAGAAACCAGCCCATCCTAATGGCTAGTCTTGAATGTTAGGTTTGGGATCAAATGAGGCCCAGGAGTTATTATTAAGACTAACAGCTGAAGGGTTTGGAGTGTTTTGTACTACAGGCTGAGGTTCTGGATCATCGGAGAAAGTTTGCCATGGCTGAGTTGATGGTGAGGGTGAGACTGCGCAGTTGGCAAACATAGCTTGTTCAAGCTCCCAAAGGCCTCCTTCGAGTTTTCGCGTTTGCTGCAAACAAAAAGAGCACCCATAAATTGCACCTTATGAAAAATCATTGATTATCACTAGAACTGAAAAAGAACTGTAGCTTTTCCAATATATCACTTGATTTTAATACTTCCTCAACGTTTCAATTGATACTAAAAGTGGTATAATTTTTATCCAAGTAGGCATTTCGAGATGAAACATAATTTTCAAACATTTTCTGAAAATCTAGTTAAGCATAGGGAGGTGAAAAAGCTCATACACGAGAAGTGGCTAAGCTATTTCACATATTCCATTTGTAATTTTAAAAAAATCCTACAAAAACAAACAAACAAACCAACCAACCTACGATTTTTTGGCATTTTCTCACTATGTTTGAATTTTGATACGTAAAGCAACCAGGTTGTTTACGTCATTTTTAAAATTTACCTCCTTGATATCAAATCTATGACAAAAAAATATTAGCAATGGTAGCTGCAGAATTACAATATTATAGTTATCAAGGACATCAAGCTCAAATGGCAAATCTCAAATTCTCAACCACCACTAAATCTCAATATAGATAAAGGTAGGTTCTACTTATTCTAATATAGGGTATGATCATACCAGCTCTAAAGCATCGGATCCCATCAAAACTCCGAAGTTAAGCGAGCTTGGGCGACAGAGTAGTACTAGGATGGGTGATCTCTAGGGAAGTCGTTTTGTTGTACCCCTATCTTTAACGATACTTATTCTAATATTTATCCGCTTAATATGGCTTTCTCTTGTCGTTCAAGAGGGGGATGGGACCGGTCGATTCAACCCCCATCTAACCGCTAAATAAATTCATACCAAGTAAGGCACCCTCATTGACAGGGGCTAGTCATCATCACATTAATCATGCACATTACTTATGTACAACCCAAGCATTTACAATGCCAGCATAACTCTTTACTAAAGTCCTACTCGCATATAATAACTAGCTTATGGGTTAAGACTGGTTGCATCTTCTAACTATGCAAAACAAAATTTTACTTGTGTTATAATCAGCTTAGGGTAATGGCATAATTTATGCTTCCCCAATGATAGATATCTCGAAAAGGGAGAGATTAGAAAAAGTCACCAACTGAAATTTGAAAAGAGGCAACTCAGTACCGGAGTGACAGCTGGTATGCATACTGCAGGATTCTGGATATTTGTGCTCTCCCTTTTCGGCTGTGGCAAGGTAGTGGTTGCCGCCGCAAGGGGGCTGATGGCTGGTGTGCTCACTGCAGAAGTATGAATATTTGTGCTCTCTGGCTTCAGCCGTGGCAAGGGAGTTTTCGCTGCCGCAAGGGCTCGCTTTAGCTCCTGGATTTCGTTCTTTTGAGAATGGCAAATTTCGGAAAGCTTTTGGTACTTCAATGTGATTTCAGATTTATCCAAATTTGCTTTCTTTAGCTGTTCCTTTAATTGGTTTACTTCTGCATCCTCTCCCTTCCCTGTTTTGCTAATGTGAACATTATTTAAATTGCCCTTGGCTTGCTGTGTTTGAAAGAGGATATTCTCAGGAACTTTGACAGGAGCTTTTACAGCATTTGACTTGATGTCGAGATTTGAAGTGTCTTTGCCCTGTCCTTGCCCATGTTGGTGGGAAGACCAAAACGAACCAACCCCACCTGCCATCTGATTACCTTGCGATTGAAGCGTTTGTTCTTTTGATGTCGACTGAAGAGAAGAGGTTTTTTGTGGCATCAAATTTGTCCTTTTGGCAATTCCTGCAATGAAAAATAGTGGATATCAATTATACTTTAACATGCTCCTGCATGATGGGTTCCTTTTTATGAGCGAAATCTGAATTGTACACTGCAGAATATTTCCTCTTTCGGAGAAAGAAGTTTATGTGCAATACAAGCCGGTGGAATCAAACCTGCTCGGCAGCATGCAAAACATCCTTGTCATTCCACCAAACTCTGAAGTTGTGGTGAGGGTTGAGGGATTTGTATTACAATACATAAATAATTTACAAAGGTATTTGGAGCTGAATAAGAATCTTTTCAAACATCAAAGGAAGTATTGGGAGCTAAATAACCCTTTCAAAGATCATTGAGACTAATAACATAGATTTTTTTTTTACTTCCATGGATAGGACTCAGAAGAGTCCCATACTAGTAACATAGATGAATTTGTATAATATTTATTTATATCATTCTCTACAATATTGAGAACTGGAAAATTACTATACCTTCATTTTGCAACTTTGCAGTGCGAGATTGTACATTAGCTGCTGATGGAGGGCGATCAGGTAAGTGCTTCTGCAACTCAAGTGGGAGTTGCTCATTTACACGTAACCACACCTGAATCATAAGAGGGATAGAATCAGTAGGAGGAGAGCAAACACTTTATGTCTCCAAGGCTAGCCATATATGCAGTATCAACTATGACTAATACCTAGGTTCATGGAGATGAATTGGCCAATCAAGCAAAGCCCTTGCCTGCGTAATGTCTGGTCTGGATGCGGGAGAAGCTTCAAGCATGTCTTTAATAAGCTGTGTAATAGGCGTACTATACTGTGGTACTTCTGGGATTCGGTAATTTCCATTTAAGATCTGAAGTTTGGACTCCCCATCAAAGGCAGGTTTGAAGTAGCAAATTCGATACAGAAGACATCCAAGAGCCTACAGGGAGTAAATTATAGTGTCAATCTCAAATTCAACTTCTTCCAAGTTTCCATCAAATAGGGTGACATGTTTAAAAGCATGAATTCAAGATAAGGAATCATTTGAATATTATGAACTTTCAACGAACACATACTTTTTATACGTAGAATTACATCAGCTCAGTTAAATCTGAATCCAAGCCCTGTAAGTTAATTTATTCAGATACAGATTGCCTTTTCTTTTCTTTTCTTTTCTTTTTCTTCTTCTTATATATACTTTCTTTGTCAAACACAATAGGTGCGCGGACCTCCAATCTAATACTGCTTTATTATCATTTCTTTGGTGATATGATATCTGAATAATAAAAATGAGCTTTTCTCAACTCAATGAACTTGAAGTAAAAGAAAATCTGACAAACCATACACGGAGTAAAGTGGGATGTAGAGTAACTGTAGCTGACTTATTATAAGAATTTTATCTGCATATGATCCTCCAAATTTGGGGGTTTCCTCCATGCAACAACCTTGCAGTCAAATATAAGCAAAATACTGCAGATATCTTGATTCTGATGTGAAAATTTACAGTTGAAATTCATTTTGATTTCTGATTATTCTAAGTAATCTTTATTATTGGAGTTAAAAATCATGGTCCTTAGAAGTTTTGGGTAGCATCTTTAGCAAAGGTCCTTGTACAAGAACTATATTGCTATATGAAATTCAACAAATGATACATGATATACGGCAGGTACGTAGTTAAATTATATTTAAAGGTGTTACCAGAATCCACTTTTATGATCCAAATTATATAATTATGTGATGGAAAAGTTTATCGAATATCATTTAGAGCCTTGATAATCAATGCAAGAAAATAACATTAGTATAATTGATAGAATCCAGTATATCTATGAATCTGTATATTGGAACAAACTGGGGACTGTGAAGTTGCGGTAGTGCAAATTAAAAACATGAAGAGAGGAAAGTTGAGAATTTTCTGTAAATGAATATTCCATACAAACGTTTCTGGATTCAGTTACTCACCCAAATGTCCACTTTCTCACTTAAAAACTCCTTTCTGTAGAGATCCCACATCTGTGATCAACAGAAGATATATTAGGACCTTTCTAGCCTGTGGACACTCAGATTATATACATAGATAAATGTTTAATTATTAAACTGTAAGATTTAAGGATCCTTTATAATTAACCTCAGGAGCTCGATATGCAGGAGTAGTATGCTTTCTAATGTTATCTTCTTCAATACCCATTTCCTCAGGCCTCTCAAAGCGCTTATGATCTGTTGAAGTGCTTCCAAAGTCGCACAGTTTCCAAGCTCCACCAGAACCAAGGAGAATGTTTTCAGCCTTCAGATCCCTGCAAATTCCATTTTGATCTTTGAGACATTTGAGTACTTACTCCTCATAATTTTTATTAAAAAAATCCTCTATCTAGATTTTGATTTGTACATTAGTACTGATAACCTAAGGTTAAATATAAAAGGAAATACCTAATACGGCAGGTGAAGAACAATCAAAGAAGATCAGGGGCATGTTCGCGGACAGTGTCGCCCAGCAGGATGTATCACGGGAAAGGGAGGATACACAACAACAGGGGTGATGGCAGGGGAAAGCAGAGTGAGGAACAGACACCATTGCGGCTGTTGGTGTTCGGCGGATGGCTGTTTGTTCTTGTATTTGGTTTTTTGGTTTTTTGGTTTCTTGTATCAGGTTATATTTTTTTCTGTATTGGGTTTCAGTTGGATGGGTCGTTACCATGTAAGGTGGGGGGACTCATTTGGTAACAGGGAATGACAATCATGGCCCGCTTGTGGGACACATGAACATCATTGTCTGTGTATGTGTTATTTTGGGTTTTGTTAAAAACTTTTTAATGAAACTTGGGGGGCTTAGGCCAACCTATTATGATCAAAAAAAAAAATATAAAAGGAAATACAGAAAATGGAAATATTCTTTTAACCAAGAATGCACATTGATCTATTTTATAACAAGATTCCATTTGTCCAACAACTTCTGATCTGATATGCAATTCCCAAAAAAATGATAATATACCGCAAAAATCTTACGCATGGCTGAAACGGACATGGACTGAGTAGTACCATATTCTCTTTATCCAACACTAGTATTATACACGTGCAAAAGCACGTGGGAAATTTTTTTTTGAGAGGGGAATGAAAAGGGAAAAAAAATTACGTGATTTGCACGTGGGAGAAATTTTTTTTGGTGGGGGACTGAAAAGGGCAAAAAAAAAAAAATTTACCAACACGTGCGTTGCACGGGTTGGGTTAAGGACTAAGGCCTTCTCCCATTATAGTAGTAGAGATATGAATGTAGATAACAACCATGTTGATAAATTTATAGTATTTATTATATAAGGATGTGAGTATGGTTCAGACATCAATAAAATCAATAATCATTAACATCAACGAACTGGCAGAAAGAGTTGCAATAATTTAGAGCACTTTTAATAGGACAAAACAACTGATTTGGTTAAAGTTGACATTTGATTGATTATTGTTATTAATATATTTTGTTATATGCATAAACATGTAATGATTTGGTTTTGAAACAGTTGCAATGTATGGCTAATATTATATTCGACTGTAGCCATAATCCACGTCGGGATCTGTCAATTTGAGAAGTAGATCTATACTTCATCAGCATACAGAAAAGATGTACACATCCATTCCCAGCCATCTACAAATGTAGAAATGGATGCTGGACCATCTAATCTGATCCATTTCAATTCTAATCAGGAACAATATGTGAAGTTTAACATGGCCCGTGCTTTGTTTGGTATTGTTACGAACAGAAAGTATCTTGAGCCAAACTGTTATGGATAGAGATGAAAATATTTTTTGAAGATAAAGAACTATTGATCCTAAAAGCTAAAAACAACTCATGCGTTGTGATTGGGTAAAGAGGAAAATCTAATTTTGGAAAAGTGATTTGATCTTGACACACTTCCATTGAATGTTTTTTTTTTATCGTTAAACGGTGGATTGAATACCCCTCCGTTTCATTAAAAAGAATTTAACAAAACATACAACCAAAAATAAGGCTTATGAAGTTCAGATCCCAACATGCTGGGTCCTGGAACTCATACACTTCCATTGAATGTTAAACACCTATTTAAGGTTGAAACATGCTTTTGAGCTCTTCGAAAGCAATACCGACATAGCTTTTAAACATTCAGCAGTGCACTATTAATGTTTTTTTTTTGTTTTTTTTTGTTTTTTTTGTTTTTTTTTGTTTTTTGTTATTTGTTTTTTTTTGTTTTTTTTTTCTGTTTTGATAAAAGATGACTATCGTTTCATTAACGATAATTAAAGAAACAAAGTAGTACCATAATACATCAACTAAAAGGTCCAACAGACCCTTAAACAAAACATCATCAACTCTCACTATTAATGTTGTGGGAGTTGGAATGAGTCATAAATAAGAAACTATGACCAAATAAAATACTCCCATAGCTAACAAAAGTGCCCAGATCAAGAGATTTGTAACAGCATACCTATGAGCAATAGATGGCAACTGACAATGCATGGCAAAAACTGCGTTGCACACATCTCTAAATATCGAAAGTATATGCTTCTCTTCAAAGAATGCTGGCCCTCTTTTCTCTAACACGGCAACCAAAGACCTCTCACAAAACTCCATCACAAGAAACGCTTCCTTGGTTCGGCCAATGTCTGTTACAGAATGGGCAAGAAGCTGGATGATATTTGGATGACCTCTGAGCAATTTCATCACTGATACCTCTTTCATCACAAGCTCCAGTGACTCCTCGTCATTGCAGATAATGTGCTTCAACGCATATTGCTTTGATGCATGCAAAGCATCTCGTGCGAGGTAGACACATGAAAAACCTCCTTCCGCTATTGGATTCCGGACATATACTTTTAAATTGCCAACATCAATGTAGCGACCTTCTAAGCTTGTGGGTTCTTTCGGAGTAAATGGATTGAATTTCCACATGGCTGGGATAAACAAGAATACCGACAGAGCTTTTACACAAACAATTAGTACCAAGCTATTACATAAATTGCAAATAGAATTACTGTTATAATTAGAGAGTTGCACGAATGGCAGAACATTACACGGACCAGAGGTTTAGAAACTACAACCTCAACACCATAATGATTAGGATTACAACTCAGGGCCAATAGTGATGCGCCATAGATAATTGTTGCATTACTTGTCGTCCCTACTTTAGGATGTCATAAAAAACGTCTTACAAGTAACATTTTTTTAATTTACTCATCAATATCGTCAAAAATGTCCCTGCTTTAGGATTTCTTAATATACCTATGAATGTAATAATGTGTTGAATTCCTACATGGAATCCAATTGACACAAACAGTTTTTTTTTGAGATAAAAGTGACCGTTATGGTCACCTGTTTCATTAATGCGAAATTAAAGAAACCAAATATTACACACAAACAGTTACAGTACATATACCTGATAAAAATCATTTTGTATATCTCTAATCTCTAATATCTAATATTTTCATGGAAGAGTTGGAGTTGTATAACCAAACAAACACGTGCATTGTAACAAAATAGACACGTGCATTGTACGTGCATAATTATATAAATGATGTCTTAGGTTCGATGCCAGAAAACATCAATTTTTTTACTTTAAATAATATATATTTATAAAGATGTGCATCGCACGTGTAAATTACTAGTTATACATACCATAACACTTTATATCAATTGGATTCCACATGCACATCAACCAAACCAAAATATTAGGTGCTACTTCGAGTACTCATAGCATTTCTAAAAAGAAAAAGAAAAAAAAAACTCAATTCACATTATCTAACTTATAAATTCTAATTTATTTCTAAAAAGGAATGGAATCTACACCAATATTGGAAAAAAAAAATCAATCAACCAAAACGAATCGAAAGACGAAGAGAAGACAGATTCACGCACCTCGAGATTCAGATCCGATTCTTCAATTCAAGAATTGCGATCGGAATCTTCACAGATTCTTGATCGCATAATTGTTTTTCTTTCGTGCCGGCAAAATATAACAGAATCGGAAGGGGATGAGAATTTATAGGCGGAGGGGACGACGAGATGAATGGAGTTGCACGTGATTAGATCCGATCCAGTCATTTTGTTTTGGGCCTGAGATATTGAGACTAGCTTATGGTAATCCGCCAGCTAGGAGGGCAGTTTCGGAAAACAAAAACGTTTCCGGGTCAGGTTTGGATATGAGTACTCCGACCCAATATACACAATTTCCTGAACATCTCCAATGTTTTATTCTTTACACTTTCTTACTCTTCAAGATAAAATAAATACAAAATAAAAATAAAATAAAATAATAAAAAAATCTAGTCCAATGATGAGCGTATGAGATTTGCTTTGAGATTGGTGCTTTCTCTAAGATGCCAAATTCACATGAACAGCGTGTATAAGAGCCTTCACAAATATTCTCATGCTCATTTCATTCATTCTCAACCCGACCTTTCTTGCCCGTGCTCTCTATGGACGAATCCAAGAAGAGGAAGGTAGAAGGCGACACCAGCAATGGCAATGGCAGCGAAACCGAGCAACGGCTCCGTCTGCTTCTGGACCCTCTTCGGAAGGAGCAGCTCGTCGATCTCTTAGCAAAGCTGTAATCTTTTCAATCCCTAATCTCAAACCCATCTAAAAGAGAAAAAAAAAATCCAATCTTTTTAATTATAATTGTTCATGTTGGTTTGTCTTTGATGTTCTTCCCAATTTTAGATTAATAGAAAACATTAGATTAATTACTCGGTCGGGGTTTAATTTGTAGAGGGTTTTTTTTATTCTTGATGAAAAGGACTTTTTTTTAATAAAAAATTTAAATTTTTAAAAAAATAAATGTGCACTTAGCTTAGGAGGTAGACCACATTGTATATATTGTAATTGTAAAGGTGAGAGAATGGTTTAACCGATTGATGTGCAAATTAATATTGCATGTGTGAATGTGGTGATGTTGACAAATTCAGAGGTACCCAATTTGCTTCAGTTGCTGAAGAAATTAGAGGTGTTGCTCGTGCTGATCCCGTTCATCGCAAGCTTTTCATTCGGGGATTGGCCTTGGAAACTACTTCAGAAACTTTGTGTGCTGTGAGTGCTTTGAAGTTTGCTTTTTTGATGCCTTGTGTGTTGGGAGTGCTTGATTGTTCACTACTTAAATCCAATCGTAGACTTAGAGATATCTTTATTAGGTTACTATTGGTAGTTACTGACCTCGTTGTTTGTTAGTCCTGTTCAGAGTAATCTTAGTTTGTACCTCTCTCTCTCTCTCTCTTTTGTATAGGCATTTCGTGAGCATGGTGAAATTGAGGAAGGAGCTGTCATAGTTGACAAGGCAACTGGAAAATCTCGTGGATTTGGTTTCGTTACTTACAAGCATATGGAATCCACTCAAGATGCCTTGAGAGAACCTGGCAAATTGATCGATGTAAGTAGTAGTATTGAACATGGCTTATTCATTCTTCTATGCTACAATTAACCGTAGCTAGTAAAAATTTCTTGTGATTGCAATTTATTAAGTATCCTAAGCTTGCAGCCGCGCTTACTTGAAACTATTGTTTTATTGTTCCTACTTAGTTGTGTGCGCACACACCCTTCTCTTAAATTTGTATTGAAGATAATGCGATAACTTAACCTTCTCTTATATATTTGGGATAGATTGGATGAATCCTCCTCTCTATTCATCTCTTCCGAGGCTATATGCGCTGTCGGTATAAATAGGTACTATTTAAACCCTAACTAGGTTCATTACCATGCACAATCCACACTTTTTTCCTTTATAGTGCTGGTATGAAGAGCCCATTTATTTGTCAAATAAAACAATGGCTACAACAGCAATAAATCCTTACCTTATATCTGTGAGGTACAATGACGGAGCCGGGGGGGGGGGGGGGGGGGGGGGGGCTTCCCCCCTCAATATTTCTACAAAACCTCCTATTATATTCAAAGTAAGGGGGAAAAATTAAAAATGTAGGGAAAAGGGGGAAAAATTAAAAATGTAGGGAAAAGGGGGGAAAATTAAAAATGTAGGGGGTTTTCCATAAAGTCAGGGGTGCATTTGCCCCCCCCCCCCCCTCAATATTTCTACAAAATCTCCTATTATATTCAAAGTAACATCCACCCCCTCCAAGTCTACAATTTATTACTTGGTCACACTCCCACCTTTAATTTATGGATGATTAATGCAAAATGATATCTAATATTTGTTTTTTTTTGTTGGGACCAATAGAACAATTTCTGGCTTCGTCCTTGGTGAGGTTGATTGGTTGAAACCTTTTCATCATTAACTCTTTCAAGGGCTATATGCCTAAAAATGTTGTCATAGGAACCACTTAAACTGAAACTAGATCAATTAGCGCATGCAAATACGCAAAGCACATATTTTCTGGTATATGCTGGCATTAACAACCTCATTTATTTTCTCAAAGCATTATAACTAACACAAATTCTAATAATGCTTAAAATTGGCAAGTCAAATAGATATGAAAAAAACATGCCCAGTGATATGAGAGATATATGTCCCAAACACTCCTTGTAACTCTCCATAACTCCCTTATAATATGTAACATTGACTGGTAAACCTCTTGGATATTCACCATAGGTCCTTTTGGGCGTAGTGTGAGATGACACTAGCTTACCACATTACAGTTTAGTATCATTGTTTAAATGAAGTTGGCTAAAATACATTGGCTTTCATATTATTTTTGCTTACAGAAACGGTTATTATTACATTCTAGTTCTTCCTGAACTGTTTCATCACTTCTTCACTTCTGATGTTTATGGTTGCATTCATGTATAAATATTATAGGGCCGAATGGCAGTCTGTGCTCTTGCTTGTGAGAAAGTTAATAGCACATCAAGTATAGATATAGCACTGAGGAAGTTATACATTGGAGGACTATCTCCAGACATATCAAGTGAAACTTTGCTCAAATTTTTCAGTAGATATGGGGAAATCGAAGAAGGTTCGGTCGCTTATGATAAAGAGACAAACAAGTCACGGTTAGTATCTAATTGTCATTAAACTCACGTTCTATCCCCCAACTATTTGTTACTCAACCAATAGTAGGCATTTTTTTTCTTCTCTCTCATTGTGCAGAGGATTTGGCTTCGTCACATACAAAAATGTTGAGGCTGCCAAGAAGGCTATAGATGACCCAAATAAGAGTCTCGGGGTTAGTGGAACAAAGCAAGCCTTTTTCATTTATATCCTAAGAAGCATGTCACTTACACAAATTTCAACTAACACAATGCCACGCTATAAATTCTAAATACTGTACTGAAATATTTACTATAATGTTGGATATATATGTACGAGACAAGTCTGGCCCAGACGACATAACTTCCATATGAGGTGTCCGTACTTCATAGTTTGTACTGAGTTCAAATTAATTATAGTGCCCTTTGGGAAGTTATACTTCTAGATTACCTAAGTTTAACTTACATAATTTATCCACATTTTAGTTGTGAAAAATGTTTGTGTCTTGAACAATGACACAAACGACACGATACAATAATACATGGAAAATTTAATTACTATTCTAAGCTAGGTACTGTTTTAGATACTTGCAGATGGTACAAACGTTTAACACATATATAGGGGTGGACATGGGCATGGGTCGACACGATTTTTTGTGGTATATAGGCCAGTACTATTTGAAAATGGGTAGGGTTTGGGCCTCTACATTGAGTCTCAAATTGAAATGGGTCATATTGAAATGGGTTGGGCCTGGGTATGCACAGGCCCAGCGTGCTCGTAGTACATGTACAATTTTAGAAAGAGTTAAAAAAATATGAAGAGAACTTGAGTTTTTGGTTGCTTATTTTTTCATGCAATTATCTACCTGTAAAACCTTTGAAGTTGGATTTGAGCTACTACATACTGGAAAATCGAAAAATCAAATTTCCTCAAGTATACTTATATTTGGACAACTGTGGTGTTGAAATACAAATAATTAGTTTTTTATTTTGTCTCGTTTGCATATGTTTTATACATGAATTTGAAGTTGGATTTGAGCTACTACATACTGGAAATAGACTTTAAAATCGTATTACATAGGCATGCCACAGAACACTAAAATATATACAATTGAATGACTCGATATGCCAGCCTATTAGACACGTGGGTCGGCTCAAGCCCAATAAGACTGGCGTATGGGCTTATCGATCGAGGTCCACAATGGGCCTAGGCCCCGGCACTACCCACACATTCTTCCGTGGTTTGGGCATGGGCTAAGCTAGACACAACCCATGCCTGGGCCGGGCATGGGTTGTGCCTAGCTTAGCCCACGTCCACCCCAAAACATGTATGACATGGCATCAACTTCCAAGTAGGAGTATGTGCTTCATCTTTTGCACCAAGTTCAAACAAGTGTAGTGTCTTTTGGAGATATGTTTGTACTTTACCTAGCATGACATCATACTGTTTTCCTTGTATTTGAGGCTGAAAAGCACAGGCATGTACTGCTACTGATACAATGCGATGTGAACAATGGTGCATGAAAATTCTAAAATATTACATTGAATTATTTGGTTTTATGTTGGACACATGCCTGATACGACTGGCTGACATGCTTCCGACACACCCGACTTCCGAATAGAAGTGTCTCTACTTAATAGTTTGCAACGAGTTCAAACTAAGTTAGGTGTCGCTGTGAATATGTTTCAATTATATCTAAGCATGACATTATACAATGTATCCTCATATTGTGCATGAAAATATATCTTCGGCTATGAAGCCCATACACATACACTGACTTTGGCACTGTGACATGATACAGTAATAGAGAGATTCTAAATACTACATTGAAATATGCAGCATATCTCATATTTGTCTATCTATTGAACAACACATTGCTTCTGTTGGGGCTTCATAGATTTTTTGTTCACCACCTATCGTAACCTACTGATTCATTTTCATATGTATTGTCTGTTAAGCTTATTTTATGTGTGCAGGGGAGAAACATCACTGTGAAACTTGCAGACTCTAAGAATAAATTGTTGCAAGGACAACTCCCTGCAGCTGTTGTTCCAATACCTAATCAATTTCCAGCTGGATACCCACAGCTTGGGAAGAGCCATGTTGCTTCGTACTCACAGTCTTTATCGGTAGCAAATCCTAGTTTGTATCCAAATCCACTGACTCAGTACCTTCCGCAATCCCATATTTCGTATGGATCCCTTGCTGCAAAGAAGGATTCGATTGGATATCCTGCAGCTTCTTCTCCTGGGCTTTCTGGATTCCCATACTATCTCAAGGGACCTTAGAACATAGCTCATCCAAGGTTTAAATCTATGCCTTCCTGTGCAAATACAGAAACTCATATCGAAGGTTAGAGTGCTAGTTTTTTGTAGATGTATTTAGCCACTTATCTGCCTGTTTATTTTACTAAAAAAATGCAGCTCTGAAGCTATGCTTTCTGTAAGAATACATCCATTTTGGATATATATTTCCTTTAATAACAATTTAATTTAAGTTAATTCAATTTCAGCTTACAAGCATATATATCTTACGGATAATTCCGTGTGTAGTTGAGAAAATCAATTTAACACTGCAGCAAAGATCTTGAAAGATACTCGTTCTATGATTAAAAATTGATTTGCATACTGCTAAGAATTGCAATTTGAGATGCCAGGGACACAGTCTTACATCTGCTATTTTTGAGCTCTCAATTTCCCACCTTCACAGGAGAAACGTAAGAAAACTCTACAGGAATTATTTTCCTGGTCCGAATTAAAACGCGAACGAAAAACTAGTACAGAACTTCGAAAATAAAGCAACTCGAAGTGGAAACAATAACAACAATGGAGCCTCCACCTGAATTTGTCGTTAGGCTCGGCATGCTGAGAGGGGCGGGCTACCACATAGACACTTGTTGTGATTTAATTTAACCAAATTGACTGAATCCAATGCCGGAATACGCCCACACAGACGATTGTAGCTCAGATCCAAGTAATACAACTTCTTCAACTCCGCCATCTGCTGCGGGATTCTTCCCCATATCTTGTTATGGCTCAGATCCAGTTGCCCAATCGATGACGAGAACTTCACCCTGGACAGGTAAAAATTCAACTCATTCCACGACAAATCCACTATCCGAACCGGCTTCTTCCCCCTAGCCCCAAACAGCATCGAAGCGTCTCCACTAATTCGATTGTGAGAAAGATCGACAGTGTCAAACTGCACGTTACTAAATGACTTTGGTATATGGCCACCAAACTGGTTACGAGAAAGTCTCAAAACAGGGTGAATGTTTTTTGCAACTTTTGTTAGGAGAGTAGGGGGAATGGATCCGGACAGCTGGTTACCGCTGAGATCAAGTTGCGTGAAACTAAGACCTAGACAGTCTGGAATTATCCCGACAAGGTTGTTATTTGAGAGATCCACGTAACTAAGGCGGGACAGTTTACAGAGGAACGAAGGGATTCCTCCAGAGAGCGAAGTGAGACTGATTGTGATCTGAGACAGAGAGGCTAGTTTAGTGAGTGACTTAGGGACGGTGCCTGTGAGGTTAGGGAGGTTCAACAAGCTGATGATGGTAAGGGCAGAGAGAGAGGAGATGGAGGGGGGAAGGGTGCCGGATACATTGGTGGAGAAGACGCTGATGGATGTGACTCTGCCCTGGTCATTGCAGCCAATGCCTCGCCAGGAGGTGCAGCAGTCGTTGGTGAGTCCCCACGAGCTGAGTTCGGAGGGGTTGCCGAAGGAGTTCTTGACTTGGAGGAGGGTGGTCATGTCGGAATGGTTGCATCGCGAGGCGGCTAGGAGGAATGAGGAGGTTAGAGATAGGAGGAGGAGAATGGAAGAAGACATGATCACTTGAGCTTCCAAGAATGTATACAAGTATGTTTAGTTATGGATATGCAATCTCTGTTTATAGGAAGGGGAGTCGCAGTTTTGGTTTAATGTACTAACACGAGCAAATCGTGGAGAACTATATTATATATGAGGATCATGTTTCACGAGCACTACTTAATGTAGCCAGCCTCGATGTGAATGTAGCAGGTGAGGAAAAAAATAAAAAAAAAAGCAGAAACGAATCATCTAGTCAAGATCACAAAGAACAACACGCTATACATTTTATTTATTAAAATTTTTTTTTTTTTTTTGATGCAAGAGACGAGCTCTAGAAAATTATACATAATTCTGGGATGGAATGAAGACGAGAGTGATCTGTCACTGTTGTTGTGTTATCAGCACATGGAGGTAGGATTTCGAGATGGGCTGCATGTGCCATCAGCACTTGGTTGCTTTGATTGGTTTGAATATGATGAGGTTTGCAAACATAGTTAATTCCCAAGGGAATGAATTGTTGGAGCCTGATTAATCTAGTATCTTGGAGATGTATATAAGCTATGGACAGTGCACTTCATTTGATACAACATATCAAGAACTCCCGATTTTCTTCGCTACTTGAAGTGCTGCTTAAAGAATCAGTATTACTCGAAATACTTTTAAGATGAGATACAATGCAATGACTGCGAAAATTTTAAGATGACTTCATATACATTGTCCATTTATGTAAACACATGTGTTGTTTGACAATTTCATGACCTTATGACCGTAGAGCGATAAGCATTAAGAGTTCAGTTTGTCATACATTACTACTTAAATTCGGTAGAAATTGGAATTGCAGTGCCAACTACTACCACTAATTATTATCACATCCATCCATGCATTTAACGACTTTATTGAGCTCATACGGTCATACAACATGCACCATGAAACAGACTAATTGACAAGTACTTTTGGATCACTTGCAAGCTGGAAGTGGGTATCCGCAGAGGCATTTGTTGTGGAGGTAGGCATTGACCCCAAATTTCGCAGTCACGGGATCGTGCCACACAGCTGATTATAGCTGAAATTGAAGGAGAGTGCATCTGACAACTGGTTGATCTGGGCCGGGATTGAACCGTAGATCAAGTTGTTGTTCTGGAGCTCCAAAAAGTTCATATTCCTAGGGAAGGATTGTCGCTCGGGTCAAGTTGAACTCCAGCTGATTATTGTGAAGGTTAATAGCCCTTGCAGGGGTCGATGCGACGAAAAGGAAGGAGGCATCCCCAACGAGTTGGTTGTATGAAAGGTCAAGCGTGTTCCATACCGAAACCCCAAGAGACTTGGGGATGGTGCCTGAGAGTTTGTTGTGCGAAATGCTAATGTGCTCACCACGGAAGCCGGTGAAATCAGAAAGAGGTCCAGTCAGCTGGTTATGGTCAAGCATAAGCAAATCGGATTGGCACAGTTTTGGAAGTGAGGCCAGTATTCAACCTGGAAGCTTTTCCTTTTATTACAAATAAACAAAAACAAAAAAACACACATATATATGAAAATTTTTGCCGTACTAGGCCACTTTTTGAAAATATTTGCAATTTTAGACCACTTTTCAAAATATTAGCACTCGTGGGCTACTCTTTGCCACGTCAGCAGCGGCCGCTATTCTCAGTAGCGGCCGCTATTCTCAGTAGCGGCCGCTTCATTTGCGATGCCGCTATTAGGAATAACGGCCCCTATTATAAATGTTATGAATTTTTTTAAAAAAATCTGTAGCTATTCCCATGAATTTTTTGATAATGAACACTTAACTGAGGTCGCTATTGAAAATAATGACCTAGTATTACTGTGGTTGCTATCCCCAATAGCGGCCTCTAGTGGGACCCGACCTCTAATAAGACCGCTATTCCCACTATCTCTCTCCCCCTCTCTCTGTACACTTCGATTTTCCCTCTTCTTCGTTCCCAAAACCCTAATCCCCAATAAACCTAATCCCCAATTCCTCCCCCAAATCATCAAACACTTCCGTAGACCCCAAAGATTCTTCAAAAGGACTCGTCTCTTTTCATCCCTCCTCCAACTAGCGACCTCCATCGACATTTGGAAATTTGGGAATTCCAAATTCGAAACCCTAAATATGTATGCACAATATTTACTACTTGTTGTTTGATTCTTATTGTAGGTTACATTTAGTTGACTTCTTGTTGAAATAATGGGTTAATATTGTGTATAATTCGTGCTTGAGAGTTGAATGTTGCTAAACCCCATAAACTATCAAAATCAGGACTTATTATGTATGCTTGTTACTTGTTATGACTATTATATTGTTCACAATAGATAGTTAGTAAAGGTAGCATCTTCTTTGTGGTTGTTATAGGCAAGGAGGAATGTTTGCAATATACTTGTGATGCTTTTGGGTGTAATTGGGTGATTGTGATTTGATCGTGGTCCTTCGATTTAGTTGTTGTATAATGTGAATCATCATCAACATTACGGTTATGACTGTGATTTTATTCGTTGATATAGGGAATGTTAGAAGTATCTCTTGTTATTGGAGAACTTATAAATATTTACGATTATGTTTTGCAGCTGTAATCAACGAATAAATGGTTCGAACGAAGAATGTTGTAGCGGGTGGTAGACCCCAAGTAAGTAGTATTTATATGTTTGGTTTAGATAATATACTTGTTTTAATGCGGTGTTCACTAAACATTACTGTATTTTTGTAGGGTTCTGACGAAGGACTGAGTAATATTGGCCGTGGACATGGACGTCCATCACGGGGTGTCCAAGGCGGGGGAGCTTCTTCGTCTGCTAGTGGGGCGCACGCCCCATCTTCTCACATTGCACCTGGTGGGCCCGGTCCTCATGATCCGACTTTGTTGGCTATGCACCAGACACATAGATCACAACGGGTATGGAACGGTACAGTCAGGGAGTGCAGTTTCCGTCTGCATGAGACCTTGCCAATGCATCTAATAACACATGAGCTGTTAGTGGAGGCCGGTTTCTACGGACTTGGTTTGATAGGGAAGATAAATCTCGATTGTCATCTACTTACAACGATACTCAAGCGTTGAAGGCCGGAGACCCATTCTTTCCATTTCCCCGTTGGAAAGATGATCATGACGCTTCAGGATATCACGATTATCTTTGGACTTCCAATTGATGGTTTCGCCGTCACAAGTACAATGGCGTTTAATAAAGAGATGCTTGTGGCAAATTTTCTTGGTGTCGAGGCAGATGAGACTACATTCGATGGTGTGTCTATCCGGTTAAGTTGGCTGAAGAATACATTCAAGAATTTCTTGAACAATGAATCGTCGGAGTATCATGTAGAGTGCTACACTCGAGCTTACTTGATGACTGTATTTGGAGGTGTTCTTTTCCCCAACTCGACAGGAGATGTCGTGTCTCTCATGTACTTACCACTAATTGGTGACTTGACTAGAGTTAGTCAATACAGTTAGGGCAGTGTTGCATTAGCCACTTTGTACAGGATTTTGTGCAATGGAGCGTTGAATGTCAAGAAGATGACTGGTTCGATGTTGCCTCATGCATACTTACATAGTAAACACTTGAAAACCTACAAATCTGATACTTAATTTCTATAATTGTGCTTTACTCTCCAACTGTTCGATGAAATGCTTATGTAGCATGCAAGGTGTTTGTGAAAATGCTTTTGAATAATTTTACTTAACTAAATTAATTGTATTTTTGTGAGATGTATATATTAATTTTTGAAACCCTAATTTACTACATGATTTATTTTCAATTTCCAATTTGTGTTTTTGAAATCTAAAATTTTGGATTTGGGAAAGAGTACGACTTGATGACGGGATGATTACAGTGTCGGATCAAACAATAAGATTTAGTAAAGAGGGTGGTGATATAGGACATGGTAAGGCAGAAGGAGAGGTGGAATAGGGTGTTAGAGAGGGAGACATCAAAACGGTCGAGGATTAGGGGTGGGCATCGGTTGATATTCGACCTAATATGGACCATCCACTACCGATCCAAAGAAGATCGGTTTTTTAATTTTCTCATCCGCAACCAATCCAAACCTTAATTGGATCGGTTTCCATCCAAGCCGATTAAGCTCGGTTTGGGTTGGATTGGATGGTCGGTTTGGCGTGCTACTTTTCACCATCAACATCATTCATAATTTTGTTGAAATTTAAAAGATCAACTTCAGTCAAACTTAAGAAACAACTTGCTATTTGTCATTCAGTAATAAATTTAAAATGAAGATTCATAAAACCACAAGTTGTTAATGAATTTTGTACTAATTGTTTGATATGGTGATATTTAAATGGGTGAGATAAACTGCTTTTTCACTTGCATACTTCTGTAATCTTAGTTTATTATTATAAAAGAAACATCAATAACCATAGCTAATTGAATTTCAGGTACAATAAAAAAAGATTTAGAAAATAATTTCTGCTTCACTTGATTAAAGTAACTACCAAATGTTACATCAACTTCATGATTCTATTAAGTTGGGTCACACTGTAAATCAAGCTTTTCTCAACAATATAACACACAGGATTATGGAGAATCAAAACATAGGTAGAACAATTGCTCGGTTTGTATTAAAAAAATTTAATAAGACTGTTTGTATCTTCAAGAAAATGAGAAATGACTATTTGTATATTTAAGAAATTAAAGGAGAACTATATTTTTTATGGACTTATGCATAGAGGTACGGTTGGTTTGGTTTCATCGATTATTTGAAAGCCCCATCCAACAACCGAAGCGGTTTAGTTGGTTATTGAAGATCAAGAACCAGGCCAATCTAAACCCCCAATTGGTTCGGTTAAAAACCGGTCGGTTCGGGTTGGATTGGTTCGGATTGGTCGGTTCAGATAATAGTTGCCCACCCCTATCGAGGATGGCAGAGAAGCGGGAGAGGAGGGAGGAGTGGAGGACGACATTGGAAAGGATGTGGATTTAGGAGGGGGGGGGGGATGAAGGAAAGAGTCCAGATGAGGTGGTTCAGGGTTTGGGTGTTGCTAGTTAGGATTTATACAAAGGTCGGGCTGTGCGTGTATTTTTTAGAATAAATTTTAGTAAACTATACTTTTGAAGAAGTAATTTCTCCCAATTCTCTTACACTATTTTGAAATACCATATAATTTTATGAGTCCCTCAAAATTATTTTAGCCTACGCAGCTAGTTAATCTGGGTAGGGATTGAACCGTATATCAAGTTGTTCTGGAGATCCAAATAGTCCATCTTCTTAGGGAAGGTCACTCGGATCAAGCTGAACTTGAGTTGATTATTCTGAAGGCGAAACTCGGTTCCAGGGTTTGAATGGAAAAGGAATGATGCATCCCCGACAAATTGATTATACGTGTTAGAATACAAGTATAATTTTCCTCAACCCTTCTACAACTTCAAAATTTTAGCATAGTAGTAGAGACTTTTACATGGTATCAGAGCAACCCAGGTTCGAATCCCACCGGTTACAGAATTTAACTGCGGATTTAAAAAAAATAAAAAATACAGCTGCGTATTGTCCAGTCTCGGCCCACAATTTGCTTTGGCCCATAAAAAAATGAGCTCTCGACCTTAGGAGGCGTGTTAGAATACAAGTGCAATTTTTCTCAACCTTTCTACAACTTCGAAGTTTTTGCATAGTGACAGGGACTTTCACAATATGAAAGGTCAAGTATCTGCAAGTGCGCTAGGCCCCCAAGAGACTTGGGGACAATGCCCGTGAATTTATTGTTGGAAAGGATAATGAACTGGCCTTGGAAACCAGTGAAATGAACTAGTTATTTTGAAGCCTAATTGTGACGCCACTGTTGAGTTTTGGAAGTGATGGTGGTATTGTACCCCGAGAGTTAATTGGACGAAAGGTCGAGGTAACTAAGGCGGGAAAGTGAGTTTTGGGAAAGGACGAGAAAATTGGAGTTTCTTGAGTTTGGTGATGGACGAGGGAATTGGTCCTACTAGGTGGGGGCTTCCGGTGATCAATATTATTTTAAGTTCGTGAAGGTCGCCAACTGCTGGTGGGATGGTGCCAAAAAAATTGAAGTTGATAAGGAGCAAGTCTGTGACGTGGTTGTTTTTCTTGGAGCAATCGAGGTCAATTCAGTCGCAATAGGGGATGCCAGGGAATATGAAGAAGGGGAAGTCCGAGGAGTTGCCAAAGTGTTCAACAATGGCAAGGAGGGCTTTTTTGTCATGGGGGTGCATGGCAGCGCTCTGCGTAGGCGTAATTGGAAGAGAATGAAGAGATTAAGAGGAGGAAGGAGATGAGTATTGTAAGATTCATGTTTGGAATGAATTGCTTGATTTTGTAGATGATTGAATGAGATATATAAATCATCTTATACTAGTGTTATCCTATGCAAATTGCACACACTAAAATAATTTTGACAGACTCATAAGTTACTGACTATCTATAGATTCTAAAAAAAATATTAACTACAAAACTCAAACTTAGAGAGAGAGAGAGAGAGAGAGAGAGAGAGAGAGATGGTGTTGTGAGCAACAATGGTGTTCTCGAGTTCGATCGAGACCGTCTCATTTTCAGCTTCATCAAAAACCTAAAACCCACCACTGAAACTGAAAAGGGAACATATTAATTAAAGAAATAAAACATAATAATATTAATAAAAAATCAAGAAATCGAAAGAAGATAGCAAGGCACCTGTCGTGAACAACAATGGTGTTCTTGAGTTCGATCGAGACCATCTCGTTGTTCAGCTTCATCACATCCCCAAAACTGAAAAAAGAACACGGAAATTGAAGAAATAAAACATATTAATGCTAATAAAAAAATCAAGAAATCGAAAGAAGAGATGGAGATATCTTCTGTGAACAACAGTGGCGTTCTTGAGTTCGATCAAGACCGTCTCGTTGTTCAGCTTCATCAAAAACCTAAATCCCATCCCTCAAATTGAAAAAAAGAACACAAAATTTAAAGAAATAAAACATAATAATTGTCACGCCCCGCGTCCCAAAATACGGGAACACAGGCACGTAACTGAGGCCCAGCGAATGATATAAGTACGCAAACTCATATCATCCATAAGTTGTACCAGTCTTAACTCAACAATATAAGAAAAATAAATCACAACCACGCAGAAAAGATAATCACATAAACGATAATGAAATTCGGTAACCAAATCTAGAATACAAGAACTTACCAAATAGCTCGAGAGGCTCCAGCTCCAATCGTAGAGGAACTACTCACCAATGCCTTCTGAAAATTCTCTTTGTTCACCTGTACTTGTTCATCTAAAAAGAAAGAATAATTTGTCCTTAGAGCAAGTCGTGGACATGCAAGTGGAGAAACAGTGAAACAATGGGAATAGTGGCATAGCAATGAATTCAAATAAACGATGCAGTCGATGGTGTTGAACAGTGTAAATGAGATAACAGTATAATATGCATTAAATACGATTTACCAAAATAACGATAAACAATACCAATAATGACAATAGTAATGAGAACACTGTTCAATACGATAACAATATGCAATGATAATGCGATGAGAGCCTTAGGTCTATTATTCATTCTTTTATCCTAGCTAATGCACGTACTACTGCATCCCATACTACAGGTTCCATGCATACAATCAATTTCGTTTAGACTAAGGTAGTAGATTCTATAGTTCATGTACCCGGGAACATTATTCAATAATGACCGATGATCGAATCAATCGAGATACTGAAGTCAGTAATCTGCAATTAACCGATGACCGATATAACCAATAACCAATAACCAATATCTGATATACCAATAGTTAGGGAAACACGGGCCCCTCTTCCGAGTACAGTCACTATGTCATCAACTACCATAATCAACCCTTAACCCCGGCTTGCTTTATTTTCTTTACTCAATTATCATACAATAATGCAATTAATAAGGGACCCTAGAGAAGGTGTCAAAACAATCCTAAGATCATGCAATACACTATATACAATTAAATACACTAAATGTAACATTATAAACACAATTGTACATTATAAAATATAGAATCCCAATTCTGGACAGCAGTAGGTTGCTGTACCAAAATCAGTATTCCCGTTGCTACAGGGCAGAAAATGTGGATCCGTCAGGTGGTCTAGAAACTAGACTCCCGCTCGGTTCCAACGCATACTTAAGTCTATATTCCGACGACGGTAGCTAAGTGAAATTCGGTGTTCTTTATAGGTTTTAGTTTCTGGCTGGGTGTAGATGTTGTCTAATTTTAATTATAAAGGCAGTAAATAAATATTATAAAAATCAGTAAAAATAATTTTTAACGTCCTAAACATGTTATCTACAGATCTGGAATGTATCTTGGCCATATGTGATTAATAGTTCACTTAATTCATTAGCCTAACTTATTATGTACGTGAATCTGGAATTTCAGCGCAGCTGTGGTAAAAGGTTCATAACTGGAGCAGTATAACTCCGAATTCGAAATTTTTGGTGTCTATCGACATCTAGACAGATAGGGCTACGATTTACTTTCAGGGAGTTTCTGATTTTAATGAAGTGTTCTAGGTCTAAACAGCACGTTAAGGTTCAGATTAGCGTAATTTTCTGAATAGTCTATATGTTCATTTTAAGTAAAATGGTACAAATAAAATTTAATAATAGTAAATTGCAGTTTAATTAATCTTAATCGCAGCGAATCAATCTTAGGTGAATATGGTATTAATATAGGTGATGTCTAACATTCTAATAATTACAATTCAACAATCTAGCAATAACAATCACATTAACAATCAACTAATTTATACAATCTACTATAGCTAATTGTCATTTAATACCATGATATGAAATGTGTCTTCCCTATTTTTATAATCAATAACTATAACTATACGGTGTATGAACATCTCTATACTTTAGAGGCAAAAAGATGGCACGATATCGAGACTACCACTTGGATTCGCTCGTGTAAATCCGTGGCATCTCGACGATTGATACAATAATATTTTACGATTTTTAAATAAGATCCACTTGCGGAATTTCAACAATAATTATCGAATATGATACAAAAAAAAATATTCGATAGAAGTGACTTGCCTTTAGGACGACGTTAGATCCGGTATATTGAGAATAACGGGATCGAAATCCCGGCGACACGGCGACGAGCAAACGACCACGATAATCACGATCGGGCACGGATCTCGATGATGATCAAGATCAAGAGGAAGATCCTGCGAATCCAACGGTCGAGAATGGAAATAAAACATATGAGAATTAGAAGGGAACCAAAATATACCATGATTGATAATTGATGAATGAATACAAAAGTAGATCAAATGTTTACTCACCAAGCAAAGAACGAACGAGACGATCCAAGGCCAAGATCAAGTTGATCAACCAATCGATGGCCGAGATCGAAGATCAAGATCCAGATCAAGATGATGATGATGATCTCATCAAATCGGGAGGAGATCGAGCGGTCTAGGATCATTTGATGGTGATCCGATCGAATGGTTGATATTGATCCATGCACTGTTGGTGGAAGTACACAAGGATAGCGGCAGCCATGAGGAATGGTGTGTGTGCAACACAACGGGAGGGGACGACGGCGGCCAGGGGAAGCGGCACCGGCAACGGAGGGGTCGCGATCTACTGGCGTCTCTACAGGTGGAGGGCAGTGGAAAATGGCCATGGCGGCGAGCGGCGATCAGGAGGGTGTTGTCGCTGGTTGCTGCGGCATCGGAGACTGCAGGCGAAGGGGCGCAGCACGGTTGGTGACTGGTTGCTGTCGCTGGCACTGTGGCGTCGCACTGTAGTCGCGGGCGTAGGGAGGCAGCGACGGGAACTGGGGGGATTCCGAGGGTGGTCCCGACTCTGGTGGGTGCTGGCTGGCGCTGGCTGCGGCGTCTTAGCGTGCTGCGATGGACGGGAGAAAGAGGGGGAGGCTGCCGAAAGACGTGAGGCTGGGAGTTGAGGAAGGAGATGGAGGAAGACGAACGGTTTGGTGGGAGAGATATGGGAAGAGGAAGATGAATAGGTGTGTTGCGGCTAGGGTAGTAGAATAGGTCATCTGGATTAGGGTTTTAATTAAATGGGTAGGTTTTTAGTAGGGTATTTATATAGTGAGTTATTGGGTTTGGGTAATAGGGTAGGATCCAATAGGAACTCATAGGACTTGGGTTTTGTTAATGGGTTGGGGAATTTAGAATGGGTATTAAAATCTAACAGATAAGACCCAATAGAGTAGATAAAATAATAAATGACAATTAGGATTATACAACAAAATATATTTGTACCACAATATGGAAATTATTCGAAATGACTACAAATACAATTTTCGATAGAAATATATATATATTTCTTTAAAAATTTAAAAGTCAAGGGTAATAATATCAATAGTAAAATACTAATAATAATATTGATAACAAGAATAGACAATAAAGTTGGAATATACTATTTTTCGGAGAAATTATAATTTCCAGTTCGAAAAGATTTTAAGTGGAAGGTTCAATTCGCGCTTAAAATAATAACAAACTTATAAATAATTAAAATACAAAAATATTCAGAAAATATGTATTTCGGGAAACAGGGGTTACAATAATGCTAATAAAAAATCAAGAAATCGAAAAAAGTGAAGGAGGTACCATCCATGAATAACAGTGGCGTTCTTGAATTCGACTAAGACCATCTTGTTGTTCAGTATTGAATATAATGGAGACTGATTTGAAGCAGAGGTAACATCATCAGAGGAGTGGAGCTACGCGTCGGAGGGAAGCGGCAACGTGAAAAGGAGGTGGCATGGGGCGGGATTTGATTGTAGTGGGGGCGGCGTGGGGCAGGATCGAACTGGAGCTGGGGAAGGCTGGGGGCGGGATCCGCTTAGAGGGGGGGGGGGGGCATGGAGGTAGTGGGTGGAGGGGGTGGTCGGGAGAAGAAAAGTCGTTGGATTTTGAAAGAGGGTGGGGAAGAGACTTGAATTTTTTAAAAAAAAAAAAAAAATCACGCGTAATGCACGCGTTTGTTCAGTAGAGAGCACAATTTTTTTCTCTTCTTTTTTATTTAAAATAAAGAAAGGAGAGAGAGAGAATACACTTATTGGTATAATCTATATAATAAAACACAAAAAAAGCTATCAAGTGGTTCTCCTTCAATCTCCCAAAAAATTAAAGACTCAGATCTAACCTCACAAAACATATTTTTCCCTCCAAAAGTTTCCCTCCAAAACGCAAATTCAAATACCCCACCCAAAACAACTCCTATATTTATTTAATTTTTTTTCCTCTCTCTCTCTCTCTCTCCCTCCCTCCCTCTTCTATTCAAAAAATTAAGAAAATAAAAATTTTCAAAATTTTTAAAAATAAAAAACTAAAAAACTAAAAAAATTTAAAATTTAAAAACTTTTAAAATAATTCAAAAAAATAAAAAAAAATCATATAATATGTTTTTTGCTGGATTCCCAAAAGTTTCTCATATAATATGTTTGCTACTTCAATTAATTTACTGGACCTCCAAAATTGTTTTATATGATCAAACAAGGTGCATCGTTCTGAAGACGTGTCATAGGCACGTGTCAACGGGCAAACCTAGTTTATATAATAAAATACAAAGAAATCTATCAAGCGGCTCTCCTTCAATCCCCCCAAAAATCAAAGGCTCAGATCTAACCTTACAAAACATATTTTCCCTCCAAAAGTTTCCCCCAAACTCAAATTCAAATCTCCCACCCAAAACAACTCTTATATTTATTTAATTTTTTTCTCTCTCTCTCCCCCTCCTTCTTCTATTCATAAAATTAAGAAAATAAAAATTTTTAAAATTTTAAAATATTAAAAAAAATAAAAAAATTTAAAACAAATTTTAAAAAAGTCAAAAAAAACATATAATATATTTTTTGCTCTATGTTTGCTACTTCAATTAATTTGCTAAACCTCCAAAACTATTTTTTATGATAAAAAAGTTGCACCGTTCCGAAGACGTGCCGTAACGGCAAACCTAGTATATAGTTATAATACTGGTGGCATTTGGAATTTAGCATGGCCAGGTCACTTTGATGCAGAATCTAAATGAGTGGGAATTATATGTAGGCTGCTGACTACTCAAAAATTGGTGTATATGACGAAAACAATGTACAACATTTGAGCTTGAGCGACCAGTCAAGAAAGATGGCTACTACTCGCTATTAGCTGTCGTTGTGTACCTTATGTTGGGAGTGGAGAAAATGGATGAGGAAGTGAAGGTAGTGCAATATATCTTTGCTAGATCTTTGATGATATATGTATTAATCACGTAGTGCAAGAAGGCAGTGCAATCTTACTGCTAGCTAGCCATGTTTCAATTAAGATTGAAGTCTCTTTATCTTTTCGGGCTTGAAGTGTTAAACTCGTGAAAGACTTAAGTAGAGCAAAACTTTAAAATTGTGATAAAGAGTGATGATTTCGTTTTTATGCTTTACCAAAACCTTTCTAAATTATAATCATTTCTTCTTATATTGAATAGCCTAACTAGCTATCTCCTGCACTTGTGGTCTTAATTATTATGAAGTACTTGTGGATTTATACATTGCAAAGTACTTGTGGTCTTAATTATTATGAAGTTGTCCTTTTAGTTGCCTGCTATGTTGTTGTGTTGGATCTACTATACTTGTGTTCTCTGTTGGGTTTAGATCCTCTTTATGTTGAGGATTTGTTTGTTGCTTCTACTCTTCTTTCCCTGGTGTTATCTTTGTCTGTATAAAACTCTGTTCAGGTTGGCTGAAGCCCGTGGGCTTCATCCCTTTTGTCAAAAAAAAGAAAAAAAAATTTATTATGAAGTTCAGTGGCAACAAATACCAATTGTTATCACATCTCGAGGTCATGACGCACATTTGGTTAGCTCACAGTTTACACACTTTCACTGGAGCTCTCTCAGCTCGTACACAATTTGAACTCAATTTCATATATAGTTGGCACTTTCACTTTGACTTGCAAGCTGGAAGTGGTTTTCCGCAAAGGCATTTGTTGTGGAGGTAGGCATTGATCCCAAATTTCGCAGTAACAGGACCTTGCGGGATGTTCCCACACAACTGATTATAGCTGAAATTGAAGGATTGCGCATATGTCAACTGGTTGATCTGGGCCGGTATTGATCCGTAGATCAAGTTGTTCTGGAGCTCCAAATAGCTCATCTTCGTAGGGAAGGTCACTCGGGTCAAGTTGAACTTGAGCTGATTATTCTGAAGGTGAAACTCTGTTCCAGGATTCGAAGCTCCCTGGAAAAGGAATGATGCATCCCCAACAAAGTGATTGTACGAAAGGTCAAGTATCTGCAACTGCGCCAGGCCCCCAAGTGACTCGGGCACGGTGCCCGTAAACTTATTGTTGGAAAGGACAATGTACTGGCCTTGGAAACCGGTGAAATCAGGCAGAGGTGAAACCAGCTGGTTATTCTGAAGCCTGATCGTGACGCCATTGTTGAGTTTCGGGAGTGAGGGGGGTATAGTACCCGTGAGTTGATTGGAGGAAAGGTCGAGGTAAATGAGGTGGGAAAGGTTGTCCGGGATATGCCCGGAAAGGGAGTTTTGGGAAAGGTCGAGGAAATTGAGTTTCTTGAGACGTCGGGTGATGGACGAGGGAATTGTTCCTACCAGGTTGGGGTTTCCGGTAATCATGATGGTTTTAAGTTCGAGGAGGTCGCCCACTGCTGGTGGGATGGTGCCAGAAAGATTGAAGTTGATAAGGAGCAAGTCTGTGACGCGGTTGTTTTTCTTGGAGCAGTCGAGGCCAATCCAGTCGCAACAAGGGGTGCCAGGGAATGTGAAGAAGGGGAAGTTGGAGGAGTTGCCAAAGTGTTGGGCAATGGCGAGGAGGGCTCTTTTGTCGTGGGGGTGGCAGCGCTCGGCGGAGGCGTAATTGGAGGAAGAGAATGAAGAGATTATGAGGAGGAAGGGAAGGAGTATTGTGAGGTTTGCAGGATTCATGTTTGTAATGAATTGCTTAATTTTGTAGGTGATTGGATGAGATGTACACATCAGCTTATATATACTGAGTGGGATTTGGAATTTAGCACGGCCACTTTGATGCAGAATCTACTACTCAAATTTGGTCAAGAAAGATGACTTATTACAACTCACTAATAGCTGTTGTTGTCTACCATATGTTGGTAGTAGAGAAATTGGACAAGGAAGTGAATGCAATGCAATCTTATTCTTGATCATTGATGATATCGATCTGTACCAATCATGTAGTGCAACAAGGCAGTGGAGTCTGAATTTTTTTTACCAAACTATCCCACTTCTTGTAAGTTTGTATGAAACTATTCCTGTTTGAAAATTTAATACCAAAACATTCCTGTCGCTAACTGAGTTAGCGCGCCTAATAATTTTCTTCGCGCTAACTCAGTTAGCGTGCTGCAGGGGATACAATTTTTTTCCTATTCTTGGGGTTTGACAAAAACTTACCCAATATAGACACGCTAACTCTGTTAGCGTGCGTGTTTAAACCATTCGCGCTAACGGGGTTAGCGTTCGTAGATGGGACAATATGGGGTACTACCTCAAAAAGGGGTGTAGGTAAAAAATCACTAAGTATAGACACGTTAACTCAGTTAACGTGCCTATTATTACCAAGACCGTTAACTGAGTTAACCACCGTGAAGATTTCAAGTTTTCCGAAAGTTGAAACTTTCTGAAAATTGGAGATACTCACACACGTTAACTCAGTTAACATGCCTTACTACCAAGACGGTAAACTGAGTTAACGACTGTGAAAATTTTAAGTTTTTAGAAAGTTGAAACTTTTTGAAAATTGGAGATACTCACACACGTTAACTCAATTAACGTGCCCTGTTTTACCAAGACAGTTAACTGAGTTAACATGTATGCCTATCTTCACAAACAGACTAATAATCGACACACGCTAATCCAGTTAATGGTCTTGGTATAAAGAGGCGCGCTAACGGGGTTAGCGTGTCTATACTGGGTGAGTTTTTTGCCACACCCAAACAAAAGGGGGAAGTTGTATCCCCTGCAGCACGCTAACTGAGTTAGCGCGAAGAAAATTACTAGGCGCGCTAACTCAGTTAGCGACAGGGATGTTTTGATATTAAATTTTCAAACAGTGATAGTTTCGTACATACTTACAAAAAGTAGAATAGTTTGGTAAAAAATTCCGTGGAGTCTCTTATCATTTTGGGGTTGGGGGGTTAAACTTATGGAAGACTGGCCAACAAAATTTCAAAGTTGTGATAAAGGTGGATGATTTAGTTTTTAGGGATAATTTAACAAATGCCATCGTTTAAAATATAGAAACTAGCACATATCCCCACTATTTTAAAAAACTAAGAAATACCCCAAGTTTGGATGGAACCGTTAAAATCCTCGTTAAGTGAACCCACTTGCATCACACGTGATAAGTAAAATGAAAAAAATTCCCACGATAAAATGTATTTTAGTAAATGCCCCCAATCATAATATAGAAACTAGTATATAACCTCGCTATTGAAAAAAAATATGATATTTGGGATTTTTCAGCAAATACCCCCATTCAAAGTGCGGAAACTAGTATATATATACTCCCGCTATTTTAAAAAAAATTGATATTTAAGCAAATGCCCTCATTCAAAATACATTTTATGATGAGTATTTAGGTCATACATTTTATGATGAGTATTTAGGTCATTTTACATATCACGGGTGCCGCACGTAAGTTCATTTAACGAAGATTTTAATGGTTCCGTTCAAACTGAGAGTATTTCTTAGTTTTTTAAAATAATTGTGGTATATGCTAGTTTCTATATTTTGAATGGGGGTATTTGCTAAATTATCTCTAATTTTAATGATATCTCTAATTTTAATGATCTACAACAACCTGTTTAAGTTATAATTAGTCCTTGGTTTGAATAGCCTAACTAGTGATCTCCTGCCCTTAAATAGAGTAGATGAACGGACGTTTTTGCATTGAGGGAATCTTACCTCCTATTCTTGTTCATTACACTGGCTGATCTCCGATTATGGATGACAAAAGTCTCTTGCATTCTTGATTTTTTTTTTTTTTGAGATATGTATTCTTGATTATTAGTTTATTACTATAGTTTGTGCTCGTGATCACTGGTATGACTTTGACTTGCAGGAGTTGGACTTGCTTCATAGCGGTGACTTTGACTTGCAGGAGCTGTTTTTGGACTTGCTTCATGGCGTTTAGGGCTGCAAATGAATCGGGCTATTCGCAAGCTATTCGGCTCGAACTCGGTTAAAGCTCGGCTCGAACCGAGCTCGAGCTCAAAACTGAGCTCGTTTCAGAAACGAACCGAGCTCGAGCTTGATTTTTTTTTTAAGACTAAGCTCGCAAACTATTCGGCTCGAATATGATCAAAGCTCGGCTCGAACCGAACTCGAGCTCAAAATTGAGCTCGTTTCGTAAACGAGCCGAGCTCGAGCCTGAAGGTATTCGGCTCGGCTCGGCTCGATTGAAACCCTAATAGCGGTGAACCTGCAATCCAATTATCTTCAGTAAGTCTGTTTCAACTAAACTCATGTTTGAAAACGCTAAATTCACTGTCTTCCAACGGCGAGTATGAAATAACTAAATTCGTGGTTGAGAACAGTAAGTTTAGTTGTTAGGTTTATGAGCATTAATACTTTGACAAATGTACTCTTTCTGAAAATAGTTTCAATAAAAGATATATTTTTTAAAAAAATCCTCAAGGATGAGGATGCGGGCCGCATCCATCAAAAAACCTACATAATGACAAAAAAAATTGTCGATAACTTGATAGATATACATTAATTAGTGTGTGTATAAGTAATCGGGGGAGATGTTTATGTCATTCTATTATATATTCTCCTTTGCATATCTCTAAATAAGGTTGAAATCAATGGTCCAGATCTAATCTCACAAAACATATTTTTTCACCCAAAAGTTCTTCCAAAACTCAAATTCAAATCCTCCAAAACAACACCTTTATTTATTTATTTATTTATTTATTTATTTATTTATTTCTCTCTCTCTCTCTCCCTCTCTCTCCCTCTCTCTCAATTTACTCAGAAATTTATATTTTCAAATTTTATGTTTGTAAATTTTCAAATTTTTTATGCTTTTATTTATTGCTAATGTTATATTGAAAATAACAAATATCTCATTAGCAGTTAAATTTCATCATTTTCCACACTCAAAGTTTTAAGAAGTTGGATTTTACACTTTCATTTATAATTATTTTTCAACATATACTAAGGAAAACATGAACTTTTATTTACAACCAATTATTGTTTTATTATTCAAACTTGAGCTATATAATTGCTTTTTTACTATTTACAAGGCTTTCATATGCTGTATCGTTCTGAAAACGTGCCGTAAAGACGTGCCCACGGGAAAATCTAGTACAAATATAAAATATATACATAATAACATCATATATAATTTCGGATAGTATGCACATCCAACACCTAACACTTATCCACATCCAATTTATATAATTTATATAAATTTCCAAAAAAAAAATCTATATAAAAATTGTATCTAATAAACTAATTAACTAATACCTCCTCCTCCTCTCTTTTGAAAATTGAAAGTATACCTCCTCCTCTCGTTAACTCACTTTCACTCTCCTCCCTTCCCCTCTCAGATCCGCCGGATCGGCGCCGTCCCCCCCCCATCCTCCTTCACTAATCTTGGTGCTCTTATCGTCCTCTCCAAACCCTTTTCACCTCTTCTCGTTTGTTTCTTTTTCCCCTCTTTGCCTGAGTCTACCCGTCTCCTCCCCTCCCCCCCCCATCCCTGTGTCAGATCCGCCTCTTCTTTGCTCTTCCTTTCTCCCAGCTCAGCGTGGCCTCCGCGTGGTCCATCGTTCGTTTGTCTCTCGCCTTCGTGGCCCAAGTTTGTGTCCAGCTCTTTCGCTCAAGGCCCTTCCCCCTCCAGACTCTCGAGCCGTGTTCCCTTGCTGGGCTCTCCGAGATTCTACCGTGTTCTCCTCTAAGCAGGTGGCGTCTCCAGTTATCAGTGTACTCCTCTTAGCAGGTGGCGTCTACCAGTGTTCTCCTCTAAGCAGGATCCGACCACTGTAAGTACCGCATTTAGAGCTCTCTTCAGTTATCAGTTTACTCCAATCACTGTAAGTATCCCCATTCCAACTTTCTTTGTGTTTTGAATTATTGTTTTGCATTTATTGGTTTAGAATTACTGTGTTCTAGCTTTCCCTTTGCTGAGTGCTGCTCTGGGTATTGTTTTGCTCTTGAGTGCCTGTCGCGCTCGGGTTGAGCATTTGGTTTTTATCTCTGTGCTTTGTTTTCTTTCTTCCTCAACCTCCTTCCCCTCCTCCCTTAACCACGTTCTTCTCAGCTCCTTCCGTTTCTCTGGTTCTCTTCATCGGTGTCCTCCATTGTGGCACAGATCAGGCCATCCTTTCTTTCCCTAGTTTGTGGGCTTTTGTCTTTGGCCCATGGACAAAACTTGGGTTGAAGTTGTTAAAAAGAATAAGTATAAAAAAATAGTCTGCCCTAATGCTATTTCGGGGCTAGTTTTAGCTGGCCCAAAGCCCAATAATGGGCTTCGTACATCCCCTCTAGACCCTTCTCCTTTCTTCTTTTCCCGCCCCTCTCTCCTCTCCACCGTTTCATCTCCCTCTTCATCTCATATCTCCTCATCTCGCTCCGTTTATTACTGCTTTCGGTGTCTACAGTCAGGCCATCTGAAAGCTGCTTGCTCAGCCAAGATGAAATGCCTTTTTTGTCTCAAGGACGGGCACTCTCGTCACCGTTGTTTCTCTCTGCAAAAACTTTTAGGGCTTTCGGTGGGCGTCCCTATAGCGGATTCCGTGTTAGAAGCCCTTGACTTCCCTGCGTTGCAAAAGAAATTAGCGGAAATTCCTTCTTCTAAAGCTAAGAAACCGAAACCTCCCTCCCGTTCTCCTCTCCTTCCAACCCCCGCTTCTGATCCACGTCGACTCACCGCTGAGGCTCACGCCCCTCTGCAAGTGCCGTCTCAGGCCACCGCTCCCCTCAAACCACTGGTTACTAAGGTTTTTTTACCTAACTCTGAGCTCTCCGATCGACTTAAGATTTTCAGTAATTTCGGGGCAATCTCTTTTACGGGTGGTTCCATTCCTTTTTACACGCTGAACGCTTTTCTCTGCAACTTCTGTAATGTAAAAGACTGGGAATGGGTTCTCTATTCTTGCACTAATGGCGACGCGGTCATCCAGTGCCCGTCTTCGAAGGTGCTAGGCGATCTTTGCGCGACTCAGTCGCTCGCTATTGGTTCGATATCCATGTCGATCCGTAAATGGGTTTCAAACTCATCCACCACTTCTATTCTCGACCATTCTCCCACTAAGGTCTCTCTGGTCGGTCTTCCACCTTTTTGCGACTCGCTGAGGTTGGTGGCTTCGTTTACCAAATGCATTGGGGAAATTATCAGCTTCACTTCTTGCGCTCGTCTCGCTTCGGGTAGTATTCAAGTGGAAGCCCTTTTTCGGTGCCCCGCACCTAAGGAGCGTATAGAAGCTTTCTGTCTTTATGACGGTATATCCTCGTTCAATGTTTCGGTTCAGTACCACGGGAATTCCCCTCAACGAAGCACTTCACTACCAGGTTTTGTTCTGTCTCCCCCTCCTGAGTTCCATCCGGGGTCCTCCCTTGGCCACAAACCCTCTACTTCCTCCAAGATTCATACCCCGTCCGCCCCGGCTCAAAAGTTTACTGCGGTCCCGCGCAAGCCTTCGCACTCAACTGCTCCTCCCAAAATTTCTCCCGTGAAGTCCCCAAATTTGGTGTGGATAAACCCCGATCGACCTTCGATCACTCTCTCGAAGCCCACTATTCCCTCTCCCCCTCCACAGACTGTTCAAGTGATTGAGCCGGATCCTGATGCTCATATTAATGCTGTTTCTCCCTCAAAAACTGCGCATTGGCCTGAGTGGGATGTCAACCCTTCTTTCGCTTCAGATTGGGAGCGTTTTCAACGCTCGGCGCATTTCCCTTCCCCCAGCTCGAAGCGGCCGAGCACTGCCTCTCCCCCCGCGAAGGCCCAGTCAAGCACTATAGGCAAAGACTGGACTGATAAGGATGATCTCCTGGGGGATGAAGTTGATGAGCTGAATCAGGCCCAAGCATCCAAACAGGTACTTTCTCCTTCTTTTCCCTTAAATTTCAATTATTCATATCTGTTCGCGTTGTTTGTTAGCAGTGTCTCTTATAATTTGGAAATTGATTTTCCGACCTTTAAATCTGCCTCTTTTCGTTTACCGATTGACTTAAGGTCTATCTCCTCTCTCCCTCTTTCTCTCATCAATTGTCAGCCTGTATTATTGACCTCTTGCATAGACACTAGTAAGGCTTGGCCTATCGAAGTTGTCTCTGTGGAGGGCAATCATAATACGTTGACTAGGCGTTCTTCGTCTCCAATCCCTCTGACCATTGGCACTGCTCTTGGGTCAGGGTTGGCCCGTGCAGACTCATTGCAGTCCCCCTTTCCACCTCAGGTGCTGCCTAGTAGCTCTTTTATTGCTGCCCCTGCTAGTGGCTCAATTCGATTGATTCGATCGAGTGCACGTATTAAGGCGAAGCTTTCCGCTCCACCGATAGCTTGTCCTCTCTCCTCCCACCCCTCTCCCCCCCCTTTGGGCTCGATTTATCATCAGCAATTTGATGCGTTTTCAGACTCTGAGATGCTGTCCCTGTCCCAATCATTAGGCTTTTCCCTCGGTTCCGACCCTCTTATCCCGATCTCCTGTATCAGAGACTCAGAAAGTGCCCGAGTCCAGGAGTTTCTATCGTCATCATGATTAGTGTTTCTTGGAATATCCGGGGCCTCAACTGCCCCGCTAAGCAAAGATCCGTGTTTGATCTTATCTCCTCCTCCCACTGTGATATTATCTCGATCCAAGAATCGAAGATTGAATCCCCCTCCCCTCAGCTTTTCCGTTCTTTAGGAGGCTCATCGATCTCTAATTGGATCTCTTTGGATGCCTTAGGCTCCCGTGGTGGGATTCTATTGGGATTCCGAGACTCGGTCTTCTCATTAATAGAGTTCCATCGTCTGAACTTCTTCCTGATTGTGAAGCTGCATTGGCAGGTGATCAACTGTGACCTAACGGTTATCTCGGTTTACGGGCCATCAACTCCTGATCGGCGTCCCCTTTTCTGGCAAGAATTCCGTTCTCTGGACCCATTTGTGCAGGGTCTTGTCTTCTTCTGTGGTGATTTCAATGTTACTCGTTTCGCTTCAGAAAGATCTTCTTTTGGGTCCTCTGCCTCCTCTGATTCCCAATCGTGCATGTTCAACGATTGTATCAGAGACCTACAGTTATCCGATGTCCCTATTAATGGTAGGACTTTTACCTGGTCGAATCAGCGACTCTTGCCCTCTCTCGCCAAACTTGATCGGTTTCTGGTTTCGAATTTGTGGTTTTCGCACTTTCACAATTCTTACGCGAAAGCCCTCCCCAACCCATCGTCGGATCACACGCCTATCGCTCTTTTCTCTAATTACCATTTTCCCCACCATCTCCAATTTCGTTTTGAAAAGTTCTGGATTAAAGATCAGTTATTTATCAAGCTAGTCGAGGATTGCCTCGCGGCTATAACTGGATCTCACGGCCTGGGCAATCTGCTTCTTAAGCTTCACGCCATCAAATATGGCTGTAAGATTTGGCGGCGTGAACGTCAATCCAACACCAATTTTCTCAAAGAGGTTTTGCTCGGATCCATTCAGGCTCTTGACCTAATGGAAGAGCAAGCCCCCCTTTCGTCTCACGCTATTCACGAGCGTCTTGCGTGCAAGCGCGAATATGCCGAAATCCTCCTCCAAGAGCAATCGAAATGGGCTCAAAGAGCTAGAATTCAGTGGTTGAAAGAGGGTGATGGTAACACCGCTTACTTTCACCACTTCGCTTCTCACCGCAGGCGTTGCAACCATATTTCGGTTATCCATGATCAGGGTGCAGAGTTAACCTCTGACCCGGATATTCACCGAGCCTTTCTCTCATTCTACAAAAATCTTATCGGTTCAGATAAACCGCGTCTCTTAGCACTAGATTGGCAGCAACTCTATGGCCCCCCCTCCACTGATCTTTCCTCCCTAGAGAACCCTTTCACTATGGATGAGATCAAGTCGGCGGTTTTTGCTTTAAAAAGCGATTCAGCCCCTGGGCCGGATGGTTTCCCGGCTTTTTTCTACCAAAAATTCTGGGCTTGGCTGAAGGACGATCTTTTCGATCTCTTCCGTGATTTGTTCCAAGGATCTCTTTCCTTTGACCGCATCAATTACGCCCACATTGTTCTTATCCCTAAGAGGCAGGGAGCCAACTCGGTGTCGGATTTTCGTCCCATTAGTCTGATTAATACCTCCTTCAAAATTATTATGAAAGTTCTTGCATCTAGACTCGGTGCGGTCATCCCCCCCCTCATCGACCCAGCCCAATCGGGTTTTATCAAGGATCGATTCATTCTGGACAGTGTTGCCGCTGCGCAAGAAATCATAACGCTTAGTCACCATCATCGTTTAGAAGGTATTCTTCTTAAACTAGACTTCCAAAAAGCGTACGACAACGTTAACTGGAATTTTCTCCTTGATATCCTGCTCCACCGAGGTTTCGGTCCTAAATGGATTGGGTGGATTAAATCCAGTCTCAGTGCTGGTACCTCTTCAATTCTCATGAATGGCTCTGAAGGTCACAAATTCAAAACCAAACGAGGATTACGTCAGGGAGACCCTCTTTCCTCCCTGCTTTTCTCATTGGTTGCGGATGTGTTCAGTAAATTACTCCGCAATGCCCGGGAAGCTCATGTCATTGAGGGCTTAGGCCGCTCCCGTCACTTTGACGGTATCCTCAACTTGCAATATGCAGATGATACCATTATTTTCGCCAAACCAGATCAGGCTTCTCTGCGTAATCTTAAACTATTACTTTACTGCTTCGAAGAAGCGTCCGGTCTGGCCATCAACTTCAACAAATCATCTGTGTTTTGGCTCGGCGGAGATGACTCTCGTCACTTACAAATCTCCCAATTTTTTAATTGCCCTACTGCCTCCTTCCCCATCTCTTACCTTGGTATCCCCCTGAGATGGGGCCAACTACATAGATCTGACTGGGTCCCTTTCATCGATAAAATCGAATCCAGACTTAATGTATGGTCTGGTAAGATCCTCTCTCGAGGTGGCAGATTAATTCTACTGAACTCTGTTCTCTCTGCCATGCCTCTCTACATGATGTCCTTCTATTACCTCCCTTCATGGGTCATCAAGAGAATTGACCAAATTCGCTGCAATTTCTTTTGGACTGGTAAGGCCCCTTATAAGAGGGGCTCTCATCTGTGCAACTGGAGCACTATCTGTGCATCCAAAGAGCACGGGGGCCTAGGAGTGTTGAATCTCCGGCATCAAAACATGGCTCTTTTAGGCAAATGGTTGTGGAGATTCCATAAATTCCCCCAGTTATCATGGGTGCAATGTATCAAAGAATTTTACTTTGTTTCCTCCCCCTGGTGGAGTTTCAATCTCCCTACCCATCGATGGGCATCTCCTTTTTGGAAGGGAGTCTGGAAGACTTCCTTGGCCTTCCAGGCTAGCATCTCTAGGCTTTGTGCCGATGGATCGAGGACCAAATTTTGGACCGATCTGTGGATGGGCAATACATCTTTAGCTACTGCCTACCCCTCTCTATTCAGGTTCGCGGTTTATCCGGACGCCACGGTTGAGGAATCTATGAATTGGATCGGTTCTACTAGATCTTGGAATATCCCTTTTACTACTCAGTTACCCCCCCTACTCTTGTTGGATTTTCAGCAGCTTATTGATTCCCTCAATCTTATTGTTTGGCACCTCTCTGAAGATATAGCTTGGCGTTGGAACACATCAGGGTCATTCTCGGTCAAATCCTTCTATAATTTTCTTAATTTCCGCGGTATTGCTTCCCCCGCCGCCAACTTTATCTGGAGATCCTGTGCTCCCCTCAAGGTTAAGATTAACTCTTGGTTAGCCATCTAAAACAAGCTTCTCACGGTTCAGGTGCTCAACAACAGAAACCAGGCGTGGGGACAATGCTGCCCCTTATGCTCTGGATCCCCCGAAGATGTTAATCATCTATTCGTTCACTGCTCGTTCATACGTCCCCTCTGGAAAATTGTGGCCCTCGCTTGGGGAAACCCAGCTACTCCTTCAGATCTTCAATCTTGCTGGAGAACCCCTGCCAGCCTCCCTAAATATATCAAGGGATGGAATCTCTCGGTTCATATTATTATTTGGATAGTCTGGAGGGAGAGGAACCGCAGAATTTTCGCTCACAAAACTTCATCCATCTCGTCCCTTACTGATGATCTACTATATTTTTTCAATCACTGGATTTCCCAGCTTAAAGAGGACAAGAGACAGTATTTTTATTGTAGTCGTTTAATGGAATCTCGGTCTGTTCTTACCACTCTTAACGCTCTCTAAGGAGGCCGGACCATTACTGTTTTTCTGTGCATTTGGTCTGTTTGGTTATTATCCACGTTCTTTATCTAATTTTTGTATATAGTTTCCATTATTGTTCATTGAGGCTTTTGTGTATCAGCATTTCACTCTCTTATTGTGTTCTCTTGTGCTTGGGACTGGCTTTCAGGTTTGATGCTCGTCTTAGAAGCTCTTTTTGTGGTTCTCTTTTGCGCCCGGATGCTGGCTGGTGTTGGTTTTGAGCCAGGGGCTCATCATTTTGTTTTGGCTTGGACTTGGTATCGGCTGGGGATCCTCTCTACTAATGCTCCCTTGCTGGCGGTTTTTGTTCTGTCTGGGCCTATAGTTTGTATTTAGTTGGTGATATCAAGTTAGGTGGGTGAGCGCATTTTTAATTACTTTTTGGCGTTCTAGCTCCT
Source organism: Hemerocallis citrina (assembly GCA_017893485.1). Lineage (NCBI taxonomy): Eukaryota > Viridiplantae > Streptophyta > Magnoliopsida > Asparagales > Asphodelaceae > Hemerocallis > Hemerocallis citrina. Next base: position 2,062,255 of record CM030364.1, on the reverse strand, counting down.
GGATTTGTATCATTTTTACTTGTGTTGGCTCTCTTCGAAGTAACTATGCTATGTTCTTGTTGCGTCTGTTTCGATTATATTGGGCCATGACCCTTCTATCTCCTGCTTATAGTTATGTTTGTTCATTGTGTTTTATTACTCTGGTGTTCTTAGCGCCCTGTGTATTGGCTGATTTTGTCTGTGCGGCTGGCCTATTGGGGCCGCGTCAGTATCTCGAGGCAGGCGGGAGTTTATGACGTTTTGCAAGTTTTGTCTCCCTTGTTTATTTGTCTGTATTGCATTCTCTATAGCTATGTTCCCTTGGGACCATTTTGCTAGCTTTATTTAGGTACTTCTATTTCCTTTTGGAGTGCTTGGGATTTGCCGTCGAGGAATCCTCGGTGTGTTTCTCGCAGTCCACTTCAGCCAACTTACCTCTCCGGTGTTTGCAGCTGGGCAAGATCGAGCTCTGAGCCCTCACCTCTTTGTCTCCCGCTGCAGTAGGCCCCAGCGCTTTTCTTGCCGATGCCGTGCTCTCGTTTCCTGGCCCAGCCAAATCCCTTGCTGAGCTCGCAGCTTACTGCTCTAGAGTTTTATTGTAATTTGGTAGTTAGTTTTATTTCTGCTTTCCTCATTTTGCTTGGTGCGTTTCTTTTGTTCTGCGCCTCCGTTTTACCTCTTGTAAAACTTACCGCTGTTGTTTTGTAACATTATTATCGTTATTAATATATTTTTTTTTGATCGGGCTGGAGTCGTCTGACTCTATCCGCTTACATCAAAAAATAAACTAATTAACTATCCGTAAAAGAAATAAATACACAAACTAGGGTTCCCTATAATTACTCCTCCTCTATAAACCCCTACACCTCATTCCTCAAACAACAAACCCTAGCAACAACAATGTTGTCACCTCTCCACTCATTCTCCTTCTTCTTCATCCTCCTTTTTCTGTTATCTTCCTCCCCAATTCCATCCACTTCCACCCACTGCAACATCGCCGACCAAACCGCCCTCCTCGCAATCAAATCCTCCTTCAACAACACCAACAGATTCACTTCCTGGACCCCCACCACCTCCTGCTGCACCTGGCCTGGTGTCGGCTGTGACCCGGACACTGCACGTGTCACGAGCCTTTCCATCTTCCAAGACATTAGCTTAACCGGCACCATCCCTCCGGCCCTCGGCCTCCTCTCCTCCCTTCAAACCCTAACCCTACACCGCCTCCCTAACCTTTCCGGCCCGATCCCAAACTCTCTTGCCAACCTCACCAACCTAACCCTAATAGACCTCAGCCGTAACTCACTTACGGGCCGAATCCCCCTCTTCCTATCGGAACTCACTTCCCTTACTCACATGAACCTCGCCTACAACCAACTCTCCAGCCCTATCTCACTTCCAAACCTCCCCAATCTCACTTCCCTCCACCTCGAACACAACCAACTCTACGGAAACATTCCCAACACCTTTGGAAGCTTCCGGAAGCTTCAAGTACTCAACCTATCTCACAACCAACTGACCGGTGTGATATGGCCTTCACTAGGCATACCTAATTGGACAATTATCGACGTATCAAGAAACAGACTAATGGGTGATGCGTCGGTTTTGTTCGGAAGGAAGAGGAGGGCGACAGTGATTGATATATCGTGGAATAAGTTCAATTTCGATGTGAGTAACATGAGTTTTCCGGTAGGGTTGAGGGTTTTGGACATAAGCCGGAATATGATATACGGGAAGATACCGAGCGAGATCAACGAGGTGAGGGGTTTGGAGAGGTTGGATTTGAGCTACAACAGATTGTGTGGGGAGATACCGGCGGGGAGTGTGACTGCCAGGTTTGGGAAGAAGGCGTACGTGCATCATATGTGCTTGTGTGGAGCACCGCTCATGCCATGCACGTGAGATGTGGGTATTATGTGTGTAATTAGTTTTGTCTTGAACGGCCCCGCATGGTTTTACGTATCTACCTTAGTGTTGTTTGGTGTTTATATATATATATCTATATAATAAGGGTAAAAGGGATATGAGCAACTTGCTCATTTAGTAAATGAGCAAGTGATGAGGTGGCATGCATGTGATACATTGAGTATCTAACCACTTTTAGGATTTCCCAATTACATGCATGCCACCTCATCACTTGCTCATTTACTAAATGAGCAAGTTGCTCATATCCCTTTTACCCATATAATAAAACACAAACAAAACTATCAAGTGGTTCATCTTCAATTTCTCTAAAATTAAAGGCCCATATCTAATCTTACAAAATATATTTTTCTTCTCGAAATTTCAAACCCCAAAACTAAATTTTTACTCCCAAAACAAAAAACTCATTACTTTATTACTATCTCTCTCTTCTCTCAACTTTTTCATATTTTTCTCTTTCTCTCTCTCCCTATCTCTCTCCCATTATTTCTTTATTTACTTAGAAATTTAGATTTCAAGATTTCAGGTTTGTAAATTTTCAGAATTTTTATATTTTCTTTATTTACTTATTGAAAATAGTAAATATCTCTTCAACAGTTAAATTTCATCATTTTCTACACTTAAAGTTCTATGACTTTAGATTTTACACTCTCTTTTATAATTATTTTTCAACATATACTAATGGAAACATGGACTTTTATTTACAACTAATTATTGTCATACTATTCAAACTTGAGCTACATAATTGTTGTTTTATTGTTTACAGGGGCTTTTCGTGTTTTGTATCATTCCGAAGACGTGCCGTAGGCACGTGCCCACGGGCAAATCTAGTATATATATATATATATATATATATATATAGCGAAGTCTTTCTTTGTGCACCATCTATGATGCACACGGCGTGTGCACTCGGCCTTTCTATCTTCGTATCGATGATCTGAACTGTTTACATTGATCTACACATCTAACTTAGTCTAAATATGTAAAATTAAATTATTTGAAACACTTCAATGTGAACAGTTCGGATCATATTTTCAGCCATACAATTTTGTAACACTTTAATGGATGAGCAAATGAATTTCAAATGATTTGATTTTCTATATTTAGACTAATTTAGATGTGTAGATCAATGTAAACGATTTGGATCGTCGATAAGAAGGCGGTAAGGCCGACGTCGATAAGAAGGCGGTAAGGCCGAGTGCACACGAAAGGGTGGTGTACAATGGAATATATATATATATATATATATATATATATATATATATATATATATATATATATGAAATAAGCGAGGAGTTTTATGTATTTTGTGTGAAAATATCTTTGGATTAGGGAAATGTATGTAAGAGACTAATCTTGACATGTATGTATTTTGTGTGAAAATATCTTTGGATTAGGGAAATGTATGTAAGAGACTAATCTTGGCATATGCATGTCTTATAATCAAATTTGAAAGATTCAGAAGAATTTCTTAAGATCCCTCATCTGATCTTGTTTGTATTAGACTTTGACTATTTCTAACATATCATACTTATAATATGAGGTGTCTTTAACTTTTGCCGGTAAAAAAAATTGTTTTGGGAGAACAGAAGTGAAGAGACAATGTGGGTGCAGTGATACTGCATCCAAGTACAATATTTAAGTCCATGCATTTAGTCATGTTGGTATAAAGTTTATTAAAGGGTTTTTATGGGAAAATGCTTTTTATTGTTTAATAAATCACATGTTTCCACGCCGTGATACTGTAACCAAGTATGGGCCGTGGCCAACTTGGTTACAGTATCACTGCTCGATTATGAATTAGGGTTGAACCTTCTAAAATAATTAAAGAAGATCTTTAGTTTTGATATGAGCCAAGAAGAATACTAGCTAGGGAATGAGTTGCATGCGTGGCATCAGATATTTTGTACTTCTCTCATCTATAAACTTGAGGAATTTAAAGCAAGAATTTAATATAAAACCACTGAACTGTAGTTTTGATGGTAAATGGGTGAAATGGAGAAAGATTTGCTGTACTGACCCAATTTTTGAAAATATTTGGGCATCTGACTCACTTTCGAAAACAATTAGCGATCTGATCCAATTTTAGTTACGTCAGCATAAGTCATTATTGAAAATAACGGTATAAGTTATTTATATGCTGTTATTTTCAGTAACGACATCATTTTACATTTTTTTTGCATTCCGTTATTTGGAGTAACGACATCAGTATATTTCTCATATGAGCATGAATCTTCTGACCTGAAAAAAAAAATCTAAGTGTTGAAACAACTTATAAATAATGCCGTTATCCCCAAGAACGGTATTCGAATTACTGATGCCGTTATTTGAGATAACAGCATCAGTTATAACAATGCAACAATTCATTTTATTAGAGCATCCACAGTCGTGTTTCTCATTTGTTATAAAATGGCAGCTACAGTAGTAGCAAATAGACGAAGTTGCTGCAGTGGTCGTTTGCTATATGTTTCTCATTTTTTAAAAAATATTGCGTAGGACGGTACAACATTTACCGTCACTCAATTTTTTTTCGAAAAATGCGAGCGACGGTATATGTTGTACAGTCACATTCGTTAAAAAAAAAAATTTAAAATTAATTACTTATTAACTATTAAAATATGTTAATTAAATAAATTAAATAATATAATAATAACTAAACCTAATTAAAAACTAACTAAACCTAATCTACCCACTAATTCCCGAAAATCTAGAACGGTACATGTTGTACCGTCCGGGATTTCAGGGGTTTTTTTTTTAATTTTTTATTTTTTGGGCAAAATCTGGCCGTTGGATTAAAAAAAAAAAATTAAAATTATGGGACGGTATATGTTATACCGTCTGACCAATATTTAGAAGAAGAAAAAAAAAATGGGACGGTATATGTTAAACCGTCCGACTCGATTAAAAAAAATAAAAATAAGAGGGACGGTATATGTTGTACCGTCCTTTATAATTTGAGAATCGCTATTCTATTTCTCATTTATGAGAAATGAGTATAGCAAATTTGCCAAAAAAATGGCAAAATAGAAAACCGTTGCAGACGACCATTTGCTATAAAATGGCAAATTGCGAAATATAAGAAACCACTGTGGATGCTCTTATAATTGCAATAACGGCATTAGTAATTCGAATGCCGTTCTTGGGGATAACGACATTATTTATAAGTTGTTTCAACTCCTAGAATTTTTTCTAAGTCAGAAAATTCACGTTCGTATGAGAAATATACTGATGCCGTTACTCCAAATAACGGCATGCAAAAAAAATGTAAAATGATGCCGTTATTGGAAAAAACTGCATATAAATAATCTATGTCGCTATTTGCAATAACGGCTTATGCTGACGTATTCAAAATTGGGTCAGATCGCTAATTGTTTTCGAAAGTGGGTCTGCTTATATTAGATAACCTCATTTATCTTTGCAAGTTGGTTTAGAAAACATCATGCATTTTCTCATTATTGTGAAAAAACCTCACTTAACTTTAGCAAAAAGCTCGGGCCGTCGGAGTGAATTTTTGCAACTATATTTGAGTGTATTTTTTTGCACAAAAAAAGTTCAGTAAGGATTTCCGCATAAAGAAAATAGTTCAAGGTTTTTTTTTCCAAATTTAGCCTTAAAAATCCTTGTTGATGGATATGCATATGACCCAAACATGGTGCATTGTTGTTCTATCAGCTTGAAACACCTGTAAACTACCGAAACGATAGTCTATACTGTGTTGCTTGGTTCATGATAAGTAAACAGTTTGCTCTCAATCTGTAGATATCAGTTCCTCTGTAGAAAATGCAGCAGGCCTAAGTACATAATTCCCGAAGGATTGTTAATTAGAGAAACACGAAAAGTCCAGAAAGAAACCGGGATAAAAGAGCGTACGCAAACTGAACTAGATTCATCAGAAAGCCATTAATTTCCAAACTGCACGATGTCAGCTAAGAATTTTGCATAAATTTTTACATCCAGGCAACCGTAGCGCGAAATGAAGTTTCCCAAAACTTTCAATGGGAGCAAAATATCATACGGGCTAAGAGCATCCACTGTCGCGTTTCTTAAATTGCCAAATTTGTCAATTTTTTTGGCAAAAAAGTCACTGCGCAGTCGTTTGCCAATTTGCCATGCAATTTTTTCCATTTTTTGCAACAATAGTTTGCCTTATTTGAGAAACCATTTGGCAATTGCCATATTATAGAGGACGAAACATCGTCCCTAATATTTTATTATTTTTTCAAACCATCAATGTTTCGTCCGAGCAAACTAGAAAATATATGTAATTTTTGTTAAACCTCCCTTAAAAAAATTGAACAAAGAGGAAATATGATGTTTCGTCCAAGCAATTGGAGATACTTTTTTGTATGGGCTTGGATTCTATGGGCTTGCATTGTATAGAATTTTGTACGGATCAATGATTTATACGGTTGGATGGAGAAGATAAGTAGTGGAATATGTGTTGTATTTTGTCCAACCCAAAATATTACTTTAAATAAACAAAATTACGGAGTCCGTATAATTGTCTCGTCTTTTTTTTGTTTGGAACGAAACATCAAGTTTTGTCCTTCCAAAAAAATTAATAGAAAATTATTATAATATACAAACACCTTTAAAAAATTAAGCTAACATAGACCGTCAAAACTTCAAATTCTGTCTATTTAATTTTATGTATTGCTATATTTTGTATTTCACGACTGTAGTAAACTAACGAAATTGTCAATTCTATTTTGCCAATTTGCCAATTTTTTTCCTAACTGTGGATGCTCTAACTTGTAAAATGAAGCATTACCAAATGTTAAAAATGAAGTAAGCTTTGTACTTGGATTTCTTCATAAATATATGCATATCATTAGCACAAAGCACAGATGTTGATCCCAAATATCATCAACATCAAATGCTTAAATTAATACTAACACAGATAGAACACACAAGTCTTCAAATACATACTCGCATAAACAAGTGCGAATACATGGGCACATTTAAGTTGTTCAAAACATCCCAAAGTAGACACCACACCAAATTCAGTGTTTCATCATACAGGTTCCAAAACCTTAAGAAAGGCGGTTCCGAACCTTTAACGAAGGAGATACAGAGACACTAAAAATAAATCGATATAGATAGCTTATAAACCTACAAAGACCAGTGCATGCAATTGCCAGAATGATCATAAGCTCGGACAGAGCCGTGTTCAGGGCAATAATGCCCGTTCCCTTGCAGAGCTAACTCAAGCTCGCCTGAGAACTGCCCATTATTTTCATGGTTATCACCAAAGTGCCGTAACCCCATATTAGGATGGATTTCAAGACTGTTACTGACATTCGTGACCAAATGATGACCGATTGGAACGCCATTAAAGTTACTAGTGGCACCTGATATGCTCGGAGCACGGTTTCCTGAGGCAACAGTGGGCCCCCCCCACGGTTGAGTTGACAGAAGAGAGAGAGCACAGCTGGAGTCGGTGGAGCCTCCGCCATAACATTCGCCCGGTGGAAGCTCGGAAGGGTAGGGAGTGAAGGGTGGAGGATACTGATGAGGTGGCACAATTGTATAATGAGGATTAACACTTTCGTGCAACTGACCAGTATTAGCAGCACTATCGTTGGGCCTACTGGTCGGCCATAGATCTCTCGAGGAAAACTGAGACCTTGGGTAGCTGCTGAAGTCCATAAGAAAGCTTCTGAATCTGGTACCAGTGCCATCCTCTGCCAACAGTTACATTGATGCATGTAGTTATACCAAAAACGGCAGATCAAACATTTTTTCCATATGAAAAAAAATGAAGTCTTGGTGTGTTTACCATGGAAAGAGGGAAACCTTCCGAATCGAGGTGATAATAACCCGGGAGGTGGCTTCCTTCGGCGCTCATTGTGACCTGCAAGGCGTCTGCGACAGCTTCGTTTTCCTTGGTCAAATTCACGCAACTGGTGAAACCTGGGCAGATTATGGGCAACCGAAACATGCAAGTAGACATGAATATCATGAAGCAAGGACTGTACAGTACAAATAAATTATCCTCTTCAAGAACATTTTTCACATCAGGTAAATGGGACGAGTTCATACAAAGTGTAAATAAAAAACGGCACGTATATACACAACACACAAATAAAATCCGATGAGAGCATGATGCATAAGTTCATTATCACAGTGGAACTAGCTAATGCAGTATATGCTAGTTGTAAAATGTCCCCACTCACAGATGAAGATTGAAAAAGGGTAAGAGAGAGGAGGAGAGGGATCCACACATGCCGCTCATGCGTGAAAGCGAATCGTCATTCACGTTCGTGAGATCAGCAACAGTTGGGTTTTTTATTTATTTATTATTATTATTTTTAATATTGTATAGATTTATTTTTTAAAAAAGGGGCTCTATAGAATTTGGGGGCCCAAAGCAGCCGCTTGGGCTGCTTGGGCCCAGATCCGCCTCTGTTCATTACATTGCACTCCCATAAGGAAGGTGTTAAAAGATTAGGTGGAAAGTGATTTGAGCAAATCATGGTAGGACGTGTCTGGTCAGAAGTGTGATAATTGAACAAAGCACTGTTCGAGTCAAGGACCATACTAGTATGCAAATAATCTTGCGGGAGGTAAGACACCGTATATTGAATCTAATCTCAACTGGTAATTTAGACGAAAAGGAGCTGACCACGAACTTTGGTGATGGAGAACAGAAAATCATAATAGATAGTATGTGGTGGCAAAGAGAAAGCGTGCAGGCATGCTGGAAGTGGCTTGAGCAATGTCATAGCAATTGCAGCCGGACGTTCTCTGTCAGCTTTGTGGCCTTGTGAACGTCAGTTTAGGATACATTGGTGCAAAAGGTGTCGAGTGGCTTCATTCTATGGAGGTATTGTAAGGTGAAATGGAGAACTGTGAAGACAATGACAATGGGAAAGCAAGCCAAAACAAAGGGGAGTGAGAGTAAAAGCGAGAGGCTTCCGCTCGCTGGCTCATTAAAAGTATGGTTTATAACCTACAATTTCTCTTATAGTGGTCAGCGATACTATGCTAGCATCAGACCACCAATACTACCTTAAAAACATTGCTTTTATGCTCAACCAATCAGAGAGCTATAGTGTGGCAGCTACAGTGTGATACACTTGCCAAGGAACTTTGCGATCCATGAAAGGACTTTAAATTTTCGCTCAATCAGGTAGACATTGGACACAATCAGACTTTAAGCAAACAAAGATTCATCGGTCAAAAATCCTTGAAGCTATTGAAGATAGAAACAAGATGGATTCTAAAAGTTGCTTAAACATTGACATGCTACAGAATTCAGCTTCTATACTAGCAATCATACTTGCTGGACACATCTGCCAGTCATGAACTTAGCATAGGAAAAGATACTTTAATTTTCAAAGTAGATTAGTAACATTCATCTTGGATGTACTTTTCACACCTCTTAGGTGAATGGAAGACACCATTTTTCATCTACACTCACACTCGTCTCCATCATCTACACTAGCTGAATTTTTTATCAACCAAAGCTAAGACCTATCAATTAAATCAGGTTTTACATAGACAATCCAGATGAGGGGGCAAAACTTGGATACTCCCCAAGCAATAGGAATTTTTTACCAAACTATCCCACTTTTTGTAAGTATGTACGAAACTATTCCTTTTTGAAAATTTAATACCAAAACATCCCTGTCGTTAACAGGGTTAACGAGTCTAGTAGTTTTCCTAGCGTTAACCCCGTTAACGTGCTAATGGGGATACAACTTTTTCCCTTGAGTAGGGATTTGCAGAAAAACTCATCCAATATAGACTCGTTAACCCTGTTAGCGGTAGTATTTAAACCACTCACATTAACGGGGTTAACGTTTGTAGTTGGGACAGTATGGGGCACTACCTCAAAGAGGGGTGTGGGTAAAAAATCACTAAGGGGTCGTTTGGTACGCGGATTGGAGAATTCCCAGGAATTTGTGGATTCTCAGGAATATGAGGGTGAGAATGAAGATTCCCGGGAATGTTGCAATACTGTGTTTGGTATATGACATTACATGCCTGGGAATACTTTATTATCGTGTTTTGGTATAGAACAATTTATTCTCATCAATCCATCTCTATAGTAGACATTACCGAAAATACCATTTTGGCTTTATTTAAAAATAAATAAATATAAAAGTTATCTAATTTAGTAATTGATGTATATGCATGCATGTGCAAAAGCAATACTGATATATATCTTATAAAACTTTAGTAAATTAACAAATAGATTACTAAAAAAATTTACACTACGATTCAAATATATTTCTACCAGTTAGATGAAGAACATAACAAAAAAGAAAAATGAAATTGGTGCCATGTTTCTCTCTTAAGGAGAATCAAATTTCTCGCTGATCATTGATTAATATTGATTCCCTTAATGATCATTGATTAATATTTTTTCTTGAAAGTCAAGTAGAATGCATCAAAATTTAATGATCGCTGATTATAGTTCTCGCTGATCATGGATGTATGTTCATTTAATGATCATTGATTAATATTTTTTCTTGAAAGTCAAGTAGAATGCATCAAAATTTTCAAAATGTAAAACTTCAAATCTTAAATTCATGGCATTTGATATTTTTGGAGTTAATTGTTTTTTTTAAAACGAAGAGATGAACGTGGTAGTGGGTGAATTTTGTTGGAGGGAACAAGAGCAGGTTATATGATAAGCCAGGAATCTGGAGGGTATTTTGGGTATGCAATAATCTCACTCATTTTTTATGTGGAGGAATCCACAAATCCCACCCTTTTCAAGGGGAATGTTTATCCTTCCAAACTAATTATTTTGATAACCCTAGGAATTTAAAATTATTTACAAAACTATACCTATGTCTTACCAAATCAGGTAATCAAGAGGGTAATCCTAGATTCCCTTATACATTACCACGTACCAAACGCCCCCTAAGTATAGACACGTTAAATCAGTTAACGTGCCTATTATTACCAAGGCCGTTAACTGAGTTAACGAGTGTGAAGATTTCAAGTTTCCAGAAAGGTGAAAAGTTCTGGAAATTGGAGATACTCACACACGTTAACTCAGTTAACGTGCCTTATTTTACCAAGGCCGTTAACTCAGTTAACATGCCTTGTTTTACCAAGGCCGTACACTGAGTTAACGTGTATGCCTATCTTCACAAACAAACAGACAATAATGTTTTGTACATAAAAAATCACTAAGTATAGACACGTTAACTCATGTTAACTGAGTTAACGTGTATACCTATCTTCACAAACAAACAGACATGGATGTTTTGTACATAAAAAATCACTAAGTATAGACACGTTAACTCAGTTAACGTGCCTATTATTACCAAGCCGTTAACCCTGTAAACGACAGAGATGTTTTGGTATTAACTTTTCAAATAGGGATAGTTTCGTACATAGTCACAAAAAGTGGGATAGTTTTGGTAAAAAAATCAAGCAATAGCATATTGCAAAGTATGGTACAATCGCTAAATCGACCAACTACCAACCGCATATCTCAATATTTGAAGAAAAATAACAAACAAGAGAAACCTAGATTCTTAATCGGAATGATAAGAAAATTTATATCAAATCAAAATGAGAAATTCCATACCAATGTAGATACTTAGTTTTACACCATTAATTAATCCTTCGGTCCTTCATTTCTCAGAAGACAAGTTGAATAAGATGGGCTGTGCCCAAGGTTTAATCAAAATGAGATTTTTCTTATAAAAATGAAACAAGGAAAGACACTTACTTTAGATGTTAAAACTACATAATTTCTAAATCAACAATATCCAGACTAACTCAATAAACTTTAAACAAAATAGTGGAGCAACCTGAAAAAGTTGACAAAATGATTTTAAGAAAAAACAGAGTTCCAAGTCTTGCTGAACTTTAGACAGGGGAGCTTCACATCTCTTATAAGAAAAGCACAAGTAGGTGTTTACATAATTTAATTCACATATATACATTATAACTCTATTACTAGAAGTATAAAATGATAGAAAAAACCGATGAATGAAAGAAAGAAAACAAAGTATATCAGACATAGTCAAAGAAGTGGTAACAAATTGAGTAACATAATTAATCCTAAGCGTCTACGTCTTGAGCAACATGACAGCAAGTAGGAAATAAAAATAATAACAGAGGGAAAGCAAAATGCACTCCCTACATCTGGATCAAGAGATCTCTAAACTAATGGAAACTGTCGAATCCACATTTCAGAGCATTAAACATACACAGATATGATAACAAAACAATACACCAATGGAAACCTCTAATCCAGATATTCAGTAACAGAAACTGGAACAAGTTTCATATTCAAATCTCAAAGCCTAAATCAAATTTTTATCCATAAGAAACAGCCCTCCCACGAGAAAGCCTCAGCAATAAGGACAAAAAATTTAGGTACAGATAGATGTATACTATTTGTACTACTTGTTTCGTTAATTATTGATTAATGAAGCAGTGACGAGGTCACCTTTTTCTCAAAAAAAAAAAAAAAGGATAAACAAAAAATTTCAAGCCAAATATGCAAAGTAGACATGCTAAGAGCATCTGTAGTCGTTGGCTATTTAGCCAAATTTTAAAAATTTTGGCTTAGAACGTCCTGCAGTCGTTGGCTATTAGTCGTTTTTTCCAAAATTGTTAACAGTACCCAGCCATATTAGGCAGTCGATTTGGCTGAATGGAAAATATAGCCCAATGATACATTATTTTTCGTTTGGAGATCAGATGATGAATAATTTACCATTTGTTAAATTTTTTTGTTAATTAAATAAATGGACGATAAATTACACACCGTCGTATAACATTTTTTGAAATTTTTTTACGGGACGTGACATTATACACCGTCCGAAACATTTGTAATTTTTTTTTAGGGACGGTAGATCACATAATAATAATAAATAAAAAAACAAATGCACAGCCGAGGTATATACCGTCCAAGCATCAGGCCAATTTTTTTTGATATATATTTTTTTTAAATGTCACTAACATAGTTAGTTTTTAAAAAAATTAACTATTTTTTTTTAAAACGTCGGACGGGAGATAATTGACCGTCCGGCAAAATTTTGATTAACAACGACTACGATGAAAGCTATTTTTGCTATTTGCTATAAGCCAAATAGCCAAAATTTGGCTTTAACGACCAGAGATGCTCTAAGAAAAAGTAAGAAATAGACAAGGAAAATATGAACAAATATCAGTAAACAAGATGAACCAAATCAGAACAGACCCTAAACAAATCTACACCATATGCAACAAGCCACAGTACTAAAACTTCAAGACTGATATTTATAAGAAAATGTCCTAAATTATAACCTAGCATTAGTCGCAACAGTAAGTCAGTGTCAATAAAATAGATCATGCCAGGACCACATAACTACTATAAGTAGTAGGGAATAAATAAAAAAATTTAGAACAAACAGGGCATAATTTCAAATACAAGACCTTTGTTGGTTCCAAAATGGAAAGATAGAACCCCCAATCATAAACCCACAAAAGACCCACCATGTATGGTAAGAATCAAAATCATTCCAAATTTAAGTGGAGTATATCTCAGCACTGAAATCTAAATCAACAGAAAAGGACTATGCCAATGAAATCTTACCTTACTCCAACATCAAAAACCACCCTTTAGTACTTTTTCTGTAGGAAATAGTAATTAAAAAAATTTTTAAAAAAATGAAAAAAAAAAAACCAAAACAATACTACCAAACAAACATGATTCCAATATTATAAATAAAGAGCTGCTTAAAAGAGGGAAGTCAATACCAACCATTAAACCTTAAAGTACTACATGTTAAATTAGAATCAACCCCAAATAGTTAAAATCATAGAAGTGACTATGTCAATGTAGAACCTAAACCAACAAACAAGCAAAACTATTGAACCAACTCATCTTTTTCAGTATTGCTGCCTATAATCCAAAGAAACTAAAGAACATCCAGCTAAATAATGAAATATGAGGAGGGAAAGAAGTCTAACCTACTGCACTGTTGACAAAACCTCTGCTCCATCCCAGTAACTACAACCTTGGGTGACTTTGAGTGCATCCCACAAACCTTGTGCCTGCAATAATAAGCCTTAGCCCCAGTGAGATCCACCTGACACCCTTCAACCTGGCATCTTGGTGGCTGCTGCTGCTGCTGCTGTTGAGCCACCCCTTTCCCTTTCTTCTCTGGTGGTTGTTGTTGGGGTGGTGCAGCTGAAGTAAGTGTCATAGCCATGGCTTTCCTATTTGAGGAAGAAGATGCAGATGATGATGAACCACCAGCAGCAGCACCAAGAACACCACCACTGCTACCCACATCTTCAAAGTATATCTTTTTCCCAAACATGAGCCCATTGAGAGAATCACTGGGAAAGGTGGTCCCAGTGGCAGTGACTGCTGCATCAGAAGCAGAAGAAGACCCTCCTGAACCCCTCATTTCCATTTTGCCACCACTTTTACTTCCCATCCATTGAGAATAGAGGAGGGGACCAAATTTGGTGTAGTTGGGTATTTTTTTTATTAGGGACCGGGGGAAAAATTACTCTATTGAACAGTAGAGCCTAGTGGGTGAAGTATCTAATCTTTCTCTCCTTTTTTTGACTCTGTAAAGCTGACTGCTGCCAACAGGCCATCCCATCTTGGGTTACCCTACTGTGCCATATTGTCAGTTTGTAGACGTAAACACTGTGGGAGAGAAACAACTTTGCACACATAAATTTTGCTTTCCTTATTCTTATTATTATAGGCAAAGATAATACTCTTTATGTTTCAAAATAGTATAAGTCATTTTTTTTATTAAAAAAAAATTTCATAATTTAAGTTACTTTAGACTTTCATAAGATATCTCATCATTAGATTTACCCGTGGGCACGTGCCTCGGCACGTCTTCGAAACGATACAACATATGAAAGTGTTGTAAACAGTAAAACAACAATTATGTAGCTCAAGTCCAAGTTTTCATTGGTATATGTTGAAAAATAATTATAAATGAGGGTGTAAAATTTAGCTTCTTAGAACTTTGATTGTGGAAAATGATGAAATTTAACTGTTGATGATATATTTTCTATTTTCAATATAACATGAGCAATAAAAAATGCATAAGAAATCTGAAAATTTACAAACCTGAAATCTGAAAATAGTGAGAGAGAGAAATAAATAAACAAATAAATAAATAAAGGAGTTGTTTTAGGGGAATTTGAATTTGAGTTTTAGGAGGAAACTTTTGGGCGAAAAAATATGTTTTGTGATGTTAGATCTGGACCATTGATTTCAACCATATTGAAAGAGAGCAACTTGATAGCTTTCTTTGTATTTTATTATATAGATTCTTAAATGTGCAAAAATTAATTTTATATGAAAATTTTTAATTTAATCTTAAAAAGAAAAAAAATAATAGAAGTTTATAGAAGACGAACAACTAGGATATTGTACAATTAATGGCGCATTTATGAGTTTAAAAAATTTAAAATATACAGTACTTTTACTCAATCTTACGTTGTTTTTTAATAATCTTGTACAAACCTAAAATGACTTAGGAATGGCTTGGATGACATAGTAATACTGTCGGAAAACCTAAAACGACTTATCTCTAATATTATAATAGGAGAGTTAAGAGTTGTTGTTTGTAAATCTACAAACTTATGTGTATAGTGTCAAGCTCTGATACCACTTGTAAGCTCTGATACAACTTGTCGGAGAAATCTACTCCCAACTCGTAGTGCAAATAGCGGAAGTGCACCACAAGCAATAGAAACTCCCATGAAATAGATGAACCAAGAACAAGCCACCACAATGTATGGATCTCACAAGAACACAACCAATATGCAGAGATAACCAATACTTCTTATTCCCAAAGAAATACAAAAATTACAAGAAAGATTACAACTCTCAATCTCTCTCTCTCACCTTTGAAATACTCGGCACAATCTCTCCTAAAGTTGAATAATGATCGATCTCTCTCAAGATTATGAGACTAGATAACTAAACGCTAGAGTTTACAGCCATATATATAGCCTCCAAGCAAACCCTAAAAGATATACACAAATCTAGCAAATTGGGCATTTCTCCCGTAAGCCCAAAAAGAAACAATCAGCGTCGGTGTCGTTCGTCTGCCCCCTAGGCCAGTCGACCGCATCGTGCAAAATCAATCCAGAGGGCTGACCAGTCGACCGCACCCCTAGTGTCGGTCGACCGTCCCCTCCTCTGTTGGACGTCTGCACTCGAAGAACTCCCAGTCGACTGGGTCGGTCGACCGCAACCCTCCAGACTTCACTCTTACTGCTTGTCTTCCCTTACTTCTTTGTCTCCTCCTCTTCTTCTCCAACTTCAAGTACCCCATGCCTACGTGTATTTGAGGCCACAATTCCTAACAATCTCCCACTTGGACCAAATACACCACACTTCAAAGTTATTGCAATCTTTCCTCGCATTAGTTCTGCCATCTCCCACTTTCATGGAAGACCCAAATACTCCTCACTCTCATGAAGAGCACCTCCGCCACTCCAACACGTCATAAACTGGCAGGCCGGTCATAAACTGAGCTTTCTCCAATTTGTGTGAACCGGACCAGACGGTCCTCTATGCGGATTGGGAACCGGTTTACCCGGTCAATCGGCGGACCGGACCGGGTTGTGGACCGAGCGGGCTAGGTAGGTTCTTGGCTGGTCCGGCCCTGATGCCACCCCTATTGAATATACATGACAAATAAAATTAAATATAGGGAGGGAGCAGCAGCAGTACTGCATTTAGAAGGCAGCCACTCCTTCCCTTCAGCCCTTTTTTTTGGCCTGCTGTTATGTCTCTGGCCCTTGCTCCTAGCATGGTGGTGTTTCTTTCAAGTGCAATTAGGTAATTGTTGCTTTAATGGCATGTTCATTTCTTCTTTTAAACATTCAAGTTACTTTACAGCTTTTAAGGATATTTTTAGTATTTTAATATTAGGATGAGGGTGGTTATTCAGTAATAGAACCCCGAAGTACATTGCCCATACTTTATATACTATGAGAATCTTTTTTTAAGTAAACTTTTTTCCTTACTGAGAGATCTCACAGTACCTGTGATTCACCTTTTCTCTCCGTATCTTTCTCTCAAAACACAAAGATCTTTATGCTAGCTTGTCTTGGAAAACAGGAATTCTAGCTAGCATATCAACAAATATGCTAAGCAGGGGACCATAGTGTTGTTAAAATCAAACAAATAGTATTAAGGATCTAGATAATCACCCACAAACAGTCAAATATGTCATCAATATTCAAATTATCTTCTTCTATATCGATAAACCATAAGCCACGCACTCTTTCTCATCATATAATCAAATAAGAGATTGGTGTAGGGATGGCATTCGGGCCACTCGGACCGGTCCGGACCGGGTTTGACCGGGCTTTGACCGGTTCCGGGCCTACCCGGGCCGGGCTCAAGGTTGGAAATATTGGCCCGGACCTGGCCCCTGGACCCAAGTGTGGGGGCCGGGCCCGTGTTTAGGGGGAATTTTTTTCGCGTGTAAAATATTAAAGATCAAATATATGGATTTGTAATTTCATAACAATTGCAAAGTATAAAATTTCATAAATAATTGAAGTACATGAATAAATGAAGTACATGATTTAATAAATTTGAAATTCTTAAATAAAATGAAGTACATGAATATTACAAATTAGATCAAATTACAAATCAAGGAAATTACTTGAATTTAAAGATCAAGATGGCCTCTACTTAGATTGAAGAGAAGGCATTGGATTATTGTCGTGCACTTCAACTTAACCTAAATATAGAATCTCATCACCTTAAATTTTCCAATTAATACAATATATTGAACAACATTTTAATGTAAATTGACTAAATGTAATCGTTCATTTATCGCTACTTGTTGATCCAGCTCCAGTTTGTGCTTCAAGTAAGTCTTGGGTCATCTCTTCCACTTTCATCCAATCTTCGGTGCATACTAGCATCTCCAAAATTTTGGCTGTAATTCGGTTCCTACTCGGGCTCATTATCCTGCCACCAAGAGAAAAAGTACTTTCCGATGCAACAGTTGACACCGGTGTTGTTAGCAGATCTTTAGCCATACGAGAAAAAATATTAAAAATTGCTTCACTACTCTTCCAAAATTGTAACACATCTTGTACATCTTCAACTGCACTTTGTGCATTATACCAATTCAACTCATTTGGTGAATGGTTCTTGGTTTTTTTGATTTAATAAGATTTAAAACATCAATACTAGCTTGACTTTTTCCTTTTGCTAATCTGGAGGAAGAAGAAGAAGAATCTACATTTTGTGTTTGTGTTTGTGTTTGATTAGTGTTAGATGAATAAATCTTATCATAAGAATCATATAACCTAGTCAAAATATTCTCAAATTTACGAGTAAAAGCAACATGATCAAAATCTAGTGTTGCATCGTGTGGGGCATAAGTGTAAAAAATTTCAATTAAATTTTTTGTACCATCTAATTTAATCATAGGATTCATTACACTAGCTACACAATATAACATAGGAATTGGATGAACATATTTCATAAATTTAACATATGCCGCATTAACCATATCTCCAATAAAATGGTCATTTTGCAAATCTTTAATTGTTGTCATCATAGTCACAATTTCAAGTAAAATACCACTAGATGTAGATGTATATATTTTTGAAAATTGCAAAGTTGCATCGTTAAAAGGTTGTAAAAATTTATACAAACTATCGACAAAAAACCAAAAATCATCATCTAACATACAATTTTGCATACCCATTGCGACACAAAAATCTCTGAGATTAAAACGATAATGAAGAACAACACCTAATAATTCAAAGGTATAATTCCAACGATGTCGTACAACTTTAGGAAAACGTCTACATACAATGCCCCTAAGTTTATACCAATCATGAAAAGCTTGATAAATTGGACCACTCAATGTAATATAATGAACACAATCTCTCATTGCTTCTAGTTTATCATTTTCATATTTTAGTACATCTTGCACACAAAGATTTAAAATGTGACAAGCACACCTAACATGAAAAATTTCGGTTTCTATAGGATCTAAAGTAATTTTTAAACTCTCAATTGCCTTAGTATTATTGGAGGCATTATCAAAATCAATAGCAAACACTTTATCATAAATACAAAAATTATTATATGCTTCCATAATGTGTGTGGTTATAATTTCACCCTTACGTGGATACCTAACATATCCAAAATAAATTATTCTCTTTTGAAGTACCCAATCCGAATCTATCCAATGACATGTTACACACATCATTGGAATGCCGTTTACTCCTACCCACCCATCCGATGCCAATGAAACTCTAGTGTTTAGTGATTTTAGTGTTGTTATCAAAAAATCTTTAGTCTCATTGTAAACTAATTTACAATCATTCTTAACAACATTCCTAGCAATCTTTTTATAATAGGGGTTGAAGGAGGTTTGTACAAAAGTCTCTACATATTTTTTTCACTAAACGAATATGGCAATTCACCCCTAATTACTAATTTAGCCATTTCCCTACGAACGAGATCGTGATCATAGCTATGACTATCTACTTGACCGGTTTTAGGATGTATTTTTTATTGTGTGAGATTATCTCTCGAAAATTGTGGTTGACATTTGTTTAAGTGACGTTGAAGTGTACCCGTGCCCGATCCTATTTTAAACTTATATGGTGTTTGACACTTCTTACATATTTTAATTCCTACACTCTTATCATTTTGTGAAGGGACAAAATTGAAAAAATTGTGTACTTCGAAAGTATTCCCTCTTGTTTTCCTTGAGGTTAGAGAAGGGCTTTGTTCCTATGGTTGTGGTTCTACATGATCTTCTATTTCTATAGGATTTGAGTGTGTTTCATTCAAATCGGAAAACTATCATAATTCATGAATGTTTCTTCACTATCTATATATTGATTTGGAATGGAAGGAATGTGATGACTAATAGATTCTTGACTACTATGTCTACCACCACCGCATGATCGATTAGAGGCCATTTAACTATAAAAAACTGGTGTATGTAAAAATTAGAGAGAAAACAACAACTAAATGTATGACAACTAATAATTAAAAACAAACAACAATCTATCTCAATTAAAAAATAATAACAATATCAAGAACTAGTGAGTGAGTAGTATATGTTTCTTTTACCACTTTACCAAAATTTTTTTAAAAATCTAAAAAAATGAGAGAAAGAAGATCAAGAAAACCCAAATTATATGAGAATAATGAATAATCAACTATGTTAATTCTACAAATTAAAATTATACTAAAATACAGTAAGAAAGTTGAGATTTGAGAGCTAGGAGTAGAAGTAGTATTGATTGTTGTTGTTGAATGCTGATGAGTTGATCACTTAATTGTTGTTGATTTTCCTTCCTTCAAAATGTAGAGAGATTTGAACTTGATCACTTGAGAGTGTGTTGACAACCTAATTGGTGTTGTTGATTGGAGAAATAGTAGAGAGAATGAGAGATTTGAGTGAATTAGTGAAGATAAATGAAAGAAATGGTATGGTATTTATAGAATATGACATTTTTTTGAATTCCTAAAGTATCCCCCAAAACTAGCTAGTATAAATCCGTTGGGGGGTATTTTTGTAATTAAAATTTTTTTTTCCTGGAAAAGCAAGTAGCCAACGGTCGGCCTGGACCGGCCCGAGCCCGGGCGGGCCGGTTCAGCCGGTCCCGGGCCTCGAGCGGGTCGGGCATAACCGGGCTGACTGGCGAAATTTTCGGACCAGCCAAGACCGGGGGATATGGGGGTCGGGTTGCGGTTAAGCCCGAGTAGGAGGGGGGCCGGTCCGGGCTGGGCTCGGGTTGGCCCGGACCTGATGCCATCCCTAGATTGGTGTACATGTAAGTGAGACTCAAACATTCAACCTCTTCTTAGTGAATCACTAGGCTTATCATTACAGCCAATGCATGTTCTGCCGCATTTGGTTAGTAGATAATTAGCCAAGTAAATTAAGCATAAGATCCACATTACCATAACAAATGTTAGTATAACCCGGTGCAATATTGCACATAATTTTCTTAAATGAGAAAATAAGCAAAAAAAAATTTATGGGAAAATTCATATAATAATATGTATATAATATTACAATATTTTTAGGTTTGACTAATGGATATGAGAGCAAGTGAGATGTTTACCTCTAGCACTGTTATAGACCAGGTTGATTCTGATTTAGTGTCGTGCCCTGGTCGGTTCCGGATTTCAAATTTTTGTTACAGTGCTAGTTACCTCTTACATTTGCGTTTTTTTAAAATTTTTTAAAAAAAAAAATAAAAAAAATATTCGGATCAAAAGTGGTCTTAGCATAATATATTATATAGATAGTATAACTATGTAACTTATGAGAAAATAATAAAACTATTTTTGAAAATTTTATTTAATAGCATATATACATGATTTTTGAGGTTTGAGGTTTGATAAGGGATAAGATTCCAATTCAAAATTTGGATGAAGTAAGAGTGGGGAGTTATCTCATACATTTGCTCTTTTTTTTATTTAAAAAAGAAAAAAATTAAAAAATTATAGACAAAATTTATTTAGCATAATATAATATATTGTATAGATGGGTAAATATTAAATTAGTATATTTTGAGGGATCAAGTGTAAAAATTCTACTGTTAAAATAAAGGGTAATGTTACACCTACTACAAATTTTACTACATTTTTCTTTACTACTTTAAGTGCTACACTATTAGTGGATATTATTGTAGAGTATGTGATAGAAACATTCAACAGCAGTGTGCCACTTAAGATAGTAAAGAAAAATATAGTAAAATTAGTAGTAGGTGTAGCATTATCCTAAAGTAAACTCAAAACTATTGAAGTTACATTCATTTAAATATTTCCCTTCCTATTTTGCCTTCGTTACAACATCCACAGTCGTTTGTGAAAAAAATGCAAAATTGCAAATTAAAATTTGACACTTTACCAAATTTGCTGCAGTAGTTAAATACAAAATATGGAACAGACGGAACGTGCATTTTTATTTAATTTCTGGGGATTATTTATTTTAAAAAATACAAATTTCATCAGAGGAAACATTATATTTCATCCAATAAATTTAAAAAGTAATAAAATAATAGAAACGAAACATAATATTTCGTTTCTATAATATGGAAATTGACAAATCGTTTTAGAGTTATATCAAAGAATTGTTCACCAAAATATGAAAAATGGAAAATACATTATAACTGTTGTCGTACTTTAAAAAGATATATATATACCAAAAATGACAATTTATACAATCGACTGTGGGTGCTCTAAATCCTTGTGCATTTGTTGGGAGGCTATTGAGGACTGACTGACCGAGAACTGAGAAGTAAGGAGTCTTGTACAAATATGTTTTTTTGTTGACAAGATGGAACTTTTTAAAATGTTCAACTTTTTGAATGAAGGGGCTTATTATAGTAGTACTAGATTTACCCATGGGCACGTGTTTGAAACGATATAGTATATAAAAGTCTTGTAAACAGTAAAATAACAATTATGTAACTCAAGTTTGAATAGTAAAACAATAATTATTTATAAATAAAAGTTCATGTATCCATTAGTATATGTTGAAAAATAATTATAAATGGAGGTGTAAAATCCAACTTCTTAAAACTTTGAGTGTGGAAAATAATGAAATTTAACTGTTGATGAGATATTTATTTTCGATGTAACATGAACAATAAAAAAATACATAAAAAATATGAAAATTTACAAACCTGAAATCTGAAAATATAAATTTCTAAGTAAATAAAGAGAGAATGATAAAGAGAGAGAGAAATAAATAAACAAATAAACAAAAGAGTTGTTTTGGAGGGATTTGAATTTGAATTTTTGGGAAAACTTTTGGGCGGAAAAATATGTTTTGCGAGGTTAGATCTGGACCATTGATTTCAACCATATTGAATGAGAGCCACTTGATAGCTTTCTTTGTATTTTATTATATAGATATGTGGAAGTATCCTATTGGAGGAAGAATATATATATATATATATATATATATATATATATATATATATATATATATATATATATATATATATATTGCGTAGACGAAACATAATCTTTCATCGGAGAGAGAAAAAATAATCAAGTGTTTCGTCCGTCGCAAGGCGAAAGTTATTTGGTTTTTTTTCCTTCTTTTTCTATAGTTTAGTGACCCATAGAAAATTATACGAGTCAATTAATAATACATAGAAAATTCAATGGTCTCAATTAATAATTCATGGAAACTCATATGCAATCCAACCAATAGAATCCCAAAAAAATCAAAAAAATTGCAATCCAGGTCTCTAGATGTTTCGTCCGAGCTTCTTTTCTTTTCGGGATTTTTTTAATTATAAAAAGTTCTAATTTTATCAGACGAAACATCATATTGCGTCCGATCCCAAAAAATTATTATAATATATTTGGACGAAACATCATGTTTTGTTCGATCTCTTAAAATATTATAAAATATTTGGGACAAAACATAATATTTCATCGCTATATTATGCATTTTGTCAAATCCACTGCCAAATATCACAAGCGACTGTAGCAAAAAATGGTTAAAATGGCAAAATAGCAAACCATTGTAGCCCGCACATTGCTAAAAAATGAAAAATGACCACTGTGGATTCTCTTATTAGAGCATCCACAATGGTGTTTTTCATTTTGCCAAAAATGGCTGCTACAGTAATAGCAAATAGGATCGAAGGGTGCAGCAGTTGTTTGCTATATTCTGCGCTTTTAAAAAAAAAAATCAGTGGGACGGTATATGATATACCGTCGCACAAAAAAGAAAACCTCTCAGACGGTATATGATCTCTTGTCTGATTCAGACGGGATATGATCTCTTGTCTGAGGAGTTTTTTAAAAATTAAAAAAAAAAGGAGGGACGGTATATGATACCCCGTCTGACGCGATTAAAATATATTAAAATGGGAGCGACGGTATATGATATCCCGTCCTTTATAATTTGAGAATCGCTATTCTGTTTCTCATATATGAGAAACGAATATAGCATATTTGCTAAAAAATGGCAAAATAGAAAACCACTGCAGCGATCTGTTTGCTATAAAATGGCAATTTGCCAATATAAGAAACCACTGTGGATGTGGATGCTTTTACTTCTACATATTTACATTTACTACTATTTTTCAAAATGCAGGAAAATATTTATCACTATGACAATGTTGATAAGTATGGTTGAAAGAGGCATTTGATAATGTGTCCCACTTTTTAATAAAACCAGCTTTATATTAAATTTGTTTCACACAAGGTATTTTGAGTTATAACAACTAATAATTTACACGTGCAAATAAATATAGTTTTTTAAAGTAAAAATTCAGACGTAGTCTGAGTTTGAATTTAAGACCTCTTTTATAATAGCTTTGCACGTGAGTTACACGTGTTGATAGATTTACAAATGACACTAAGGCTTTCTCCTATTATATTATTTGATTTGAGATTAGAGATTTACACGTGCGATGCACGTCCTAATAACTATAATTTTTTTAAAGTAAAAATTCAGAAGTAGTATAGATTTGAACCTAAAAATTTCTTTATATTAATTATATACGCGTGTTGCACATGTTGGTAGATTGACAAATGACGCTAAGATCTCCTCCCAATATAATATTAAAGATTAGAGATATAGGTTAGATATTAGAGATTAGAGATAAAGATATCTACCAACACAAATTATTATGAAGAGATTAATCTATGAATTACTTATAATAGTCTTGGTGTGCTCACACTTCTTGAAAAATAGCTAGACTTTTGAAGAATTGGATAAGTCAATATTAAGTAATTTAAGGACAATAAAGATGAAGGACCTGTTTGTTTTGATATTTTGAGTTCCATATTCTGAATATTCTATTCAGAATAGGCGTTTGTTTATACCTTATTCTCAAAACAGTATTCTAAATATTGATATCCCTTGAATTCGATATTCCCAACCATACTCACGAGCTCTCTCTCTCACGACCTCTCTCTCTCTCCTCACTCACCAGATCTGGTTCTCCATTCGGTTGTCTTCTACCTTCCCCTCTCTTCCAAACAGTGTCTCCCCAACCCATCTCTCCTCTCTTCTCACTCAGATGCTCTCTCTCTCTTCTCACTCACGAGATCTCGTCGACTCCGTTGTCTTCCACCTTCTTTGAAGAACCCAGATCTGATCTCTTTTCCCCCCGCCCCCCACCCCAAATCCACTATTTCCCGAACGATTCCACTGTGAAATCGAGCGGAAACGTGTGAGAGTCCCGCTGGCGACTTCGCTACCTGACAATTTGTTGCTGTCGACTTGGTGAGGGGTTGAGGGGTTTTGGTAGGGGGTTAATGGTTTGCACTACCCGTGCTGCCTATCGGAGAAGAGCTAGGGAACGAAGGGCAAATAGAATCAAAGAGCTACGCAAGGTTGAATCCTGTGCTGACAATTTCTTCCTTGTTAAAATCCAATCAAAGATATGAAGACAGCGATTGTATTATTTATTTGGTTGTTTTTCTTTACCAATTTGCGCCAATTTTTAATACCCTTTTGTACCGAAAATTATTTGGGATCACGGTGCACACTGCACACAAACTAGCCGAATTCACTGTTGTGATTTTTTAGGGTGTAATCGGTTGCTACTTGCAACCTAGGGTTATCCGATCAGCTATTAAACTAATTGAAGGAATTTGGGATTTTTTTTTTTTTTTTTTTTTTTATGTTTGTTCAAACTAGATGAGTAATACGGGTAGGGGAAAGGGGAAGGCAGTGGAGGAGGATTATGGGTTGTGGACTTCCGGTATTACAGAATATTTTATCAACCTTATGGAGGGTGCAGTTGACAATGGTTTGTTAAAAAGCAACACATTCGAGGGTAAAACCTGGAGTAATTTTGCGCAACAAATGAATCTTGTGTGTGAGCGTTCATTCTCGGTGGGACAACTGAAGTCGAAATATGGACGACTTAAATCAGAATGGAAGGTGTTTGCTGATATGAGGAAACAGAGCGGTTTTGGTTGGGATGAAGCCAACCAAACCGTTACTTGTGAGGCTCCGGTTTGAGAACAATATGTTAAGGTTAATATATATAATCTCAAACTTTGATTTTTGTTTGTGAATCCTTTTCATTATACTTAATCTTCAATCTAATACTTGCATAGTAACAATATATTATGTGAATAGATGCATCCTGCTGCCAAAAAATACGAAAATAAGGGGTTGCCACATTTTGATGCATTGACCAAAATAATGGAGGAATCTGTAGCCCAGGGCAATGTGGCAAGGGCCTCCACACAAAGGGGGTTCGAGGATGAGGAGGCGCGGCGGATGAACTATGAGTGTGGCCACTCCCATCAATCACACGTAAATGTGATTGATGAGTCTGATGATGTGCCAATGGGTACGGGGTCCGGTTCACGTAAAAAAAAATCTAGTGCATCAAGTGGCCGCGAATCAATGATGTCAAAGATGGCGGAATATCTTGATGTCTGTAAGCAAACTCAAGAGGTAAAAAGAAGCAGGTACAAGAATAAAAATGAACTGGAAAGTGCTCCCTCGATTAACCCTGCTTTGGCCGAACAGGATCAATGCCAAGATATAATTGATTCGATGACAGGGCTTGATCCAATTGTAGCTTTAAAAGCAGGACACTACCTGTTTCAAAATCCGAACATTTGTCATGCTTTCCTCCGTATGTCTCGAGAACGGCAGGAGTTGGCGGTGCATTATTATGCCACCCTGTAGTAATCCCATTCAGCCTAATGGGTTGAACAAATCATGTTGTAGAAAATTTTTTATGATTATTTCCGTATTTGTTTGAGGTTGATTGTAGTATGACGGCTTTGACGGTGAACAAATTGCTTATTTAATTTAATTTAAATTTGTAATGTTATAATTTAAATTTAATTCCTGAAATAGATTTGCTAGTAGTAGTATACCTTGTTATCTTTATTCAATTGCACAGGCTTGTGGGATTCTACCATCTCTCAATATGTTGTTTTGTGATTCCGTAAATCTCGTTACATATAGTCGTATTATTAAATGTGTGTGCACTTGATATGGGATTTTCCCAAAATGACTTCTATCTTCTTCTTTATAGTGAGTTACTACTGCAAGTGCATCCTCTGTTATGGATACTTCTTCATCCAGTAGTGACGATCTCGAAGAGGTGATGAAAGCAATCTTGATAGCTGAATTATGTGAAGAACTTGACTGTACAAGGTCCACTAATAAAAAGCAAACGGGACGTGAATATTTGGATAATATGTTAGCGGGTTCCCAGGCCGAGTTTCATGGAATATTCCGTATGAACCAAGATTGTTTTATGACCTTGTGTGCTTTCCTGCAAGAAAGGAATTTTTGCGAGGAAACAGCGGAGTCTTCAAGTCATAAGCGAGTTACTTTCGAGGAAAGCGTGGCTATTTTCTTGTATATTGTCGGTCATAGTTCAAGAATGCGACTAGCCGGTAGTACGTTTAACCACTCAACTCAAACAATCCAAAAGCACTTTAAAATTGTATTGAAAGGTCTGGCAAGAGCAGCAACATTCCTTATCAGACCTCCTGATTATACACTTGTACATCACAGAATCACGGGATCAGAGGACTTTTACCCGTGGTTTCAGGTAATACGTCACCCTGATTGCGTCATGTATTATTAAATTTTTTTGCTAGTTTGGATTTGTGATATCTATTATTCGAATTAATAATCTGTAGGGAGCTATTGGTGCTGCTGATGGCACGTTAATAAAAGCTACAGTTCCCGCTAGTCGAAGCAACGCTTGTCGCTCTCGAAAGGGTATTGTAAGTCAAAATGTATTGGCAGCATGTGATTTTAACATGATGTTCACATTTGTTTACGCGGGATGGGAAGGCAGTGCGAACGATTCCCGTGTAATGCATACTGCATTAGCACAAAAACTGTTGCCAATCCCACCGAACGATAGATACTACTTAGTAGATTGTGGTTATACCAATATGCCTGGTTTTTTGGTGCCATACCGTGGTGAGCCATACCACTTACAGGACTTTCAAGGGGCCAACCATACACCAACCCAACCTAGACAACTTTTTAATAAACAACATGCTAGGTTAAGGAATGTGATTGAGAGAACGTTCGGTGTATTCAAGAAGAGGTTTGCCATCTACGAGAACATGCCAAACTACTTGTATACAAAACAAGTTATGATGGTCACAGCCTGTTGTGCACTTCACAATTTTATATACATGCACTCACGAAACGATGCATTTTTAGCGGA
This sequence comes from Hemerocallis citrina, assembly GCA_017893485.1. Lineage (NCBI taxonomy): Eukaryota > Viridiplantae > Streptophyta > Magnoliopsida > Asparagales > Asphodelaceae > Hemerocallis > Hemerocallis citrina. Next base: position 2,034,220 of record CM030364.1, on the reverse strand, counting down.
ACTCGATGGCGAACAATTAGTACATCACTAACACACCGAAGATGCAGCATCCACATCGCAGGAGTTGGATTTATCATCTTTCCAATTGAGACATATGAATAGCAAAAGAGATGATATTGCCATGGCAATGTGGAATGCTATACACTAATGTAATTTGAATGTACACATTTTTATTGTATCCATTTTTCGAATTGTTTGGTAAGTGGAATGCGAGGCATTGATGTCATTTGGATATGCTTGTATCATTGCAATATTACTATTATAAATATCAGCATGCATATGTCCCTTTCAGCTTTTCATCAGCATGCATATGTCCCTTTCAGCTTTTCATTCATTTTTTGAGATGTTGTCTTTACCAATTACTTCAATGATGTACAGGTGTTGCACATTATTCTCCCTCGTTGGTTTTGAGTTATGATGAGATGGATTTTGTTTTTGAAGTTGCACACTTTGAATCATTTATTGAATGATTTGTAGGAGTGACTTGTAATGAATTAATTCTAACTGAGCTTTACTTTTTCCTCGTTGGTTTTAAGTGATGATGAGATGGATTATGTTTCTGAAGTTGCATCACTATGAATCATTTATATACATATTTGTAGGAGTGACTTGTGATGAATTAATCCTAACTGAGCTTTACTTTTCCTCGTTGGTTTTGAGTTATGATGAGATGGATTTTGTTTCTGAAGTTGCACACTATGAATCATTTATTGAATGATTTGTAGGAGTGACCTGTGATGAATTAATCCTAACTGAGCTTTACTTTTCCTCGTTGGTTTTAAGTGATGATGAGATGGATTATGTTTCTGAAGTTGCATCGCTATGAATCATTTATATAAAGATTTGTAGGAGTGACTTGTGATGAATTAATCCTAACTGAGCTTTACTTTTCCTCGTTGGTTTTAAGTGATGATGAGATGGATTACGTTTCTGAAGTTGCACACTTTGAATCATTTATTGAATGATTTGTAGGAGTGACCTGTGATGAATTAATCCTAACTGAGCTTTACTTTTCCTCGTTGGTTTTAAGTGATGATGAGATGGATTATGTTTCTGAAGTTGCATCGCTATGAATCATTTATATAAAGATTTGTAGGATTGACTTGTGATGAATTAATCCTAACTGAGCTTTACTTTTCCTCGTTGGTTTTAAGTGATGATGAGATGGATTACGTTTCTGAAGTTGCATCACTATGAATCATTTATTGAATGATTTGTAGGAGTGACTTGTGATGAATTAATCCTAACTGAGCTTTACTTTTCCTCGTTGGTTTTAAGTGATGATGAGATGGATTATGTTTCTGAAGTTGCATCGCTATGAATCATTTATATAAAGATTTGTAGGATTGACTTGTGATGAATTAATCCTAACTGAGCTTTACTTTTCCTCGTTGGTTTTAAGTGATGATGAGATGGATTACGTTTCTGAAGTTGCATCACTATGAATCATTTATATACATATGTGCCCAAAGTGTGACTTATGGTGGCCCTAATGGAGCATATTACAGTGCATCCACAACAAGAAAAATGAGTGGCGATGGAGTAAGTTTAATTTAATGTGAAAGTTACCTCCTACAATACTCAGCTGGGTTCTAATTATTGTTCTTTGATAGTGTTTCCCGAAAACACTTTAAACAAACGCTGTTCTTTGGATATTATTTCAGACAAGTAAAAAAATTTTACGTGTGTGGAGCCTTTTATAATACAGTTAATGCTTTCAGACATGCTTTTGATTATCCTTTGGATATTATGGCTGTGATGATCAACCACTTGTAGATACTTCTTACTAAACTTAGAAGTTGCTGGAGCACATATTCATCTGAATTTGAGATGTGATGGGTCAGGTTTGATCTATATTGCTTTGAGTTATAGACATACAAATACCATACTATAATCTGGTATAGTTTATGGTTCGTGAGTTGCTTTTTGGCTGTTCATGCTTTGAGCACTTATCCATCACTATGTTTCAAGTACAAATTTTGGCTGCTCGTGGTTTCTACTTTGTTTCTGTATACTAAGCTGCTTTTTAACTACTCATGGTTTCAATTTTGCTCTGGTTTCAATTTTCACCTCACTCAATTGTTGATAAATACTGATCTTACACAATAATCTTGTTCAATTTATGGAAACTGAGATATATCTGTGGCTGTTCATGGTTTCAAACCTTGTTTCTGGAGTCAATTTCTATTGCCTTGAATCCTTGATCATTACAAATACTACACACTGGACTGAAATGATTACTGCATACTGATATGAGATGCATTATTTGGATGATTTTTCTTTGAACTTTAGCGGGCTATGAGTTCACTCTGAAACAATTCGGGTGTTGCATTTTTAGTTAAACTCTTCAGAAATTGATACCATACTACTAAATGATTGACTCCAGAACAATTCGGGTCTGTTTGTTCCCTTTTTTTTTTTTAATCTGCAGCTTTATACCACACTGATGTTCTCATACTGATTGTGTTCAGTACTAACCTGAGGGTCTGTTCTTGTGCTGACATTAATAAGTTTCAGATTGTATTCAGCTTTATTCACCAACTTGTGCTGACATGTATATCTCCCAGTATTCAGATTGTATTCTGAAAAATAAAGGAGGGTATCAGTATTCTGGGATACTGTTTCCCAAAAACACTATAAACACTATAAAAAATTCAGATTTGTTCATCTGAATTGCAGTTGTATTCAGAATGAACTATTTTGTTCTCTGATATTGCACTCTGTATCTTGCGGCATCAGGATATGTGAATCTATTTTCATTAATGAAACAAGAAGGAATTGTTGGAGCTTTTTGGCTCAATATAGTTGGGGATGTCAGTATTCTAAATAGTATTAGCTGAATTCCACTTAATACAAAGGCCAACCTATGATATTTCTTCAGGAATTTTGAAAAAAATGAAGCTGGAACAAACATACCAGCATGGTATCCTTGCATTACGAATTATCTGATTGCATTTGTATTCAGATGGACCTACTTTGTTCTCTGATTTGTTCTGCTGAATTATCTGATTGAATTATCTGTTTGCATTTGTATCTGATTGCATTTGTATTCAGAAGTATCTGATTGCATTTGCATCACTATGAATCAGATAGACCTAGTTTGTTCTCTGATACTGCAATTGAGCTCTTTGGCGAATTATAGTGGGGGGTATTTGTACCGGTATTAATAATCAATATTTTTGTGGAGGGACATAACAAAGTGGGAAATAATGGTTTCTGATCTCTTATGATTATTTTGTAGTCTATGCTTCCTGTTGCCGCTAATTTCGGTGTGGGGGCAAACAGATGAATTTGTGAGTTCGTGAAAAACCTGAATAGCAAACACCTAACCTGTTCCGCCGGATCTTGACCGTTGACTCCCGCCGTTCACCTGCAAGGAAGTGCGATACACCGGGGTTGATCCCGGCGACGCACCCTCCGACGCTCAAGTCAGTAACCAGAAATGATTATGAAAGAGCGTTTAACTAGAAAAAGATTGATTACCTCTTAATGGAGATGGGTGGGGGGTATTTATAGGCGTCTTAGAGAACAATTTAGGAATGTAATCCGCGTAATCTGATATAGAATAATCTCCTTGTAAACAGATTGGGAAAGTAATCTGATAAGGTATATTCTGGTAATCAGATAAGGAATTTTAATCCCTAAATCCCAGTGTAAAGATTGACGTGAATCATGGCCGTTGATTTAGATCTAATCAGGGACCTTGATTGTGTCTTGCTGGATCGAGTTGGCAGCGGGTTGAAACCCGTGCCCAGCTGTGGTGGATCCGTTTGCGGGTTATTGGATCTGTGAGAAGGAGACCCAGTACCCGCTTCGGACCCGTTTGCATGTGAAATTACCGTCTCGTCCCTGAGCTGTAGGATTCGTGCCCCATTTGGACGGTCTCGATTGAACCCCTTGTTTTGACCATATCACGAGCCCCCCACTCCTAAAGACTGAGGGTGGTCAGTCTTTGAGGAGTAGTTTGACTAACTCAGTGGTCGGTGGAACTGTATCGCAGTCCGAATGGGTGATTTTTGAATCCTGGAGCACGGGGGTAGGCTAGTTCCTCCTTCTTTGATGCTCCGAAGCTGTGTCGAGTTTTTATCTATTTTTCCGGATGATTTATTTAATTTTGCGATGTGTTGGCTAATTGTTCGGGGGCTTTAACCGCGTATTCTAGGTAATAATTGCTCGTTCGGTGGCTTAGAAATATTCCCCGAATTTTTAATTATTTCCTGGAATTTTTAGCTAATTTTCCCGAATTTTTAGCGATTTTTCGCAATTTTTTAAATAAATAAACCGATTTAAATAAATAAAAACCAATTTTTAATACCTATTTATGGCGTGGCATCATCTGGGCCTTCGATCAAGATGGAGCGCGAATTTCGGAATGATCAGACGCCTCCTGCTCCTCGGAAGGATTTTTTCCCAAAAACGAGGGTCGGCACTCCGTCACCCCGGCCCGGATGCTTTGCGCCGCGGTTCGAGGGGTCGGCGAGTTGGTTCGAATGGTCGGTACCTCGGTTCGGATCATCCGAGGTACGTGGCACCATCTAGACCGTCCATCTTTAGCGGGGATCCCAATAGAACGCTATCTTGTCGTTTTGTGGACGTGGCAAGATCTGGGACGTCCATCATGACGAGCGCGCTTTCCTACGAGATCCAACGGCTCCTGAGGGTCGGAAGGATTTTTTCCCAAAAACGAGGGTCGGTACCTCGGCACCGCGGCCCGGATGCGTAGCACCGCGGCTAGGGGGGTCGGCGACTCGGTTGGAAGGGTCGGTACCCCAGCACCACGGCCCGGATGCGTAGCGCCGCGGCTAGGGGGGTCGGCGACCCGGTTGGAAGGGTCGGTACCCCAGCACCACGGCCCGGACGCGTAGCGCCGCGGCTAGGGGGGTCGGCGACCCGGTTGGAAGGGTCGGTAACCCAGCACCACGGCCCGGATGCGTAGTGCCGCGGCTTGGGGGGTCGGCGACCTGGTTGGAAGGGTCGGTGCCTCGGTTCAAAGCATCCGAGGTACGTGGCATCATCTAGGCCGTCCATCTTTGGCGTGGATCCCCATAAAACGCTATCTTGTCGTTTTGTGGACGTGGCAAGATCTGGGACGTCCACCATGACGAGCGCGCTTTCCTACGAGATCCAACGGCTCCTGAGGGTCGGAAGGATTTTTTCCCAAAAACGAGGGTCGGTACCTCGGCACCGCGGCCCGGATGCGTAGCACCGCGGCTGGGGGGGGGGTCGGCGACTCGGTTGGAAGGGTCGGTACCCCAGCACCACGGCCCGGATGCGTAGCGCCGCGGCTAGGGGGGTCGGCGACCCGGTTGGAAGGGTCGGTACCCCAGCAGCACGGCCCGGATGCGTAGCGCCGCGGCTAGGGGGGTCGGCGACTCGGTTGGAAGGGTCGGTACCCCAGCACCACGGCCCGGATGCGTAGTGCCGCGGCTTGGGGGGTCGGCGACTCGGTTGGAAGGGTCGGTGCCTCGGTTCAAAGCATCCGAGGTACGTGGCATCATCTAGGCCGTCCATCTTTGGCGTGGATCCCCATAAAACGCTATCTTGTCGTTTTGTGGACGTGGCAAGATCTGGGACGTCCATCATGACGAGCGCGCTTTCCTACGAAATCCAACGGCTCCTGAGGGTCGGAAGGATTTTTTCCCAAAAACGAGGGTCGGTACCTCGGCACCGCGGCCCGGATGCGTAGCACCGCGGCTAGGGGGGTCGGCGACTCGGTTGGAAGGGTCGGTACCCCAGCACCACGGCCCGGATGCGTAGCGCCGCGGCTAGGGGGGTCGGCGACCCGGTTGGAAGGGTCGGTCCCTCGGTTCGGATCATCCGAGGTACGTGGCATCGTCTAGGCCGCCCATCTCTGGCGTGGATCCCCAGAAAACGCTATCTTGTCGTTTTGTCGACGTGGCAAGATCTGGGCCGTTTATCTGGGCACGCATCACGAGGATGGGGTTCAGATCACGAGAAAACGCTATCTTGTCGTTTTGTGGGCGTGGCGCAATCTGAACCGTTCATCAGATCCTGATGCGAATTTTGGAGAGATCCGACGGTGATTTTGATTCGGGAGGATTTTTTGCCAAAAACGAGGGTCGGTATCTCGTCACCTCGGTCCGCATACCTCGCGCTGTTTGCCGGGCGCGGAGTTGGGTATTTTTGGGCGAACTTGGTGGCTCGGCTTGGTGGGCCGGAGACCGAGTCGTTTACTTGTCTTCTCGATGGTTCCGCCATTCCGTATTAAGTGGCTCGGTTGCTCGGCTGAGCTGTTCGGTAGCTCGACCGACCAAGCCGATGGCAAGCGGTTTGGAAGGTCTGCGTGGACGGATCTGGGCCGTTCATTTTGGCACGCATCACGAGGATGGGGTTCAGATCACGAGAAAACGCTATCTTGTCGTTTTGTGGGCGTGGCGCAATCTGAACCGTTCATCAGATCCTGACGCGAATTTTGGAGAGATCCGACGGTGATTTTGATTCGGGAGGATTTTTTGCCAAAAACGAGGGTCGGTATCTCGTCACCTCGGTCCGCGTACCTCGCGCTGTTTGCCGGGCGCGGATTTGGGTATTTTAGGGCGAACTCGGTGGCTCGGTCACTGAGCGTTTCGTTCGATAGCTCGGCTCATTAGACCGGTGGCCGGGTCGCAACTTGTGTTTTTTGGGGAGTTCCGCCATCCCTCTCATACCGCCGCCTCTCTCTTGTGGGGCGTTTGGGATTCTTAGTGGGCCTTTGGGATTCCCAAGGAGGCCCGTTATCAGTTGAGGTTATAAGTTACCATTCCTTCACCCCTGAGCTCATTTCTCACTTTTCACTCTACGAATTTACTTTTGTTCTCTAAGTCTTCTGCTAGCGGCGCTCTTGCTCCACGGTGTTGTCGTTAGCTGTCGCGTGGGCCAGGCGATTTCCGGCGAGCATTCTCCGACCGTGAACGTCACTTCAAAGGTTAGTTCGTCTTTGCCTTAGCTTTTTCAAAGGATGTCAAGGGTAAGCTCGGGTAGTAGTGCCTCGTCCTCGGGCGGTGATGGCGCCGGGGAGAGGATTAGGGCGGAAGCTCGCAGGAAGGGGAAGCAGATGGCCGAACCGCTGGCTGTCGAGTCGAGGGTCGGGAAGAAGAAGAGGACAGGGGAGACCCCGCCCCCCATGGTGGGGGTGATTGTGGAGAACCCGAAACGAGCTCCCGAGATAGGACAATATCCTTCCGTCCTGTCCGGGCATTCGGGAGTCAGGCAGTACGAGGGTGATCTTCTGGAGAAAGCGATCTACGGAAAGTCGAAGATCGTCGAGGAGCCTAATCCGTTCCATCCCTCCGAAGCTGACGAGCTCATTTCGTCGTTGACCGAGAAGGATCTTCTTCGGATCAGGAAGGCTTTCGCTATCCCGTCGGAGTACAAGCTGATGGTCGCTGGCCCCGGGGTGCGAGCAAACACTAAGTTGCCTTCGTCGGACATGTGCATGTTTGACGTCGACTCCTTGAACGCGGGACTGCGTTTTCCGCTGCACCCTTTCATACTTCAGATCCTCGGCTGGTATTGTCTCGCCCCTACTCAGTTCAGTCCAAACACTTGGCGTCATGTGAACGCATTCTTGCTTCAGTGTCACCGAGCCGAGGTAGCGCCGGATCTGTCAGTTTTCCGGGGCCTCTATCGGATAAACAAGCAACACGGCTCGGAGTACCGGTACTATTTGGGGCCGAGGAGAGGTGTTAAGATTGTAGAGAATCCCGACTCTCTTAAGGGTTGGAGGGAGAAGTATTTTATCGTAAGGGGCGAACCGATTTGGCACATTCCGTCCCGGTGGAAGGTGGAAGTGCCGAAATTTGCGCGGGGCGACCCCGCACTATCTGAGGCCGAGGAGGAGGTAGCGAGGAGGATCACGGCCCTTCCGGTACTGAGTTGGAGGGAGTTGACCGAAGAGGTGTTGTTCGGGTCCGGACTAAGCCCCATCGACCCGAGTACGCTCTTGACATCTCATTCATTTTTTTTTCTAAGTCTTCAATTCGTCTGTTTTGATTCGGTTTTCTCCCCCTCCTTTTTTTTTTTTGTTGATGCAGAGTCGATGAAGATTGACTTTAAAGCTATGATGGCCGATAGGTCCAAGCTGACCGGGACCAGAAAAAGGAAGAGGGCGGCCGAGGGTGCGTCTTCGGGTGTTCAGCCCGCGGTCGCCACTAACGTTGCTCCGCCTCCCCCGGCTACCGAGGTGCCTTCGGAGGTGGTGGTGGTGGAGGAGACCTCGGCCCCTGTCGCCCCGTCCGTGAACGAGGGTGTCTTTGATGTCAATGCGGCGCTGGCGCTCGAGCCTCCCCCATTGACTCAGAATGCCGAGGAAATCCTGACCGAGCAGCACAAGCAGTTGTTTGTGCCGAACTGGTTGGTGAGGAATCATGATGGTTTCCTCGGCAACTCGCAGATGTCAATGCAGGTCGTCAAACACTTGGCGACCCCGAAGGATAAGGCCGCGCTGAATGCGGGGAGGGTCGGCGACGACACTTACGAAGTCGCCCGGGGGCTTGTTTCGGTAAGTGTTCGCAAATTTCTTCAAGTTTGTTACTCGGTGCGTACTTCGTACTTATCGTTGTCTTTGTAGGCCACCGTTCACTTCGGCCATCTCATGGAGGCGTTCGCCGCACAGGAGAAGGAGCTGAAGTCCGCCAGCGAGAAAGACAGGCTGGCGAAGGTCCGGGCGGTCAAGGATCTCGAGGCCGAGCAGAGGCGGGCTGAGGCTCTGGACGTTCGGGTGGCCGACCTTACCGCCGACCTGAAGAAAGCGAAGGAGGGCCTCGAAGCGGAGTCCGCCAAAGCTGCCAAGGCCGCCCAAGATCTTGCCGCGGCATTGAAGTCCTTGGCCGACGAGAAGGCGGAGAGGGAAGCGCAGGCCGCGAGGATCCGGGCGGAGGTCGAAGCCGAAATTGAGGCAGAGGCGAAGAAACATATGGCTGAGAACATGGAGCGATCCTACCAGACGGCCCTGGACCATGTCCAGGCTCGTGTCCCCGGCTTCGAGCGAGTCGGCTATCAACTGTGGCCCGGGTCGCCCGCGGACGACGAGGAGGGGGATGCCGAGGACGAGGTCGAAGGCGAAGACGGAGGGGGAGAGGATGACCCGGCTAAGGGAGAGATCGAGGGACCGCCCGTCGATGCGTCCGGGGTGGGAGCGGAGACGCAGGTGGACCCTTGATTCTTTCGTTAAATCTTTTTGTAGTTTCTGTTCTGCTTTTTCTTCCGAGCTTTGTAACGCCTTTTGCGGACTGGCCACCGCTTTTTGATAAATGAAAAAAAAACGTTTTGTCTTTGAAATTGTCTAAGTGTTTGGTTCGGTCGTAGGGTAGGCCCCCGTCACTACGATGGCTCGGCGACAAGTAGAGCTGTTCCATCTATCTCTCGTGAAACGCCTTGAGGGCGAGATCGACCTGACGAGGAGGATGCTGTACAATATGGAGATGAAGAACGGGGATCTGTTGGCCGAAGTGTACCACTTGCGGATAGCCGAAGCCGAGCTATTTTCTAAGGAAGAAGAATTGGCTTCTGTTTTGGCCGAACGAGATGAGCTCGTGAAGAAGGTCGAGCATTTGCAAAGGGTGACAGTCGACAAGAGTATCGAGGTGACCCATCTGCGTCGTGTCATATCTGACAGCGCCGAATACCCTGGATCGGCGAAGCTTCCTCGGTTCAAAATTGTCGTGAAGGACGAGGCACTGAAGGACCGGATCGTCGAATTGGAGGAGGAGGTCGCTCGGCTCAAGCCTCAGCCGGTGAGGGCCAACGTCCGGAGCACCTCGTGTACCCGCGAAGAGATCGAGCGAGGTATCACGTTCTATCAAGCGGCGTCCCGGACTCCTATCATCGGGGCGTCAGCCGCCGATGCACAAAGTGGTGTGGCGGTGTCTTCAAGTGGCGCTTCGGTTGGGGCGACTGTGAGGCTCAGCGGCGAAGGGGCGTCCCGGTTCGTCGGCCTGGAGACGAGCTCGGAGGCTAAGAAGCGCCGACCCAAAGTGTCGTTGAACCGGAGTGTCCCCCTTCCTCGGAGGAAATGAGCGGGTCATGCCTTCTAATATTTTGTTGAACTCGCTGTTGTAATCTTTTTGTAAACTCGTCCAAGTCATTAATAAAATTGGGGTCGATTTATCCGAAGTGTCTTCTATTGGCTGTTCGTCGAGTCTTTTGTCGCAATTCTGATCCTGTCGCTCGGCTATTGACGCCCGTCGATGTGGGGTGTCTACAACCGTTGGATGGTGGCGCGAATCCAGAGGCAGGCACAAGTCCCAAGAAAACGTTATCTTGTCGTTTTGTGGGCACGTGGCACTACTGGATCCACTCATCACGCTTTGGCACACAATTTGAGAGGATCTAACGGCGAGTTGACCTCGGGGTGATTTTTTCCCAAAACGAGGGTCGGTACCTCGTCAGCTCGGCACAATTGATGGCCGAAACGAATTCTCCAACAATGTGTTGTTCTGACTCCGCCGTTCGGCTCTTGGTGCCGATCGACGTGGGGTGTCCATAACCGTCGGATGGGGGCACGAATCCAGAGGCAGGCACGAGTACCAAGAAAACGTTATCTTGTCGTTTTGTGGGCACGTGGCACTACTGGATCCACTCATCACGCTTTGGCACACAATTTGAGAGGATCTAACGGCGAGTTGACCTCGGGGTGATTTTTTCCCAAAACGAGGGTCGGTACCTCGTCAGCTCGGCACAGTCTACGGTCGGGACGGGTTCCGGATCGTTTAAGGACGAGTCGGAGAGATAGAGTCGAGCCGGAGGAAGGATCCGGTCGTTAGATTAGTTTAAGGGATGTAGGAGCAGTTTCGAATGGCGAGCTACTTCTAGTCCGCTTAGGAGCGGACTTGCGAAGCCAAATCGAGCCAAGTGTTGGACTCCGATCCATTCAACGGCTGCAGGAGCAATTTCGAACGGCGGTCTGCCCCCGGCCCGTCTGAAGACGGGCCGAGTAGGAAGAGTCGAGCCGAGTGCTGGACTCCGAACCATTGTGTGATAAGTTTGAGAGATGCAGGAGCAGTTTCGAATGGCGAGCTACTTCTAGTCCGCTTAGGAGCGGATTTGCGAAGCAAAATCGAGCCAAGTGTTGGACTCCGATCCATTCAACGGCTGCAGGAGCAATTTCGAACGGCGATCTGCCCCCGGCCCGTCTGAGGACGGGCCGAGTAGGGAGAATCGAGCCGAGTGCTGGACTCCGAACCATTGTGTGATAAGTTTGAGAGATGCAGGAGCAGTTTCGAATGGCGAGCTACTTCTAGTCCGCTTAGGAGCGGATCTGCGAAGCAAAATCGAGCCAAGTGTTGGACTCCGATCCATTCAACGGCTGCAGGAGCAATTTCGAACGGCGATCTGCCCCCGGCCCGTCTGAGGACGGGCCGAGTAGGAAGAGTCGAGCCGAGTGCTGGACTCCGAACCATTGTGTGATAAGGGAATTAAAGGCGGGAGTACGCGATAATGTAAAGAAAAACTTTATTTATTTATTAATATCTAATGGTCGGCTGCTTCTAAAGTTGCTAGCCGTTTATTACAATGAAAAAGAACAAAGGAAAAATTACTAGTAGCAGGAGTGGTTGCCCGACATCTCGAGTTACTTAGATAGGCGGGGTTGCCTTCTCAAGGTATTTCAAAAGATGGTCGGCATTCCAAGTCCTGGGAATTTCTCTACCCTCAAGGTCTTCTAGCTTGTACGCACCGGGGCGGATCACTTTGGACACTTTGTACGGTCCCTCCCAATTTGGGGCCAATTTGCTCTTCTGTCCGGGGAACGAAATGGCCAGTTTTCGGAGGACCAGGTCCCCCTCTTTCAAGTCGGTTGGGCGGACCCGTTTGTTGTAGGCGAGTTCGATTCTTCTTCGGTAACCTTGCTGCCGTATGGCGGCTCTTTCCCGAATCTCGTCTACCAAATCTAGGCTCGTTCTGAGCTCCCTGGCATTCTGTTCTTCTTCGAAGGCAATCAGGCGAGGAGAGGGTATTCCAACTTCTAGTGGGATGAGGGCCTCGGACCCATAGGTGAGATTGAACGGACTCTCGCCCGTCGGGATCCGCTTCGTGGTTCGGTAATTCCACAACACATTGGGCAGCTGATCGACCCACAATCCCTTGGAGCATTTGTCGAGTCTCTTCTTGATGCCGGAGAGGATCTGTCGGTTGGCATTCTCGGCTTGGCCATTTGACTGGGGATGAGAGACTGAGGAGAAGCGGTGCTGTATAGCTAGGTCTTGACATAAGGCTCGGAAGGCAGCCCCAGCGAACTGCGTACCGTTATCCGTAACTACGACTCGGGGAACACCGAAACGACAGATTACACTTTTCCAGAAGAATTGGACGACTCTATGTTCGGTAATTGTAGCCAGGGGCTCGGCCTCGACCCATTTCGAGAAATAGTCGACTGCCACGACTAGAAATTTCAACTGTCCGGGGGCCGGTGGAAATGGCCCGAGTAGATCCATCCCCCACATTGCAAAGGGGATCGGACTCGACAAGGAGGAAAGTGGTGCTTGTGGAAGGCGTCGGATGTCGGAATACTTCTGACAGGAGGTGCATTGTCGAACGTGTCGTTCGGCGTCCCGTAGGAGAGTGGGCCAGTAATACCCGTAGTTTAACACTTTACGTGCCAAGGCTCTGGAGCCGGAGTGGGCTCCGCCGATGCCCTCATGGAGCTCTTGCAGGGCGTAATCGGCTTGTCCGGGGGAGAGGCATCTTAGGTAGGGTCGACCATCCACCTGGGTGAAGGAGCGCTTATACAGAACGCCTTCGACCATTATGTAACGCTCGGCCCGGGACCTTATCTTTCGGGCTTCCTTCGGATCCCTTGGTAGGAGTCCGTCTCTTAAAAACTCGACGAGGGGCTTCATCCAATTGTCTTCGAGGGGGAGCGGCAGTGTTTCGACGGAGTTGAAAGCCTCGTCCTCTATGCTGGGCTTGAGGAGGACTTCTATCAGAACGGTTTGTTCGAGGCCTTGCAGGGATGAGGAAGCTAGTTTGGACAGGGCGTCGGCCTGGGCATTTTCCTCTCTGGGGATTCTTCGGATGAGGGCCTCGTCGAAGAGCGCCATGAGGCTCTTCACTTTGGCCAAGTACTTTACCATTCTGTCATCGCGGGCTTCATATTCGCCGAGGACCTGGTTGACGACCAATTGAGAGTCGCTGAAGATCTGCAGGCGTCGCGCCCCTGCGTTTCGGGCCATCCCGAGTCCGGCTATGAGCGCCTCGTATTCGGCTTCGTTATTCGAGGCTTTAAAGTTTATCCGGAGGGAATATTGAAGGACAAAGTCGTCTGGGCCCGCCAGGATGACTCCAGCCCCGCTCCCCTCGTTGCAAGAGGATCCATCGACGTATACAGACCAGACAGGCGGTCCCTTCGTCGTCTGCTCGGAGTCGGGGATAGTCGTCTCAACTATGAATTCGGCCAGCGCCTGCGCCTTGATTGCGGTCCGAGGCTGATAAGTAATATCATGTTGGCTCAGCTCGATCGACCACTTCATGAGGCGGCCGGAAGTCTCTGGCTTGTGAAGGATCTGTTTCAACGGCTGGTCGGTAAGGACGACCACGGAATGAGACTGGAAGTATGGCCGAAGCTTTCTTGCAGCCATTATCAGGGCGTAGGCTATTTTCTCAATTTTCGGGTACCGGAGCTCGGCGTCCCGGAGCACTTTGCTGACGTAGTAAATGGGCTTTTGAGTTCTTTCTTCTTCCCTGACTAAGACCGCACTTAGTGTCTGTTCCGAGGCTGCCAAGTAGAGGTAGAGGGGCTCGCCCGGTATGGGTTTGCTGAGCAGAGGCGGGTTGACGAGGTAAGCTTTAAGCTGGTCGAAGGAATCTTGTTGCGGCTGCCCCCACTCGAACCCCTTAGTCCCCCTCAGGGCTTTGAAGAACGGGAGGCATTTCTCTCCGGACTTCGACAAAAAGCGCCCAATGGCGGCTAAACGACCTGTCAGTTTCTGAACTTCTTTGACGTTTCTGGGCGGGGCCATGTCTAGTATGGCCCTGATCTTCTCCGGATTTGCCTCTATTCCTCGTTGGCTGACCATAAAGCCGAGGAACTTGCCCGATGAGACGCCGAACGCACACTTGTTCGGGTTGAGTCTCATATTGTGCTTTCTCAAAACATCGAACGCTTCTTGGAGGTCGGTCTCATGATCAACGCCTCGGATGCTTTTCACAAGCATGTCGTCCACGTAGACTTCCATGTTCCGACCGATCTGGGCCTGGAATACCTTGTTGACGAGACGTTGATACGTTGCCCCTGCGTTCTTCAGGCCGAACGGCATGACTCGGTAACAATAGAGTCCTTGGTCCGTTACAAAAGACGTCTTCGGAATATCCGGGGGGAACATCCTTATCTGATTGTAACCCGAGAAAGCATCCATGAAGCTGAGGAGCTCATGTCCCGAGGTTGCGTCAATCAGAGTGTCGATGCTCGGCAGAGGGAAGGGATCTTTAGGGCAGGCCTTGTTGAGGTCAGTGAAATCAATACAGATTCTCCATGTCCCATTGGATTTCTTCACCATGACTACGTTGGACAACCACTCCGGATAATTCACTTCCTGTATGAATCGGGCTTTCAGCAGTTTGTCTACCTCCTCTTTGATGGCGAGCTGGCGCTCGGGGGCGAACTTGCGCCTCTTCTGCTGGACCGGTTTGGACCCCGGATCAACGCTGAGGCGATGGACCAAGAGTTCTTCGGAGATACCGGGCATGTCCGCTGCTGACCATGCGAAGAGGTCCCGGTTGGCTCGGATGCATTTCACAATATTTGAATGTAGGGCGGACGGGAGTGCCTTGCTGACATAGAACTTACGGGTCGGCTCCTGCTCCGAGAAGAGTATTTCCTCCAGCTCATCGACTGGCTCAGGAGTCGGCCGAGCAGCATCTTGTGGAATCTCGAGTGTTTCTAAGGAGAGGACGGGTCCGAGCGTGGAGGTCATGTAACACTTGCGGGCCTGTTCCTGATTGCCCCTAACTTCTCCCACTCCAGCCCGAGTGGGGAATTTCATTTTGAGATGATAGGCAGAAGGGACGGCTTCAAGGGCGGCTAGGCCGGGCCGACCCAAAATGACGTTGTAGGCCGCGGGGACATCTACAACCATGAAATCCATTGACTCCGTGCGGGTAGTAGGAGTTTTGCCTGCTGTGACGTCGAGGGTGATCACCCCTTCGATCGTCACCGGCACTCCCGTGAACCCATGGAGCGTATACCCGGCGGGCTTCAGTCTGTCTCGGGAGAGCTTCAGCCCCTTAAAAGCATCGAGGAATAGGATGTTAACGGAGGAGCCGTTATCCACTAGGATTCTTTCGACTTTGAAATTGGCCATGTGAAGGTTGATGACGAGTGCGTCGCAATGAGGGGTGCGGACGCCCTCGAGATCGTCGTCAGAGAAGGTGACGGGCACTCCGAGTCCTTTGGGGGGAGGGGTGGCCCGGACAGAATTTACTTCCCTAATAAAAGCTTTCCGAGAAGAGTTCGAGGAGCCCCCCATTGGACCCCCATGGATAAGGTGGAGGACTCGCTCTTCCTCGAATTCTGGCGTCTCTTCCCGTTCCGGACGTTTGTTAGCCCCCCGAGGCTGGGGAGGAAGTTCGGCCCCGTCCTTTCTTACAAACTTCGCCAGCTGCCCCCTCTGGATGAGGGCTTCGATCTCGTTTCTCAGAGCCCGGCAGTCGTTGGTGTCATGCCCATGGTCCCGGTGATAACGGCACCATTTGTCTTTATCCCTCCTTTTGGCTGGGGTGTTCATCTTTGGAGCTGGAGGCAGGACCCCTTCTTTTTCGACTTCCATGAAAATGGCGGAGATGTTTGTGGTGAGGGGAGTGAATTTTTCAAATCTAGGGGGAGGCCGGCGCTGGCCAGCATTATCCTTCTGAAACTTTTTGGGTCCCTCTTCTTCCGTTCCCTTCCTCTTAGACCCGGAGGCGGTTGCTTCCCAGTTGGGCGGTTCCTCGGCCTCTTCAGCTCGGATGTACTTTTCAGTACGGAGGAGGAGGTCAGAAAAGTCATGTGGCGGTTTTTTGGCGAGGGAGGAGCGGAGGTTAGAATTTAGGATGTTGGATTGGAACGCCGCGGTAGCAACGGATTGGTCGAGGGATGCGATAGTTCTGGCCTCGGCTGTAAACCTCTTCACGTAGTCCCTCAATCTCTCCCCCTTCTGCTGACGGAGGTGCAACAGGGAAATGCTGGTCTTCTCGGCCCTTCGGCTGCTGACGAAGTGGGTGATGAACAGGGTCTCGAACTGTTCAAAGGAGAATATTGACGCCGGGGCAAGGCGAGAGTACCATTCTCGAGCTGGGCCCTTCAGAGTTGCAGGGAATGTTTTGCAGAGGAGGGCGTCGGACGCTTGATGGAGGAGCATCAAAGTCTTAAAGCCTTCTATGTGGTCAACCGGATCGGTCTCTCCCGTATAGTTCTCGAACTGGGGAGGTTTGAAACCGAAGGGAACAGGAGTATCCACTATGGTCCGGGAGAACGGGGGTTGGCTAGGACGGAGGGTCCTCCCCCTGAGTTCTTCTTCCCGGTTTATCCGTCCCAAGAGTTTTTCCACCTCGTTTAGGCGGCGGTTCATGGTGTTATCTCTCCGGCGGTGATCTGCCGAGCCACGGGACTCGTCTTCGTAGGATGGGGAGCGAGGACTGCGGCGATGGTAGCTTCGGGAACGACGAGGACTTGGGGTGCGTCTGGAATTGGTAGGAGCGGGTCGAGGAGAAGGGGAACGTTGGCGAGGGCTCCGGACCGGACGAGGGGAGGGGGCCTTTGGCTCATTGGGATTTTGACGGAGATTGAGGGCCTGTTGTACCATAGCTTGGAATTGCTGGAACTCGGCACGGGTGATGGGTGCCTCATTGTTCCGATGCTGCTGCCGACCTGCTGGTGAGTGCCTCCTTCGGTAGTGATCGGGGGAGTCTCTTCTCCCTCTTCGGGCGGGGGACCCCCTGTGTCCCCGGTGTCGGGGGGATCGTTCTTGGTGGGAGGCTTCTCCCCGAGCCCGCTTTTCGTCCAGATGGTGACGAAGGTCCTTATCTTCCGGGCGTCTGGGATGGGCATCGTGGCGACCAGAGGCTCGGGGATGATGGGAGGCCATGGAGGCACTGGAGGCAGTGTGGTTGGGTATGTTCTCTGGATGAAGAGGCTGTTTCTGGGGGTTAGGCCCCTTCGGATCAGGATGTGGAGGGTTCCGCTGAAGCGGCTCTTCCACAGTAGGAGGGAGCTGCCCTTGTTGCTGAGTGGGATCAGGAAGGACTTCCTGCTGGTCAAGGATGGGCGCTCGATTGGAGCCCCTAGATCTGACTTTGCGAGGCGGCATGGCTGGAGAAAACCTGTTCACCGGGAAGAGGAGAGGTCTCTATTCGTTAGTTTCCCACAGACGGCGCCAATCTGTTGCCGCTAATTTCGGTGTGGGGGCAAACAGATGAATTTGTGAGTTCGTGAAAAACCTGAATAGCAAACACCTAACCTGTTCCGCCGGATCTTGACCGTTGACTCCCGCCGTTCACCTGCAAGGAAGTGCGATACACCGGGGTTGATCCCGGCGACGCACCGTGATATGGTCAAAACAAGGGGTTCAATCGAGACCGTCCAAATGGGGCACGAATCCTACAGCTCAGGGACGAGACGGTAATTTCACATGCAAACGGGTCCGAAGCGGGTACTGGGTCTCCTTCTCACAGATCCAATAACCCGCAAACGGATCCACCACAGCTGGGCACGGGTTTCAACCCGCTGCCAACTCGATCCAGCAAGACACAATCAAGGTCCCTGATTAGATCTAAATCAACGGCCATGATTCACGTCAATCTTTACACTGGGATTTAGGGATTAAAATTCCTTATCTGATTACCAGAATATACCTTATCAGATTACTTTCCCAATCTGTTTACAAGGAGATTATTCTATATCAGATTACGCGGATTACATTCCTAAATTGTTCTCTAAGACGCCTATAAATACCCCCCACCCATCTCCATTAAGAGGTAATCAATCTTTTTCTAGTTAAACGCTCTTTCATAATCATTTCTGGTTACTGACTTGAGCGTCGGAGGGTGCGTCGCCGGGATCAACCCCGGTGTATCGCACTTCCTTGCAGGTGAACGGCGGGAGTCAACGGTCAAGATCCGGCGGAACAGGTTAGGTGTTTGCTATTCAGGTTTTTCACGAACTCACAAATTCATCTGTTTGCCCCCACACCGAAATTAGCGGCAACAGATTGGCGCCGTCTGTGGGAAACTAACGAATAGAGACCTCTCCTCTTCCCGGTGAACAGGTTTTCTCCAGCCATGCCGCCTCGCAAAGTCAGATCTAGGGGCTCCAATCGAGCGCCCATCCTTGACCAGCAGGAAGTCCTTCCTGATCCCACTCAGCAACAAGGGCAGCTCCCTCCTACTGTGGAAGAGCCGCTTCAGCGGAACCCTCCACATCCTGATCCGAAGGGGCCTAACCCCCAGAAACAGCCTCTTCATCCAGAGAACATACCCAACCACACTGCCTCCAGTGCCTCCATGGCCTCCCATCATCCCCGAGCCTCTGGTCGCCACGATGCCCATCCCAGACGCCCGGAAGATAAGGACCTTCGTCACCATCTGGACGAAAAGCGGGCTCGGGGAGAAGCCTCCCACCAAGAACGATCCCCCCGACACCGGGGACACAGGGGGTCCCCCGCCCGAAGAGGGAGAAGAGACTCCCCCGATCACTACCGAAGGAGGCACTCACCAGCAGGTCGGCAGCAGCATCGGAACAATGAGGCACCCATCACCCGTGCCGAGTTCCAGCAATTCCAAGCTATGGTACAACAGGCCCTCAATCTCCGTCAAAATCCCAATGAGCCAAAGGCCCCCTCCCCTCGTCCGGTCCGGAGCCCTCGCCAACGTTCCCCTTCTCCTCGACCCGCTCCTACCAATTCCAGACGCACCCCAAGTCCTCGTCGTTCCCGAAGCTACCATCGCCGCAGTCCTCGCTCCCCATCCTACGAAGACGAGTCCCGTGGCTCGGCAGATCACCGCCGGAGAGATAACACCATGAACCGCCGCCTAAACGAGGTGGAAAAACTCTTGGGACGGATAAACCGGGAAGAAGAACTCAGGGGGAGGACCCTCCGTCCTAGCCAACCCCCGTTCTCCCGGACCATAGTGGATACTCCTGTTCCCTTCGGTTTCAAACCTCCCCAGTTCGAGAACTATACGGGAGAGACCGATCCGGTTGACCACATAGAAGGCTTTAAGACTTTGATGCTCCTCCATCAAGCGTCCGACGCCCTCCTCTGCAAAACATTCCCTGCAACTCTGAAGGGCCCAGCTCGAGAATGGTACTCTCGCCTTGCCCCGGCGTCAATATTCTCCTTTGAACAGTTCGAGACCCTGTTCATCACCCACTTCGTCAGCAGCCGAAGGGCCGAGAAGACCAGCATTTCCCTGTTGCACCTCCGTCAGCAGAAGGGGGAGAGATTGAGGGACTACGTGAAGAGGTTTACAGCCGAGGCCAGAACTATCGCATCCCTCGACCAATCCGTTGCTACCGCGGCGTTCCAATCCAACATCCTAAATTCTAACCTCCGCTCCTCCCTCGCCAAAAAACCGCCACATGACTTTTCTGACCTCCTCCTCCGTACTGAAAAGTACATCCGAGCTGAAGAGGCCGAGGAACCGCCCAACTGGGAAGCAACCGCCTCCGGGTCTAAGAGGAAGGGAACGGAAGAAGAGGGACCCAAAAAGTTTCAGAAGGATAATGCTGGCCAGCGCCGGCCTCCCCCTAGATTTGAAAAATTCACTCCCCTCACCACAAACATCTCCGCCATTTTCATGGAAGTCGAAAAAGAAGGGGTCCTGCCTCCAGCTCCAAAGATGAACACCCCAGCCAAAAGGAGGGATAAAGACAAATGGTGCCGTTATCACCGGGACCATGGGCATGACACCAACGACTGCCGGGCTCTGAGAAACGAGATCGAAGCCCTCATCCAGAGGGGGCAGCTGGCGAAGTTTGTAAGAAAGGACGGGGCCGAACTTCCTCCCCAGCCTCGGGGGGCTAACAAACGTCCGGAACGGGAAGAGACGCCAGAATTCGAGGAAGAGCGAGTCCTCCACCTTATCCATGGGGGTCCAATGGGGGGCTCCTCGAACTCTTCTCGGAAAGCTTTTATTAGGGAAGTAAATTCTGTCCGGGCCACCCCTCCCCCCAAAGGACTCGGAGTGCCCGTCACCTTCTCTGACGACGATCTCGAGGGCGTCCGCACCCCTCATTGCGACGCACTCGTCATCAACCTTCACATGGCCAATTTCAAAGTCGAAAGAATCCTAGTGGATAACGGCTCCTCCGTTAACATCCTATTCCTCGATGCTTTTAAGGGGCTGAAGCTCTCCCGAGACAGACTGAAGCCCGCCGGGTATACGCTCCATGGGTTCACGGGAGTGCCGGTGACGATCGAAGGGGTGATCACCCTCGACGTCACAGCAGGCAAAACTCCTACTACCCGCACGGAGTCAATGGATTTCATGGTTGTAGATGTCCCCGCGGCCTACAACGTCATTTTGGGTCGGCCCGGCCTAGCCGCCCTTGAAGCCGTCCCTTCTGCCTATCATCTCAAAATGAAATTCCCCACTCGGGCTGGAGTGGGAGAAGTTAGGGGCAATCAGGAACAGGCCCGCAAGTGTTACATGACCTCCACGCTCGGACCCGTCCTCTCCTTAGAAACACTCGAGATTCCACAAGATGCTGCTCGGCCGACTCCTGAGCCAGTCGATGAGCTGGAGGAAATACTCTTCTCGGAGCAGGAGCCGACCCGTAAGTTCTATGTCAGCAAGGCACTCCCGTCCGCCCTACATTCAAATATTGTGAAATGCATCCGAGCCAACCGGGACCTCTTCGCATGGTCAGCAGCGGACATGCCCGGTATCTCCGAAGAACTCTTGGTCCATCGCCTCAGCGTTGATCCGGGGTCCAAACCGGTCCAGCAGAAGAGGCGCAAGTTCGCCCCCGAGCGCCAGCTCGCCATCAAAGAGGAGGTAGACAAACTGCTGAAAGCCCGATTCATACAGGAAGTGAATTATCCGGAGTGGTTGTCCAACGTAGTCATGGTGAAGAAATCCAATGGGACATGGAGAATCTGTATTGATTTCACTGACCTCAACAAGGCCTGCCCTAAAGATCCCTTCCCTCTGCCGAGCATCGACACTCTGATTGACGCAACCTCGGGACATGAGCTCCTCAGCTTCATGGATGCTTTCTCGGGTTACAATCAGATAAGGATGTTCCCCCCGGATATTCCGAAGACGTCTTTTGTAACGGACCAAGGACTCTATTGTTACCGAGTCATGCCGTTCGGCCTGAAGAACGCAGGGGCAACGTATCAACGTCTCGTCAACAAGGTATTCCAGGCCCAGATCGGTCGGAACATGGAAGTCTACGTGGACGACATGCTTGTGAAAAGCATCCGAGGCGTTGATCATGAGACCGACCTCCAAGAAGCGTTCGATGTTTTGAGAAAGCACAATATGAGACTCAACCCGAACAAGTGTGCGTTCGGCGTCTCATCGGGCAAGTTCCTCGGCTTTATGGTCAGCCAACGAGGAATAGAGGCAAATCCGGAGAAGATCAGGGCCATACTAGACATGGCCCCGCCCAGAAACGTCAAAGAAGTTCAGAAACTGACAGGTCGTTTAGCCGCCATTGGGCGCTTTTTGTCGAAGTCCGGAGAGAAATGCCTCCCGTTCTTCAAAGCCCTGAGGGGGACTAAGGGGTTCGAGTGGGGGCAGCCGCAACAAGATTCCTTCGACCAGCTTAAAGCTTACCTCGTCAACCCGCCTCTGCTCAGCAAACCCATACCGGGCGAGCCCCTCTACCTCTACTTGGCAGCCTCGGAACAGACACTAAGTGCGGTCTTAGTCAGGGAAGAAGAAAGAACTCAAAAGCCCATTTACTACGTCAGCAAAGTGCTCCGGGACGCCGAGCTCCGGTACCCGAAAATTGAGAAAATAGCCTACGCCCTGATAATGGCTGCAAGAAAGCTTCGGCCATACTTCCAGTCTCATTCCGTGGTCGTCCTTACCGACCAGCCGTTGAAACAGATCCTTCACAAGCCAGAGACTTCCGGCCGCCTCATGAAGTGGTCGATCGAGCTGAGCCAACATGATATTACTTATCAGCCTCGGACCGCAATCAAGGCGCAGGCGCTGGCCGAATTCATAGTTGAGACGACTATCCCCGACTCCGAGCAGACGACGAAGGGACCGCCTGTCTGGTCTGTATACGTCGATGGATCCTCTTGCAACGAGGGGAGCGGGGCTGGAGTCATCCTGGCGGGCCCAGACGACTTTGTCCTTCAATATTCCCTCCGGATAAACTTTAAAGCCTCGAATAACGAAGCCGAATACGAGGCGCTCATAGCCGGACTCGGGATGGCCCGAAACGCAGGGGCGCGACGCCTGCAGATCTTCAGCGACTCTCAATTGGTCGTCAACCAGGTCCTCGGCGAATATGAAGCCCGCGATGACAGAATGGTAAAGTACTTGGCCAAAGTGAAGAGCCTCATGGCGCTCTTCGACGAGGCCCTCATCCGAAGAATCCCCAGAGAGGAAAATGCCCAGGCCGACGCCCTGTCCAAACTAGCTTCCTCATCCCTGCAAGGCCTCGAACAAACCGTTCTGATAGAAGTCCTCCTCAAGCCCAGCATAGAGGACGAGGCTTTCAACTCCGTCGAAACACTGCCGCTCCCCCTCGAAGACAATTGGATGAAGCCCCTCGTCGAGTTTTTAAGAGACGGACTCCTACCAAGGGATCCGAAGGAAGCCCGAAAGATAAGGACCCGGGCCGAGCGTTACATAATGGTCGAAGGCGTTCTGTATAAGCGCTCCTTCACCCAGGTGGATGGTCGACCCTACCTAAGATGCCTCTCCCCCGGACAAGCCGATTACGCCCTGCAAGAGCTCCATGAGGGCATCGGCGGAGCCCACTCCGGCTCCAGAGCCTTGGCACGTAAAGTGTTAAACTACGGGTATTACTGGCCCACTCTCCTACGGGACGCCGAACGACACGTTCGACAATGCACCTCCTGTCAGAAGTATTCCGACATCCGACGCCTTCCACAAGCACCACTTTCCTCCTTGTCGAGTCCGATCCCCTTTGCAATGTGGGGGATGGATCTACTCGGGCCATTTCCACCGGCCCCCGGACAGTTGAAATTTCTAGTCGTGGCAGTCGACTATTTCTCGAAATGGGTCGAGGCCGAGCCCCTGGCTACAATTACCGAACATAGAGTCGTCCAATTCTTCTGGAAAAGTGTAATCTGTCGTTTCGGTGTTCCCCGAGTCGTAGTTACGGATAACGGTACGCAGTTCGCTGGGGCTGCCTTCCGAGCCTTATGTCAAGACCTAGCTATACAGCACCGCTTCTCCTCAGTCTCTCATCCCCAGTCAAATGGCCAAGCCGAGAATGCCAACCGACAGATCCTCTCCGGCATCAAGAAGAGACTCGACAAATGCTCCAAGGGATTGTGGGTCGATCAGCTGCCCAATGTGTTGTGGAATTACCGAACCACGAAGCGGATCCCGACGGGCGAGAGTCCGTTCAATCTCACCTATGGGTCCGAGGCCCTCATCCCACTAGAAGTTGGAATACCCTCTCCTCGCCTGATTGCCTTCGAAGAAGAACAGAATGCCAGGGAGCTCAGAACGAGCCTAGATTTGGTAGACGAGATTCGGGAAAGAGCCGCCATACGGCAGCAAGGTTACCGAAGAAGAATCGAACTCGCCTACAACAAACGGGTCCGCCCAACCGACTTGAAAGAGGGGGACCTGGTCCTCCGAAAACTGGCCATTTCGTTCCCCGGACAGAAGAGCAAATTGGCCCCAAATTGGGAGGGACCGTACAAAGTGTCCAAAGTGATCCGCCCCGGTGCGTACAAGCTAGAAGACCTTGAGGGTAGAGAAATTCCCAGGACTTGGAATGCCGACCATCTTTTGAAATACCTTGAGAAGGCAACCCCGCCTATCTAAGTAACTCGAGATGTCGGGCAACCACTCCTGCTACTAGTAATTTTTCCTTTGTTCTTTTTCATTGTAATAAACGGCTAGCAACTTTAGAAGCAGCCGACCATTAGATATTAATAAATAAATAAAGTTTTTCTTTACATTATCGCGTACTCCCGCCTTTAATTCCCTTATCACACAATGGTTCGGAGTCCAGCACTCGGCTCGACTCTTCCTACTCGGCCCGTCCTCAGACGGGCCGGGGGCAGATCGCCGTTCGAAATTGCTCCTGCAGCCGTTGAATGGATCGGAGTCCAACACTTGGCTCGATTTTGCTTCGCAGATCCGCTCCTAAGCGGACTAGAAGTAGCTCGCCATTCGAAACTGCTCCTGCATCTCTCAAACTTATCACACAATGGTTCGGAGTCCAGCACTCGGCTCGATTCTCCCTACTCGGCCCGTCCTCAGACGGGCCGGGGGCAGATCGCCGTTCGAAATTGCTCCTGCAGCCGTTGAATGGATCGGAGTCCAACACTTGGCTCGATTTTGCTTCGCAAATCCGCTCCTAAGCGGACTAGAAGTAGCTCGCCATTCGAAACTGCTCCTGCATCTCTCAAACTTATCACACAATGGTTCGGAGTCCAGCACTCGGCTCGACTCTTCCTACTCGGCCCGTCTTCAGACGGGCCGGGGGCAGACCGCCGTTCGAAATTGCTCCTGCAGCCGTTGAATGGATCGGAGTCCAACACTTGGCTCGATTTGGCTTCGCAAGTCCGCTCCTAAGCGGACTAGAAGTAGCTCGCCATTCGAAACTGCTCCTACATCCCTTAAACTAATCTAACGACCGGATCCTTCCTCCGGCTCGACTCTATCTCTCCGACTCGTCCTTAAACGATCCGGAACCCGTCCCGACCGTAGACTGTGCCGAGCTGACGAGGTACCGACCCTCGTTTTGGGAAAAAATCACCCCGAGGTCAACTCGCCGTTAGATCCTCTCAAATTGTGTGCCAAAGCGTGATGAGTGGATCCAGTAGTGCCACGTGCCCACAAAACGACAAGATAACGTTTTCTTGGTACTCGTGCCTGCCTCTGGATTCGTGCCCCCATCCGACGGTTATGGACACCCCACGTCGATCGGCACCAAGAGCCGAACGGCGGAGTCAGAACAACACATTGTTGGAGAATTCGTTTCGGCCATCAATTGTGCCGAGCTGACGAGGTACCGACCCTCGTTTTGGGAAAAAATCACCCCGAGGTCAACTCGCCGTTAGATCCTCTCAAATTGTGTGCCAAAGCGTGATGAGTGGATCCAGTAGTGCCACGTGCCCACAAAACGACAAGATAACGTTTTCTTGGGACTTGTGCCTGCCTCTGGATTCGCGCCACCATCCAACGGTTGTAGACACCCCACATCGACGGGCGTCAATAGCCGAGCGACAGGATCAGAATTGCGACAAAAGACTCGACGAACAGCCAATAGAAGACACTTCGGATAAATCGACCCCAATTTTATTAATGACTTGGACGAGTTTACAAAAAGATTACAACAGCGAGTTCAACAAAATATTAGAAGGCATGACCCGCTCATTTCCTCCGAGGAAGGGGGACACTCCGGTTCAACGACACTTTGGGTCGGCGCTTCTTAGCCTCCGAGCTCGTCTCCAGGCCGACGAACCGGGACGCCCCTTCGCCGCTGAGCCTCACAGTCGCCCCAACCGAAGCGCCACTTGAAGACACCGCCACACCACTTTGTGCATCGGCGGCTGACGCCCCGATGATAGGAGTCCGGGACGCCGCTTGATAGAACGTGATACCTCGCTCGATCTCTTCGCGGGTACACGAGGTGCTCCGGACGTTGGCCCTCACCGGCTGAGGCTTGAGCCGAGCGACCTCCTCCTCCAATTCGACGATCCGGTCCTTCAGTGCCTCGTCCTTCACGACAATTTTGAACCGAGGAAGCTTCGCCGATCCAGGGTATTCGGCGCTGTCAGATATGACACGACGCAGATGGGTCACCTCGATACTCTTGTCGACTGTCACCCTTTGCAAATGCTCGACCTTCTTCACGAGCTCATCTCGTTCGGCCAAAACAGAAGCCAATTCTTCTTCCTTAGAAAATAGCTCGGCTTCGGCTATCCGCAAGTGGTACACTTCGGCCAACAGATCCCCGTTCTTCATCTCCATATTGTACAGCATCCTCCTCGTCAGGTCGATCTCGCCCTCAAGGCGTTTCACGAGAGATAGATGGAACAGCTCTACTTGTCGCCGAGCCATCGTAGTGACGGGGGCCTACCCTACGACCGAACCAAACACTTAGACAATTTCAAAGACAAAACGTTTTTTTTTCATTTATCAAAAAGCGGTGGCCAGTCCGCAAAAGGCGTTACAAAGCTCGGAAGAAAAAGCAGAACAGAAACTACAAAAAGATTTAACGAAAGAATCAAGGGTCCACCTGCGTCTCCGCTCCCACCCCGGACGCATCGACGGGCGGTCCCTCGATCTCTCCCTTAGCCGGGTCATCCTCTCCCCCTCCGTCTTCGCCTTCGACCTCGTCCTCGGCATCCCCCTCCTCGTCGTCCGCGGGCGACCCGGGCCACAGTTGATAGCCGACTCGCTCGAAGCCGGGGACACGAGCCTGGACATGGTCCAGGGCCGTCTGGTAGGATCGCTCCATGTTCTCAGCCATATGTTTCTTCGCCTCTGCCTCAATTTCGGCTTCGACCTCCGCCCGGATCCTCGCGGCCTGCGCTTCCCTCTCCGCCTTCTCGTCGGCCAAGGACTTCAATGCCGCGGCAAGATCTTGGGCGGCCTTGGCAGCTTTGGCGGACTCCGCTTCGAGGCCCTCCTTCGCTTTCTTCAGGTCGGCGGTAAGGTCGGCCACCCGAACGTCCAGAGCCTCAGCCCGCCTCTGCTCGGCCTCGAGATCCTTGACCGCCCGGACCTTCGCCAGCCTGTCTTTCTCGCTGGCGGACTTCAGCTCCTTCTCCTGTGCGGCGAACGCCTCCATGAGATGGCCGAAGTGAACGGTGGCCTACAAAGACAACGATAAGTACGAAGTACGCACCGAGTAACAAACTTGAAGAAATTTGCGAACACTTACCGAAACAAGCCCCCGGGCGACTTCGTAAGTGTCGTCGCCGACCCTCCCCGCATTCAGCGCGGCCTTATCCTTCGGGGTCGCCAAGTGTTTGACGACCTGCATTGACATCTGCGAGTTGCCGAGGAAACCATCATGATTCCTCACCAACCAGTTCGGCACAAACAACTGCTTGTGCTGCTCGGTCAGGATTTCCTCGGCATTCTGAGTCAATGGGGGAGGCTCGAGCGCCAGCGCCGCATTGACATCAAAGACACCCTCGTTCACGGACGGGGCGACAGGGGCCGAGGTCTCCTCCACCACCACCACCTCCGAAGGCACCTCGGTAGCCGGGGGAGGCGGAGCAACGTTAGTGGCGACCGCGGGCTGAACACCCGAAGACGCACCCTCGGCCGCCCTCTTCCTTTTTCTGGTCCCGGTCAGCTTGGACCTATCGGCCATCATAGCTTTAAAGTCAATCTTCATCGACTCTGCATCAACAAAAAAAAAAGGAGGGGGAGAAAACCGAATCAAAACAGACGAATTGAAGACTTAGAAAAAAAAATGAATGAGATGTCAAGAGCGTACTCGGGTCGATGGGGCTTAGTCCGGACCCGAACAACACCTCTTCGGTCAACTCCCTCCAACTCAGTACCGGAAGGGCCGTGATCCTCCTCGCTACCTCCTCCTCGGCCTCAGATAGTGCGGGGTCGCCCCGCGCAAATTTCGGCACTTCCACCTTCCACCGGGACGGAATGTGCCAAATCGGTTCGCCCCTTACGATAAAATACTTCTCCCTCCAACCCTTAAGAGAGTCGGGATTCTCTACAATCTTAACACCTCTCCTCGGCCCCAAATAGTACCGGTACTCCGAGCCGTGTTGCTTGTTTATCCGATAGAGGCCCCGGAAAACTGACAGATCCGGCGCTACCTCGGCTCGGTGACACTGAAGCAAGAATGCGTTCACATGACGCCAAGTGTTTGGACTGAACTGAGTAGGGGCGAGACAATACCAGCCGAGGATCTGAAGTATGAAAGGGTGCAGCGGAAAACGCAGTCCCGCGTTCAAGGAGTCGACGTCAAACATGCACATGTCCGACGAAGGCAACTTAGTGTTTGCTCGCACCCCGGGGCCAGCGACCATCAGCTTGTACTCCGACGGGATAGCGAAAGCCTTCCTGATCCGAAGAAGATCCTTCTCGGTCAACGACGAAATGAGCTCGTCAGCTTCGGAGGGATGGAACGGATTAGGCTCCTCGACGATCTTCGACTTTCCGTAGATCGCTTTCTCCAGAAGATCACCCTCGTACTGCCTGACTCCCGAATGCCCGGACAGGACGGAAGGATATTGTCCTATCTCGGGAGCTCGTTTCGGGTTCTCCACAATCACCCCCACCATGGGGGGCGGGGTCTCCCCTGTCCTCTTCTTCTTCCCGACCCTCGACTCGACAGCCAGCGGTTCGGCCATCTGCTTCCCCTTCCTGCGAGCTTCCGCCCTAATCCTCTCCCCGGCGCCATCACCGCCCGAGGACGAGGCACTACTACCCGAGCTTACCCTTGACATCCTTTGAAAAAGCTAAGGCAAAGACGAACTAACCTTTGAAGTGACGTTCACGGTCGGAGAATGCTCGCCGGAAATCGCCTGGCCCACGCGACAGCTAACGACAACACCGTGGAGCAAGAGCGCCGCTAGCAGAAGACTTAGAGAACAAAAGTAAATTCGTAGAGTGAAAAGTGAGAAATGAGCTCAGGGGTGAAGGAATGGTAACTTATAACCTCAACTGATAACGGGCCTCCTTGGGAATCCCAAAGGCCCACTAAGAATCCCAAACGCCCCACAAGAGAGAGGCGGCGGTATGAGAGGGATGGCGGAACTCCCCAAAAAACACAAGTTGCGACCCGGCCACCGGTCTAATGAGCCGAGCTATCGAACGAAACGCTCAGTGACCGAGCCACCGAGTTCGCCCTAAAATACCCAAATCCGCGCCCGGCAAACAGCGCGAGGTACGCGGACCGAGGTGACGAGATACCGACCCTCGTTTTTGGCAAAAAATCCTCCCGAATCAAAATCACCGTCGGATCTCTCCAAAATTCGCGTCAGGATCTGATGAACGGTTCAGATTGCGCCACGCCCACAAAACGACAAGATAGCGTTTTCTCGTGATCTGAACCCCATCCTCGTGATGCGTGCCAAAATGAACGGCCCAGATCCGTCCACGCAGACCTTCCAAACCGCTTGCCATCGGCTTGGTCGGTCGAGCTACCGAACAGCTCAGCCGAGCAACCGAGCCACTTAATACGGAATGGCGGAACCATCGAGAAGACAAGTAAACGACTCGGTCTCCGGCCCACCAAGCCGAGCCACCAAGTTCGCCCAAAAATACCCAACTCCGCGCCCGGCAAACAGCGCGAGGTATGCGGACCGAGGTGACGAGATACCGACCCTCGTTTTTGGCAAAAAATCCTCCCGAATCAAAATCACCGTCGGATCTCTCCAAAATTCGCATCAGGATCTGATGAACGGTTCAGATTGCGCCACGCCCACAAAACGACAAGATAGCGTTTTCTCGTGATCTGAACCCCATCCTCGTGATGCGTGCCCAGATAAACGGCCCAGATCTTGCCACGTCGACAAAACGACAAGATAGCGTTTTCTGGGGATCCACGCCAGAGATGGGCGGCCTAGACGATGCCACGTACCTCGGATGATCCGAACCGAGGGACCGACCCTTCCAACCGGGTCGCCGACCCCCCTAGCCGCGGCGCTACGCATCCGGGCCGTGGTGCTGGGGTACCGACCCTTCCAACCGAGTCGCCGACCCCCCTAGCCGCGGTGCTACGCATCCGGGCCGCGGTGCCGAGGTACCGACCCTCGTTTTTGGGAAAAAATCCTTCCGACCCTCAGGAGCCGTTGGATTTCGTAGGAAAGCGCGCTCGTCATGATGGACGTCCCAGATCTTGCCACGTCCACAAAACGACAAGATAGCGTTTTATGGGGATCCACGCCAAAGATGGACGGCCTAGATGATGCCACGTACCTCGGATGCTTTGAACCGAGGCACCGACCCTTCCAACCGAGTCGCCGACCCCCCAAGCCGCGGCACTACGCATCCGGGCCGTGGTGCTGGGGTACCGACCCTTCCAACCGAGTCGCCGACCCCCCTAGCCGCGGCGCTACGCATCCGGGCCGTGCTGCTGGGGTACCGACCCTTCCAACCGGGTCGCCGACCCCCCTAGCCGCGGCGCTACGCATCCGGGCCGTGGTGCTGGGGTACCGACCCTTCCAACCGAGTCGCCGACCCCCCCCCAGCCGCGGTGCTACGCATCCGGGCCGCGGTGCCGAGGTACCGACCCTCGTTTTTGGGAAAAAATCCTTCCGACCCTCAGGAGCCGTTGGATCTCGTAGGAAAGCGCGCTCGTCATGGTGGACGTCCCAGATCTTGCCACGTCCACAAAACGACAAGATAGCGTTTTATGGGGATCCACGCCAAAGATGGACGGCCTAGATGATGCCACGTACCTCGGATGCTTTGAACCGAGGCACCGACCCTTCCAACCAGGTCGCCGACCCCCCAAGCCGCGGCACTACGCATCCGGGCCGTGGTGCTGGGTTACCGACCCTTCCAACCGGGTCGCCGACCCCCCTAGCCGCGGCGCTACGCGTCCGGGCCGTGGTGCTGGGGTACCGACCCTTCCAACCGGGTCGCCGACCCCCCTAGCCGCGGCGCTACGCATCCGGGCCGTGGTGCTGGGGTACCGACCCTTCCAACCGAGTCGCCGACCCCCCTAGCCGCGGTGCTACGCATCCGGGCCGCGGTGCCGAGGTACCGACCCTCGTTTTTGGGAAAAAATCCTTCCGACCCTCAGGAGCCGTTGGATCTCGTAGGAAAGCGCGCTCGTCATGATGGACGTCCCAGATCTTGCCACGTCCACAAAACGACAAGATAGCGTTCTATTGGGATCCCCGCTAAAGATGGACGGTCTAGATGGTGCCACGTACCTCGGATGATCCGAACCGAGGTACCGACCATTCGAACCAACTCGCCGACCCCTCGAACCGCGGCGCAAAGCATCCGGGCCGGGGTGACGGAGTGCCGACCCTCGTTTTTGGGAAAAAATCCTTCCGAGGAGCAGGAGGCGTCTGATCATTCCGAAATTCGCGCTCCATCTTGATCGAAGGCCCAGATGATGCCACGCCATAAATAGGTATTAAAAATTGGTTTTTATTTATTTAAATCGGTTTATTTATTTAAAAAATTGCGAAAAATCGCTAAAAATTCGGGAAAATTAGCTAAAAATTCCAGGAAATAATTAAAAATTCGGGGAATATTTCTAAGCCACCGAACGAGCAATTATTACCTAGAATACGCGGTTAAAGCCCCCGAACAATTAGCCAACACATCGCAAAATTAAATAAATCATCCGGAAAAATAGATAAAAACTCGACACAGCTTCGGAGCATCAAAGAAGGAGGAACTAGCCTACCCCCGTGCTCCAGGATTCAAAAATCACCCATTCGGACTGCGATACAGTTCCACCGACCACTGAGTTAGTCAAACTACTCCTCAAAGACTGACCACCCTCAGTCTTTAGGAGTGGGGGGCTCGTGATATGGTCAAAACAAGGGGTTCAATCGAGACCGTCCAAATGGGGCACGAATCCTACAGCTCAGGGACGAGACGGTAATTTCACATGCAAACGGGTCCGAAGCGGGTACTGGGTCTCCTTCTCACAGATCCAATAACCCGCAAACGGATCCACCACAGCTGGGCACGGGTTTCAACCCGCTGCCAACTCGATCCAGCAAGACACAATCAAGGTCCCTGATTAGATCTAAATCAACGGCCATGATTCACGTCAATCTTTACACTGGGATTTAGGGATTAAAATTCCTTATCTGATTACCAGAATATACCTTATCAGATTACTTTCCCAATCTGTTTACAAGGAGATTATTCTATATCAGATTACGCGGATTACATTCCTAAATTGTTCTCTAAGACGCCTATAAATACCCCCCACCCATCTCCATTAAGAGGTAATCAATCTTTTTCTAGTTAAACGCTCTTTCATAATCATTTCTGGTTACTGACTTGAGCGTCGGAGGGTGCGTCGCCGGGATCAACCCCGGTGTATCGCACTTCCTTGCAGGTGAACGGCGGGAGTCAACGGTCAAGATCCGGCGGAACAGGTTAGGGGCGCCGTCTGTGGGAACAGGTTAGGTTGAAACCCGTGCCCAGCTGTGGTGGATCCGTTTGCGGGTTATTGGATCTGTGAGAAGGAGACCCAGTACCCGCTTCGGACCCGTTTGCATGTGAAATTACCGTCTCGTCCCTGAGCTGTAGGATTCGTGCCCCATTTGGACGGTCTCGATTGAACCCCTTGTTTTGACCATATCACGAGCCCCCCACTCCTAAAGACTGAGGGTGGTCAGTCTTTGAGGAGTAGTTTGACTAACTCAGTGGTCGGTGGAACTGTATCGCAGTCCGAATGGGTGATTTTTGAATCCTGGAGCACGGGGGTAGGCTAGTTCCTCCTTCTTTGATGCTCCGAAGCTGTGTCGAGTTTTTATCTATTTTTCCGGATGATTTATTTAATTTTGCGATGTGTTGGCTAATTGTTCGGGGGCTTTAACCGCGTATTCTAGGTAATAATTGCTCGTTCGGTGGCTTAGAAATATTCCCCGAATTTTTAATTATTTCCTGGAATTTTTAGCTAATTTTCCCGAATTTTTAGCGATTTTTCGCAATTTTTTAAATAAATAAACCGATTTAAATAAATAAAAACCAATTTTTAATACCTATTTATGGCGTGGCATCATCTGGGCCTTCGATCAAGATGGAGCGCGAATTTCGGAATGATCAGACGCCTCCTGCTCCTCGGAAGGATTTTTTCCCAAAAACGAGGGTCGGCACTCCGTCACCCCGGCCCGGATGCTTTGCGCCGCGGTTCGAGGGGTCGGCGAGTTGGTTCGAATGGTCGGTACCTCGGTTCGGATCATCCGAGGTACGTGGCACCATCTAGACCGTCCATCTTTAGCGGGGATCCCAATAGAACGCTATCTTGTCGTTTTGTGGACGTGGCAAGATCTGGGACGTCCATCATGACGAGCGCGCTTTCCTACGAGATCCAACGGCTCCTGAGGGTCGGAAGGATTTTTTCCCAAAAACGAGGGTCGGTACCTCGGCACCGCGGCCCGGATGCGTAGCACCGCGGCTAGGGGGGTCGGCGACTCGGTTGGAAGGGTCGGTACCCCAGCACCACGGCCCGGATGCGTAGCGCCGCGGCTAGGGGGGTCGGCGACCCGGTTGGAAGGGTCGGTACCCCAGCACCACGGCCCGGACGCGTAGCGCCGCGGCTAGGGGGGTCGGCGACCCGGTTGGAAGGGTCGGTAACCCAGCACCACGGCCCGGATGCGTAGTGCCGCGGCTTGGGGGGTCGGCGACCTGGTTGGAAGGGTCGGTGCCTCGGTTCAAAGCATCCGAGGTACGTGGCATCATCTAGGCCGTCCATCTTTGGCGTGGATCCCCATAAAACGCTATCTTGTCGTTTTGTGGACGTGGCAAGATCTGGGACGTCCACCATGACGAGCGCGCTTTCCTACGAGATCCAACGGCTCCTGAGGGTCGGAAGGATTTTTTCCCAAAAACGAGGGTCGGTACCTCGGCACCGCGGCCCGGATGCGTAGCACCGCGGCTGGGGGGGGGTCGGCGACTCGGTTGGAAGGGTCGGTACCCCAGCACCACGGCCCGGATGCGTAGCGCCGCGGCTAGGGGGGTCGGCGACCCGGTTGGAAGGGTCGGTACCCCAGCAGCACGGCCCGGATGCGTAGCGCCGCGGCTAGGGGGGTCGGCGACTCGGTTGGAAGGGTCGGTACCCCAGCACCACGGCCCGGATGCGTAGTGCCGCGGCTTGGGGGGTCGGCGACTCGGTTGGAAGGGTCGGTGCCTCGGTTCAAAGCATCCGAGGTACGTGGCATCATCTAGGCCGTCCATCTTTGGCGTGGATCCCCATAAAACGCTATCTTGTCGTTTTGTGGACGTGGCAAGATCTGGGACGTCCATCATGACGAGCGCGCTTTCCTACGAAATCCAACGGCTCCTGAGGGTCGGAAGGATTTTTTCCCAAAAACGAGGGTCGGTACCTCGGCACCGCGGCCCGGATGCGTAGCACCGCGGCTAGGGGGGTCGGCGACTCGGTTGGAAGGGTCGGTACCCCAGCACCACGGCCCGGATGCGTAGCGCCGCGGCTAGGGGGGTCGGCGACCCGGTTGGAAGGGTCGGTCCCTCGGTTCAGATTGCGCCACGCCCACAAAACGACAAGATAGCGTTTTCTCGTGATCTGAACCCCATCCTCGTGATGCGTGCCCCGGCCCGGATGCTTTGCGCCGCGGTTCGAGGGGTCGGCGAGTTGGTTCGAATGGTCGGTACCTCGGTTCGGATCATCCGAGGTACGTGGCACCATCTAGACCGTCCATCTTTAGCGGGGATCCCAATAGAACGCTATCTTGCCGCTAATTTCGGTGTATCCCAATAGAACGCTATACGGCAGCAAGGTTAGGACGTGTGGGGATCCCAATAGAACGCTATCTTGTCGTTTTGTCGTTTCCCACAGACGGCGCCAATCTGTTGCCGCTAATTTCGGTGTGGGGGCAAACAGATGAATTTGTGAGTTCGTGAAAAACCTGAATAGCAAACACCTAACCTGTTCCGCCGGATCTTGACCGTTGACTCCCGCCGTTCACCTGCAAGGAAGTGCGATACACCGGGGTTGATCCCGGCGACGCACCCTCCGACGCTCAAGTCAGTAACCAGAAATGATTATGAAAGAGCGTTTAACTAGAAAAAGATTGATTACCTCTTAATGGAGATGGGTGGGGGGTATTTATAGGCGTCTTAGAGAACAATTTAGGAATGTAATCCGCGTAATCTGATATAGAATAATCTCCTTGTAAACAGATTGGGAAAGTAATCTGATAAGGTATATTCTGGTAATCAGATAAGGAATTTTAATCCCTAAATCCCAGTGTAAAGATTGACGTGAATCATGGCCGTTGATTTAGATCTAATCAGGGACCTTGATTGTGTCTTGCTGGATCGAGTTGGCAGCGGGTTGAAACCCGTGCCCAGCTGTGGTGGATCCGTTTGCGGGTTATTGGATCTGTGAGAAGGAGACCCAGTACCCGCTTCGGACCCGTTTGCATGTGAAATTACCGTCTCGTCCCTGAGCTGTAGGATTCGTGCCCCATTTGGACGGTCTCGATTGAACCCCTTGTTTTGACCATATCACTTCCCGTATTTTATCTACATTATCTGCAATCAGAATGCTTTCAAGTCTTCTCATATTTAGGGCTCAGTTTGCAAAACAAAGAGGGCAACTGGGGGCTTTCTTAGCTGATTGTTCTCAAAAGAGGGTTGCTGCAAATGTTTGGTTAATCTTCTTGCTAACTTTTTTTGTTTTTGTTTTCCTTTTTATCCAATGTGATTAATATAGCTTTTGTATTGACTACAGGTACAAGTTTCTTATATTGACTACCGGTACAAATTTGCACAAGAAGTTAACAAGGAACAGCAGCAGCTCCAGGCAGCAGCAGACACATGGAGCATTTTGTTTACTGACTTTTTTGTGACAATTTTGTATTGATTAAGAAAAAAAAATTGTAGAACCTTTGTCCAGAATATATGTATTGATCCCGGGCCATTTTTCTTCAGAATATATGCATTAAAGTAAGCTTGTTTTCTTGAATAAATTGGTTGAGTATGTTAATTTGTGAATATTTTTTAGTCTGATTATCTTCTCGTACATCCTATTTGATCTCACATGCAATATTTTATCCGATCACTGCTACTACTTGCTATCACATGCAATCTCAACAAAACAAACAAAAAAATACTTCTCATTTAAGAATGAAGAACTGTAATTACCAAAAGAGGTAATGATAACAGCAAAACATTGATCCAAAACAATGATAACAGAACATCTTTTAAACTCGTTTTTTCAGAAAAACAGCTTTCAGATAACAGTTTTCAGCACGAAATATAGCAGAACAGCTTTTAAACTCTCTTTTTCAGAAAAATATCTTTCAGATAACAATTTTCAGCAAGAAATATAACAGAACAGCTTTTAAACTCGTTTTTTCAGAAAAACAACTTTCAGATAACAGTTTTCAGCAAGAAATACAACAGAACAGCTTTTAAACTCGTTATTCCAGAAAAACAGCTTTCAGATAACAGTTTTCAGCAAGAAATATAACCGAACAGCTTTCAAACTCCTTTTTCCAGGAAAACAGCTTTCAGATAACAGTTTTCAGCACGAAATATAACAGAACAGCTTTTAAACTCTCTTTTTCAGAAAAACAGCTTTCAGATAACAGTTTTCAGCAAGAAAT
The DNA here is from genome assembly GCA_017893485.1 of Hemerocallis citrina. Classification (NCBI taxonomy): domain Eukaryota; kingdom Viridiplantae; phylum Streptophyta; class Magnoliopsida; order Asparagales; family Asphodelaceae; genus Hemerocallis; species Hemerocallis citrina. The sequence continues at coordinate 1,997,828 of CM030364.1, read as the reverse complement.
ATAACAGAACAGCTTTTAAACTCGTTTTTTCAGAAAAACAGCTTTCAGATAACAGTTTTCAGCAAGAAATATAACAGAACAGCTTTTAAACTCGTTATTCCAGAAAAACAGCTTTCAGATAGCAGTTTTCAGCAAGAAATATAACCGAACAGCTTTTAAACTCCTTTTTCCAGGAAAACAGCTTTCAGATAACAGTTTTCAGCAAGAAATATAACAGAATAGCTTTTAAACTCGTTTTTTCAGAAAAACAGCTTTCAGATAACAGTTTTCAGCTAGAAATATAACAGAACAGCTTCTAAACTCTTTTTCAGATAAACAGTATTCAGAATACAGCTTTCAGAATATAGGCTAAACAAACAGCTTTTAAACTCATTTTCAAAATACCTCTAATCAGAATACTCTATTCAGAAAACTCTATTCTAAATATCAAAACAAACGCACTCGAAATATCTAAAAAACTGAAACAATTTAACGAATAATTTTTAAAGATGTATAGTGAATGACTTTTGATCTTAGCATGTAATGCATAAATTTATATGCAGTTCACATAATCAAATATGTGCTGTAGGCACGTGCACACGGGCATAACTAGTAGTCTGTTAAAATAAGATTAATAATCATGATTCATCATTTTGTTTAGGATGAAGTGGCCACTTTAGGGTAAGCATCTTCGTTGCTTTGACTGAGAAGTGAGGAGCATATATACTCCTAGTATATTTTAGTTGGGGATCCTTGCTTCTTTAAGGGAAGAAGGCCAAGGAGATGCAATAAACAAAGATCAGTTTAATCTGGCACTAACTGGGAATCAGTACTACGATGGGATGGGCAGCAAGTTTTTTTTTAATCAAAAGGATGTGGGGGCAAAGTCAAGGTGACCAGCAACCAAGAGCAAAGCACATGGAGGAGGAGCAGTTGGTTTATTGGTTCAGGTATTGGTGTCCTACTGATCAGGCCAGCCATCAAATTTTGTAACTTATAAACCTAACAGATTCGTTCAAGAAAATTTCCTCTGCTGAGAAGGAAGTTTCCTGTATATGACACAATAAGAGCATCTGTAGTCGTCGTCAATATTTTCAAAATTTTGAAAAGACAGGGAACGAGATGCTGTAATCGTTTTCTATGTTTTTCAAATTTTTAAAAAAATGAACAGCCACCGTCTATATTTAAGAGAAAATATAGGAATCGAAATATCATCTTGGGTCCGTTTTAAAATTAATAAATTTCAGACGTAAGATGATATTGCTTTATTTAAATACAATTTTTTAAAAAATAAAAAGTGTATTGGACGCAAAATGATCTTGCGTTCAATTGAATTTTTTTAAAAAAATTGTGGGACGCAAGATCATCTTGCGTCTGACAAATTTTTTTTTATAAAAAAATTCTTCCGAAAACGGACGCAATATGATTTTATGTCGGAAGAAATTCCCAAAAATATATATATATTTCCCAGAACGGACGCAAGACCTTCTTGCGTCCGTTCATTCCCTCCTCATTTCTAGATTTTTCTCCTATGAAATAGGGTCTGTGGAATTCTTTATGCGTATAAATAAAATTTGAGATTGGTTTGGTTTTTTTTTTATCAAGGATTGAGATGAAACCATTGTATAGAAATTGTTATGTGTTCCTATGCATACAATTATGTTTTATTTAATGTGTTGGATCCAAAATTTTAAATTTTTTTAATTAACTGCTAAGATTGAGAGAGAAAAAAAATCATCAACCGTTCATTCAAATTTTGGGTTTTAACGACTACAAGTCATACTCAAAATTCATATTTCTAAAACCCAAAAATCGAAATTTTGAATCTTAACAACTATAGATGCTCTAATAGTCCAATTTTTGTAATAAAAATTTACGATATATACCATAAAAGATGGAGCGATGTAAAACCACTACGTTTAAACATATTTTCGTCATTCACAAGATTGTAAAATGTAAGGTTTTTCAATAATAGAGCAATTACGACTATTTAATGTTGGGGCAAAATACTTAACAATATTTATTTCGTTATATTTTATGACATGTTGAACACTATAAACGGTATGGATCATGTATTTGACTATTTAGAGAGTTTTGAAATTTCAGCATTTTCACCCAGTTTCATGAGTTATTAGTCCCATCGATTTTTTGATGGTTTTGAGAGATTCGGAAAATTCAACATTTTTTGTTTGAAAGTTCATTATTTTTGACCGATTTCGTTGTTCATAGCCCACCGTTTTGGACGTTTTTGACAGATTTTGAAATCTCAACATTTTTGCCCGCATTTCCGATAGTTTTGGACTTTTTCGAAAGATTATGCCTTTTTTTTTAAGAAAAATGTATAATTTCTTGAATTTTATTTTTGGATGTTTACGACATATTCTATATTTTAAGTACTTCGCCCAATTTCGTGAGAAGACTAATTTTAGAAGGTTTCAAGATATTCTAAAATTGTAGCATTTTCCTTCAATTTCATGAGTTATTACCCATCAATTTTGAACGTTTTCGAGATATAATGATTTTTCCCCCTTCATTTTCACATGTTTTTGTGGGTCCCATCGATTTTGAACTACAATTTCTAGAAAATTCAAATTTTTTGCATTCTTGTCCGCTTTTGTGGGTTATAATCAACTGATCTGAAACGTTTTTAAGAGATTCTGAAATTTCATCATTTTTCGCTTGATTGTTCAGACTATAATTCACCTATGTTCAACAATTTCCAGAGATTTTAAAATTTCGGCAACATTAATATTGTGAGGTAGTAGTCCACCAACTCTGACAATTTGGAGATATTAATCTCATTATCTCAATAAACATGCAAAAATGACCAAGCAACCAGAACCCAACTGCAATCCTACTTACCTCATGTTGGTCCTACTATTCGTGTGGCAGGTAATCTTAAAATTATCAGACAAAAAATAAGAAACAACTAGTCTAATCACTATCAATTTTCTAATAGGAAAGTGATAAATGTACTAATTTAGTCTAAAATCCAGAGCTCAAGTATGACTTTCATTGCACGTGTCAACTAATCCAGTCACGATCATGTGCAAAAACGAACGCTGATCCACAACTTGAAAAAACAGATTAATAATCTTATAAACAATTATTAATGAAACAGGTTGGCCATACTTACTTTTGTCATTTTGTCATTTTTTTAACGAAAAAAATGACTGCAATGGTTTTCTATTTTGTCATTTTTACAAAAAAATTGTTACAATTACTTCTCATATTTGAAAAATAATTTACTCTCTCTCAAAATATAGGGAACGGAATATATTATTCCGTCCAAAAAATAAAAATAAAAATAAATCATACGGGACATGTTGTCCCATCCGATCTCAAAAATTTGAGAAATGGGACAACATGTCCCAGTTGAAGATAGGAGCTGTCACTTTCAAAGATTTAACCAATTAATTAGCCACTAATCACATTTAGGAAGGATTTCATAAATGTTTAATATTATTTTAATATTAAATTAATTGACTAATGACTAATTAATAACTAACATTATTTTAATTTTACTAAAAAATACATAAATACCTCTCAGTTCCCCGTCTGATAAAATAAATAATTCTTTCTCAAAATATGAGAAACGCACTAGTATAGCAATTTTTCTTTCGTCAATTCTCATTTTGTCATTTTGTCAAAAAATATAAGAAGCCATTGTGAATGCTCTTAGCCATCAACATTTTTACGGTATATTGCTCATTGTCTTTTTTTTTTTTTTTTGGATAAAAAGATGACTGCTGTCATCGCTTCATTAATGATAATTAACGAAACAGGATAATAATAATAATAATACACAGTAAACCCGAAGGCAAATAAGCATCCAACCAATCCAAAAAAGAGACTAACGCCTCAATAGCCTAAACACGACTAATTGCTAAAAGAAAGTACAACTAACAAGTGAACCATGCACAATATCCCTTCTGCGCCTGTTGACCCATCTGCCACCCCCCATGAGAACCAGCTACATGTCATCCTCCTCCAGCCTTGGTTTCTTCGTGGGACCGAGATATCCTGTACATTCATGAATGCAAATGTAAATTTTGTGTATCAAAACTAAACATCTATGATTAATACTACGAAAGCAGAAGTCGTTTCGATTTAGCCATAGGTTCCAAATCGTTGAAGCAACGGCAATTTCCCAAGCAGACCTATCCTCCTTTCTAATCCTGCTAGATCTACCAATATCCCACACTTCCGCACTCAACTGAGGACCGTCTAAAAAACCCAATCTAGGACCCATAAGAGCATCTGTAGTCGTTTGCCATAAACCCAAATTTTCGAAAAAATGGAAAAAAACCCTCTATAGTCGTTTGCTAAATACCCAAAATTTAGGTTTGAATGCTACAGTACCCGGCTATATTTGGCAATCGATATGGCAATTGCCAAAATATAGTCGGACGATAGATTACTATCCGTCGCTTAAAATTTTACGATCGGACGAGAGATTATATTCCGTCGCTTTACTTTTTTTTTCCGGACGATAGATAATGTGCCATCCTATTCAAAAAAAAAAAAAAAAAAAAAAAATTTGTCGGACGGTGTTTAATACACCGTCCTAACAATTTTGAATAAGACAAAATTGTGGGCCGGTGTATTATCCACCGTCCTTCAGGCATCCTTCAGGTTTGGATGATTTTTTTTTTTTTTTTGTCTTTTAGTGCCAATATATATATATATATATATATATATATATATATATATATATATATATATTTTAAAAAAAATTTGAGACGAGAGATAATCGATCGTCTGGCCATATTTTAACTTTCAACCACTACAGGGCGCAGCCATATTTACTACTTCCAATTGCCAAATATCCAAAAAATAGGTTACAACGACTACAGATGCTCTAATCCCCCAAACCAAACTCGCCCTAGCGCATTTAAAAATAATGTGATCTGTGTCTTCGTTCTGATTTTGACATCTAGCGCAAATAATATATATTAACCGCATATATTGCTCATTGTCACAGTATTGATATCTTGCTGGGCTCGAAAATGAAACAAATTCTTGCTATCCGACTGGGGGATATTATGGACAACCTCATTAACAAATCTTAATCGGGATTCATTAAGGGCAGAAATATCCTTGACTGTGTGGCAACAGCAGAACAGGTTATCCACCGCTGCCATACGACCAATCTGAAGAGCTTTCTGCTCAAGCTGGACTTTGAGAAAGCCTATGATTCGGTCGATTGGGAGTGCATGTTGGAAGCTCTTAAGGGTAGGGGCTTTGGGAATAAATGGATTTGCTGGATTAGGCAGTACTTGCAGTCTAGTAAAACGGCCATATCAGTGAATGGTAGGTCGGGGCAGCCGTTCCCTTGCAGGAAGGGCCTCAGGCAAGGGGACCCACTATCACCGCTTCTGTTTACTATCGTAGCGAATGTCTTGAGGGTGATGCTGGAAAATTGCCAGGCCAAAGGTTGGATCGCGCCAGTAGCCGGCTCAGCATCTACTAAAGGGTGTACGATCTTGCAATATGCAGATGACACACTACTATTCGGTAATGGGTCTAGACGAGAAACTGCCTGTTTTAAAGGGTCCCTGTACTGTTTTGAGGCATGGTCAGGCCTTAGAATTAATTTTAACAAGAGTGCGCTGACGCCAATTTCCCTATCCGATGAGGAAGCAGGGGATCTCGCCTCTATCTTGAACTGCACGACGAGTGGCTTCCCTATCAAGTACCTGGGGCTACCACTCAGACCTGGGAAATTATCTAAAGCAGACTGGTTGCCTATCATTGACAGAGTGGAGGACAGACTATCGGGTTGGAAAGGCAAATCGCTGTCTATCGGGGGCAGAGTGGTTTTAATCAACTCAGTATTGTCTAACCTGCCAATCTATTACATGTCTTTTTTCGAACTCCCAAGGTGGGTAATTCAAAGGATTGACCGAATTCGTAAGCGATTCCTCTGGAAGGGGGCGGACTCGGATAAAGGAGGGTACCACCTTATCAAATGGAGTATCGCCTGCATGAAGAAAAGGCATGGAGGACCAGGCATCATCGACCTCAGAGATATGAACCTTGCCCTACTGGGGAAGTGGTGGTGGAAGGTTTTCCACAACAGTGGAGAAGGTTGGCAGGACTTCATCCAACCTTATCTCAGGGGTAAAGGTACTAGAAACCTAGGCTTCCGAGTAGGGGCGAAAGTTTCGCATCTATGGAAAGGAATTGCCAAGGCTAGCGGCCCCTTCAATTCGGCGGTGTCGTCTACTATCGGCAATGGTCGATCCACCAGATTTTGGTGGGATAGGTAGTGTGGAACCCATTCCCTGAAGGAACTGTTCCCAGAATTATATGAGTGGTGGAGTCGACCGAATTTGACCGTTGCTGAAGGATGGAAAAGGGGACGCTGGAAGCCAGCATTCCGAGGTCCGTTAAGTCCATCCCTTCAACAGCAACTGCTTGACATGCAAGCACACATTTCTCGGGCAGGCACATCGTGCACTCAAGGCCCAGACCAGAAGAGATGGGGACTCGAAACCAAGGGGGCGTTTTCAGTTAGATCTTTGTATCATCGGATCAATTTTCGAGGCTGCAGACTAAGCTGGGCACAGGTGCTGTGGAAGGCGAAAACTCCACTTAAAGTCAGGGTGTTTGTCATGCCCCGCTTCCCGGAATACGGAAACGCAGGCACGTAACTGAGGCCCAGCGAATGATATAAGTACGCTGACTTATATCATCCATAAGCTGTACCAGTCTTAATCAACAATATAAGAAGAATGAATCACAACCACGCAGAAAACATGATCACATAAACGAGAACGAAATTCAATAACCAATTCTGGAATACAAGAACTTACCAAATTACTCGAGAGACTCCTGCTCCAATTGTGAAAGATCTGCTTATCAATGCCTCCTAGAAATTCTCTTGATGCACCTGTGCTTGATTATCTAAAAAGAAGAATAATTTGTCCTTAGAGCAAGTACGGACAGCAAGTAGTGACAAGCAGAGAGTAAAGGAAACAGGTTTCATGAAAGAGTATGAATCAAGATCAAGTTTGCAAAGGCAATAATGGGTACTAGTAACAAATGGTCTTAATCAAGTTTATATACATGTCAACTAGTTCTATTATCAAGTTGTTTCTCCTATCTAGTGCACGTACTACTGCATCCCATACTACAGGTTCCATGCACGCACAACAGTGTTCGTTTTAGACTTCGTGGTGGGGTCAACAGAGCGTGTACTCGGCATATCACGACAACAAGATAACAAGATAACAAGTCCACGTCTCCACACGTATTCTCCACCTTCTATATAACAAGTCCATGTAACAAGAGGGCCCTACCGAGTACATTTTCTGAGACTGTCCACTACTAGGTCAACCCTTAGAAACCCCGGCTTGTTTTAGTATTTTATTAAGTCCTTCATGTACATGCGAGTGGTTATAATAATGTCAAGTGAATGATGATAATGCAACAACATGATATATTATACACTAATAAGCAAGAGGTAACAAATCTGAAGCAACAATTCTCCTTATATTATCTTAACTGATTCCTAGTATAACTGGGTCGAAACCTCAGTACAAGACAGACAATGCAATATCACATAAATGTTCATCAGGTGGGAAATTATCGAGTTATTGTATCATGCACGTATCATGACTAATGTACGACAAGTAATGTAAATTTCCCAGTAAACACGTCAAGTGTATCACGTCAAGTTCAAGTCACAAGGTCACAAGTAATAACATGTATTTAATCACGACGTGTTTTCCACATGTACAAGTTCTATTTATTTATTCATGTCAAGTATATGTTCAGGCTTGGGTTTGAGTCAATGGATGTATTAAGAGGTCAAGAGCACGTCGGGTTAGCTCGTGTAAACCCTCGATACTCTTAACGAGACGGGACACAAGGCAATTTAAGATGATTAAAAATGGAACTACTTGCAGGAGATCAATAAGATTGAACTAGAATAAATAAGAGAGTTCAAGTGGACTTGCCTGTTATTTGACGCTAATGAAATTGAACACTAGAATAACGGGATCAGTATCCCGGGCAGTCGAACATGTGCGAGATAATTGGCAGCCACGCCAAATCAGCAACAGTAATCAAGTGATCCAAGCCCTTCAATAGCTTCAAGTCAGCAAGTCTCCAATCAGCAACAATCCCAAAGCAACTCCAAAAATAGCAACTTCCCAACTACACCAAACACAACCACAACTCAATACACAACAAAGTTTCCCTTCACAACCTTCCAAAAAGCAATAAGCACCAACACCCAAACATCAACAAACTAACTCCTTCTCCTAAGCAGCAACACCTCCAACAACAACTAATAACTCCACAGTAACTCACTAACTCTAGTCCCAACTCCAAACACCAACACACCAATAATATACCCAAACAGCAAATTAGACAAATCCCCAAACTACTACTCCTTCTTTTTCTTTTCCAAGACAAACAGAGAGAGAGAAAGCAGCAACGGCCCTATTCTTCTTCTTTTACTTTTTCTTTTTCAACGCAGAGAGAGAGTGCGGGAGGAGAGGGCTGCGAAGCTTCGGCTTGAGCGGCGCTGAGCGAGGGCGGCTCGACGGAGCTGGGTTCGACGATGGCACTGGCTTCGGGGTTTGCGGCTGTCGGCGGAGGAGAGGAGCGGGAGGTCGGCACAGGGGGAGGAAGGCGACACTGGCGCTGAGCGAAGGCGAGAGGAGAAATCGACTGAGGGAGACAGGCGGTGGGTGGCGATCACGACGAGGTCTGGCGGTGAAGAAGACGAAGTGGAAGGAGGGAGAGTTGGGTTATTTGGGTTTCTGTTGGTTTCTCTGTTTGTTAGAGAACAGAGAGAGAGATGGAGAGATGGAACGGGTGAGAGAGGAGAAGGGGGTTTAGTTGTAACGGGAGAGAGTGGGGAGTGGTTACGGGATTGAATTCTATAGGGATAGATGTAGGATAAAACCGTACAATATATGGATTCTGGATTTGGGATTTGGTTCTTGGGCTCAAAACGAATATAATAAACCCAATAGGAATTGTTAGGCTTCAATTAAATAACATAACATGTATCAAAATCAATGGGCTCCAAATGAGATAAATAAAAGAAGAGAGACAAATTCTAACTAGGAATATAAATTTGGATTTCAATAGGAGATTCAAAAAGATTTAAATGCATTGGGATGATTTATACGGAATTTGAAATACAAGAATACGTGAAAATCCGTATAATCGAAAACAGGGGTTACAAATCCTACCCACCTTACACAAAAATTTCGTCCTCGAAATTTGCTTAGGCGGTATATAGGACATGGTAAAAGCAATTTAGGGGAGGGTAACAAACGAGGGATCCAAGGAGAAGTCAACTCGGTAGTAACACCCAAAATAAGAAGTGAGTGGATACCATCGTTGCCAAAAGAAATGCATGAAAGAAAGAAAAAAAAAAACGGCATCAAAAGGAAAGAACAACACGATAATAAAGCAAGATAAGGAGTCGGCAGAACTGAAATCAAAGAGAGAAAAGACAGGGAAGAGTTGAATCAATAAATGAATGAGTGCATGGTGGTAAAATGGGATGTAAGAAGGAAGTAACCGGTATCAAAATGAAGAAGGAACAATACATGACTTGCAAGATAACAAAGCAAGGAGATGAAGAGTAAATATAATTGGAATAGAAGAAGCGATGGTCAAGGAAGGGATGAAAGAAGAAATGAGTCAAGGGTGAGGACAAATGCAAGGAATGGAACAAAACAAACATTACAAGGGAAGAGAAGCAACGAGAGGATCCTGGGACCTGTGGGTTATGGGCCCACCACGCTTCCGCTGCGCTACTCTGATGATAATGTCCCAAGCAACATACCATGTCGATGTAGGCCACATGACGCCTTCGACGAACCGAGCAGGAAGACAAGAATGAGACACCAGGATCAAGGACAGTATGGGCTCAAGATGGATATAATTAAACAATGCAAAATGAATATAAGGATTGACTTCAATTTAAATAATTAAAAGATATGCTATAGATCAAAACTAATGGGTTTTTAACAAAAATAATAATAACAACAATATTAATACTAAAATAATAACATCGAGAATAATAGAATAGTAATAGCAATAATAAAATAATAACAATAATAATAACACACATGTTAATAACAAAAATAATAATAACAATAATAATAATAACATTAAAAATTATAATAGCAGTATTAATAACAGTAATGAAAAAGTCATTATAGTCATACTGATAGAAATAATAACAATACAATACAAATTTTAACAATACTGATAATCATGATAATACATACATGACAAAATTTGGGTTTAAAAACATTCATGAAAAATAATGCAATAGTAATAATAATAATTAGAATGACAATAATATCAATAACAATAATATCGGTAACAAAATAATAATAATGGCAATAATAATATTAATAATAATAATAATGGAAGTATTAACAATACTAACAATAATAATAATATTGCAAGACGAAATATAATTCAGGTTCAACATATTTTCTTGTATGAAGGTAATTCAATATCAATAGCAATAATAAGATAATGAAAACAACAATAATAATAATAGCACTGGTAGTATCAGTAATAATAATGATGCTAATAATAATAACGGAAACTATAGCAATAATAGTAGCATTATAAAACAAAATAAGAATTTGGTTTATCAACTCTACAAATAAATCAAACAGGAATATATATGGTCGATCAATTATAAACGGAAAGTGAAGAGATAAGGCCCAATTATAAAAAGGTTGATAACCATACAAATAACAAAGGAACACAAACTTTAAAGGGTCAATATAATAAAGAAATATATATATATATATATATATATATATATATATATATATATATATAGTTTTGGGAAAATGACCAATCAAGATACGTAGGAATACGGCAAATTTACTAAGTAAGAAAATATTAATAACCATGAATGTGAAAGACATAATAATTATCGAATGTTGACATTATAATTAATACTCGAAAACACATTAAAGGGTAACGAGCAAAATAGACTAAAATATATATGCAAGAAAACTTAAAAAGGAGTCCATTAAATATTACGAAAGTAAACATCAAATTATTAATTAGGAAATGGAAACAAAATTAAGTGAGAATCTAAAGATTAAAGAATTAGAAAACGGTGACAATAAACAGTAATTCACAGAAGAATGAAGACTTATACCATGATTAATGTAATCAATCTTAACATAATGTAAAAATAAGTTGTAAACACAAAGTAGGATAAAATCAACTATACTAGTTCAAATTGTATGAAAACATAAAGTGTAAGAGTATAAACAAAATGTCATAAAGAAAATATTTCTTTACCATTAATTTCATTATATAAGTAAAATTTGTTTTGAAATACAAATTAGCAATTAGGTAGAAAAAATTGCATCCTTAACATCAAGTTGCATGTTTGCCTTCACGACATCAGGTTTCAAGTTGCCGTCCGGATATTCGGCTGCACACTTTGCCTCGCCGATGTCCAGTTGCAATTTGCCTCCATTGACATCGAGTTGCATACTTGCCATCTCGATATTAGGTTGCACCGAAATGGTAAAATGGAAAATGAAATCTCCCATTTACATAGGGATAAGGGACATTTGATTTAAGTATGATGTATGTTTTGAAATTCGGGATGTAAAAATAGTAGAAAAGTAAGAAATGAAGTTGAAAGCCACACAATCGGATATCAAAATAAATGCATGAATTATAAATATCAAACACAATAGTACAAGGTCGCAGTAGTGGAAATGATTTATAAAAGTAGGGAGAAAACGGAACGAAATACATGTATAAGTACAATGCAAATGTGAATGAGAAAATAAATATGCAATGTAGCAGATTTACACAATAAATATATCATAAAAATATATGGTAACGTAGGGGTTAAACGAGCCTCTAACATGTCGTTGAAGATCCACCGATGCCAAACGACGAAACAAGCGGGAAGGAAAGAATGGACAATTCTAGAATCAAATGAATAAGGGCACAAAAGAATAAAATTACACCCAGTGAGGAATCAATGAAGATGAGGACTGCAAGGGACGGAAGGAACCAAGCATTGAATAAGAAGGGATCAAATAGGAATCCAAATGAAAGGAGTATCCAGATAATATTGGTTATTACATGTTCATGTGATTAACGTGGTGCGCATATTATTGAGTTAGACTGGCTAGAACCAAGCTTGACTAACACATTAGCCAATCATGACTAACACACTAGTCAAAACACAGCTAAACTCCAACATAGTTAGAGCCTAACCTGAGCTCTGATACCACTAAAAACCTGTCACGCCCCGCTTCCCGGAATACGGAAACGCAGGCACGTAACTGAGGCCCAGCGAATGATATAAGTACGCTGACTTATATCATCCATAAGCTGTACCAGTCTTAATCAACAATATAAGAAGAATGAATCACAACCACGCAGAAAACATGATCACATAAACGAGAACGAAATTCAATAACCAATTCTGGAATACAAGAACTTACCAAATTACTCGAGAGACTCCTGCTCCAATTGTGAAAGATCTGCTTATCAATGCCTCCTAGAAATTCTCTTGATGCACCTGTGCTTGATTATCTAAAAAGAAGAATAATTTGTCCTTAGAGCAAGTACGGACAGCAAGTAGTGACAAGCAGAGAGTAAAGGAAACAGGTTTCATGAAAGAGTATGAATCAAGATCAAGTTTGCAAAGGCAATAATGGGTACTAGTAACAAATGGTCTTAATCAAGTTTATATACATGTCAACTAGTTCTATTATCAAGTTGTTTCTCCTATCTAGTGCACGTACTACTGCATCCCATACTACAGGTTCCATGCACGCACAACAGTGTTCGTTTTAGACTTCGTGGTGGGGTCAACAGAGCGTGTACTCGGCATATCACGACAACAAGATAACAAGATAACAAGTCCACGTCTCCACACGTATTCTCCACCTTCTATATAACAAGTCCATGTAACAAGAGGGCCCTACCGAGTACATTTTCTGAGACTGTCCACTACTAGGTCAACCCTTAGAAACCCCGGCTTGTTTTAGTATTTTATTAAGTCCTTCATGTACATGCGAGTGGTTATAATAATGTCAAGTGAATGATGATAATGCAACAACATGATATATTATACACTAATAAGCAAGAGGTAACAAATCTGAAGCAACAATTCTCCTTATATTATCTTAACTGATTCCTAGTATAACTGGGTCGAAACCTCAGTACAAGACAGACAATGCAATATCACATAAATGTTCATCAGGTGGGAAATTATCGAGTTATTGTATCATGCACGTATCATGACTAATGTACGACAAGTAATGTAAATTTCCCAGTAAACACGTCAAGTGTATCACGTCAAGTTCAAGTCACAAGGTCACAAGTAATAACATGTATTTAATCACGACGTGTTTTCCACATGTACAAGTTCTATTTATTTATTCATGTCAAGTATATGTTCAGGCTTGGGTTTGAGTCAATGGATGTATTAAGAGGTCAAGAGCACGTCGGGTTAGCTCGTGTAAACCCTCGATACTCTTAACGAGACGGGACACAAGGCAATTTAAGATGATTAAAAATGGAACTACTTGCAGGAGATCAATAAGATTGAACTAGAATAAATAAGAGAGTTCAAGTGGACTTGCCTGTTATTTGACGCTAATGAAATTGAACACTAGAATAACGGGATCAGTATCCCGGGCAGTCGAACATGTGCGAGATAATTGGCAGCCACGCCAAATCAGCAACAGTAATCAAGTGATCCAAGCCCTTCAATAGCTTCAAGTCAGCAAGTCTCCAATCAGCAACAATCCCAAAGCAACTCCAAAAATAGCAACTTCCCAACTACACCAAACACAACCACAACTCAATACACAACAAAGTTTCCCTTCACAACCTTCCAAAAAGCAATAAGCACCAACACCCAAACATCAACAAACTAACTCCTTCTCCTAAGCAGCAACACCTCCAACAACAACTAATAACTCCACAGTAACTCACTAACTCTAGTCCCAACTCCAAACACCAACACACCAATAATATACCCAAACAGCAAATTAGACAAATCCCCAAACTACTACTCCTTCTTTTTCTTTTCCAAGACAAACAGAGAGAGAGAAAGCAGCAACGGCCCTATTCTTCTTCTTTTACTTTTTCTTTTTCAACGCAGAGAGAGAGTGCGGGAGGAGAGGGCTGCGAAGCTTCGGCTTGAGCGGCGCTGAACGAGGGCGGCTCGACGGAGCTGGGTTCGACGATGGCACTGGCTTCGGGGTTTGCGGCTGTCGGCGGAGGAGAGGAGCGGGAGGTCGGCACAGGGGGAGGAAGGCGACACTGGCGCTGAGCGAAGGCGAGAGGAGAAATCGACTGAGGGAGACAGGCAGTGGGTGGCGATCACGACGAGGTCTGGCGGTGAAGAAGACGAAGTGGAAGGAGGGAGAGTTGGGTTATTTGGGTTTCTGTTGGTTTCTCTGTTTGTTAGAGAACAGAGAGAGAGATGGAGAGATGGAACGGGTGAGAGAGGAGAAGGGGGTTTAGTTGTAACGGGAGAGAGTGGGGAGTGGTTACGGGATTGAATTCTATAGGGATAGATGTAGGATAAAACCGTACAATATATGGATTCTGGATTTGGGATTTGGTTCTTGGGCTCAAAACGAATATAATAAACCCAATAGGAATTGTTGGGCTTCAATTAAATAACATAACATGTATCAAAATCAATGGGCTCCAAATGAGATAAATAAAAGAAGAGAGACAAATTCTAACTAGGAATATAAATTTGGATTTCAATAGGAGATTCAAAAAGATTTAAATGCATTGGGATGATTTATACGGAATTTGAAATACAAGAATACGTGGAAATCCGTATAATCGAAAACAGGGGTTACAGTGTTCTTATGGCTAGTGCTCAATAATGCTATCCTTACGAGACAAAACCTAGCCAAGAGACAACCACAAGTAGCGACCAACTGTGATTTTTGCGAGGTTCATGTGGAAGATCTAAATCACCTTTTCATTCACTGCCCCAGAAGTAAGGCAACTATGACTGAGGTACTCCGAGCCTTAGGTACAAGCGACTACCCCTACGTATATGAGGATCTTTGGATTGGCCCTAAATTTGCATCAATTCGCCATGACATGAAGGAGGCGTGGTACATCGCTATTGCAGCTACTACTTGGGTGTTATGGCTTGACAGAAACAATTTTTATTTTCGTACTAAATGTAATAGTATTTCTGGTAACATGTCTCATATCATGCATCTTATCTCTTTTTGGGCTGCAGCTGCGGCATCGGGGGCGAGAGGGAGGATAGCCAGAACATTCCAGGTAGAGGAGTTCGATGATGAGGAGGTGGAGATAGGCCCGACACTGGACCGAGGGACTGGCTACACTAGTCACGACAGTGCTTTTGCCAGACTGCGTTCGCTTGGTTTCGCCTACGGTTTAAGCGAGGGGACTGATGTTTTGAGTAGCTGGTCCCATCCCCCAGGGCTTGTTGGGGGTGTATGTTTGTTTTCGTGCATTTTCTTTCCGCATTGTACTTTTGTTTTGTACTGTTTTTTTTTTTCCGGTTTGCCGGGGTTGTTTTATTAACTGCTTATTAATGAAACAGGGTGGCCTTATTCCACCTTTTTCTCAAAAAAAAAAAAAAGAAAGAAAATGAAACAAATTATTCTGAGAAGGACCACCGTTTCAATAGCCTAAACAGTAACAATAAAGACAGTACAGTACATTCCGAGTGAACCATGTCAATGAGGAAGCATTTGCCCAAAAAAAAATTGGTATTGCATTACATCTGAATTCCCCGATTAACTTCACTGCCTCAAGAACTGATACCGGTGCTTATCAATGTATTGATCTCACCAATAATATTCACAGGCCTTCCATCAAACATGGATGATAATGTTGCCTCGGAGAGCTTCTTCACATTGCCATGACTCATCGTGTTCAAGTGACTGTATCCGCATGTCTGTATCTATAATTATTTTAGCACTTAACTCTCTCGCATCCCAATTAGTCAACCTCAGTTATGTGATAAATAATAAATTTGAACTTTGGAAGTATTATGGTAACTAACAATAGTTAAATAAATGAATGGTTAATATAACTCGTACTTAAAAACAAATGGTTCAATTTGCGGTTCAATGCCTACAAATGACAGCTCCAACTCTCTAATTAATTTTTTTTATTGCAGTAAATAATACGACTTAATCTGGTCTCGAACCTGATTACATACTCTTTACAAATTATCTCTAGTGGCACAAACTTTTATTTTATATATGTGACACTTTTGTAAATAATTACGTCGTAAATAAATTTGAACTTTGAGAGTATTATGGGAACTAACAATAGTTGAGTAAATGAATGGTTAATATAATTCTCACTTTAAAATGGATGATTGAGATTAGATGGTTGAACAAAATGTCAACAAATTACAGGTTATCTACAAATGACAACCCTAACACTCTCATTATAATTTTATTACTAGTATAATGTACGTGCGATGTACGCCTAAAAAATATATAGATAGATAGGAGGCGCGATCGATCTGAATTTTTTTTAGGGAAAGATGGAGAGGAGGGTGATTTTTTTATTTATTTAAATAATTAATTGGAGTTTAATTAGGTTGAGGTGAGATTAGGATGTATGGTTTAGAATTAGTTAGGTTAGGGTTAGATCCAATTGTGTGGTGTGGATTTAATTGAGGTTGAATGCATACAAATCGCATGTTTCTAATTGTGTGGTGTAGATTTAATTGAGATTGAATACATACAAATCACATGTTTCTAATTGTGTGGTGTAGATTTAATTGAGATTGAATACATAAAAATCACAGGTTGTCTGCAAATGACAACTCTCCCATTATAATATTTAGAGATTAGAGATTATAGATTATAGATTATTAGATTATTAGATTAGAGATTGATGTTGCGGAATTGTAAGAGAGTAATGGGCCTTTGGGCTTGAGGGTATTGTAAGAGAGCATTGGGCCTTTTGGGCCCAGGCTTTTATCCAAAAAAGAAAATACAACAGAAAAAAAAAAAGAGAACTGAGAATACTATTCACTTGCCATGCAAATTGCAATTGCAGTTGTACCCAAAAAACAGTATTTCATCAACCATATTATGCTCAACAGTTGTAAGTAAGACTAGCTAATTCGAGAACCACTAATGATAAATTTACAACAATTTAAATGATTATTGAACACTACTTGGATGGTAAGTTAACATTGAGTGCAAATCTATATAAACAACGCATAATTATGGAATCCTCATCCTCCTTCCCTCGGTCAGTTACAGAAAGTCGTCAGTAGCTCCTCCACCTATTGTCGTAAAGTCATGTCATAATTCTCGGGTACTGTCTTCATCATATCGTCAATGTTATCTGATGCTAGCGTAATCTTTGCCAAGATATTGTCGGTACAATTAATTTTTTGGAGATAATCTTCTTTCATTAAACTTATACAAAGCATTGCTCAATCTGTAGCGAGCATTTGCAATGGTAACAAGCCTGTTTGAAAAGCTTTTATACCACTTGTCAGAGAAATCTACTCCCAACTCGTAGTGCTAATAGTGAAGTACACCACAAGCAATAGAAACTCACAAGAAATAGATGAACCAAGACCAAGTCACCACAATATGTAAGATCTCACAAGAACATAATCAATATGCAAAGATAACCAATACTTCTTATTCCCAAAGAAATACAGAGATTACAAGAAAGATTACAACTCTCAATCTCTCTCTCACCTTTGAAACACTTGGCACAATCTCTCTTAAAGTTGAATAATAATCAGCACTTCCTAAACCCTAGAGTTTACGGCTATATATATAGCCCCAAACATACCCTAAAAGATAAACACAAATATAGCAAATTGGGCATTTCTCCCGTAAGCCCAAAAGAAACAACCAGCGTCGGTGTCGGTCGACCGCATCGTGCGGAATCAATCCAGAGGGCTGACCGGTTGACCGCACCCCTAGTGTCGGTCGACCGTCCCCTCCTCTGTTGGGCGCTTGCACTCGAAGAACTCCCAGTCGACTGGGTCGGTCGACCGCACCCCTAGCCGGTCGACCGCAACCCTCTAGACTTGTCTTCTTCTACTCGTTGCTTGTCTTCTCTTGCTTCTTTGTCTTCTCCTCTTCTTCTCCAACTTCAAGTATCCCGTGCCTACGTGTATTTGAGACCACAATTCCTAACACTGTTCAGGAGATTAGATGGTTGAATGTCTGATTCGTGAAGTCGTAGATGCTTTCATGATGAACAATATGGTTGGACAAATTGTCCGAGGTTTCAAATGACCTGAGATCTTCATATGTACGGACTCAAGTGAAAAAGAGAGAAAAATCAGACACAAAAACTCTGTATCAATTTGCGATTTGGACTACATAAGCCCATATTGCGTTACAAAAGTAATAAGGAGCGAAATCAACATTCTGGAGTAGCTCTAAGCTTTGAGATCGATCGAGCAGCACTCATGATCATTTTTGTGATTTGAGCTTCTTTCAATTATTTAACCAAAATTTACCTAAGTGTAGTGGAATCCAAAACAACAATCCCCAAAAAAATTAATCGCCAACAAGATTCAAAGAAGCATCAAGCTCAAACTTTAAACAACAGATATGAATAGATAAGTGATTATCGGTGCCTAGCTTGATGGTGAATCAATATGGTGTGGGATGCTCTTGTTATGTGTGGTTTGATAGTAGAAGATAAAAGTTTATTACTGCTCGCTCGATCATCTGTTTTTTCTGATATAATATGTGATTAATTCGTAATGTAATTTGCACTTATTATAGTAAATTCATGAGTCAGCATCCTCGAAATAAGGGAGATATAGTCCATTTCAGCACTGCACGGTTCTGAAATCGATTGATCGATCGACTTTAACTGCAATAGGAAGAAAGTGTGACAACGGCTCGAGACGTGGATTGCACTTACTTTAAGAAGCTATTTGGCCGATTCTGGAGATGAATCACTAAATACTCCCCACAGGATACAACGAGATTCTGTTTACATTGTTGCCTGAGTGGCAACATGTACCAAGTTAGTGTTAGGATTGTGTCTTGTATACTCGTTGTTCAGATTAGAAGAAGATAAGATGAAAAATGCAGGTCGTAGCGTCGAAGTGAGTAGAAGGAAAAACAGCAGCAGCAAGGGTGCAGGCTACTTGCGGTCGACCGGTCTTGGTGACAGTCGACCGCACCCCCCGACCGCACCCCCGATCGTTCGTAGTACATGGAATGTCAGAGAGTGGTACAGTCGACCAGTCTTGTTGGACGGTCGACCGCCCGCGGCGCTGTGTTCGTTTTTTGGGCTTCGATTTGTTAGGTCGGTTCAGCCCAATCTTCAACTCCAAGTCAGATCGTGTGGCACCTATTCAGTTACCTCTTTTTCAGGTTTTATCGGACGACTGAGGATCAAGATTAGACCTAGGTTTTCTCTCTATTCTTCTATATATATTGTAAACTTCTTCAATATGAGTGGGAGTACTTCATAGATTCTTTTTTCCATTGCAAAGAAATGCTCGAGAGAGATATATAGGGTGAGTTTAATTCCTTGTGTCAAGTGAATCAGTAACTCCTTGTAATCTCTTCTAGTTGAATATCAGATCTCCCTATATTTCCCCCCCGGATTAAGCAAAAGCTAACCGGGATAAGTCATCGTTGTTGTGTTTATGTTAGTTTGGTGGATCTACTTGCTTGCTCAATTTATTCACCTCGTCTACTTCGACTTCCTCATTGCTCTAATTAGTCCCGTTGCGCCCTCCAACAGTTGGTTGTCACTAATTCTGGATATACACACTATTGTCATTCATATATATGCGGCAGCCCCTCCAGTATCTGTAGATTGAAACCTTTCTCTCACTTCAATCTTCGTGCCATCTATTATTTTCATTCAAGCAAAGCAAGTATATATATTGATCAGGATCTTCGCTCGTCATGACTGTAGGAGATGATACCGATGAGCAACCGTTAGTTTTTTTCTTGAACAATCAGGAAAGATGATTGCCCTGCACGCATGGTGCAAAGGAACGAGAAGCATTATGTATATCCAGTGCATGAGCATTGTGAAAATAGTACACAAGGAAGTGTGCGCAACAAAGCTAGGGTAACCAAAACATCTTTTAAGTCGAGGTACCTTACAGGTTTGCATACTTTGATTAACATACCTCTGCCTCCAATCATAAGATAAATGTAGTCATTTCAAATGAGTGCTTCAAGGAGTACGTTGAAATAAATTAAATAGAAGCATATATAGTTTAGACAAACACCTGAACGTTTTGGCTAAAAATAATCCCACAAATTAACAATCCAAAATTAAGAAAACTATAATCATGTGAGATAAGTTTACAAAGCTGTATTTATCGTAAATTAACTCTGTTAACAAACGCTTCGTAAAAGGTAATACAACTAGCACTGCTCACTATATTCTGTATCATCAAAAAACAAGGTAAATGTAAAATAGAAGTAATGTACTTCTTAGAAATTAAATTAATCAACTGACCATATAGGTTCATAAAATGTAGGACCAATTTCTGACCCGAAACAATAATATAGAGACATGTAGCCCCTAGGTACAACAAGATCATGAGCAGCTTTAATTTGTCACAGCAACAACAACATAACATATGCCTTCCATCAATGCAGGTACATAATCCCCCTACCCTTAAAAATTAAGATACCTTTATCCTAGCCATTCAACATGTAAATGCAAAGTTATATATGTATATATTCAATCATGTGGCCCTTCAGAAGTTGAAAGCAACATTCCCATTGGAAAATAACAACCAACTGAAATTGGCATGTCATCATAGAGAAGAAGAGAGCACATGGTGTATGGCCAAATATCACAACACCCTCACATGTTGCATGCATAGATTGCATCTTCATTTAAAGCTCTTTCTCTATATATTTTGTTAGGGTTTTGCGACAGCGAACTACCAAGCAATAGTAGATCAAATCAAACACATAAATCACACAATTTTGTTCCGGTTTTGACGATTTCTAATCCGAGGAAGAAATAACACAATATTATTCAACTAAAGAAGATACAAGAGTTACAATTACTCTCACCAAAAACCTATTTGTCTCTTAAGCCTCACCAGAAGATAATATGTTGTTTACGATGGAAAACTTTTAATGAAGTATTGTTTATCTTATCTCTCAAAGGAGGCTGTTACAATGATATATATATAGAGAGAAACCCTAGGTTGTAGTTTTGATACAATAACCATCTGATATATCCTAAAGAGAAAGTTGCACGCCGTACGATCTAACTTGGAGAATACGTTGGGCTCAAACATACCCACTTAGGATTGGCCCAAAATGCTGCAGCTGCACACTTGCTATCGACTGCCTTAAAGCGCTGTCAACTGCAATGCCCTAACCTAAGTCAAAGCTGTTGTTGCTTCTTCCGGTTGTTGTTGTTGCTCCTTCTTCCTCCAACAACACTTCGATCATCTTAGCGCTTCACCGTCTTCTCTTCACATCAAACCCAATATGCAAGACATAAACACAACAGATTTTCCCTTATCACTTAGTTAAACTTGAACTGAATATACTTCAATCATTGTTATCTAGTGTGTGTTCACCTCTCTTGCTAGCAATAGTGCCGTTTGAATCCCCGTTAGATTAGATGCATGTGGATTTGTCTTTAAGAACAATGCTAATTAAGCTTTTTAAGTGATTGCTTTCAAGAGTGAAGATTGAATTTTTGCTTCATTCTTAATTATCATACCTCTGATATAGGTCAAGTTCATTTCTTAATCTGTTTGACCATTCTTCCTTCTTCTCTGATAACATATATATCTATAATGTTTCAGCTGTTTTTAATCGTTAATCGATATAGGATGGTCACTTCATCATCAATGAAAGTGCACAAAACTGGGAGTCTGTAAAGGGTGTGTGCAATGTGGATCAAGCTACCCGGACAACCCCCTTTCAGTGGCTCTGTAATGCCAAAAGGAGGGAAAAAATCCTACAGTCGCAATGTGCATCAAGAATGCAATGTGCTTCGATTGCTGAAAACTTTCCTACTCTAACAGATGCTCTGAAAACCCTCTTAATCAAACTGCAGAAGAGGTTACAGACTCACCTGTTAGTTGGTTGTTTTTTCATTGAGATAAAACTGTGAGGCGAACAATCTTCCGGCGTTTCATTAATAAGTATTTAACGAAATAATCTCAAGAAAGAAAACCAGTTAGTTAATTGGTTGTTAGTTTATAGTATCATGCATAAATCCATGTGTTTCTTTAATTTTATCAATTGTGCACTTCAGTATATACACTACTAGTACTGAACTAATTATATCTAGGGATGGCAACTGGGCCGGGTCAACCGGCGACCCACCCGCGACCCGGCCCGCCAACCCGGCCCGCTTAGTTGCTAGGTGGGTTCGGGTCGAACCCGGTGAACAGTACCGGGTCGACCCGGATCGCAATTTACGTGAATTCGGCTCGCGAAACCCGGCCCACGAATCCGGCCCAACTCGCGAATTGGACCCGTGGGTTGACCCGCGGGTTTCGACCTGTTAGACCCGTACGGGTCGAACGTTCGACCCGTGACGGGTCGACCGTTGACCCGCGGGTCGAACGGTCGAAATTCCCGTTGCCGAGAGCCGATGCGCTCTGTCTGGGACAGAGCCGTTTGGAACGGCTCTTTGAGCCGTTGGGTGGGTTTTTTTTGTTTTTTTTTTGTTTTTCCCCACATATTTAGCCTATAAATATCCCCAAAAATTTCATAAAAAATCACACCACTCTCTTACTCTCTCTACTATTATACATCATTTGTAAAGAATTTTTGAACAATTGTAGTATTCATCAAACAAGTGTACAAGGAGGCATATACACGATCAAATTTCGGTCGTATCGGAATCAAAATTCAACGTCTTCAACGTCTTCAACTCTCTTCAACCCTCGTCAAATCTACTTCAAGCTCTTCTCAACTCTTCAATTGCGGAATCGGCAAAGCGCTCCTCCATCTTTTCAATTCTATTCTTATTTTAACGGTTTTTTTTATACGCGTATTTCACGGTGAACGGTATCAAAATATCTCTATCTCTCTCGTTAATTTTTTTTTTTTTGCGTTTTAGTTAAAATTATTGTTCGTTTTTTGAACTTCTCTATCTCAACCCTCTTGTTTTTTAGATTCTTTTTCTATAATTCACCGCTCCTACATTGTATATTTTTTTTACATACTTTAGCACATTACCACATTATGTCTAGATCACGCGGTAGCGGTCGTAGCGGACAAGATTCCTCCTCCTCTTCACGTATGCCACCAATTGTCCCAACTAGTGAGCCCGCCCAAGATTACATTGATCCTACTATGGAACAATGGGGTACACACGACGATGTTGTAGGCGACATACAATTAGAAAAAGAACAACAACAACAAACCGAAACTACACAACCCCGTAGTAGTAGGAAAAGTAGAAGAGAAACTAGTGATTGGCATAAGTTTTATGATTATGTCCCAGACGAACATACTCCGAGTATAGGTTTGAAAGTGTGTAAAACATGTAGTAAAACATACAAACTCAAGAGGGGTGACGGCACCGGTACAATTAGTAGGCACATCTAACATAATCATAAAGAACTTCTTGATCAAATACAAGGCCAACAAAAAACAAACCCTAGGACCGGTCAAGTTGATAGCCACCCTTATGATCCCGAACTTGTTCGTCGGGAAATGGCCCAATTAGTCATATAGGAAGAGTTACCATTTTCTTATCCCGAGAGTAGGAACTTGGAAAATTTTAATCAAACGGCCTTAAACCCTCATTTTAAAAGAATTCCGAGAAATACTTGCAAATCGGATTGTTTTAAAGTGTACATGGAAATGAAGGACGCTTTGATTGCAATTTTATGGAGTTTAACTTGTAGGGTTAGTTTAACTTCGGATTGTTGGACGGGTGTTAATAATATTCCAACGATGGGAATAACCTGTCATTGGATCGACAATAATTGGATTCTTCAAAAAAGAATTATATCACTTGCAGCGTTGCCGTATCCCCATAGTGGCGCTGAAATAGCAAACCATCTTATAGAAATTTGTGATGTTTTTCATATTCGCGATAAAATTATGGCTATTAGTTTTGATAATGCATCTAACAACAATGTAGCAATTACTACTTTAAAATCTGTATTAAACCCTCCATCTGACAATATTTTTCATGTTAGATATGCATGTCATATTATAAATTTATGTGTTCAAGATGCATTAAGAATAGCTGATCCATATATAGTTAAAATTAGAAATTGTGTAAATTTCATTGCATTAAGTCCAAGCATTTTACAAGAATGGAAAGCTTGGTGTAGGGTTAGAAATGTTCCTTTTAGAAAATTTCCAAAGGATGTTAGACACCGATGAAATTCTACTTTTAATTTACTAAATGTTGTCACCGATTATAAAGCAGTTGTAAATGATTTTTGTATCGTAAAAAATATGGCTAATTTTGAAATGACTCCCCCCGATTGGTTTTTTGCCGAATCTTTATTGAAATTTTTAGAACCTTTTAAAACCGCAACTTTAAAATTTTCAAAAACATATGAATCTAGTTCTAGTAGCATTTTTATTGAATTAGTTAGCATGATGCAAACATTTAACGAAATGTTAAATGATACCCATATTAGTGAGATTGTAAAACCTGCATTTCAAAAATTTTTGAAGTATTATTTTCCTCCTCCTATGTTGATTTGTGTTGCTACTGTTATGGATCCTCGTATCAAATTAGAAGGTACGAAGAATTTGATAGAAATGTTTTTTTGGATATTTAGAGGTAAATGTAGAATTAACAATTGATTGCGCTACTTTTTTAGTTCAGTTTGAATCTACGTTAAATAACTTGTATGATTATTATGATAGACGTTTTGCTTCTAGTAGTACAACTTCTGTAGTTAGTTCTTCTTTTGGTAGTTCTAAAGGTAAGGGTAAAAGTAGAATTGGTGATAGAACATTTAGTTTACTTGAACAAATTCAATCTAAAAAACCTAGGACTAATCAACCAAATGAATTAAATTGGTATAACCAACAAGATTCTGAGCCTTTTACTTCTCCACTAGATATTTTACAATGGTGGAAAGAACATGAACACACTTTTAGTATTCTGTCAATTATGGCTAAAGATTTACTAACTCCTCCTGTCTCTACAGTTGCTTCTGAGAGTGCATTTTCTACAAGTGGCAGGGTTCTATCTGATTACAGGAATCGGTTGAAGCCCGAGGCGTTAGAGATGCTCGTTTGTACAGAAGACTGGCTGAAGGCTGAAGATAGGATGCAAAGGAAAGCACTATCAAGTTCCACAAGTGGGAGCAACTCGCCCGAAGAACAACAACAACAACAACAACAACAACAATAGCTTTGCTTGTTATGTCAAATCAGAAAACTTGTACTCAATTAAAATTGTATATAACAAATATGTTATTGTATAAACCTTATTTGTGAATTGAATTCTTCATTTCGTTATAAATTGTTAAAATTGTATAACTTAAATTCATATGAATAATATTTCAAAATTTGTTGTCAATTTCACTCTTTTAATCTTATTATTATTATTACGATTTTTATTGTTTATTAGTATTATTACTTACTTAGTATTATAATTATAATTATTATTTTAATTTAAGCTACAAAAAAAAAAAAAGATATTATTAAACGTGCCAACCCGCGGGTCGATCCGGCCCAACCCGGGTTGAACCCTAAAGGGTTCACGGGTTGGGCGGGCCACCCAAACGAAACATCAACCCGGCCCGGCCCGGATAAGAGTGCAACCCGGCCCGGCCCGGCCCGGCTAAGTGTACATGCCAACCCATACGGGTTGGGTCCGGCCCGGCCCACTCGACCCGTTCGCCACCCCTAATTATACCACGTATTAAAAAATACATAAAATGAGATATATAGATTGCAACTTCAAGAACTTATTCAAGATTAAATTATGACAACAAACTTATCACATGAATTTACAAAATGGTTATATATCCACACATAATCAAGTTGGCTAGCTTCGAAAGAGGGCTATGAAGGCAATTTTCCCACAATTTTAAAACTTTGCCACATGCATATGAAAAATATTAATAATTGATGACCTTGCTGCTTTCAAAAGAAACTTATGAGAGTATAAGAGTGTGAATATTCCAAAGAATAATAGATCAATAATCATTTAGATACTATATATATGGCTAGGCTAGCTTAATCAGTGAGGAATAATGAATCCATATTATTTGAAGGAAGAGTAATCTGTAAATATACTCTATTTGGATCATCAAAAAAGGGAAATGTGTGGGGTAGTGGTACCTTACCTTCTCATAATAGAGAAGAAAAAATTGAAGCTAATCATTTAGATGCTTTCTGTTGCTATTTTCCAACTCATACAATACAAAGAGCTAGGAATGAAGACTTTTTCCATGCTGAAATGGCATAGGAAACAGAATAATAGAGGAAAGATAGTCTTGACATGCATTATGCAATTTAATTAAATAATTCTGGGAATTAATGATTTGATTATTGCCCTACTAATCACCCACTCCTGCACTAAAAGAAAATACTATAACAGTGGAGATAGACCAACTCTGCACCAAACCCTGTTTTCTTTCATTCTCTTTCTTTGTGGTGCTAGATACTTGTTTTGATAGATGCTAACCTCTCAACAACTCTGGACAAGTGTTTCTGAACCACCACTCTATTTAAGATAATTAATCAACAGCATACCATGCTATTAAAGAGAAAAATCAGCACAATCAATTGCTTCATAACTGAAACGATTCTAAATTGATATGTTGTTATGTAATTATCATTTATTTCCATTTAGAATCCTAGAATTGTGGATCGTAGCTATAATTGTGGATCTGAGCTTTATTTCCATTTTAGAATCCTATAATTGTGAATCTGAGCTATATGGAATTCCTGTATAAATGTATGCTCTTGTACGATGGTTGAATCAAGAAAATTTCTTCACAAACATATCAATTTCTTTTTCACATGCATGACTTGTGATCATGCTGATCGATATAGCTCTTTCCTGAATTTTTTTTTCGAACTTTTACTGAATTGACAGGATTTTTTTTTTTCTCTCTATAATATTTGAACCTCAGCGAATTATTATTCCACAAGGCCGAATTTGTGATCATGCTTCCATTTCATGTCATTGTAATGGAATCCTAGTCCAGCTTAATTAATTGATGTATATTGGCATCCAACCACTCACTTCATATAAACAAACTCTTGCCACCACTTTCCAAATGCTTAATTATTTTTCAGAAATTAATTATGTGCATTGTAATATTCACATTTTATATCTGGTAAAAACAAATCTGACAGTTTTATTTACGTGCATTGCATGTGTTAAAGCGCCTGAGTTTTGTATAGCTCGACAGTGAGAGTGGAGTGGTCCTTGTAGATACTAAACAATTCCTTGTCAATTATATCCTACTCATTGGTTGGAATACTTTGTCATGGCAAAGCTTAGCCGGACATCCAAATATATGTCTATTCTCGGTTAAAATGTTGAATAATTAACCTCGTCGAAATTTGCCCATATATATGCCAATTGCACACTGTCCATATTCACATCGATAAATAATTCATTTTGAGTAGCTAAATATCTATTCTACTCTAAAAAGTTCGAGTTATGTACCCCCTTAACCATCAAACTCTGTTCAAACAGTATTTGGGTAAGGATTTTGTGTATAATTTGAAGGCTAAATTTTAAAAAAAACTACACTGAATTTTGAGTCATTTTAAAAAAACCGTAATAAGTTTTTCTTATTTAAAAAAACCGCACAAAAGTTTAAAGAAAACACACACTAACAGAGTTAGGGTAAGGATTAGGGTTAGGGTTAGGGTTAGGGTTAGTTTCTGGGGTTTATTTAAACATCTGATTAGTTAAGTGATATTTTTTTAAACACAAATAAAAGATGAATGTGGTTTTTTAAAACTTAGCCTAACGGAAATCTAACTCCGTTAAAGTGGATTTTTTTAAACTATAGTTTTGTACGGTTTTTTATATAAAAAATAACTTAGTCCGGTTTTTTTTAAATGACCATGTTAGATGATAGATTAGTTTAGTCTCACATTGAATAATGTATTGGTTTAGTATTCTCTTCTCTTCTATATATAGGAGACATATTGTACTCAGTTTAATTAATCAATCAATAAAAGAATATTTTCCTATTTCTAAATCTAACATGGTATTAGAACCTATCGTCCTATAAGGCCTACACTAATTTTATCCTCGTCGTCTAGGTGGAGTGGCTCTCGTGTTCATCGGAATCACTCCACCTCCCGACATTTCTTTTCCTCTCCTTATCTTGAACAAAACCCTAATCTCCCCCCAAACCCTAAATCTCCAAAACACTAGCCACCTCTCTCTCTCTCATGATCAAATCTCCATATCCCATTTCTCTCTTCCCGTCAATTTATCCCGCCCAAAACCCCAAGACACATTACTGGTCGTCATCTCCGGCGAGCCTCCTCATCTTCGGCGACCCCCACCTTGTCGCCACACTCCCGGCGATGTCGCCTCCGTCGACGCCCAGCACCAACCCCCCAATCCCGCATCCTCTCTTCCTCTGGTTCTCGTCGACAGCAGCCACCCCCACTGCAGATCGACGCCCTTTCCCTGTTCTGTCGTGCCGCCGCTTCCAGTCGCGCCGCTCACTTGACGCCGTGCCGCCGTCAGCCAGTGACGTCACGACCCCTGCTATCGTGCCTTGGCTCTTTGCTGCTGCATGCCATTACTAGTCTCTCTCTTTGCTGTTTTGTGAAGATGAAGGATTGATTTGGGTGTGCTTCTACATGTTATCAGCATCTACATGTAAAAAAAATAATAATAATAAAATAAAATTTAAAAAAAAAAAACCTTACAGGTTCTTGTGTGTAACACCCCCGATAATTTCAAAAAGTATAGTATATATGTATATATAATATATATGGGATCGTTATAAAATGGTGCTGTTGATGATGCATGTATGGATTAAAATATAAATGGATTTGAATGGAATGAATGGTTGATGGGGGGCCCACCGTTGAATGCTTCTTATGTGCTTTGGCTGTTGAAGAAGTAAGTGCTTTGACTTGGTCAAAGCTGGGCTCACCCGTGCATTTGAGTACACACGGAAATAAAGGTAATGAGTAAAAAGATATAGTCCCATATCGTTAATCACAAGAATAAAAAAATAATATATAAATACAATTGCCGATGATCAAGAGTCACCAATTCGGTTAACCACCTTTTGAGAGGCCAAATTGTCTGTCTTCTAAATTGTATAAAATTGTCTGAGCTAGGGGCAGGGGCGTTACATTGTGCTTCTACATCTAGATGGTCAACTTACTCAACCAGTATTCCAAACTCTTGTTGTTGTTGGTTGAACCAACTTGAGTTTGAGAGGGGGTGTTAGATGATAGATTAGTTTAATCCCACATTGAATAATGTATTGGTTTAGTATTCTCTTCTCTTCTATATATAGGAGATATATTATACTCAGTTTAATTAATCAATCAATAAAAGAATGTTTTGCTATCCCTAAATCTAACAGACCCAAAGTTCAGTGGGTTTTTTTAAAATATAGCCATAATTTGAACTCTCATATCTTCCTCTTTCTTTTTCTTGTATATCTAATAGTAGGTCAAATCAATTGCAATATATTTGCAATTAGCTCTCATCTACATTTCTATCAATAATCTAATAGTAGGTGAGTCAGATGCCATTTTTTGAACATATAATACTTCAAGATGCTCATCAAATAACATATCTAATTAGTTGCTCAACCTTTTCGACTCAACCCAATTTTAGTTAAGTATTTATAATTTGGTATCACTCATATTTCCGATTGTAATGTTATCCCAAGGTAGCCAACATATCGGGTTGGTTAGCATCCCTACCAAAAAATTTCTGACTTCGTTCCTGATAGGACTGATTTGATGTATAAGTTCAGCCCGAGCTAGTGCACAGTCCTAGTCGGCCACAGTCGGCCAGTTTAGTTTTGTTAAAAGTTTGTAAAGATTCTTCTTGTTTCTTAATTTCTTCATAGCATTTAATAGAACAATGACAATGTCATTTTTAATATATATAAAAAAAAATTATATCTTCATAGCATAATGCTACAGCTTTTATTATCCCGCTATATTTGATAATGAAGAAATAATTCTCGAAAAACATAATTTATCGTGCAAATGTCTCACTTTTAAATACCATATTGCTGATATAATAAGACACAAATTGACAACTCATTTAGGGCTCGTACTCTCTGGTTTCCAGCACGGGTCAAATTGCATTAGAATTTAGAAACTTTGGATACCTCCAAAATTTGAAAACAATGATAACAAGTATTTTCCTCCTTTTTTTTGGGAAAATTGCAAGCAAATTAAACTACTTCAATTCACTCAAATGGGTCCCCCATTAAGAATGCAAATGGGTAGCGGTAAGAAGCGGATATGAGTGTAATCCATGTCCATACATTAACCAGATATATTTTTACAAATACGATGTAGTCTTAATAAACATATATATTTTTAAAGTACAATTCCTCGAAGCAGGGATCTCTTTGTATTAGTTATGCATGAACAATACATATTTTAATAATTTTTTTAAAAAATAGAAACTCTGACATAGTAAGAACTCGAAGTTGAAACCTCATCAATATTAGAGAAGTACGTGCATCACATGCGTTGGTTGATAGATTGATAAATGACATTAAGACCTTCTCCCATCATATTATTAGAGATTAGAGATATATACGAATGTCTGTATTCTGTCAAAATATGAATACGAAATTAGATATGTAAAAATTTATCCATATTAGTTTGGCTCCTACATCTTGAGTGACTTCTGGATTCATTGTGTACATGTGAACGGAAACTTCTGCATCAAAAGTAGGCTATATTTAAAAAAATCTAATGAACTTTGTGTCATTTTAAAAAAACCGCACTAATTTTTTTTTATAAAAAAACTATACAAAACTATAGTTTAAAAAAACTCACTATAAAGAAGTTAGCTTTCCCGTTAGGCTAAGTTTTAAAAAACCACATTCGTCTTTCGTTTGTGTTTAAAAAAAATATCAACTCAGGTGTTTAAATAAACCTCCATCAACTAATCTTAATCTTAATCCTTATCCTAATCTTGTTTGTGTGTTTTTTTTTTAAACTTTTGTACGGTTTTTTTAAAATTGACCAAAGTATAGTGGATTTAAAAAAAAAATTAGCCTCAAAAGTACCCAATTGATTTTTAGATTGGATTTGGACACGTGACGGATAAAATTACTACAATCTTTAGACTCTGAGACCATGTAATCGGGTTGGAAACAGACATATACGAATACATTCAGATTGGATCAAAATACGAATGTTCATTTTACAGATGTTCATTCGGGTTGGAAACAGACATATACAGATGTTCATTTTAATCAAAATACGAATACATTCAGATTGGATCAGACAGGAATTAATACATGATATGATGTGAACAAAACTACTGCCTCAAAAGTGGTGCCCAATTGGACTACTGGATCGGATTGATTTGAAACCCGACTCATTTTGGCAGCTGGATTACTCAGACGACCACTTTAAAGCCGCGTTTCGTGCGGTGGTAGTACAAATAAACGATGTATGGGTGTTGCCACGTGGACAAGTCAGAGTTCTGGAAATTGTCGAGTCTGACCAGCCTGTCGGATTTGGACCCCACATTGCAAATTTAAACGCACAACTGCATAGAGAACATTGAGATCAACATAGGTGCAAATCGCAAAGCACGATTTCAACATTTTACTAATCCAAGGGGTGATAATGACCCTCGTAGTAGTTTTATATGCGGGCTGTTACGTGGGATTTTTGTGGTCTTGCTTTTGCCAGCAGAGGATGTCCTTTCCTGACACGACTGGATTATTGCAAATCCCGCGCATATCTAAGTCAAATATTATCACATGCAATGTCCAAAATACCCTTCGCCAAACACTGAAGTTAGTAATAACGATTAATTGCAATCTAATTGCATACAATGCATGATGCATATGTTAGTGCAGAATATACAAGGCCGGCCCCCAACTTGAGACGGTCACTTCAAACCCCCCAAATTTTTTACACTTTTAGGATTTTCAAATTTGTATTTGTAATGTAAATATAAACACGTATTTTGTACGTAAAATAAATTATATTGTAATTAGGGATCCCTAAAAATAATTATTTGAGTCTTTCGCATTGGGTCCCTGGGAACTCAGGGTCGGTCCTGAGAATATGGAAACATAGATGTACGAAGACGTAGAATATATACGAGTTTTTCTCACTATATACAGACTACTCCATATTACAATTGATAATCGATACATTATACATTAGTTAAAACTCTCATTGTACTTACTATATTACTATCGATAATTGATACATGATACATTAGAGCATCTGTAGTCGTTGAAGAGAAAAATATACATATATGGATAAATAGAAATAGGAATCGAAGTTTTGTTGCAGTCGTTAAAAAGCTATTTGGAGCGACGACACTCGAAGTGCTGTCGGAGGAATTAAAATTCGTCCTCGAAGCGCAAATAAAAATTACAAAAATTACAAAAATATTTTAGAAATCAAGAAAAATTACAAAAACATTCTAGAAATTGCAAAAAAAAATTACAAAATTGCAAAAATATTTAAAAAATTGCAAAAAAAAATAAAATTGCAAAAAAGTCCGGACGGCACATCATGTGCCGTCCGATAAAAGGGGGCAAGGGAAGTGCCGTCCGAGGGTTTGTGGGCTTTTTGGGGGTTTTTTAATTGGAAAAATAATTTTTTTTTCCAAGCGCCAAGTGCCGTCGGACGATAAAAAAATTAGTTTTTTTTTGGGACGGCACTTCATGTGCTGTCTCTCAAATATAAATAAATCTCAAACCTATTCTCATTTATAGCAGTCGACTGTAGCGAAATATGGATAATATGCATATTTGGCCAATGACTGCAGCGTCGTTTTGAGCCAAATATGCATATTATGTATATTTAGCAAACGACTACAGATGCTCTTAGCGATACTATTACAGATAGACTGGGATTACAGAGAGAAAGAGAGAGAGAGAGAGAGAGAGAGAGAGGAAGGATGTTTCAGTCTTGTATAGTAATATTAATAGCAGGGCCGGCCCTCACCTTGAGGCCGGTGAGGCGGCCGCCTTGGGCCCCCGATTTTTTTGCAATTTTAGGAGCCCCAAATTTGTATTTCCCTTATAAATATAGAGATGTATTTTACACGTAAAAAATATATATTATTATTAGGGCCCCCCAAAAAAATATTTGGGCCTTTTGCCTCGGACCCCTTGAAACTCACAGCCTGCCCTGATTAATTGACATACGGAAAATTATTGACAGACGGCCCTAATCAATTTTCCATCTGTCAATTTTTAAGTTTTTGGGGGTTTCCTACATATTTTTTACGCAATGTGGTAAAATAATACATAGTGCTAAATTTAGAATATGTGGGGTCTATGTATTAATGTTGATATGTAATGAGGATGAACAAAGTTCTCGTGATCCCACTTTTCAATTCTTTATTTGCAGTATTTATGGGCAGGAGCGGAGCTACATTAAGTCGATCGTGAGGAGACATCCCTTTTCTTTAGCTCAATTTGTAGATATCAAGTATATATAATGAACGTATTTTTATGAGTTAGTTTAATTCAATTGATTCCGTGCTTTTCCTTTAGCTGAGAGTTTTGAATTTGATCGAAATTTGAATCCCCACCACTCCCCAAGAGTATAATAAATTTGTAATAGAGCTGGAATTTACGCATAAGAGCATCTGCAGTCATTGAATACCAAAATTTGAATATTTGACATATAAAATTAGAAAGTTTTGATTTATGCAGCAGTTGTTCAAACCCAAATTTTGGGTTTTTAAACTTAAAAATTGGCAGACGGAAAATTATTCTTCGTCGCTCGAAAAAAAAAAAATTTAAAAACCGGACGGAAAAATACGGAAATATACCCATAATGAGATGTATAGGCCTAGTTCTATAAATATTTATTTTCAAATTGGCCATTTTTATTTTTTTTCAATGATGGGCGGGAGATGATTTTCCGTCTGATCATTTTTTTTAAAATAAAAATAATCAGATGGGAAATCATTTCATGTCTGATATATTAAAAAGAAAAAAATTAACAAGACAAAAGTTAATCTTTAGGCGCTTTGAACGGACGAAATACCATGTTTCGTCGACTGTATTTTTCAAAATCTATTTCGTGTGCCAAATATAGCAGACCGCTCTTCATCCCTAAAAAAATGTGTTTATAGCCAACAACTGCAGCACAAAAAAATCCAAATTTTGAAAATTTTCATGGCAAAATAGCCAAGGACTTCTGCAGATGCTCTAAATGAGTCATAATAAAGAAATTCTTTTAAACTTAATTTTTTAAATTTAATAATAAATTTTAATTTTTATATAGGGGAGAGATAATTACTATTGAAAATACGAACGATAATTAACGGATATTTTTCTTTTTCAAGCACATTTTTATTTTGAACATCCATTTGGCAAAGTTTTTATTATTATTATTATACCGAATTTAAGATTCCAACTTGTTAACATACATACGAAAAATAATCCTCCACAAAGGCCTGGACAACTCTGATTCCAATGTATATTATGTTGGCATACGCTTAGTGGATTGCTCAATGGCTTTACTTACTCCCCCGCATTGTAGCTTTGATTACATATACATCTCTCACGAACATCAAAATCAGTGGGTCCCTTGACCTTAACTCCCAAAATAAACATTTTGAATGCGGGTAAGAGCATCCACAGTCGTTTGCAATATTTGTCAATTTCTTATTTTTTTAAAAACGAACTCCTGCAGCTGTTTGTTATGTTGTTATTTTTTGGCAAAATCATCACAATTGCTTCTAATATTTAATAAACGAATTGACGATTCTCAAAATATAGGAGACGAAACATGTTGTTCCGTCCCTTTTTTCCTTCTTCTTTTTTTAATGTGATCAGACAAAACAAGTTGTTTCGTCTAACCTATTTTTATTATTAATTTTTTTTATAAAAATGATCAGACGGTACATGTTGTACCATATGGGAAAAAAAAAACTGAAAATGCCTCAAACGAGACATGTTGTCTCGTCCCATGCCAAAATGGCTTGGACGGGACAACATGTCCCGTCCTAGAATCCAGGGGACATACACTTAGGGTTAATTTACTAATTAATCCCTTTCTATCCTAATTAATTACCTATGCATTAATTTAATAATCTAATACTACTACTAATTACTAACTTACTTATACTAATGTAGTATTAAGATTAAAAATATTAAGAAATTAAAGTGAGACGGGACATGTTGTCTCGTCCGCTTAAAAAAAAAAGAAAAATTATAGCAAAGCACCGTTGCAGACAAATTCTCAATTTGCTATTTTCAATTGCCATTTTGCCATATTTTTTTAGCAAATGATTGTGAATGCTCTAACGGGTCTAATCCATGAAAATGAACCCTTTTTACACATTTTCACAAACACATAAGAGTTATTGGGTCCCCGGACCTTGACTCCGACTCGATAACCAATAAAAATGAAGAAAGACTACACTTACATTAGCTTCTATCCTAAATATACATCAACAGCTAAGAGCATTTCACAACGTTTTTTTTATAATTATGGTAAAATGACAAAATGAAAAATAGCAAATATCAAGTTTGTGCGTAATGATGGTTTGCTAAAATTTTGGAAAATAATAATAAAGATTATTGGACGGATTCCGTCCTAGAGGTTTTTGTAATTTTTATTAAAATTAAAATAGTATTAGTTATTAAATAATCATTAGCTAATTAATTAGTAATTAAAATAATACCAACTCATTATTAAATTAAACATAAAAGTAATTAGTGCCTTAAATTGATGGGTTAAAATTTGGTGATGGTGACATCCACTCAAATGACATGTTGTTCCGTTTATCACATTTTCATGTTATCCCGTCCGATGCCTATTTATAAATTATTTTTTTTGTTTTGGAGGGAACATATTCTGTCCGATACTCTTTTAATGATTTAAAAAAAAAAATACAAGACAAGACAACTTGATTCGTCCGATTCTATATATATAAAAAAATGGAATAATATATTCTGCCATCTATAATTTGAGAATGAGAAAAAATTTCCCAAATATGAGATGCCGTTGTAGCAACTTTGTCAAAAATGACAAAATATCAAACCTATATGGATGTTGTTTGGCAAAAAATATGATAAAATAGCAAACATAGCAAAACGTTGTGGATGCTCTAAAGGACAAAATTTAGATAATATTTTAATTATTTTTTGTTTGACTTTTAACTGCTAGAGATTTATCTTTTAATGGTTAATGTATATTTTGGATAAAAGTTTTTTTGATGTATCGGATAGAGCCAAAAGGCTCCAGCCATCAAAAATATATTAATCAATAATAATAGAATACAAATAAATAGTCGAAGGCTTTACAAGATGTAAAACAATAAAAAGCGAGCAATAAATAAACAAACTAAGGCTATGAACTAAAAATACAGATAAGAGCGCTACAGCCAACTCCCTCGCCAAAACAAGATAGAGAAATCAACCCTCCCCCAACGAGGGCATCCCAATCCGCTAGCAGTCCAATGAAAACTCTAGCAGCATAACAGCGGCGACGCGCAGCCGAAATGAAGGGAATCAGCGAGAAGGCAAGACTCAACTGTGCAGAGACTGGTGGACCGACGCAGAAGCCGTTTTCCTCGCTAGAATGCGAGCACTCACACGAGTAGGCAAATGCAGAGAGACGTTCTTTTTAAAACGCCGCTTGACGGGGGGAGGGGCATCCCTCGCCGAAGAGGGCGAAAAAATCGCAACGACCGGAGTAGAGGCTTCGACTTTGATAGAATACGGCGGGGAAACGCAACAACTGAGAGCGTCCGAAGTGACAGGAGGGAGATAAGGAACATCAGAACTCGGAGAAATCTTACGGGAGAGGGAGAGGGAGAGGAAGAGATGTTTAAAAGCTGACAAGAGCTGATAGAGTCCCGAGAGAACCCCTAAACGTTGATACCAAGAGAATAAGCATCCTGGGAAATGAAAAGAGCACGTAGCTAGTTGGGGAGAAGAAACCTTAATAACACACGGATAGTTAAAATAAAGAGAAGAAAACTTAGTTTCGACCAAAGTCCTATCAGGATAAAAGTTGATGTATATGCAGCATTTGCATATAAAAATATAAGCCTTTCAAACATCTATGCTCCCTTTTATTCTCTTTATTTATTTATTTATTGGGCTATCTTTTATTGCAAACGCAATGACGGGTTATATATTTTGTCTTAATCTATCATTGAGGTTGACGGATTAAATGGTACGCATGTTCAGAACTGCTACAATAGCGTTTGCAACGGAAAAAACCTCTTATTTATCAGCAAGTCTTCCCTTTCATTTTGGAGGACCGCAAAAACATTCAACTAAACAAGGGTCCTTAAAATTTCCCTTGAATTCCCCGACAAGTCAAAAGACTCAAGGGCAATACCGTAATTCCCCTCCCTACCCCAGATCGTAATAAGAAGCTAGTGCGATACCCATATAGTAACGTTGATTTTAATTAATTATTATCTAATCCCTATCTTAATTAAAGAAGACCCACTTAATTAACCACTCTAATAATCCACACACATTTCGCGTTCTTTTAACCCCCTGTTTCTTTCTCCCTCTCCGTAACCAAAAGCTCTCTCCTTTTTTAGAGAGAGAGAGAGAGAGAGAGAGCTCAAGAACTCAGCTTTAATGGCGAAATCCAAACCCAAGCACCTCTCCTACATCTCCGTTCCTTCCCCCATCAACATCCCCCTCCAATCCCTCCTCGTCTCCCCCAAGAAACGCAAGCGCTCCTCAAAGCTCTATCTTTCCTTCTTCTTCTTCTTTCTCCTCTTCCTCCTCGGCTTCCTCCTCATCGGATCCAAGAAGCTCGACCTCGTCAAAACCCCGTGCGATTCATCATCCGAGGCGGTGACCTCATCGTTTTTGCCAACCGATACGGTGGTGACGTCAGCTTTGGAGGGGTTTTGGGAGCAGCCGGTTGGGCTCGGGTACAGGCCGTGCTTGGGTTTTACGGGGGAGTATGCGTTGGGGAGTGAGGTGATGAGGAGGGATCGGAGGAAGTATCTGATGGTGGTGGTGTCGGGGGGGATGAACCAGCAGAGGAATCAGATCGTGGATGCGGTGGTGATTGCGAGGATTTTGGGGGCGGCGCTGGTGATGCCGATTCTGCAGGTCAATGTCATTTGGGGTGACGAAAGGTGAGAGCTTTTCTTGCTTTTTACTATAAATGGAAGTTCTTGTTTAGTGTTGATCATGAAGAACATAGTTTGGAAGTTCTTGTTGTGTTGATGAATCTTCTGAAACAGTTTCCTTTTTGGAAACTTTTGTTTTTGTTTGATTTTGGAGGGATATTTTTGTGTGGAAAGTTGATACTTTTTTTTGTTGCGATTTTTTAGTTGAAGTCCAAGATGCTATAATTTAAGAAGTTTGACTGGTTCTGAGTAATCTGCCTTCTTATGGTAATCTATTTGAGTTGCTATTAGTATCAAAAGGTATTTTAGATGTTTGCATGGGTTTTTATGGTAAGTGGTGTAGCTTAAGGTTTTATACAGTTTGGTATGATGCTTGTTTGGAGATCAGAGTTCTAGTATCTTTTGGTACAAGTTATCCATGTTAGGTAGCCAGATCATTGCTACTCCTATATCTTTAAGTTGAGTCTTCTGTAGGCAAAAATTGTTATATATAACCATTTCACATAGGCATGTATATTTGTATGGTAAGATACAATTGATCACTTTAGGAATATTCTGTGATTATCTTGTTGTATTTTGGAGAAAATCCATTTATTCTAGGCAGTCTTGCCAGGAATTGATTTGGTACCGACTAGTTGGGATTGATGTATGTTTAACTAATCTCTTGCCAAAGGCTAATAATGTTTGATGTGAGATACTTGTATTTGGAGTTTTCTGCTACCTTCCACTAATTTTAGATGAAATATAGTTGCTAAATCTCTTTTGTCGTTGCAGTATAAATTTTTGTTGATCTCTTGCTAAATTTTGTACTGGCAATAAAAGGGCTTATTGGATTATTTGTTATTTTCTTGAAAGGGACTTCACTATTTTATTGACAGTGTCCACATTGACATAGTCTCTGATTTTTGTTAATGGTGTTGGTTCTGCTTATTTTAATGATGGTGACATTTATTTGGAAAATATATTTTATCTGATACTGGGATTTTAGATATTCAGAACTTTTGCTACAACTGAGAAAAACAAAATTTCATTAGCTGCCAGTATTAATTTATTTCAAAATTGTATCGTTCGGCGCTAGAGTAATTGGCTGTAAAAAGGAAGATTGTTTGGATTATGATTCGTTCTTTGATTTGTTCGGAATGTTACCTAACTGTGTCCTTGTCTTGTTCGCTGGCAGTGAGTTCTCTGATATATTTGACTTGGAACATTTCAAAAGAGTACTTGCAGATGATGTTAGAGTGGTATCTTCTTTGCCGTCGACCCATCTGATGTCGAGGCCGGTGGAGGAGAAGCGAACACCTCTTCACGTGTCCCCTCGTTGGATCCGCACCAGATATTTGCGAAGAGTAAGTATTTTTACTGTTAGTATCAGACTTTTGTGATAAACTGTTTTTTTTGTGTGCTATTTTCGTAAAATTTTTTTTTATAAAAAATATCTTTAAAAAATCATTATGATGAAAATTTTAAATAAATAGCTATTAGAGCATGAAGTTGAACTGCGGGTGTAAGTTTTTAAACTTGAACTGCTGGTGTGATGTCGAAATTTCTGTTGGTTATTGCTCATCTTGTCTGTGTACTTCCTGAATGATTGTTCAAGAAGGAGAAAACTTCACAACTAAATTGTAGGGATTTTGTTTACAATTTTCTAATGAATTCCCGAATTCGGAAAACAAATAATAGTTATTCTAACAACTATCTGCTCAAAATTATATCCTAATAGTGTACTGAATATTTTGAATATATACTTAGACTCTTGCTTAAAAGACTCTAACACCGGAACTGAAAGATGTGAATTTTCAAGTATAATTTTGTTGGTAAAAAACACTTAAGACTGATATTTTTTGATCTCTTCTGCAGCTTAACAAGGAAGGAGTTCTACTTCTCCGCGGTTTAGACTCCAGACTCTCAAAGGATCTCCCTCCTGATCTTCAGAAGCTCAGATGCAAGGTAATAACGAGTTTCCCAACACAAAAGTGAAATTATTTTCTCTAATGCACTCCACATATCCCAACAAAAAAATTTTTAAAAAAATTGTTTAATCCTTCGAACTCATAATTCTCAATGACATCGTGTAGGTTGCATTTCAAGCTTTGAAGTTCTCCGCCCCTATTCAGAAGTTAGGTGAGATGCTTGCAGCAAGAATGAGAAGCAAGGGCCCATTCCTTGCACTTCACTTAAGAATGGAAAAAGATGTTTGGGTGAGAACAGGTTGCCTTCCCGGGTTTAGCCACGAGTCCGACGAAATCATCCACGAAGAGAGGAAGCTCAGACCAGAGCTCCTCACTGCAAGGTCCAACATGACCTATCACGAGCGCAAACTTGCTGGACTCTGCCCTTTGAATGCAATAGAAGTCACCAGGTATTCACTTAACTCTGTCTTATCAAAAGAGAAGTCTTGCCGTCCCGTTTTTCTGCGTTATGCTTTCCATCAACCCTGATTATTAAATGCTTAATTAAAATTTTAAACTCTATAATGTAGGCTGTTGAAAGCACTTGAAGCGCCAAGAAATGCAAGGATCTACTGGGCCGGTGGAGAGCCATTTGGTGGTCCTGATGCTCTTCTACCGTTGACCAAAGATTACCCTAATTTCTACAACAAAGACAATCTATCGTTACCTGGAGAACTTGAGCCGTTTAAGAACAAGGCTTCTCTTCTTGCTGCCATCGACTACATAGTCTGTGAAAAGAGTGATGTCTTCATGCCTTCACATGGGGGAAACATGGGTCATATGATTCAGGGTCATAGAGCATTTCAAGGCCACAAAAAGTTCATAACCCCTAACAAGAGGCAGATGCTGCCATATTTTCTTGACACTTCTCTTTCGGAATCTGAGTTCAATAGGATCGTGAAGGAGCTTCACCAGGGCTCTCTGGGGCAGCCGGAGATTAGGAAGGCTGGCAGAGATGTTACAGCTTATCCTGTCCCCGAATGTATGTGCAATTCGACTGACACGAGAACAGTAATGTACAGGACTGGCTCAGCAAAAGGAGCATTCTTTTAATTTATACCAGCAGATCAAAATGGAGCAGGACCCAAGATCCAAATCTGATGCAGTGGAGGGTTTCCACGGTTGGATGAATGACAAAATTTTGGGGCGTGGGAGGAGTCCTATTGTAAATAGAGAGAAGGATTCATTTCCCTAGTGAACGATACACTGGAGGGAGAACTTGTTGGAGGCATATGCATCAGAAGATACAACTGCTGTTTTCTTATATCTTCTCGTATAAGAAGGTAGGATCATTCTTTTGTTAGATTCTTTTTTTTTGTCTGTATAATGTATCTATATTGTTGGGTTACTACTGTACATACAGACTTTTGCCTTTCTCGGAAAATAGTAAAGAGATTCAGTTAATTGTTGGCTTACATTCAAAACTGCAATTTGTTTCCCTCATTGTAGTTCTTGAAAGTTTTGTTTCCAAAACATTGTCAAATAAAAGCACACACTATCATTCAACCGCAAATGCTAGTGTTGCTGTATCTTCATTCAGTCTTCAGTCTTCGGTCTTCACATGTGAGATGTCGAAAGAATGGTTCCAGGTTGCTGATTGTACCAGCAACATGACTTAAAAGATCTCGAATGGAGTCAGAGGATAAGAGAAGCAGGTACAAATCAATCGAAGAGTTTGTACCTACTATTCTTAATAAGCAATGCTTTTAAATTTTATTTCTGTTATTAGCATTTTCTCTGAAATGCATATAATTAATACTAGTGTTATCCTGTACAAATTGGACAGACTAAAATAATTTTGAGGGACTCATAAAATTATATATTACTTAAAAATTTAAAAATACCTCTTAGCTATTTCAATCACAATATTATGAAAAGATGATAAATCTACAAATTAACTAATTCATACTTTCAAACCAACCAACATCATTCTATATATCTATTCATTTAAAAGAAATTACAAAAAATAGTCGAATAATTATCGAAATTTAGAGATGCTAAGAAAGTGACTTACAATCTTGTCTGATTTCTCCATTCTAAAGCTTGCTTGCAAATACTCATATTGTCTGCGAAGTTCCTCAATATTTGCCTCCAACTTTTCTATATTACTTCTTAGTTGTGTCTGTATAAAATGATCAAACTATAAAACACGCATATAATACTATAATTCACCAAAACTTTTTAAACAAAAAAAAATTATGTAGAAAAGATACCACTATCTGCATGTTTCCCTTCTGATTTCAACATATTCTGAAGCTACTCTTGCTTCAACACATTTTCATCTTCTCATTTCATCAACCATTTGATGGAAGTCCTTAGCTTTCTTATATATTCACTCATTTGTTCACTTTTACCCTAAAAAAATAAAAAATAATAAAATAGAATAATGATAAAATTGACCAAACTATTCAACTTTCATGCTTTTTACCATCATCTACAATCCATCATTCTTTGTAATTGTAATGATAATATTACTTAAAATGCAAAAATTCAAATGAAAACATATATCAATTAGAAGAAAAAAATCCTCATATGCAAGTCAATTCGTTCCAATTTCACACTTGATGATCCCCTTGCTTTTAATTCGAAACCTTACATTATTAGGTTTGCATCTGATCCCGAATCTCAAAACTTGACCAAATTATTGTAAAAAAAAGCAGAAAACTACTCAAACACAAACAAATTAAATATTACCTGAAAAAGGATATAAAAACTAAAACAACAATTCTAATTGATGAAAGATTGCTAAAATAATTATGAGAGAATGCTAAAAATAAATGAAAAGCTCAAGAACTTAACAAAAGTATTTTTTCATGAGAAATAATTATAAGAAGTAGTGAACACAATTACCATCAAATTGAAGAATAAAAGTTGATCTTCACGTAACCTGCATCTGGGTTAATTGTAGCGACGGCATGACATACATGCCTAATTGTCATCTCCGTAATCTCTGGGAGTACACATTGGAGAGAGTAGTGTAAATCAGTGAATAAACAAAAACAAACATATAATCACTTACAAACATATAATCACTTACATTACCTCTTACTTTCCGACAGTTTATTCTTCCTTCATCTCTTTGCCTTCCAAAATCTCAATTTCTACCATAGCTTCTAAAATATAATTTATTAGATCCGAAGAAACAAAGAATCAAGAACAGAACATTAGTAAGGATTTGGTCTGAAAATAACCAATCTTTATTTTTGAATCCATAATTAAGGTTTGTATTTTAAAATTTGAAGAATTGAAACGCCCTATTTAGAAATCAAGAGTAAAAGCGGGTGGTAAATTAGGGTTTCATGAATACAATATTACAAAACAAATTAGGAATTCAAAAACCCTAATTCATAGGAGAATTCTTACCGGCGGTGTCATCACCCATGGTAGGCCAGCGAGCGTCGACGGCGAGGATTTGGGCGGGTTGGCGAATGACGACTGCTGAGATTTGGTGGGGAGGAGGGTTAGCGGGATTTTGAGGAGGGGGAGTTGGGAGAGGAAAGATTTTTTTTTGCTTTTGTATTTGTTTTTGTATTTTATTTTGTTATGTAAGAAAATGTGGTGTGCACATGTTAAGGTAGGTGTGATTTTCTACTTTTGCTCTCCTTTCTCCATTTCTAAATGGAGAAAGGAGAGAGGGGTAGGCCTATTAGCTTAAGTTATAGTATAATATATAAATATAAATGCACGCTTTTATATATATATATATATATATATATATATATATATATATATATATATATATAGTCCCCTTCGGCTGCACACTACTTTTGGTGAGCACTCCGTGAGCACTCATGAAATAACGACCCTATGAAAAATTCGAACCGCTCATATTGTTCTATATGCCTATGATAGCCTAACAATAAAAAATCAAGTAATTTGAAGTTCATTTGCCCATCCATCATGCTGTTAGAATTTTCAGCCATACAATTTTGTGATGATGTAAATCATGAACAAATGAATTTCAAATTAATTGATATTTTATTGTTAGGGCTATCTTAGGTATATAGAACAATATGAGCGGTTCAGATTTGTCATAGGTGCTCTATTTCGTGAGTGCTCACCAAAGTAGTGTGCAACCGAAGATTTCTCTCTCTCTCTCTCTCTCTCTCTCTCTCTCTCTCTCTCTCTCTCTCTCTCTCTCTCTCTCTATATATATATATATATATAAAGATTTCGATATTGTACCTTATTTATATTAGTTATACATGTGCATTGTACGTGTTTGTTGGATTACAATACACGTGTTTATTTGGTTACAAATTAATATTTGTTTGGTGATACTCCCCCATTAAAATAGTAAAAATAAACATATCATCACAGATCCAATAATAATGTTAATGGGTATTGTAGTTGAACACTTTTTCCCTGCCCTTTTTAATGGGCATATACGAATAGACCTTTAGTTGAAGCTGAATGTTCCTATGAATGTAAAGATGACCTAATAAATACCATTCTTTTTCATTAATCATAAATTTGAGTAATAACTAATTGGGTCAGATTTCTACGCTCGTAACATCAAAATTAGCAGATAACTTTGTTTGGATCAGGACTTGAACATGAGTGGTCAG
This sequence comes from Hemerocallis citrina, assembly GCA_017893485.1. Taxonomy (NCBI): domain Eukaryota; kingdom Viridiplantae; phylum Streptophyta; class Magnoliopsida; order Asparagales; family Asphodelaceae; genus Hemerocallis; species Hemerocallis citrina. The sequence continues at coordinate 1,953,118 of CM030364.1, read as the reverse complement.
TTCAACCCATGTCCAAAATAAATGTTGAACACGTATCCTCTGAAACAAATCTTTTCATAAGGAAATCTTCGATCTAGACAGAAAAAGATAGAAAAATCTTAAGTAAAAGGGAAACTTACGATAGATGGTAGAGACGGCGGGGTCAAGGCGGGATCGACGACAGACGACGACGATGGAGGGTGGACACGGGCGGGATTGGGGCGGGGTGGATGGCGGGCGGCGGTAGGGACGGACAGGTGAGGAGATGTGGGTGAGTTTTGGGGTAGGGAGAGTTAGGGTTTATGGGTTTTGGAGAGATGTGGAAGAGGAAATGTTTTTTTTGGTGTTTTTTTAATTAATTCTGTTTTGGCAATTGGTGTGGACTGCACGTGTCAGTTTCTAATTTTGCTCTCCTTTCTCTATTTCAGAATAGAGAAGGGAGAGATGGAATAGGCCTCTTAGCTTGAGATATATATAAATAAATAAATATAAATAAGCCTATCCTATAAAGGAACAGATGACAGCTTCCATGCCCTGCCATTGCAATTGCAACAATATACTCGTTCATTCATGTTCTCACTGTGCATCATCATTCTATTCCATCTTCCCTGTGCAAAATGTTCTGGGCAAGCACTGATGAAGAAACACATGCATTGTGGGTTGTGGCCCTTGTGGGCCTTAGAGCAGGCTGAGTACCATGTTGTATGTATTACTAACCGCTGGCATTCGATTAGGACTTGACAGTGCTTCTCCTTTCTTTTCATTGCTTTTGGTGTTTTCGCTTGATTGCTGCTTGGAACCGCACCAGCCGTTTTAGTTGACCAACGCAAAAGTACTCATCAACGAACGAGGTCAGGGAGATGGCCCAATGCTGCTGTTCGAGCTCTGCTCATCAACAACCCTTATGAAGTTATGATGATATAGTAGTACATGTTTAGTACATACAAGTGGATTCTACAAAAAAATTAGTATATTAACCAAAGTGAAGTTTGTGAGATCCGGCTGTGATTTGCTTCTTCTACAGAATACTGATCACAAACATTGATGTCGAGAATGCTGAACGTAATGTAGTTTATGCTTTGGGTTGGATACAGTCTTAAATGTGATTTGTGAGCCCACTTACTAAAACGGGCTAAATCCAAGCCCAGTTCTTGTTAGGAAAAACATTGGCCCAAATGTTGGTACCAGATAGATCACATTCCTTATTTGCGGCCCTATACACCAACCTTTCGCCTTCAAACCAAGTGAAGGGCCGCTTGGTAATTTAACTCATTTGACCTTCTCATCTCATCTCATCGACCCAAAACCAGAATCTCAATTTCTTCACTGTAAGTATCAACCACCGCCACCCCCCCTCTCACTCATCAGATTCGGATCTATCTTAGTTTCTTCAATCGCATGTAATATGTTGAATGGATTCGATTTTGATCCGATCGTATCTGTAATTTTAGGGTTTCAATTAGTTCTTGTAATCTACTCGATTTCTGAAATGTTTGTTAATCGTCGTTATGATAGCCTGATTTTTTCAAAGAAACCCTAATTTGATTGGATAATGTTGATTTATTGATAAGAAATGGAGATTCTGTGAAGCTTAGAGCATCCACACTCCTTTGCTAAAATGGCAAAATGGAAAAAAAAAAAAAAAAAGCAAACGAGCGCTGCACTCGCTTGCTATTTTGCCAAAAAATGAGAATGGTGCTACAGTGCCTTCTCATATTTGAAAAACGAATTGAGAACCCAATTTTTTTTAATAAAATGGGTCCGGACGGCACAAGATGCACCGTCCCATAATTTTTTTTAAAAAAAAAGGGTCGGACGGAACATGTTCCGTCCAAAAAAATAAAAAAAACTAAAAATGGGATTGGATGGGACATGTTGTCCCGTCTGAAACCAAAATTTCTCAAACGGGACATGTACCAACAAACAAAGCACTAACGGGGTTTAGTGTTAATTAAATTTGATTTTTTTAATTTAATCATATTTTAGTATTAATTTAGTAGTTAATTAATACACTAATAACTATTTAAAAACTAATACCATTTTAATCTTTTAAAAAATTACGAAAAAACCTCTCGGACGGAACGACATGTTCCATCCGATTTTCTTTTTTTCTCTCAAAATTTGGCAAACAACGAGTACAAGGAAACACTCGTTTTCTATTTCTCATTTTTTCATTTTGCTATAATATAGCAATAACGAGTGTGGATGCTCTTAGGAATAAGAGAGATCTAGTTTCTGTGTTAGTGTTATCAGCAATTATACGATTATTAGTCTGAAGTAGATTAGTGAATCTTGTAGAAAGATGAAGAAATTGATTCATTTTAGCCGTGGAGTTTCAAAATTAGAGAGATGGATAGCTTAAGGGGTTTAGAATAGTAGGATTTAGCAAAACTAGGAGAAATGACGAGAGTGCAGCTTGCATTGAGGACCAAGAATTACCAAGGAGGAACCATTTTTGTTATTTAAGATGGCTCGTTCACCAAGACGGGAAAATTGAGGAGGATGTGACACATATAATTAAAACTTGCTAGTTGAAATAGAGAAATGCATTGGGATTACTTTCGATCGGAGGATACCTTTGAAGTTGAAGGAAATTTTTTATTGAATAGCTATACGACCGACCCTGCTTTATGGATCAGAGTGTTGGGTGGTTAAGATATAACTCAATAAGATGAGTGCAGCCGAAATGAGTTTGCTAAGGTGGATGAGTGGAAATACACTAAAAAACAAAAACAAAAATTATTGCTTCCAGAAAAAGTAGATTGCCTCAGTTTAAGAGAGTGCGAGAGAACCGATTGAGGTGATTTGGACACCTACAACGCAAACAAATCTTTGCACCATTTAGGAAAATTGATCCAGTGGAAGTTAGGGGAGCAAAAAGGGGTAAGGGGCAGATCGAAACGAACATGGGTTGAAGCTATCAATAGGGCTTTAAAAAGCATTAATTTGACAAATGAGGTGACCTTCAGAAGAGTTGAATGGAGGAGAGGGATTCATGTAGCCGACCCCAAAATTTTGGGATAAAGGCTCTGTAGTTGTTGTTGATGTTGTTGTTTAGTCGAAATTTTGGGAGTATGATAGAATAATTTGTTGGGCAGTAACTTGATATACAATATCGAAACCTTAACTGATATGTTTATGATCTTTATAAATTTACGTGATGGTCGAAGCTGTTACTCTATTTAGGTTCCTTTCCATTATTACTACATAATTTCAACCAGATTCCATCTGTCAAACTAAAGTAGTTAAAATCCGATCAATCCCCGATTAATCGCTAATCGGAGGCTAAACGATTATTTTTTTAAGCGATTTTTAATATTTCAATAGTTAGCGATTTAATCGAGTATAATTGGCCGATTAGCGGTTAATCTACAAATTTTAAGTGGCCGATTAATCGATTAAATTCCTCCTGAATTTTTATGCTCGTTTGCATTATTGAGGTTCAATCCGGCCAAAACTCAAATTCAAATCCAAAATCAAAATACAAATCCCTTGTGGTCCCCGTGCAAACTCGAACCCGACCTGTCGCCGCTCTTTTCTTCTTTCTTGCACAAACTCAAACCCAAACCGATTCACTTTTTTCTCGAGTAAACCTAAACCCGACCCGCCGTCGCTCCCCCTGCATCGTCGCAAACTTGACCCCACCGCATTTGCTGCACCTCCTCTTGCTGCTTGTACTGCTCCTGTCCGACTATTTTTGTTTGCTGGAACCAACCAGCAAACCCGACCCGGCCCACATCCAGAATTCAAACTCAACTCAAACCATTTAATCTCTTCTTTTTATCTATAACTATATGTTTCTATTTGATAGTCTCATAATAATTTTTTTGTTAGGGTTTAGAGTTTGGTACATAATGAGGATAAATCATTTTTTTTAATTATATATATATACACACGATTTTTCCGATTTAATTCCCGATTATTTTCCAATTAACCGATTAATCACTAATCGCTCCTAGACCGATTAGTTCCAAAAACCGATTTTAACCGCCTAGCTGTCAAATTTGCCTATAGCTGGGAAAAAATATGAAGTTTGAATGAAAACCTTATTAACACAAAAATAAAATTGAGGACATTTGAGTTAATTGCATTAGCTTAATAATTTAATTCATTGTACTTTTTTTCCTCTGAAATATACTTTCTTAATTTTGTCACACAGAAATATTACTATATATTAATATTATTTCCTCTTTTTATTTTTTCCCTTTGTTATTATATTTTATTAACTTTTGTATGCATTATATGTTCAGTTACACATAATTATGACTTTGTTACAAGGCACAACCATACACATATTAGTTTCTAGTTAATTTATAACTTTTCTGCATACGTGTCCCTAAGAAATATCAAAATTTCATATTTATACCTCACAAATCTATATTTGCATATATGCCCCCAACAGTTTGGGGCTCACTCATTTTTCCGTGTCTCTAGTTATATGCCATCTGTAAGAGATGAAATATCATCTTATTCATAACTAGACGAGGGTTTTTGGTCGAAACACCCTGGTCCCCCCATTGCCCCTCGAGGCTATTTCCCACTTTCCTCGAAAATGATCCCATCACTCCAAACCGTCTTCTCCATCAAAAGATTCAAAACCTTAGCCGATTCTAGTTTTTTCGCCCTGAATCACTCTATAGCTATTTCACAATTGTCATAGTTCTTCATCTTGAAACTATGACCGTTATGCTTACGACTAGAGTAGTTGTTTTGGAGAGTTTTTTCGCCCTGAATCACTCTATAGCTATTTCACAATTGTCATAGTTCTTCATCTTGAAACTATGACCGTTATGCTTACGACTAGAGTAGTTGTTTTGGAGAGAGAGAGAGAGAGAGAGAGAGAGAGAGAGAGAGAGAGAGAGAGAGAGAGAGAGGTGAGGGTGATTTCAGTAAGAGACTAAGAGAGGGGAGAGAGAGAGGTGAGGGTGATTTCAGTAAGAGACTAAGAGAGGGAGATGACTTAGAGTTTAGTGTGAGTTTGGGTATAAAGGTCATTTTCATCTATGGTGAGAGCCTAAACATTGTTAAGTTGGAAAACCTTAACAGAGAGGTACATTGTTGGGTATATGGTTGGAATTGTGAGGGATTAATACAAAAATTTGATATTTGTTAGGTATATTTATGCAAAATTATACTTCTTTATAAGAGCACGTTCATAATTTAGATAATCATATCTACAGAATATGCCTAGATGCATTTTTTAAAACCTTTACCCTTCTTTAGATGCATTGGCTCTAGTTTCTGTTTCTATTTACCAGATTATGTTGTCAAATTTCCAGAAGGATCAACATGGACGAGTCAGAGCGCAGATATTTGGAGGATGATGACACCCCAACCATGAAAACAATTAAAGGAGCAACCATGGGTTTGGCAGTAGGTACCATTTGGGGTACGATTGTTGCAACATGGTATGATGTGCCTCGTGTAGAGAGAAGCGTAGCACTTCCAGGACTCATCAGAACCCTTAAGATGTGTGGGAACTATGGGCTCACCTTTGCTGCTGTCGGAGGAATTTACATTGGCGTGGAGCAGTTGGTGCAAAGGCAGAGGGTGAAGAGGGACTTTATTAATGGTGCAGTGGGTGGTTTTGTTGCTGGTGCATCCATTTATGGCTTCAAAGGTGATACTGCTCTTCCTTGTGAACTTATAGCTCAATGCAAAGTGTCATTTTTGAGATTGCATCTTTTTAATTGCACATTTTGTCATCAAGTTTCATTTTTGAATAAAAATCTTCCCAACATTTCATGTCATGTTGAAAAAATGCCAAAACCACATACCACCACTATAATATGATTTTAAGGAATTACTTGCCATGTATTAAGATTTCCTTTTTCTATAAGCATATAGAAATGAGCATCATTCTTGAATATAGCTTGCAAGCGGACGAAAGCATCAAGAGGAGAAAATGGATGCTATAAATAGGACTAAGAACGAAAGAAGTTGTATCAAAGGCTGCAGGGACTCTAGTTAGGGGTGGCAGACGGGCTTGGTGGGCTGTGCCGGGCCGAAACCTGCCAAGCCGGACCTGGTCCTGGGTCACGGCGGGCTGGAGAGGGGAAATCCTAGGCGCGGACCCAACCCCTAACCCCTCTCTTGTGGTTCGGGCTGGGCCAAGGTGGGTTGGTGTTTTTTTAAATTTTTTTTATAAGAGTAGAATAAAGGAAAAAAATATAGATAACAATTTAAAGAACATATATAATAAAGGGAAAGATTCATATGTTAATTTTTTTTTCAATGAATTACAAAATTTAAAATACAATCAAATAAAGTTACAACATTTCATACAACATTTCATACATAGTGATTGAATTTCAAATTACAAGTTAAGGAGATGTTTAGACTTCAGAGTTTGAGATGACCCATATTTAGATTGAAGAGAAGGCATTGGACTACTGTCGTGCACTTCAACAAAATACAAACAACAAATTATGAACTAGTAAATTATTAACTACTAAAATAAAAAAAAAGAGCAAGAGAAGAGAATAATGATACTATAAAAATTAAATAAATAAAATGATACCGAACGAGTGTAAGTGATGAATGAGTAGAGTTGAGAGCTTTTTCTTGCAAGATTGAGAGCACTTGGGTCTTGCGAGGATTGAGAGAGTTGATGTTGATCACTTGATTCCACAAGTTGCAAGAGAAGGAGCTTGTATTAGAGTGTAAATGATAGAATTTTGTGAAGAAAAATGAATGAAATGGGATGGTATATATAGATTATGTTTATTTTCGAATTTTCCATAATACCCCCCAAAACTAGTTAGTATATATCCTTGGGGGGTACTATTGTAATGAAATAAATCAACTTTAGGTCGCATTGCAGACCAAGAATTACCTAAGAGTAACAACTATTGTTATTGAGGATTGAACATTCTTTCTTTGGTCAGTGGTTCTCCTTACTATCCTCCAATCTTTCCTTGGGTGGGAAAGTAAGTGTAAAGATGGGGGTCACCTTAAGATAGGGGAGAGATGGAAGGAATAAATGAAGTAGTGCAAGATGTCAGCAGTGTTCTAAAAATCGGCCTAGGCGGCGCCCTCCCTACGACTCGCCTAGGGGCTAGGCAGTTTGGAAAATCGGTTAATGGGGCTAGGCGGGTATTAATCGGCCTAGGTGGGTATTAATTGCTCTAGACGGGTCTAGGCGGTCTAGACCTGCTTAGGACCCAAACCGGTTTTTAAATGAAGCGGGTTAGAAACCCAAACCCGAATCATTTCCACCCGACCTGATTATAACTCTATTATATCCTCCTAAAACTTGAAACATGACCATCAACCTTTTTTATGCCTATATTCTACATTAAAATACAATCATCTATACATTTTTTTATTATCTAAATTATTCTTCTTTTTTCTTTGTGATTAATATATTAAGTTAAAATATTTTAATATTCTGTTGAATTTTCTTTTTCGCATTTATTTTATATAATATTAATTTGATGTTTGTATTTGCATCCATATCCGAAATTTGTGGATTCAGATATGATCCCCCCCCCCCCCCCCCCCCCCCCCCCCCCCGAGTCATATCCGGAATCTGTCTTTCAAATGCGTATACAAATGTTGGTACAGCCGATATCTGATTCGTATCCTATCCGAAAGCGTCCCTACCTATTAGTATTAGTTGTTAGACATCTAGTGAAGACCCTTATCAATAGTAAGTCATCTCCATATCCAATGGATCTACTTGTTTCTACTAAGGTTGCATGTGTGTTGATGTTCTGCATTGAGTTCTCATCCTTGAGAGGCATGACTTGTGTGTTTCAGCCATATTATTGTAAATGTCTTCAGTATGTCTGATATCTCACTTTCAGCCATCTTCACCACAAAAAAGCATATATATGTCTTCCGTGTGATTTTTTGATCATTATCAACAACATGATGAGTTTGAATCGACATATATGGTGTTTTGTTCCTGAATTGTAATCTGTAAAATGTGTGTTATTAATCAGGTATATGTGTTTATTACTCATCACTAATGAGATTCACAATGCATGATATATGGATTCATGTTCCAATTTTTTCGTTTCAGTCATGACACAAATACGTCCATTTACTGACTTCACATTGAAGTTGTATCTTTTTTATTATAAATGATATTTATTGCATTTGAGTAATAAACAAACATTTTATGTCATGATACTTCTTTTAATTGCTGCTTCCTTTTGTGCTGTTACTTGCTCTGTGTTGTTTTACATATCGATTGTTTTAGCCCATCCAGTCAATGTTTTCAGCATAACTTTTATGTATCTGCCATCTGCAATCTAAAATCTGTGTGGGAATTGATCAATTAGCAAGTCAGGAATGTTACCTCGTTCTGATATGCATCTAATCACAGATTAAGTAGGGAACACTGTTTGATAATTCGAGACCTTATGTGTTAGGATGGAGCAGGGTAAGTCACTAGGTTGGATATTCTGATATGCACGGGATCCTTTTGATAGTATGTTTGCATATGCATGCATGGTTTTAACAACACATTACATAGCAGCTTACAATTGTAGTTCTTGACACATACCATACGCTACCAGTTATGTGGTCGTTTTAGATCATATATACGGCTACATGTTTTGGTCTGTATGATTATGCTCTTGGACTAACAATTCCCATGCCATCAAATCTGGTTTCAACACTGAACAGTTGATCGGAAAGATCATTGTACCAAACTCTACAAGTGAATTGAGACAGATGGGGATACAGATTTGTTAATGTGATATGACACATAATTCGCCATATGACCATTGGTCAGTTTAGGCCTATATGCGGCTACTTGTCTTTTTCAGTAAACTGTGATTATGCACTCGGACTAAAAGTCCCAGTGTCGTTGAATCTGGTTTCAACACTGAATAACTGATTCGGAAGATCCTCGTACCAGTTACAAATTAATTGAGACAGATGGGATACAGATTTGTCAATGGCCTAGAGTTAATGGTCTGTAGTGTTATATAATGTGTGAGGAGTTTTGAGACCCATGGTCCTACCTGTAAATTTTTTATCCTATCTTTCCTTTGTATAATTTCATACTTTTCACTTCTCCCCTTTTTTCTTTTAAATTATTACATTTTAGATATGATATACTTGTGACCATCTCATTGGTTCGTTGAATGAGTTATCCAAACTTATAAGGTACTGTGGCATGTTGAGATTTGTTTGCGACTAATTGCTCATGTTCACCATTATTTCTAACTTGTTATTTGTTAATTTTGTTGATGCTTGGTGTTAATTATGTTCATTTTCCTCTCATTTAGATTGTTTTGATTTACAGATTCCATATTTTTTCTTAGATTTAAATTATAAATTATTACATTTTAGATATGATATACTTGTAACCATCTCATTGGTTCGTTGAATGAGTTATCCAAACTGATAAGGTACCGTGGCATGTTGAGATTTGTTTGCAACTTATTGCTCATGTTCACCATTATTTCTAACTTGTTATTTGTTAATTTTGTTGATGCTTGGTGTTAATTATGTTCATTTTCCTCTCATTTAGATTGTTTTGATTTACAGATTCCATATTTTTTCTTAGATTTAAATTTTATATGTATATCTCATCAAGAATTATCCTTGTTTTGCATTATACATGGAAAAAAAAAACTTCCCCGTTTATTTATTTTCATTGTGTGCAATCATAAATGATGTACATATAGTGTAACTCATTAAATGCATATATACCACTCTTGATTCAACAACGGTACAGATTTGTCTATCTAATGTCTGTACATACATAGATACACAAATAAATCCTAGTTTTTCATTTCTAATTTTTCCTTTTCAAGTTGGTTTAGACCTCTCGTTGATCATTTTGTTCATTGTTAGAATATTCTACCAATACTTCAACCATGTTTGGGTTAAATGAGCTATTTAGAGCATCAACAGCCGTCATTGTTTAAAAAATGCATAAATGCATAAATGCATATAGCATTTGGCCATTTGCTGCAGTCGTCGAATGGTGTTTTTTACCAATTTAATTTAAAATAATAAAAATCTAAGATCAGGCGGAGCTTGAAGTTGCGTCGGAGGAATTTTATTATTTTTTAATTGATAGACGCAACTTCACATTGCATCGGAAGAGAAAAAACAAAATTGACAGACAAATCCGGAAGTGAGGGAGTTGCGTCCGAGGGGGTGCTTCGTTTTCCGATTTTTTTATTTACGAATTTTTTTTCTTTTTTCAGAGGGACGCAAGGAGAAGTTGCGTCAGACGATTAAATTAGTATTTTTTTTAGAGCGACGGAACTCGAAGTTGCGTTGTTTAAATTATGCATAATTCTCATATCCGCTCTCATTTGTAGCACTCTATTGTTGCAAAATATGCAAAATATGCATATTTAGCAAACGACTGCAGCACATTTTTTGCGAAAATATGCATATTTAGCAAACGACTACATATGCTCTTATGAGTCACTTTGTTAGCATATTCTACCAATACTTCAACCATGTTTGGGTTAAATTAGCTATTTATGAGTTATTGGTAATATTTTCACATCTATTTTGATTAGTTTAATCAAAGATTATGGTTCATCAACCATCACCACCACCATGGCCACCACAATTGTCCACCTCAATGATCCATTGTTGCCACCAAAATGTACTACCTATACGGTTATACCCATCACCAATTCACCATCATGTTCCATACCCTATAAGCCACCACCTTCAAAATCTACCTGTATAACAGCATAACCTATCACCACGATTAACAGGAATGAAGGCGGTTAATGGACAAGGACCATTTTGGGTAAAACCTGGGTAAGGTTGGATTGATAGTGGGGTAACAAAGACATCTCCTATTAGAGCTGAATGGATAAAGATGGTTTCCTTAGTCGCTTCAAATGTTTGGGTTGATGGATATCAGGATATGCGTATCATTTACCTATCACTGATGCATGTCTTCCTTACTACTCTATGGGCCTTGTATAGGTACTAAGGAAGATATACAACACTCATAATCTATACCATATGTAACCAATTCAATGTCGAATTGGTAAATCAGGCACATCTAGACTTTCCATCGCTACTTTAAGTGATGCAATCTTCAGGTCTACAGATGTGATACTGATACGCCATACTGGTTTCTTACTGGCAAGTTCACTTACATCTTGCTAGCTTTGAAGAAGACCATGTCCATCAACTGTGTAGCATACTTCATATTGGTGCTATCTGCAGTATATTTTGTTGTGTAAATTCTGCATGATTTATCTCTTTAACCTTTATTTAACTTTGGGTTATAGTTTTGCATCTGATCTATCCAAATTTACCCAAATTTACTATTGATTGTCTTCACTGCTACCTCCTCGTTCTGTACCTAACAGTCTGATGTTTCTGCATTTAATACACAGGAAGAAGCATTAAAACTGCTCTCTCTGCTGGGTCAGCTTTAGCTTTCACTTCAGCCATTCTCGATGTCGGTGGCAGGACAACAAGAATGGATAACGGCAAAGAGTACTACCCTTACACCACCCAGAAGAGGTCTACAGTCTGACTGATCTATTCCTTGTCATAAGACATCAGGGCCCTTGTGATCACCTCAGCTAGAATGAAATTTTAGGAATTACTGGTTTTATAACTAATGGGATCACCTCTAGTGGCTTTGTGATGATTCATTCTTTGTTGTAGATTGTCTTCTCATGTTTCCTGAATACGCTAAGACAAAAAAAATCTCAAAATAAGGATGACCTCTCTTTTTTTGTTTGGCATGCAGTGGTAGTAGCTGAAACTGTTGCTGCAGTTATGTTATCAATTGTACAAGTGGGAGAGCCGAAATTGCTTGTTGCCTTAACATTTTATTGTGAAACTTTGTGGGCTTCTTTCTTTGATATGTTTTTATCATTCTAGTAATGTTTTGTGTTTTGTGTTTTCTGATGCAAGGTGTTGGCAATCTTTGGTTTACTGAAGGATTTTCTGTGTTTCTAAACCAACTGGAACACAATAGTGGAAGTCTGGAATGTGAAGAGGAGTTTGAATGTATCTAGATCTAGATCTTTCTAATTCTGTAGTAGCTGTATTCTGCGACTATTGGATTGTCTCTAAGTATGAGCTGCGGAAACGATACAGGTTATATAGGCTATGTAGTGAATCGCTCAAATTGCATCCCTGCACTATTGTAGTTCACTAGTTCACCACTATCGTCAACGTAAGGAAAAGTGGAGGGGTGAATCGCGTGGAGGACTGGAGATGGTTGTGGAAAAAGTTGAGGACAAAGAGTGTATTTGGCATGACAGCGAGGCGGAGACGAGGACAAAGAGTGTATTAGGCAAGTGACATATGTACGAAAAGTTTACTCGTGAAGTCTCAAACAGACGATGTCAGAGCTACACGATCAGATCATCGTAAGTTATGCAATCTGGTAAAGTCATAGCTCAAATAAAAGACTGATACAAAAATTTGGGGTGAAAAATTAGAAGTAGAAGTTGGAAACAATTTTGGATGTGTATATTTCTTTGTAACTTACCAAAGAAGCAAAAAGGAATCAGTAAATATTCTTGCAACTTGCCTTCCACTTCTTTCCCCTAAAATCTCAACCGTCCATCAATACCTGTACGGTCAATATTGGAAGACCAGAGCCCTTGATTTTGTTTACCAAATTAGGCTACTTTTTGAAACTAATTTTTAAAATAGACCACTTTCGAAACTAATTTCCAAGATAGACCACTCGCGGAACTATGGTCTGTTCGATTGTGAGGCCGCAGTTGGAAACTGCGGTTGGTATCTTCAAAAATGTATTTTTTCGAGGCTGTGATTCTCAACTGCAGGCTTAGTTTATTTCATATTTGGCCTAAAGTGACATTGAGATCTAGACAAAATTTTTCAAGTAAAAATGTGTTAAATAGAGACTACAGTTCCTAACTGCGGCTTAATTATAACAAGGCCGCAGTTCCTAACCGCGGCATCTGTTATTTCTAGGCCGCAGTGTTTAACATATTTTTTACTTTAAAAAAAATGTCTAAAGTCTCGAAGTCATTTTATGCCAAATAAGGAATGAACTAAGGTCGTAGTTGGGAAGTGCGACATCGAAAAAACACATTTTTGAAGAGGCCACAGGGATTAATTTTGAAGAGGCGGCATACTACGAGTGGTCTATCTTCAAAATTAGTTTTGAAAATGATCTATTTTCAAAATTAGTTTTAAAAAATGGTCTATTTCGGGGAAAAATCAGAGCTCCTATCCTATATCCTATAAATTAGCATTCTTCATTTCCAAGAGCACAAAATTCCAAACAAAAACCCCAACAAAAAAAAGAAGAAGAAGAAGAAGAAGAAGAAGAAGAAAGAAGGATGCCTCTGAATACTGTTGATGCAACAATCTCCAACTTCCCGTCGGTATTCGACGAATTCAAATCGAACAACAACTCCACAAAGTTTCTGCTCTTTTTGGCTGATAACGATCCATCGACCAAACGTAGCTGGTGCCCTGGTAAATCCCTCCCCCTTTTTAAAATTTCTTTTTATTATTTTAAACCATTTTTATATTCAACTGATAAAAACCCATTTGAAAATTTTAGTGAATTAGGGGGGGATCGTGCTGAAATCTACGATTGAACATGTTGGGTGTATAAACCTTTGTTGTATAGATTTTTAGTATTCAGTAATCTAAGAGTATCATCCAGATGCCAATTTTTTGGAATGAATGTAATACTAGAAAATGACAATGGGAATTAGATTCCCACTTTTCATGATAAGGGGGAATCTTATCCCCAACATTGAATTTGGGGTTTTACAAATCCTTTTTATGGAGGAATTCTAATAATATGATCCACATCGTTCAAAGTGTTCAACGTGTCGAGTATGAAATATTATCAAAGATTCAAAGTTGAATATGTTTTGCCCATGCATTAAGCAATCATAGTTTTTGTGTTGCTGAAAAACTGTTCATTTTGTAGCCTCATGATGAATGAGAAAAATGCATTCAAATTCGGTTATTTTTCTTCACTCTATGTTAGGGCTGCAAACGAATCGAGCTATTCGCGAGCTATTCGGCTCGAGCTCGGTCAAAGCTCGGCTCGAACCGAGCTCGTTTCGTAAACGAGCCGAGCTCGAGCTCGATTTTTTTTTTAGGCTAAGCTCGCGAGCTATTTGGCTCGAATATGGTCAAAGCTCGGTCAAAGCTCGGCTCGAACTGATTTGGAGCCGAGCTCGAGCTCAAAATTGAGCTCGTTTCGTAAACGAGCCGAGCTCGGCTCGAGCCTGAAGGTATTCGGCTCGGCTTGGCTCGATTGCAGCCCTACTCTATGTTTTATCAATGTTTTATGATATGACGATTAACTTGAACAATGTGGATCAGGAATGGGTTTTTAGGGTTCTTCCTATGGCATAGGACCTTCAGTATCTAATATATGGGATCAAGAGAAACTACACTCTCGTTATTGGATGCGTAATTTGGGAAAAGTGCTATCAGATTGTCATATTTCGAAACTTTTGTTTAAGATAGCTACTAAGAAGCGTGGACTTGGACAGTTGATGAATACACTATCCTGACACGGCACAACACGCCAATAGGCAACCAAGGAAATATTCTTCCAAAATTATATAGAAATAGATAGTATCATGTCTGATACGTTGTCCTAACATTTGTCCGATATGACAGTGCTTTTTAATGGAACTGTCCATGCTTCATAAGATACAGAACAACCTGAATTTTTCAGGAATGTTGTGAATTGTAGGAGACATTAATGTAGGATTCAAGAAATTTTATTCGCATTCCTAGGGATAGTACATTTCATGTGCAGACCACTTGTTTGGTTTGGAATCTTTGGATGCATTGTTTTTCAATATCTTTGTAAATATGTTCCATTGTTTTCACCTTTTGGGAAGATTTATGAATGCTAGTAGTTTATACAAGCACACTAGCATACAATATGGGACTTGTTCATGCAGTCCTTGTGTGTTACAAAATCAAGATGCTTGAATTATATCAGTTCATATTTTACCCTGCCAAATTGCTATACTTGCTCGGTTATTGAAAGAAAACTACTAGATGTTGTGAGAATTACTAATAGGGAAATTCCAAGTATATCTTTGATTCTTGAGTGATTTATGATATATTTTCTTTTTTATGATATTGGAGTTTTAAGAAAATGTTATAAGGCTCCCTCTTCAGGTTAAATCTTGGTGTAATACATATTATCCTAAACTAGATGGAGTTGTAGGACTTCTTTGCACAATTAAGAATGACTAACTTTATCAGTCATTCAGTCTTTCTCTTTATTCTCACTGCATTCTGCTATCCAATACATATCGGCCCTCACTCTCCTCTCCTAACTCTCTCATTTTATTTACTGCACATCCCTTCATCTATATTCTCTAATGAAAGGGACGTAGGAAAAGCTTAGGAAAGAGAGAGAGAGATGGAGGACAAAAAGAAAGAGATGTCTCTAATTGCCTGTTTCTTCTCCACTCTAGATCAAGATTGAGGCTGTTGAATGAGGGGAAAGTAAGAAGGGAGTGAAGCTTTTGGAGCCAGTGAGGGAAGTTAGAACGTGTTCAGACTGAGTTAAAGTGGGAAGTTTGGTTGAGTGTGAGTAGAAAGTGGTATTTATCAGTGTGGATTAATTAAGTTAAACACTTTGGTTAGTTAAATTGGATGGGAAAAGATGGTGTGCCCTAATCTGCAGTACCAAAATTCAAAGGTTTGAAGGGCTAATATTTTATATACATATTAGAAAATTTGAATGTCCAATTCGCAAAAGACTGTATTTGATATTAGTGCGTATCCATGTTGTGTTGTGACTTGAAACCTACCTTTCCTCTTCTCCCGCTTTTCCACTTTCCTCAATACTAGGGTATTTTCTGTCTTGAGGTCCGATTAAAATAAATTTTCTCTGAAGCTATCATCAGTGTAGCTACAAAGCTAATTCTCTTTATTAATACAATGATTTTGGTTCAGTTCTATTTATCAAGCAGGAAGTTGGGAATTGAGATGACATATCTACTCCTATGGCTTATTTATATATATTATAGAACGATTATTAATAAGGAGTGCTTTTTGTTGGTGTTACTCTTGTGATTTTCTGAATTCTAATGATTACATTGATCTAGTATACGATTACGATTGATCACCAGATACTAGACTTAACATAAAGGAATTTTTTTTAGTGTATGTCATATTTTGAAACTATTTGCAGAAAGAGGACAGTTTGCCAAACTATTTGCACCCGGGGACTCAACAACTAGACACACCGTTCCCAACGGTGAGCTTAGTTATTTCGTGCTCGCCGTTGGGACACGGCGATTGTAGTTTTTTTGTGTGAGAAACTTGCCCTGGAAACGGTGAGTTTAGTTCAAAATTTTCAAATAAGACTCGTCGGTTTCAGCGGCGAGGAGATTTATACTAGACTCGCTGTTAGGAATGGCGGGTTTAGTTCAAAAATATTTTGTATGGAGTTTTTTTCTCGAAAATTCACTAAGTCCAATAGAGAGTTTCACTCTCTGAAAAATTTCATATATCCTCGCTGTTCTCAACAGCGAGTCTAGTATGAAAAACTTTGTCGTTCCCAACGACGAGTCTTGTTTGATAATTTTGAACTAAACTGGCAGTTCCCAACAGGGAGTTTCTCAAAAAAGAAAAAAAAACTAGGCCCGCCGTTCCCAATGGCGAGCACAAAATAACTAAACTAGTCGTTGAGAACGGCGAGTCTAGTTGTTGAGTCTCCTCGCACAAATAGTTTGGCAACTGTCCTCTTTCTGTAAATAGTTTCAAAAAATACTATATATTAAAAAAATCAATTATATATATATATATTATGCTAATAGAAGAGATAGTGTACTCCTTTCTTTATTTTGAAATAGGGAAAGGAGGACAAAAGAAGAGATTTACGTGCAAACCGCACAAAAAATCAACAAAACCCCATCACTGCACCCACACGCCGCTTCATCTTCATTCCCACTCTTAAAAAAACAACAAAACAAAACCCAAACCTAGACCCTCACATCCCTCCCGCAGCCCCCTCCTCCTCACCCCGCATGCTGCTCGTCGCACTCACACAGCCCTTCCTTCTCACGCCGCTCGCCGCACTCACACAGCGCCCTCGACCTCACGACGCACATCACCCGCATGCCGCTCTCCACGCATCTTTTAATTTCTTAATTAAAAGATGAGCAGATCTCTCAACCCTCTTCCCCAAATTGTCATCATCTTCAACCCCTTTCCTCCATTTCGATGCTTGGTCCTTCATCCCCATCATCAATTGCCCTCCTTCTCAAACCGGAACACCCCCTCTTAAACTGCTCCACTACCCATTTCCCCGTTCTCGAATTGGTGCCCGTTTGAGAGCTTCACGTATGAGCTTAACTGGGTTTGAATCGAGTTCAGCCCTTCTGTCGTCGTAAGTGTTTTTTTTTTAATTTTAACGGGTAATCTGAGGAGTTTTGGGGTTGTTAGAGGTGTGTAGTTTGTGGGTTTTGGTGTTGGAAATTTTGTTTTTTTTTTTTTTTGGGGGGGGGGGTTGTTGTGATGCTATGTAGTTTAGGTGTTTGACATAATGCGTTAAGTGTAATTTTGGGGTGGATGGAAATGAAAATGGTGATTGGGAATTTGATTTGATCATCATCAGATTAGTTGGGTTCGGAAATCGTGTTTTGATGGCGAGTTCTTTGTTGACAGTGTTGTGGCCGCTTGGATTTTTTTTGGAGCTAATTTGTTAGCATTATTATACTTTATAGTATATTATCTGCTTATGTGAGGATGATAATGCAGATTTCAACAATTATAATAGGAATGATATTCATAAGTTTATCCCAATCTCTCCATTTTTTAAAGGAAATTCTATATAATTTTATGAGTCCCTCAAAACTTATTTAGGCTGTGCAATTTGCACATGGTAACACCAGTATGAAGTACAAGGAAATCTACAATAACCTAAACCTTTAGTATACAAGCGAATGTATATAATGAAACAAGCAAGTTATAATTCTTTACTGCAAATGGTTGGACTTGATGATTGCATTAATGTTATGTATTAGTTTTCAGAATTTAATTGTTCATCTTTTCCCAGAATGAATAGGAAATTCCTGAAAGTTTTGGAAGAAAAGAACTGTGTTTTTTGTGATCACACAGTGCTAATTTCTTTCCATCTGCAGATTGTGTTGCAGCAGAGCCTGTGATAACCGAAAAGTTGTCGGCATCAACAGAGGACGTGTCGCTCCTTCGAGTCTATGTCGGGGATAGACCAACATGGAGGAATCCTAGTCATCCATTGAGAGTTGATCCCATATTCAAGCTGAAGGGCGTTCCAACACTAATCCGATGGGAGAATGAGGCGATTGCAGGACGACTGGAAGACTACGAGGCCCATGTTGGGAAAAAGATCGATGAACTTCTAGCTTCTGTTTGACTTTCATAAAATTGAAGTATCACTTCAAACACTGCCTTCAGAATAATAATGATAATAATCACAGTTCATATCGATGTGTTTGGATACATCAAACATTAGCGTACTATAAATGAAACTTGTAAAACTTTTACATACTATCGCAGGTTTACTCTATTCAAAGCAATTGTCATCTCATTTTATTTCTTGTTTGCATGCAGCCAAGAGTTGAGTTTTGTCATAATTCGGTTTATGTTGTGCATCATGTCATGAAATAAGCCAATAACCTTATATAGTAAGGTATCAGAGATTTCCTACTTTTTGGCTTCTGAAGATTGTGTTAGCTAGGCTCTATGAGTATTGATTGCATGCCTCTGTCATAATTTGTCTGCATTATCATGATTGAGAACCTTGAAACTGAAAATGAATGTTGCAAACATCTCCGACGACATGAGCCTAATTCTTCAAATGGATGTCTTGTTTGGTAAAAACAATCATCTTGTTGCCTTACTACTATACCTGTTGTGATTTCTTGCCTTTGGCTGACTTCTTCAAACTGTATGCAATGCTGTTCAATTTACTTTCTTCTCGAACTAGTTTGCGGTGTGGGTGGTGGATATAATCATGTATGTAAATGTTTGCTTCCACAACTCCTTGTATATATCTCAAATATCAGTATCTTTATATCGATCATGCTCACATCGATGAACTTTTTATCAGGCGGAAATAGATAAATGCTTAATTTTGGTTGTGCGGTCTCAATTCAAATAAAAGATAGCCCCAGGCCCAGTTAACTCTAAAGTTGGGTAAATTTTAAACAAAGCGAGGGGCACCATTTGTAATTATAAACAACTTCAGGGTCATTTTGTCCGCTCCCCCACAAATTTCGCTCAAATTATTTTTTTTCGTTCTCGGAAACAACGCAAATATAAAGACGCCATTATTTTTGAAAATAGTAAAAGACGAAAAAGGACATTCTTCTTTAGCCCTCTTCCTCCCCTTTGTAATTTAATTTATTTATCTATTTTTATTCCTCCAGAATCCCATAATAAAAAAAATAAGGATCATAAATATCAGGGTAGGTAAAGAATTTGAATTCGAATCTGAAGAAGAAGAAGAGCATTGTGGAGAATTCAAATTCGAAGAAGAACAAGGAAAAGAGCAGAAGCGAAACTAGTGACAGACTGAGAGCAGTCTTTGATCACATCCTCGATCATATCATCTCCTTCCGATGCTTGTTTTTATTCGGTAATTTGTTGGTCCGTTCCTCCATACTGTACTACGCAACGCTGATCAATTAAAATTTCTGAGATGTATAAATGTTGCTTCCACAACTCGTCTCTCAGTTATCATTATCTTTGTATCTCCAGTGCATTTATGCAGCTTTTGCTTGGTTATGGATCCATGCTTCCATCACTCTAATATCGAGGCCTTCGTAGGTATATGTTCGCTTAGAGTTACACCCAATCTAAATTTTCCTCGGGTTTCATTGAAAGATTAAACGTGCAGGCTTTTTGCCCATTTAGAAGTACCTGGAAAGTGGAAACATAGAGAGCTGATATCCCCGGGATTTTGAATGAACTGGAAACGAGTCGTCTTTGACAATAGTGTACTGAATACTGAATGCCATTGACGATAACGCTAGATAAAAACAACGCTGCGGACAGATTTCAGGTAACTAGACAACTTGAATTATAGGTTGGTAAGGGAATTTGTATAGTTTCTGTCTATATGAATGTAAGTGCTTGGAACCAGGTAAAGGAGAAACATTTGGAGTACTTGAAATATGATTAAGAAAAGCCACTTTCACCTTTTTATGTAACATGTCTCTGTTTTCCATGTTATCAAAAGATATTTAAAACAACATTTCGATTATAATGTCACGGATGAATAGCCCCTGCATAACATAATTTAGCAGCAGCAACCATTAATCTAAACATAGTAACATTCTGATTTAAATGATTTATCTATTACTGAATATTTCATTTAAGCAATCATTCATAGCACATCCAAGAATTTCTTAAAAAATGCTACAATTTTGTTCAAAGTCATCCATTTCTTAAAAATACTAATCACACCATTAGCTGCAAACAGGTTTAAACTATAAAAAAAGTTTCATTTATATTGCTGAAATAGGATAAATGGCGAATGAGCCTCAGTGCAGCTTTCTGCACCTTCATACATATAGGCCAATCTCTGTAAAGAAACAAAAATAATAGTACACAGCATCCACCTATAAATCAAGTGATTATAATGTTATCCTTATATAGCCAATAAACAGCCTCAGTTATAATATTATGCGCCGGGGGATAGGGATATAATAAAATTACAGGTGCATTTTTGGGGAGTATCAATCTCGGGAACAACCATTGCGAAATGCTCCAGATTCAGAACAAACTCGTACAACAAACAGTTCACCAGAGACAGAATGAAAACGGAGAAAAGAAAAAACCTATTGCTGGAGTAGAAGAACAGCGAAATAATGCTACTTTTACAAAAGCCCTCGAAGAGAAACTGAGCAATGCCTCAACATATCAATCACTCTGCAGATAATAGAGTTGGCGAATGTTGCCAGAAGCTGCACATAAGAAACAGAAAATGAAACAGTTGAGTATTAGCAGTTCCTTTGAGTTGACTAGCGTGAGTTGGAAATATATAAGGTTAACAACAGAATATTATTATCAAAACTGTGGAAATAGAAAAAATGATAATGTGTTCAGTAATGCAGCTGAAGTTAATTACTTGCACGAAATATAAAATTTAAGTGGGTTAAACAAACTAAAGTTTATGAAGCACATTTTGTCCAAATGTAAAACACTGTATCAGCGTACTGTAATTAAATATAATAAAAAGGTTCTTATATTTTCAACATGTGAAAACTGGTAGTATGTTTGTCAAAAGATACATCAAAGGAAACGCTAGGCAGCTTATAGAAAGGAGAGGGAATCATTCCACTGTCAATGATTTGTGTGATTGTCTGTCCTGTGTAGCGTTGATAGTGGTGTTCTATTTGTGTGTGTGTGTGTGTGTGTGTGTGTGGTAGTGGGTGGGTTGCCTTCTAAGATAAAATTAAGAGTTGGGCCAAAAACCTGCATCTCACATCAAAGAGCACCCACATGATCTCCAAATTCAGGGAGATCATGTTGAGGGAATTTTGGGATGAGTGCACCTCTTTCCTCGAAGTTTCCGGAAGCAGGTTTGTAGGAAATGCTACAACCCACATCCAGAAAATTATTATCCAAACAAAACGAATGACATACTACCAATATAAGCTCCTTCAATTAAACATTTACTTCACTCGAAGAGGGATAAAAAGTGGACATTACGTATAAGGATGTTTCAAGATGGATGATGCTGAAGTTTATGACCTGGTAGGAAGTCATTTTACATGGCAGTATAATTTACCACAATGGCAGAGAGAAAGATCATGGATTCATGGATGTAGATTAAAAAATTCCATAAAATTTCATTAATTTATTAGAATCAACTATTTAACCACTGCATCACGAATATCAGACATGGGTAAATCCATCCATAAACATTACCTATATTCTTAAATATCCTCCTCATGGGTGATATCTTAAATGTAAATATACATCACGTTTCTTCCACATTAGGGGAGGGGTCATTATGTTTTGATATAAAGCAAAACCAGAGGAGACATTAAGTAGGTGACTCTGATACTACTGAACCATTAAGCTGTGAGGATTGAGGTACTTATATCACCTTCAGTCATAAGCTCATAAAATTCATTTATTCTTCATTTTGTTAATAACAAGAAATTCTAATCATTAGCATGTAGCAATTAAGTGAATGCATCAAAAGAATGAGCAGCCATCTGTCAACCACCTTGCTGTTTAAGTAATAGTATGTGATTGCAAGCACATCAGTAGTCTGAACCCAGTGAGAGCTTCGAGGGTTTACACTCCAAAAGAAGAGGCAACTGGCTCCTATGTGGATTTGTACAAACTAGAGACAAAAAGAAACCTACCTCTTCATCACTCAACATCTTTTCAGTCCCTTTATATCTCAATATAATTTTAATGACATTTCTCTCATTAAAATCGTTACTCCATCAATTAAAATGATTAATTCTCATCAAACTGCTACATATCCTTACATTCTGTGCTATTAATTGATTTGTCTCAGTTTTCTGATTGGTCTCTTAGATATAATAGAAATGCATGCAAGGCATGCTTATGTTGCATACAAACTACACGGATATAGTAAAAAAAACTTAACCATATTAACAAATAGAGCATTGACTGGAAAAGTTTATTAACGCCAGAAACTAGACATCCAAAGAAAAAATAAAAAAAAGAACAAAAAAAAAGTAGAGGGCTTTACCATACAACCAATCTCTAAAATGTACATGAAGGGCACAAGCTAGTTCCTGCCTCCTGTTCTCCTCAATTTGTGCATTTCTAATAACTTGCTGGATATCACTCAAAGCTGAATACTGCAGAAAAATCATAACACACGCACACACACAAAATCAACAAAAAGGAAATAAATAAACTACAAAAAGAAAAAGAACACTCCGAGAAAATACTGTACAAAGGAAATGCAAAGCGGAGTTTACAGTAATTATATAATGTTAAAACAGTATAGGCTAGCAACATCCTAAACACTTGTATAAGAAAAGAAGGAATAGTCTTACATATTTCTTCTGTGACGCCATATAAGCCTCAGGCAAAGGAAACGGATTATCTTTTGTAGGTTGTTTTGATTCGGCTCCAAACAATTTTGGAATCTGCATACGAACATAGACGCAAAGAAAAAAATGGTGATTAGAACAAAAAGTAACATAACCAGACATAAATCTGACAGGGAACCTAATTGGAGAAATTCTATTTGATACAGAGATATAATATTTTGGTAGTAGTTAATTAGATGATATAAATTTGGCTAGTCTTTAGAAAAAGAAGTTTCGTAGGTTTTATCCTTTGTTGCTAAATTAGTAATTCCTTGTAGTACATTTTCAATTATTCAGTAGTATGACTTAGCAAGCCTATTTAAAGGCCAATTGACCAATAAATGAAGATGATGACAATTGAATTATTACTAACATCATATTAACACCTGAAATCTTCATATTTCTTTGTTAGCACCTGAAATCTTTTATTAGAAACAAAATTAGAAGCAAATTGGTTCAATGGGTTATTTCTTGTTCTGGAGATGGACGAGGTTGTGTCCAGATACAGAGACGAGCACTATAAAATGTTGTTGTGGGAATTTGGGTTTGATAAGATCAAATGGCATTGACCAGGGTTGCATTAGACAAAAACATAAGAAAACAGTAGGTTTGCATTCCAATTTAATCCATGTTCATTTAACCACCATTAACTGAAACAGTTTGTGACTGTTCAATTAAATCCCCTTTTCTGAACTTTTTTCAAACACTTGCATGGACTGGAAAATATTGCTGCAATCTAATCTGAGATTGTGTGCTGTTTAATGGTCCAGCTACTGGATTTCCATTAATATTCAAAATCTAGCAGGGATTTCAGTCTGACGGATGGGTTTATGAGTTGACCTTCAAAGGATCTGGTGGGTTTCGGGTCTCAGTGTCTCGCCGGTTTCATTGTCCTCTTTCTCTAGAGATTCTTTGGCATTTATTTGTTATAGTACACAAGTCGTTATAAATATATATAGGGAAAATGAGGTATGAGCTAGCAGCCCATTCAAAAAGAACGGGCTAGTGCCAATGCGGCACCTACATGGCAAGATTTAATAATTTTGGTTTTCTTTATATTAGTTGCCTAATTATCTATCCTAATCTCTCTCTCCTATCCCAAATCTCCTAATTTCTCTCTTTTAATTACCTAATTTGTATATTCTGAATCTTTCTCCCCTCCCCCGAATCTCCTGTTCCTTTACAATTTTGTACTACACTCTACAATTTCTATATTCTGAATGTACTTCCGATTTCTGCAGTACCAATTATTTCTACCAATGATAATTTTAAACAAGAACATCACCTAAAAAAGATCTCTAAATGAAAAAAATGAAAAAAAACTGTTCTTTTCATCCTGGTTGAGGATTTCAGATCTGAGCATCTAAAAAAGTTACAAACATCAGGAAATCAATTCCCAAAAGATTAAAGTTGTAATTGTTGAAAGTTTTTGAAGCTTAATTAATTGCTGCAATAAATCAAACCTCAACTGCGAGACTGGTTCTTGATTATTTTGTGTGAAATAGGCACTAATATCAAGCAGGTGATCAGAGTGCTCTTTCATCTCATCTCCTGAAGCTAAAGAAATGGGTCTTTTGTATTTGGGTAGTTTACTTAATGGTTGTTCTTGAGCTGTAACAATAGATCAATTAATGAAAGAGGAAATGATAGGGGAGAGAAAGTAGAAGAAGATAACGTACTAAACATAGAATGTAGGGCCAAAAGGTTTATGGTATTCTCTTTCTTTAAAGACTTCTGTTAATTCATTTCCATTTATTTAGATGTCATTAAGATGTTTGTCAATTAAACATACTTATGGTGCCACATATGCACCACATCATCAATACCTCATTTAGCAAAGTGAGCCGCCACCTCATATCCCATTTTCCCATATATATAACCATCCACTTTTAATCTTTGTCTTCCAAATCTATTTTCTATTTTTATTTTCTCGCCAAACTATAGGATTGTTTAGATCAGTGGGTTTGGGATCCATTGAAGTATTGTTTTGTTTATACTCAAAAGTTGTACAAGATGGGGGAGGAGATGGAGGATGGAGAATATTGTTTTGTTATAGTATGACGAGAGCATAAATGACTTTTCATTTCTCTGTGTCAAAATTTACAGGTGCACTCTTCTAACCACAGTTCGAAGATTCTAGGTATGAAGATTCAAAGTGTTAAGATGAAATTAGTAATAATTTCATGATGGACATGAAAAAAAAATCCTAATCAATAGATTAGACTAGAATGTCTTAGAAAAAGCATTAGTTATGGCTGATTGCCAGCTCTCCCTCACATCTTCTTACTCTCCATGTTCGAAGCCAAAAATAAATGGAGACAACAAGAAAAGAAAACTGGAGTAATAAAGCATATCTAAATTCCAAGACATTGTAGAGGAAAATACTAACATTGCAAATAAAAGATATGGCATTCTTTCACCTAACAGAATGCAAAAAGAAATTATAACATACCAAAAAATTTGTGAACTGGTCCGGATCAAGACAGGTGGCATATTCAGGATGAACATCAGAGGCCCCTGCAGGGTGAGACAGGGAATCATGAGGATCAACCATTCCCAACACACAGGGTTCATTCCATCTGTTTATAGTTGCAGTAATGCCAACTTCAGCCATGTGCTCCTCCAACGATGGATAAAATGTGTTGTATGGGGCCACCTGTTGGAGAAAATTGTGAAGGAAAAACAAATCAAAGAGACAACATTAATAGCCCTGGATGGAGAATGAAGAGGGTTTGTTTACCTACTGAATTGAGTTCCAGTAAGATAATTTTTCTGATAAGAGAACTTAGCCAAAAATAAAAAAAATTGCTTTTAACATAAGCCGGTGAAGCTTGAAACACCATGCTCTGGGAACATAGATCTTATGTATAGATACAAGTAGGAAAATCTCTCTGAATATTAACTCTTATGAAAATCAGGAAGCTATTGGAGAGTTATTCATGCAAACCATTTTAAATTATAACATAAAATACAAACTATGACACGTATATATGAAAACCAATCTATGGTATGATATATTGATATGTGGGACAATTATCTCATAAAGTTGATGTTACCATCAGTCTATGAAATGAAGACATGTGGCTACCACTGGTTTGCATCTTTGCCGGCTTGTTTGGCTTGAAGGATGTGCAGAAAATGTGTTTGTTAGATCTTATTTTACTTAAATATATTTAAAATTTTATTATTTTTCTTATTAGAATAACTATTTTTCACTACATTATAGTTCCAGGTTCTTTTATAACAGCACGTATTCAATTGGATAAAATGTAAAACTGACATCTTTACACATCTCATCGCTATGTTTAAACCAACTAATCAACCACCACCTTGTTTTCATTTTGGCCTATAATACTTGCTGCAATGTCCAAATATGACACTTCATCTCGCTGTCCACATATCACATATAATAATTTACTTTTTCTTAGTGAACCTCCTCATCATCAGTGTTAGCAGTGCATATTTAAAATAGCATAAATTATAGAAACCAGTGTATCAAAAGTCAAAACTAATGCTTGCCTCAGACAAGTGCTAAATTTTAATAGATGAATTTACACAAATGACAGAAGGAGAAATCTTGGGGTTAACTACCTAACTAGGTGATTGCAATGATGAGAAGTTACCTTGAATGCCCCATTATAATTATATAAATAAATATCCAACCTCCGGTTAATAGTAGAATAAGTTTCTACAGAAACCTTACTGCATCCGATACTAATTAATCATGCAGGAAAAGGGTGTTGTTAATATAACATAAAACTAGTGAGGACTCACTTGTAATTTAGGATTATCCCCAATAATAAGTGGTTGCTGGTTAACGCCTAAGAAAAATACAGAGTCACGACAATTTGCAATACATATTCGTTTTGCAGCTGTTATCACTTGTACCCTTTCGCAATGCTCCACTCTAACAGCCTGCACATATTAAATCATCCCATCTGTAATATTTCTTACAGAAATTACACAAAAGATAGAATTAATAATTGATCAAAATAGTCTTATAAAGTGAATTTATAAAGAAGAAGAAAAACAAAAATGTATTTCTCTTGCAAATGAGGAAAGGTGGAGAGGAGGAATAGCCCTATATTGACGGGTGGAGGGGCCATAACTACCAAGGAGTAATTATTACTAATTACAATAAAAGAGATCGAGTGCACAACATGTCCACTTCATGACCAACAAAAGTAACGACTATACTAAAAGGGTAATCTATTTTTTTCAAACATCAGAAATATTTTTACCTAGCAAAAGCTGTATATTCGTTAGATAATGCAAGTGTTAGTGTCTTGAAGGTTCCCAATTCTCAGCCTGTAAACATTTTGCAGTCTGTTGAATTGACTTCATTGATTAAGATGAAAAACAACTGGAGATGATGCATGAAAAACATGGGTCTTGAGATTGAACACTACACTGAAAATTATGAGAAACTGTTTTAAAAGATTACTGTCAAATTTGTGACACATTATCTTTCAAGAACACAAAGAGTTGAAGAAATAAAAGTTTCCTCGAAGGACAATTCTCATCAACAGGATAAAAGGAATACATAAATACGCAAAATTAAGAATAATATATACAATTGGTCTAATCAAATGAAAATTTTCCTCCTGATTTATAATAACAATGCTGTGAAAGTTAACTAATCAAGAAAGTGATAGGCGAAATAAAGATGTATCAAAATCTGAGACAGTGAAGTTGCGAAATATTTACAAGGGTCATAGAAGTAGCAGAAAACAGGAATTACTTAGCTAGATCAGATATCTTGATATCCTATCGCCAACAAGGAAAATTTCCTGTAGCTTCTGTTATTGATCCACTTTCAAAGAAGCCTTGAATCTCATCATATTTTGAGATTTCCTACGTTTTATGTTCTATAGCATGGTGTTCTACGATGAAACTGCTAATAATATGTTTCTGTCTTGTTCTTATGCTAAGAATTTTTTATTTATTTGTCAAAAGAATTGAAATGTTACAAGAAAATTTGTTATGGGGATTAGGGAGGAAGAAGAGAGTTATATCTGACATCAGAATAGCTTCGATGTGACAATGTCACAATGATGGCTTTTATTTGGATGATTTGGTCTGAGCAAATTAGTAGAATTTTTCTAATGATAGTGGATTCACTTTGCTAAGTTTGTTGGTCGTATTATCTTCATGGTTGATTATCAGTCAGGTCTTTACCTCCCAAGAGAAAAGCTAAAGTGAATCTGGCCCTTCTAAGTCATAATCTTGCTACTCTTATCCGTGATGGTCAGAATGCAACATGATTTGGCGCAGCCATGGGAAGCTGGGATAGCTCTTTGGCAATTGCACTTTTTGTTCATTAATCTTGGGTCTCGTCTATTAACTATCGTTGTCAGCTAAGACTGTTGTTGGCTATTTGATGGCTCGTTTGTGGTTTTTTTTGTGACTTGGTTGTATGAACTTCTGGATATTTGTGTAGTTTTTGGACTGAGGTCCTTTCAACTTATCCTGTTATTTGAGAAAACTAATAAAGAAAGAAACCAAAAAAAAGATAGAGAAGGAGTCACCATTGATTTGTTGGCTCCCTAATTTAAAGGAAATACACCCCTATACTTCAAAATAACTCCCAAGGAAAGTAGAGGAATGCATTGAATAATCTCCTTCTCAGTCTAAATTCAAAATGTGTGCTAAAGTTCTACGATCCCATCAACGTTACACCTATTGTACACTTATCCTCATGAGCATCAAAACTATGATCTTCATAACCAATCATAAGATCCTTTACCCCGTCCATAAAATGAAAAAACATCCAAAGTTTTTATATCCCACACTAAATGCAAGACTTCAATGGTTAAACTATGCAAAATTTATGATTAATTTTGATAGTTGGGCCACTAGCACTATCCTATTGTGACAGGAATGGTTGATATTTGATAACTACTCTTTCAAATTTATTTGAAACCATCCAAAATGAATTCGAACTCTTGGATGTGACACATCCTACACATAATTTCAAACAATATTTAAAAATTTTAATCACGACTCATGACCACCAATTTGAGTAATTGTAAACATTTTCAAAACATTGATTTTGCAGCCAGAAGATACATAGTGAAGTATTAACCATAGATTTCCTGTTAGCATGGGAAATCGCTGTGGCGGCTACTATGTGGGGCCTGTGGCTAGACCGTAATGACTTGTGTTTCCATAATGTTAACCATAGATTTCCTGATATGATGCATAAAATATTTTTCCTCATTCTAGATTGGGCAGGTCTAGCAGGTGCGAAGAAGAGGCGTCGGATGGAAGAAGAGCAGTCTTCAGATCAGGGATGGATACGGCCAGTATGTATCTTGTATCTTCATTTATGCTTTTGGATTCTTACTTGTATTTCCCGCTTTGACTTTGGTTAGATTTCGATATGGTCTATGTAATGCGTAATGTGAACTACTTGTTTCGTTAATCTATCATTAATGAAGCGATGACAAGGTCATCTTGTTTATAAAAAAAAGATACACAGTGAAACAGGTCGATAATGTTTGAAAATTCAACACATCGAATCATGTGAAAATTTAACTTCTGATAGGCCAACCAAATTGCACAGGTCAAACAAATATGTATCTGAATTGGACTCCAGTTGTTCCATTAAAACTTTGAAATTAAAAATAACATTTTTATAAACATTGGATGTGCTTTGAAAATACTGCATATTCTTCACTCTGGAGTTAATAATGCTCATTAGATAACACACTTTGCACCAATCTCAAAACAAATTTAATGGAAAAAGAAATGTTAATTCTTTTTGTATGTATATGTATATATGAAGATAAGTACATATTTTTATACAGTCTCTCCAATTATACTATAATAAGAATGCGTAGAACATTACTGATCTATGATTGATCATTTACGACCGGTCAGTGGCAGCAGAGTATTACAAATATATGCAGTTTGGAAGCATTAAAACGCGAACCACTAAAATTTCTTAAGGCCTTCCTAGCATAATCAAGAGAGAGATTTGGAAATACAGAAAGTTCCTGTTAATATCATGCATACCTTACCAATTGCACCTAGAACAATAGTTGATTCGGAACATCCATAAGCAGTAGCATATCCCAAAGGTGCTAATACGTAGATCACTGAGTCATGGCAATTTACAACCTGTTACAAATAAAATATATGTACCTGACCTGATTAACAGCTTGCAAAGAAAATTGTGTGTATGCTACTAAAATCATATCAATCAGAAGGTTAAATAAAAGGAAATCCCATTGTTGAAAAATAAACAGAGAACACATTACGGAAACACACGGTCATCTGCTGTTAGCATAATTATTAAAACTATGTCACATAAACATCACCACTTAAATTAATATTGGAATTAACTCATGTCAATATTAGCAAAGATCAGAGTATAGCGTAAAGCAAGGGTTAGACTTTTAGGGTTTAGAGAGGCTGTTCGAGTACGAGGTATGAGGATAATTTTAAAATAAACATACATAGAAGAGAGAAAAAATTAAGTCACCATAAAAGTTTTAAAAGTGCATAACTAAAAAAAAAATTATAAAAAAATAATTAAACAGGAATATCATCATAGGAGACAGTCCAAACTGTTGTTGAGCAAGCATAAAGAAGTACATGTGCATCAAGCACCTTAGAAAACTGAAAAACGATACCAAACCTCACTTCCTCATATCATCTTCTCTCGTAAAGTATCCTCATTTGTGGTAATCCTTTTGATCATATATCAATCACTCATATATTCTCTCTACAATCCTCTAGATAAATTATCACTTATTTTCTTTATATTACACATATTTTAATTGGTTTTTTTTCCATTAAGTATTTCCTAATTGAGTAACTTCCTTCTCTCTCGCTCATCGAACTGATAGATTCATGAATGCAAACTCAATCCAACAAAAAAGAGGAAATTGATAAACTTTATACTAATTTGTAAATTACAAATCATTTATGACTAATTTATTTATTATTTAATTTCATCGCCCTTCTTCGTTTAGGTGATCGCCTTTTTTTTGGCACCTCACCTCAGGCGATATATGGTTAGGTTGGCCTCATCTCATCTTTCGCCTTTGAAACTTTCATATAATCCAATAGTTGGAAGCTTCAAACTTTAAGTACATATCACGTTGTCAGAAGTATAGTCTACCAAAATAAGGTCCGTCTACATTATGCTTACCTTTATAGAGTTCCCTTTGATATCAGATGCCTGCTTGACCACAGATGCTTTGGAGATACCCTCCACAAATGTCTGGCTTCTAGAATATTTAAGACTGCTATACACAGAAGCCCCATTAAGAGAGCCACTATTTTGTGTTGCAGTATTTATGGAAGCATCAGTTGAATTAATATCCAGATCAGCTGCATTAATCGAGCCATTTTCTTTACTTGGTGTCCTCTCTAAAATATTCTCCAAAGAAGAGGCTATACTTTGCAAAACCCACTCAAGAACTTGGGTAGCAGGAGCAGGAACAACAGGCATGTCTGAATCTGAATTTGCAAAGAAAGGAACTGCCTGGCTAAATGATACTGCTTGACAACCCTTTTCGACAAACTGAATAAGGAATTCAAGGTGCTGAAACTTTTCCAACGTGATAATCTGGAAAAAAAATAAAAAAATAAAAAATCAACAGGATAGGCGTGTAAAGGAATCATGATTATTCTCTCATGCAGTAAATTCATCAGCATATTTCTCTACAAGGCAAGGAAAAAGGAGGAAAACAAAGAGCGGTAGTAAATGGTAAATAATAAGATTTTGTATTAAAATAATCAACATTGACTTCTATTCCAACTGTTACTATATGCAAGAACAAAAAATTGATGTCTAAGTAATTATAATCTCGTTTCACTAGATGTAAGTATGCAACAGTAAGTGTAGACTGGTCAACAATAGGAACCTGTGCCAAGGTCATTGCCATTCAGGACCAGCTTCTGGTAATGACTGATTGTTTTGAAGGCACATACCTTGCAAGCACATAAACTTTGTGCTCATCTTCAGGTATGGTGTCAACATAAATTGTGGTAGATATGAACACGGATAAAATTATTACTGCATCTGTTTGTGGTGTGTATTTTCTTTTCTATATGACTATTAATTCCCTTTCTACAAAAGTGAATACAGAAAAATTATATATACATATACATGCACATGGGATGCTATTTTATTTTATGCAAATCACCAAACAAAGGTTTTCATTATCTAGCTCAAAATACAGATAAAAGAAGTTTACGCATAAACAAAGATCTCAGACCGGATGTTACAGCTAGCAATGCTCTGAAAAAGTATGATATACTACCTTATCCATCGGGGGACCTCATCACATTCAGTAATTATAACTATAAATTAAGCAAATGGGTTCCCCTCTCCCCTTACTCTATTTTTGAAATAAAGCAAGGAAAGCAATAGTAGGAAAATCTCATTTAAACTAACATGTGCATGCCACAAGTTTTTATAAAATAGAAAAAAAAAAAATTAAAACCCCCAACCTAACCAGTCACGATCTTATCCTCTCCCACTTGTAAAACTCTCTCAAACCCTCAACCTCGTCTCCGACGCTGCCCCTTCCCACGTGGCCATCCACCTCGCCGACACACCCCACAGCCGTCTTCAACGACGATCCCTCCGCCTGCGCTGCCGACGAACTGTGTCGCCGACCTGCCCAACCCTCAACCTTCTCCCCTCCACATCCACTTCGACCTCCATAATCTTCCACCTCGCTTTTGATGCTGCCCCCTCCCGCAGCCCTCCACCTCGCTGACGCACTTCACCGCTGCCTTCTTCAACAACGACCCATCTGCATTTGCTGCCGACGAACTGCATTGCTGGATAACCTCCCCAACCCTCGACCTTCTCCCTTCCACATCCACCTCGCCATTGCCGTTTCCGATGCATCCCTCCACCGCCTTCAACGACAACCCCTCCACCGCCTTCAACGACGACCGCTCTGACCTCTCATGTTTTTCTCTCAGGTAACTCTACCTTCTCCCACTTCTCCTTCCCTTTTTCCATTCGATTTCATTCCACTCGATTCATTCCACTAGATTTAATGTCACTATATCTCATCTTCATCCTAATTAATTATGTTTAATAGTAGGTATGAAGAACCAAAGATAAAGTTATTTTTCCAATTATTTTGTTTGCAACGATAGGTGTGAAGAATAAAAAATAGAGGGAAATTTCAATTATTTTGTTGCAGGTCAGGACTTCTTCATTATATCAGGTGTGCTATATGTGTTCTTATCTCATGTCATACCTTAATCCAAATATTATATGTTCATCTCAATGTATACCTTATTGTAAATGAATCCTACCTAGTTAGTTTAAGAGTAGGTTTGAAGAACCAAAGATAAAGTGATTTTTCCAACTATTTTGTTTGCAATAGTAGGTGTGAAGAATCAAATATAAGGGAAGTTTCCGATTATTTTGTTACAAGTCCCTACTGTTATTTATCTCCATATATAATGATTCTTTCAATTTTCTTAACTATGTTGAATTGGATAAATAATAAACTAATATTATTATTCAGAGACAATAAAGCACTTTCTGCATTGACATGACGTCAAAGATTTAAAATATTGCAGCAAAAAGGCAACGTTCTATGATTACACTCCTTCCGATCCACACAAAATTGTACATACGATAAGAGTTCTTAAGTTAAGACAAACATTTGAGGCGTCGTCCTATTATTATTTATCTCATTATATAATGATTCTTTCAATTTTTCTTAATTCTGTTGAATTGGATAAATAATATAAGTAATATTATTATTTACATTTTAAATAATTACACAAATCACACTTATTAACATCGGATGCAAGATAAAAATAGCATGTCTTCCCAACTCAATAAAGCACTTTCTGCATTGGCACGACGTCAAAGATTTAAAATATTACGACTGAAAAGGCATCGTCCTATGAAGACACTCCTTACTTCAGATCCACACAAAATTGAACGTACGATAAGAATTCTTAAATTAAGACAAAAACTTAAGTTAAGCCATCGTCCTATTATCGTTTATCTCGATATGTAATGATTCTTTCAATCATTCTTAACTGTGTTGAATTGGATATACAATAAAAATAATATTATTTTCAGATTTAAATAATTGCACAAACCACACTTATTAATGTAGGATGCAAGGCAACAATAACAAGTTGTCTTCCCAACTCAACAAAACACTTTCTGCATTGGCACGACGTCAAAGATTTGAAATATTGTGGCGGAAAATGCATCGTCCTATGATGACACTCCTTACTTCAAATCCACTCAAAATTGCACGTACGATAAAAATTCTTAAGTTAAAATAAAAACGCTCACAAAGTGTAATAACAAGTTGCCTACCCATACAACTGCAAGGAGGTGACCATCAACCTGAACACTTTAACGCAAGTTAATAACAAACATCTATGAAGAAAACATGAGACTGATGGGAAGTTCACTCGATCAAGTTAGCAAAAATGAACAGGATAAATTTGCAAAGTGAATTTTAGATGTGGGTGAAGGTAAAATTTCAGGTGAATCTAAAAATGGAGGTTCTAAACAAAGATTGGATACAAATACCAAATGACCTTTTAATTAAAGTTGCAGATGGTCTAAAGGTTTTGATAGACTCGATTTATCCTAATATTGAATCGATATAATGACTCAATCTTCCATGAAAAACATGCGATTTTAGCACCAACTAATGAAGAAGTTGATGCAATAAATTCTCATATTTTTCTATGGATCCTGGACAAGTGGTCAACTACTTAAGTGCAAATTCAATAGATCATACCCCGAATGGTACAAATGAGCTAGATACGCATCCGCCCAAATTTCTAAATAAAGATGAGCGGGTTGTCAAATCATTGTTTAGAACTGAAGCAAGGAGTACTGATCATACTACTGAGAAATTTGAACCAATCTTAAGGACTTTGCAATGGGACATGTCTTAAAGTTCATACTCTGAGAAAAAATATTATTATAGCTACAATTATTATGAAAGGGTATGCAGGCGAGACAGTTGTGATTTCTCGAATGAGCATGTTGCCTATTGAAAGCATATGGCCATTTGTACTAAGAAGAAGACAATTTTCTGTAAAGTTGGCATTTATTATGACAACAAACAAGATACCAGGCCAAACCCTCCATAATGTTAGGGTTTATCAAAAAAGACCTGCGTTTACACACGATCAATTGTATGTAGCATTATTGTGTTGCACTTTCCGTTCTAGCTTGAAGATGTTACTGATAAAGAACTCAAATGATCCTGAAAAGATTAATGATCGTACACGTATTGTGGTATACCAAGAAGTTCTTTGAGAAGTGTGTAACTCCATGATAATCAACTGAAAGGTTAGATGTCCTTAACAATTATAATTACATTCAAATTATTAAAATAATAGATATTGGCACGCAATGTTTTTGGGTTCAAGTATCTCGGAATGTCTGTCACTTTAAATTTATGGTCTACTACATTTCAATATACCGTCTCATTCTTATTGGAATTTATCAAAGCTTCAGTTTTTTTTTAATTTAAGTATATGTTATATTTTTTCCCTAGCCATGTATCCGATTATATCAAGTCAAATTATTCATGTCTTTATATAAGTAATTGATCTTTATTGCTATAGAATGAATTGAATTTTCATTTCATGATATTTTTTATGTAGGCCAAATTGTGATGTTCATGTGTGAAGAAGCCAGTTACTCAAGAATGTTGATTCTATCCTGCTAAAGTGTGGACAAGGCAATAACTAAAAAGTGGGATAATACCACCACATTGAAAGTAGTACATTGTTTTCTTAGTTGGTTTTGTATTTACCTAGCTATAAACTATAGTTGGTTAGAAAATTAATTTATCATTTTAATTTTTTTGGGTTGAAGTCTTTTATTATCATGGACAATTTATTTAAGCCCTTTGTTGGATATAATTGGAATTTGAGTATTTGGTCAATTGAATGAATATTGTGATTGGGTTTGGAGGTGCCTTATTGCATCAAATGCTTGAGTTTGGAAGTTGTGTTTTGTGTTAACATCTTTACAATATTGCATCAAATGAGTATTCTTGTTAAATAATTGTTGAATGTTGATATACTTGATGATATTTATACAAAGAACAAGCTTTATGTATAGGGTAAACTTTGCCAAATTGTTTATTGAATGTTAATGATATTCTAATATACCTTTTAACATAATTTAGTTAAATTTGGGACATCTTTTGGTAAAGTCTTGCACAGGGGTATACTAGTAAGAATGAAGTAAATCAGGAGAGTATTATGATTTAAAATTTGGCCAACCTTCGAATTTTGGTATTGATGTCGCATTCTCATTAATATCAGGCATATTGACCCAGACTTGTGAAATTTTGGTTATCATGGGAATAAAGTGTTTAAAATGTAACTAAATTATGTAATATAGTTAAAATATTTAAAGCATAAAAACCAAGGATTCAAATGTACAATTTTGTAGAATTATAATAGTCTTATAATTATTGTAATTGAGTTTATATATTTTCATCTACAACATGTTTTACCAATATTCTATTAGAAATTATAGCTAAAAATATGAGAGACCCGAGGAAAAGAAAGTACACAATTCTTACTGTAAAGAATATTCTATAAAAAAATATCATTAAAATATTTTTCCTATTGAGCTCCCTCAATTTTCTTCTCTCTGGTAACACCCCGTACTTAAAAGTGTATATATATAATATTATACATACATACATACATACATATATATATATATATATATGGTAAAAGGGATATGAGCAACTTGCTCATTTAGTAAATGAGCAATTGATTATGTGGCATGCATGTGATACATTGGATAACTAACCCTTTCAAGGATTTTCCAATCACATGTATGCCACATCATCAATTGCTTATTTACTAAATGAGCAAGTTGTGCATACCCCTTTTTCCCTATATATATATATGTTTGTGTGTATGTGTGTGTGTGTGTGTGTGTGAGAAAGAGAGAGAGAAGTGGTAGTTGGCCTATAGGAGATTCTATAGGGTTATGGATTAATGGAAGGAGCCTATAGAAATTCTATGGGGCTTAGGGGAAAATGTGCATTAAATGATGAAATGAATGAATGAAAAGTGGTTGTGCACTTGGGCGTGGGTTATGTCCCACTTCGGAAAATGGAGACGAAAGAGAAAAGTGTATATTAGTTTGCCTGTGATCAAGAGGCACCTAACAGTCTGGACACATTTTGTGAGACACGCCTGTGATGGACAGTTGTTAGAATTTTATTTGTTCGCATATTGCGTGCACAGCTGAGCCGAGCTCGGGCCCTCGGGGCATTACAAATAGTATCAGAGCCGACTTTCGACACCGAGTGTGTGCAAGATCGAAGCCTGAGATGGAGCTAGCAGATGTACACTGGTGAATAACCAGAGTCCCGGGTAGGACTGTACAACTAGCAGAATCAGGGTAGTCCTCTCCACATCGGCTAGAAAGAGATCCTGTATCACGTTGCAAGTCCCAGACTCAGCGAGGACACTGAGTTCTTAAGGAGGGGTGTGTAACACTCCGTACTTAAGAGTGTATATATATAATATTATATTGGGTAAATATAACCATATATATATACACACATATATATATAGGAAAATGCTCCATTGAAAACGGGTCTAGTTTTCACGGGTTGGAAAACACCAATCTGGGCCGTTTGATCGCTCATAATCGTGATCAGCGGCTCAGATCGAGCTCCCCATAACCCGTTTCAATTGATCAACAGAGGGTTATTTTGGGAATTTCGTCCCAAATAACTCTTCGCTGAACAGATTCTAAAAAAATTGATATAACCTAGGCCGTTATTGGGAACAACGGCCTAGGTCATAAAAAATTGAATTATAGGCAGTTGTTTGGAACAACGGCCTTGTTCTAAATTTTTATAATCTAGGCCGTTGTTCCCAACAACGGCCTAGGCTATAAAATTTAATAGCCTAGGCCGTTGTTGGGAACAACGGCCTAGATTATAAAAATTTAGAACAAGGCCGTTGTTCCAAACAACTGCCTATAATTCAATTTTTTATGACCTAGGCCGTTGTTCCCAACAACGGTCTAGGTTATATTCATTTTTTCAGAGCGAACCAGGCGAAGAGTTATTTGGGACGAAATTCCCAAAATAACCCTCCGCCACTTGAGTGATATTGGGTGATGGGCGGAGGCGATCTGAGCCGCTGATCACGATCAAAAGTGATCCAACAGCTCAGATTGGTGTTTTCCAACCCGTGAAAACAAACCCGTTTTCAATGGAGCATTTCCCATATATATATATATATATATATATATATATATATATATATATATATATATATATATAATATGTGAGAGGTGGTAGTTGGCCTATAGGAGATTCTATAGGTCTATGGATTACAGTGTAGTCGAAGGCACACCTGAGGTGCAAGGCACAGGCGCCTAGACTATTTGCGTCTTATCTTTGCAAGGCGTACTGAGGCGCGAGCCTCAGTCTTGAGAATGTGAGAGGTCATGGGTTCAAGTAATGCTTATCACTTTTGGTAGCAGTATTCTTCCAATGATTAAGGAAAATATATAATCACTGCACATAATATTATAAAATATGGAAAATGACCTTATAATATATGAGAAAATTTCCTCATTTAGATTGATTTTTATCAATGGACCATCTAATTGGTGATCCTTGTTATAATCATATATAATCTTATTTATAAATTTTAAAAACCCCGAAAAATAATAGTGCGCCTTGATTAAGTGAGGCTTGCGCCTCAAATTGCGTCTTGCGCCTCAGGCTTTTTATGGGGTAGTGAAGTTATTTTGCGCCTTTCGCCTCGACTATACTGATGGATTAATGGATTAATGGAAGGAGCCTATAGAAATTCTATGGGGCTTAGGGAAAATGTGCATTAAATGAATGAAATAAATGAATGAAAGAAAAGTGGTTGTGCACTTGGGCGTGGGTTATGTCCCACATCAGAAAATGGAGAAGAGAGAGGAGTGTATAATAGTTTGCCTATGATCACGAGGCATCTAACAGTTCGGACACCTTTTGTGAGGCACGCCTGTGGTGGGCAGTTGTTAGAATTTTATTTGTTCGCATAGTGCGCGCACGTGTAGCCGCGTGGGCAGCTGAGCCGGGCACGGGGCGCGGTCTCATTTGAGTTGTACCTACTCCTCATGGGTGGAAGGTTTCAATTGCTTACTATCGGAATTTTTTCCTAAATTTTTTTTTTCTTTGCCAAGTTACGTACAGGCCGTTAGTGAGTTTTTTCGCAAGCATCATTGATGGAAAGGAAAAAACCCGAGTTGATTCGTATGATGGTAGTAACATGGTTTAGAAAAAGGTACATGTAATGAAAGATATAAGCCTCGTCATGTGTGTAGAGGTCAGTGAAAGAGAGAGAGCTTTCAAAAATTTAAGTTTGTTAAGTGTTAAATAATTCTACAAACAAGATCAATGGATATATGTTTATCTGAATGTAAGTGGAATATTAAAGCAGACTTGGAAGTGTTATACAGCTTTTTAAACATATTGTATAAGCAGACACTAATAATCTGATAGCAAACAATTTACAAACAGCTATCAAGCCAAAATATGAAACAATGACTTAGAAAATTTGTGCTTTAAAAAATTGTCCCTGGGTGATGTATTGCTAGATAGCTTTCTCTCCAGTTCATATACTGGTTAGGTTCATTTACAATCAAATCCTAAATGTCGAGGTTGCAAGTAGCAGGACTTGTTTAAGATGGCTAGGTGAATCATGGTGTGTAGCATATATAGCCTGCAGGCTACCACACCGCCCCAAACCACATAAAATGGGTTTGGCCATTTCATATTGTAACTGTTATGTGGATAGGAGCATGGATGTGAAGATAGATGCCCACATTCATTAACTCGTACAGCATTAATAGTCATACAACAGAAGCCTGAAGTCTAAATATGTACTACTCACAAACCTACCATTCGCAGGATCCCCTTGAGTATTTGAACCCCTAAGCATGTCCCAAGTAGCTTTTTGAGGAATATACAAGTCAATCTGAGAATTCACAAGTTGATGATTCAAACCCGAACATTTGGGTCGGATAAGGATCAGGTTCAGTTAAATTATCACCCCAACTAGAAGTAGAAACCTTGTACACTTATTGCTTTAAAGATAACAGAGTATTTTCCTGACCTCATCATATACTGAATT
Source organism: Hemerocallis citrina (assembly GCA_017893485.1). Taxonomy (NCBI): domain Eukaryota; kingdom Viridiplantae; phylum Streptophyta; class Magnoliopsida; order Asparagales; family Asphodelaceae; genus Hemerocallis; species Hemerocallis citrina. Next base: position 1,913,000 of record CM030364.1, on the reverse strand, counting down.
TTGCATGTTCTCTTTCATTCCACAGAAAAGACCTCCCCATGGATGTAGAACATAAACCTCATTTGCTCAAAGAATGACGTTGCTTAAGACATAAATCAGATTCTAGTCATTCTGAATGATGCTAAATTATTTTTCTATCAGTGAAATCGATGGTTGAAGCCGTTGATCAGAAGGTCACAAACATAAACTAGCCATTGCTCAAATTTGTTCCCATTAACATTCAATATATGGAAGCCAGCACTCTTATCACTTAAAAGCCACTACCATTATTCCCTTAGGGACTAGGAAGAGCTGAAGAAGAGGTAATTAATTTGCAAAAGATGGCTCAACAAAGATGAAGAACCCAATGTAAATCTCATTTATCGTGGCTACAATAAGAGATTGAGAATAAAGACGAAAATTTTGAAATTATCTATAGTTAGAAGTAAATAATGCAGACACTAAAACATAAAGCACAGCAATTTCAATTAGTTTCCAATCCATATAGGTTGCCATTGTTCTGAGTTCAGACACACTTTCTTGGTCAAACTATGTTTTACAGGAACTGATATTTAGATAATGCAATGCTGTCAGCTGAGCATAGAATGACTATAATAATGTTGATGAAATAGAAACAACTTTTTTCAACTGATATTTAGATAATCATGTAAAAATTATCAGCAGGAAGACTATAATATGATAATAACCAACCAGAGATTCATCTCCCTCTCCCTCAACAGAATCTGCTAGCAGAGTGAGTATGTTGGCCATATGTTTCTGTAGATATGATAACTGATGAGCCTCCTCGTCAGCTTGTGATGGCATAAAACGACGGCTATTACTACGTACAAGCTGCATTCACAAAAATGATTTTAATAGAAGAAATTCATTGTCTTACCTAACTCTCAAACCGAATCATAAAAGTCACAACAAAGAAAAGTGATGTCACGAGATCACCTAGCAATGATCATCGACAATCAAAATATGTTCATCATAATAGAGAAAATTTCCTGTGGAGTCAGGATTTAAATGCTGTATTTGGATGTGTATATAGGTAGAGATAAATACAACAAATGGGACGTGAGCAGCCGTAGAAAGAAATTTCCTCCATGGTTCCGCTAAAAATATTATTTCCTCTCTCAATTATGATAATAATGACCTATATGTCACACATAAAAACAGGATGAAAAAATATCATGAGGTTTGAAAACATTTGGGCCATATATCAAGTGTCCCATCTAATCTATTATAGGAAATTGTCCTTTTGGCAAGCACTTGAACTTGATTCATGGCAAAACATGTTACCCTTGTGAATTTCATCTCCCAAGTATTTTGTGACATGGAGATTTTTCTCAGTTGTTGGATCATTAATTTGAGATGAGGAATAGATCTCTCTCTCTCACTCTCTCTCTCTCTCACACACACACACACACAAACTTGATTCATGGCAAAAATATGTTACCTTGTGAATTTCATCTCCCAGTATTTTGTCACATGGAGACTTTTCTGAGCTGTTGGATCATTAATTTGAGATGAGGAATATATTTTTGGTGCAAAATAAAAGACTCTCTCTCTCTCTCTCTCTCTCTCTCTCACACACACACACACACACAAATTGAGTTAATTGATAGAATTCTAGATGAACATGTATATACATATGCAAGCATGGGCGGATCCTCCTTGTAGATACGGGGGTCAATTGACCACCTTGAACTTTTGGAAAATTGCATAATACTATACATATTTGCGAATTTTTATAAATATTTACAACAATTGACTCCCTTAAATTTTCTAAAATGACATAGATACTATATATAATTTAGGTATTTTTGTAAGTTTTTACAATAATTGACCCTTTTCATTCTCTAAATTTATTTCATATTGTTATTTAACCCCTTTGAGAAAATTCCCTGGCTCCGCCCGCTGTATGCTAGGACTTATCACTAAAACAAGTACTTTTAATCTCAATGAAAATAGGAATTGACATCCAAAAGTTTATATCAGCAGAAACCCTTCTCGTTGTCCATAAATCACATTCCCACTAAAAATTTCATTGTTCCCCTTATAAATCTTCCATTAGAAGTTTAAAATCACAAAGAAACAACTATTCATATAAAATCCAAAGGCATTCTACGTAAGTACGTACCCCATGATTCTAGAGTAGAACCACTAGCACTGGAGTTTTTGACAAAAGAAATAAAAAGGTCATAATGCTATCCAATTTCAATCCAAACAGTGAGGATTACACTCCAAATTCACCTTTCCTATTACAACTATAGAATCAGTATGTCTGGACTGTATTGCTCATGCACTTTGTGGATCTTGAGAAAAAACTAGTAACCTTTATTACCTATACTATCTACACTATTATATAATACGAGAAGGGTGTATCTCGTTGGATCTAACATGTAATACACGTGCCTCTCAAACATATTTAAAATTGATGATAATTATTATGTTTTGAAATAATAAATGACGCATCCATCAACGAACATCAACAATGCTATAAACACACCCTAGTACACTACCACATCCTGATGTGACAATCCTAATCAAACTGCCACATCACCATAAGTAATGAAATTAAATCCACCTTGGACCATAATTTTGATGAAATTAAACCTAAGTAATTAAATTTAATTAAAGATTAATTATGGTCTGATTTGATTGCGGAGCCAGAGTTAGATTTTCATTGGGCTAATGATGTGGCAGTGCTAATCTCTAATCTCTAATCTCTAATCTCAAATATTATAATGGGAGAAGGCCTTAGTGTCATTTGCAAATCTGCCAACACGTTCATTGTACGTGCATAACTAATATGTAGAAGGTCTCTGTTTCGAGTCCTAACTACGTCAAATTTTTTACTTTAACTTTTTTAAAAATATATTAAATGTGCATCACATGTGTAAATTATTATCTATCTATCTATCTATAACTAGTTAAAACTATCACATCATGGTGTGATCAATTGGCAGTCTATAAGAGTGTGTGTATACCATCACACCAACGAACGTAATTAAGATACAAACACATGCATTGCATTTCTTAACAACCTACTCTTACAAAAAACACGCACATTGTACATAAAACACCAATTTCAATTCAAAAACCAAAAGATCCAGACCTGCAATGGCGACATTGCCGACAAGCAGCCATCAAACGCCGAAATCGACGGCCACACATCGGCCACCGACGCCGCGTCCTTATGCGGCCTCGGCACCATCCTCTTGTAGCTCTGCACATACAAAAACAGTAACAGATCGTACACATCCACTCCATCTCCTCCATCTTCAAGATCCGCGGAAGCCGCTGGAAGCACCGACCGGAGCGTCTGGATGACGAGATTGGCATCGGAGACGGAGATCTGGAGCGCGTCGGCTAGGGCTTGGGCGTCGACGAGTTTGAGATTGTTGGAGATGGATTTGAGAGAGGCTAGGGTTAGGGATCCGTCGGTGAGTTTGGGGATGGGGAGGAGGCCGTAGTCGAAGAGGGCGCGGCGGGGAAGGAGAAGGGAAGGAGGAGGGGGAGTTTCGAAGCTCATTTTTTTATTTTTGGGGGATTTTTTTTTTTTGGGGGGATTTTTGGTGATTTTTGTTGGATTGTTTTGATTTTGTTTTGTCGTTGTTTGTTAGTGTTTAATCAGAGATGAAATGAGATGAGGAGGGGGAGGTTATTAATAGTGAAAACCGTTAATTTAAAGATCAAGCTATGTTAAACTTTTACGACACCTAGAGCTGGTATTGGGTCCTATCAGATTGGGTCCTCCATTACCCGGATTCAGATTCGGTACTTAACGAGTGCAAAAATTGGATCCGAACCCAGACTTGCAAGAACCGGATCTGGATCCTAGTTAAAAAAAATACCCGTCGGATCCGATAGTAGATAATAAATATTTGTTCTTAAGTATTTTTGTACCTGATATCCTACAATTCTAACATGTTTTGCACTTAAGTACATGAATTAATATTATATTTACACATCTATCTTCAACAATTACTTTTATAGGTATCTTCCTATAACTCTATTATTTAAATTCTACATGTTTGAGGGTATTTTTTAACGGGTCCAGGTCCGGGTCGGTTCTATTTTTAGCCGACCCAGACTCGGACCCGAAAGTGCATCAAGTCTTATTTTAGGATCCGGACCTGTATAGATCAGGTCGGTTCCGGTCCAATGGCAGATCCAGGTATCGAGTAAATGTGACAGTGCTAGACACCCTAGTAAAAAAAAATTTAACAAGGAATTTTTTGTAATTTAGTCTCTCAATCAAAGCAATTGCAATTTATGCCCCTCAAATCATATAGCAATTGCAATTTATGGCCCTCGAATCATATAATAGCAATTGCAATTTAGTTACCTAATTAACTTCCCAACTTTAACAGAATTTATCAACTCAATCTAATCTCAAGATTAAAGTAAATTACTTAACGATGGATCATAGGAGATGCTATTGAATGTAATAAATTAAAATTTTAGTGAAAATGACTTACTGTAATTGTAAATTAAATCAAGTATAATTTACTAGATTGAACTAAAATGGAGAATTAAATTGATGAATGTGTTCTAATTGGAGGATTAAATTGCATTACTATACAATTTGGGGACTGAATAACAATTGCTATATGATTTGAGAGATTAACATGATTTGGGGGCTAAATCGCACGTATCTATTAATGAAGGGACTACATTGCAAAAACCCCCATTAACAACAGAGTATTGCTTCATCGACTACTAATTTCACTACCATTTTGTTCACTACCTTAGGTGGCATATTCCTATTGGAGAGTTCTCCCACCTACTCTATCTTTCTCTACCTGCTGGAGTATGCCACCTATGATAGTGAACAAAATGGTAGTGAAATTGGTAGTGGATGTAGCATTACTTTTAAGAGCATCCACAGTGATTTCTTATAATTGGCAAATTGCCATTTTATAAGAAACGGATGGCTGCAGCGGTTTTGCCATATGCCATTTTATAGCATATTCGCTATACTGGTTTCTCATATATGAGAAACGAAATACCAATTCTCAAATTATAAAGGACGGTATATCATATACCGTCGCTCCGATTTTAAATTTTTTTAATCGAGTGAGACGGGATATCATATACCGTCGCTCCGCTAGTTTTTTATTTTTTATTTTTAAAAATGGGTCGGACGGTGAAACATACCCCGTCCTTCCCTTTTATTTATTTAATTTTTTAAAAAAAATTCCTCAGACGGGGAAACATACCCCGTCCGGGAGATCATATCCCGTCCATGTTTTTTTTTTTTTTTTTTGGGATTTATTTTTCCAAATTTGCCCTTCAATCCACCACCACTGCACGTTTGGGTTCTTTACTGCTGAGGGGGTAATTTGGTCTTTTAATATGTTATCCCAAATAAGAAAAATTTAACAAACTACCACTGCACGATCCTCCCTCATATGCTACTACTGTAGCTGCCATATAATAGCATATGAGAAATACCACTGTGGATGCTCTAACAAAATATTATTAGATTTCTGCATACTAGTATCTGATAAATGAGCCGGTTTTAATGGCCCATTTGGCCCTTTACTCATTGGTAACTTAGCTTAAACCCAATTAAGGTATGGAAATAGGTTGGGCTGCAACCCAACCATTTGAGCACTCAGTCAAGTTCTTCTCTTTCCTTTTCCTCACTAAAATACTTTGTTGCACTAATTAATTGATACGGTTAACCATAGTTTAGTAAAATTGGATCGTGCCTAGCTCGTATTTCATTCCATTGTATTCTACAGTGTCACAAAGCTTCCCTATATCTCTCGCACTATGCATGTATTCAATACAAATTACAGTTATGATTAAGAGTTATGATTAAGCTGGAATCAAGCCCAAACTAAACCCACTTGAAGCAATGGATTAGGGCTTTGATTAATTATGAGTAGTACGATTTGTTACTTGTTTTACCTCTGGTAAAGCCTACTTGTAATATACTGTTTATTTAATTGATTGTCTGGCTGGAGTCCTCGGGCTCTATCCGTTTCATAAAAAAAAAAATTATGAGTAGTATATATAGAGAGCAGAGAGAATAGGATGAAAATATTTTTTTTTTGAGATAGAAGCGTTTTGAGTCATCCGAATCTCGATCACACCGTTTACATCACTCTACATATCATCTAGATGGTGTGTACAAAATTTCAAACGATTTGGAGACCTTTAGCTTATGCATTGAAACGTTCAACACGTCATGAAGATGGTAAGAAATACATATATATATCGGAGAAATCTACTCCCAATTTGTAGTGCTAACAGCGGAAGTGTACCACAAACAATAGAAACCCCCAAGAAATAGATGAACCAAGAACAAGTCACCACAATATATGGATCTCACAAGAACACAACCAATTTGCAGAGATAACCAATACTTCTTATTCCCAAAGAAATACAAAGATTACAAAAGAGATTACAACTCTCAATCTCTCCCTCTCACCTTTGAAACACTCGGCACAATTCTCTCTTGAAGTTGGACAATGATAACGGCTCACCAAAAAGATCATCAAAGATTTCTAAACCCTATAATTTACGGCTGTATATATAGCCCCAAGTAAACCCTAAAAGATAAACACAAATATAGCAATTGGGCCTTTAAACTCGTAAGCCCAAATCAATCAGTCGCTGATGTCGGTCAGCCGCACCCCAAGTGTCGGTCGACTGCAGCGTGTAAAACCAACCCAGAGAGCTGACCGGTCGACTGCACCCCCCAGGTCGGTCGACTGTCCCCTCTTCTGTTGGACCTATACACTCGAAGAACTCTCAACAGCCAGGGTCGGTCGACCACACCCCCAGGTCGGTTGACTGCAACCCTCCAGACTGCATTCTTCTACTTTGCTGCTTGCCTTCTCTTACTTCTTTGTCTCCTCTTCTTCTCCAACTTCAAGTACCTCGTGCCTACGTGTATTTAATGCCACAATTCCCAACAATCTCCCACTTGGACCAAATACATAACGCTTCAAAGTTATTGCAATCTTTCCTCACATTATCTCTGCCATCTCCCACTTTCATAGAAAACCCAAGTACTCTCCACTCTCATGAAGAGCACCTCCGCCACTCCACCACGTGGAGTGCACCAACCACCCCTCATCGCCTCATGAAGGATGTGCTCTACCAATCGCATAGAGCACGAATACTGGAGAAACAATCTCCCGTGTCAGATTTCGTGTTATGAGACCCCCCAACTCGCAAGATCTCCATCAACACCGGACATGGTTCAAAGCCTCTCAATGCACCCTTTGTACTAGAAACCTCCGTGGACGACACCTCCACAAACTCCGCAGATTGTTCAACCCCTACAGTTCCAAATCGGTTACCCTCATCGACATCACACCGCATATTGATATCAGTGCTCTCTATCACACAAGAGCGACTTGAAGCTTCAACTGTCAATTTGCAAAGTATCCTCACCGCAGCAACATATTGCCCACTACGATCACTTCCATGGCCAGCAGCTCCCACTAAATTAGTAACCACCCCTCCATAACTGAAAGAACTCGGTTGCACCCCACACAACCTACTACTTGATTCCAGCTGAGAGTCAACTACAGGAGAAACGCCCCTCACGTCTCTAAGCAAATACAGTGTTCCCCCACGCTTCCCTTTTGCAATCATCCTTGAACATGCAGCTATACACCACTCCCCACTACCAACTGTAGTAGACAACCCCTCCTTGTATAGCCTTCCAATCGAGATAATATTTTCTTTCAAGTCTGGAACATGCCTTGTCTCCCGCAAGACAACACTTTGATTATCAATGGTGTTCACGCGAACAGTACCAACCCCACGTATAGGATATTGGTGACCATTCTCCACGATCACATCTCCAAAAGAACCCTCCTCGTAGTCATTAAATCTCTCTCTCCTCGGAGTGCAATGAACAGAAGCTCCCGAATCAATACACCAATCTTGAGTGCCCAACTCCTTGCGAGCTGATAAACATAAATCCTCAACAAGCCCCACTTGAACTTCCTTTAGAGTATCTTTCTTCAGTTTCTCCTGCTTTTTCTTCATACAAGCCTTGCAACTGCGCATCATGTGTCCCTTCTTGTGACAATACCAGCACTCAGGCACCTATCCCCCATCGCTGTCATCAGAACCACTCTTAGATGAACTACTCTGATCCTTTCTTCTTCGACTGCTCTTAAATCTCCCACGTCTCTTCACAACGTATATGGCGGGATCTCTAGAAGATGATGATGGATATCCCCCGTTTCTCACCCTTCTTACCTCCTCGTTCAGAATGCTACTCACCACATCCTGTAGAGTCGTCGAATCTGTCATAGTGCCTGTAATAGTCTATTCCACCGTACCATAACTATCGGGTAAAGTAGATAGAAGTAACAATGACTGCCCCTTCTCTGAAAATTTCAAACATGCAGCTTCCATATGGTTGTAAACCATACAGTAATTGTTCACATGCTCTGCTACTAAACCCCCTTCCTTCAACTTCATATTAACCAATTTCTTCAGATGAAGAATTTGATTGGATGCCGACGGTTTCTCATACATATTCGTGAGAATCTTCATAGCCTCCTTTGTGGTTTTTGCATTCAAGATATGAAATAACATCTTCCTCCTCAGCCCCAACTGAATCTGCCACAACACCTTCTGATCCAAATAATTCTACTCCGCCAAGACCTTCGCATCCTTGTCTGCACCTATCGGCTTCTCATCAAACAACGGACCATCCTCAAGATCTTTCTTACGAAGATACGCTATCATCTGAATCTTCCACATCGCGAAGTCACTTCCATCGAATCTCTCGATCTTCATCTTGTTATCGGCCATCTCGAACCAATCGCTCTGATACCACTTGTCAGAGAAATCTACTCCCAACTTGTAGTGCTAACAGCAGAAGTGTACCACAAGCAATAGAAACCCCCAAGAAATAGATGAACCAAGAACAAGTCACCACAATATATGGATCTCACAAGAACACAACCAATTTGCAGAGATAACCAATACTTCTTATTCCCAAAGAAATACAAAGATTACAAAAGAGATTACAACTCTCAATCTCTCCCTCTCACCTTTAAAACACTCGGCACAATTCTCTCTTGAAGTTGGACAATGATAACGGCTCACCAAAAAGATCATCAAAGATTTCTAAACCCTAGAATTTACGGCTGTATATATAGCCCCAAGTAAACCCTAAAAGATAAACACAAATATAGCAATTGGGCCTTTAAACTCGTAAGCCCAAATCAATCAGTCGTCGATGTCGGTCAACCGCACCCCAAGTGTCGGTCGACTGCAACGTGTAGAACCAACCCAGAGAGCTGACCGGTCGACTGCACCCCCCAGGTCGATTGATCGTCCCCTCCTCTGTTGGATCTGTACACTCGAAGAACTCTTAGCAACCAGGGTCGGTCGACCGCACCCCCAGGTCTATCGACCGCAACCCTCCAGACTGCATTCTTCTGCTTCGCTGCTTGTCTTCTCTTACTTCTTTGTCTCCTCCTCTTCTTATCCAACTTCAAGTACCTCGTGCCTACGTGTATTTGATACCACAATTCCTAACAATATATGTATTTATTTGAATGGCTTGATGCATAGGCTACAAGTTTCTGAATTGTTTGAAATTTGGCACACATTATCTTGATAACATGTAGACTGATGTGAACGTTGTGATCGAGATTCAGATGACTCAAATCACTTAATTATCTCTCAAAAAATATTTTTATCTCACTGATCTCACTCATCTCATAATAGCATGATATATGTATATCAAAAACTAACCATGAGACCAAAGCATTTGGTGGACGTACATTAATTTAATCTACTTATGTCATTGATCACCATAACCATTTAGGGGCTGTTTGGTTGGAGGAGAATGGAGGGAAGGGAAGGAATTTTTTAAAACATTTTTTGTTTGGTTCATTTTTTAGGATGGGAGGGGAAGGGGAGGGAAATGGAGGGGTGCAGGATCCCTCCTGAGCCAATTTTGGCTCCCCTCCAATATTGGGGGATTTGGAAGGAAAAGAAAGTTAGTGTAATTTTTTTAAGTGGTTGGACTAAATTATCCTTTTTGGATCTAAATTCCTAAAATAAAAAAGTTATCATCTCTGGCCAAAAAGAAAAAAACGAAGATTGAGTGATGTTTACTGATGCAGGCAGTTTAGCGTATATTACTGAAGTTTTGAGAAATCACCTATGAGATCCATCGAGTAGTAAGAGTGATTACTTAAGAAAGCCAAGAGACCTAGGAGCAGACCTGGTCAAACATGGGTTCAGGCAGTTAAAGGATGTGTAATATTTAACTTGGCAAATTAGATGATCATTACATAGCTGAATGTAGGAAAAAAAAAATCATATGGCTAGCTAAGCAAGTTTTGATCTTCTCTTTTGTTCGTCAACAGAATATTTTCTTTTTTTGTTCATTAGTGATGAATGGAAAATGTGACAGGCAAGCAAGGAAAAGATATCATTTGTTCGCTTGAAGTCCATGAGATGGCTTGCTTCATTCTGAACTCGTTCAGGCACTACGAGGCCATCCACTGCACGTGTTCAAGCTACTACCTCTCTTCGGAATCTGTTGCACTCTTCACTGAGCAGTGTGCTGGAAGACCACCTTACGTTATTGGGCAGATTGTGCACAATGAACGGCAAATAGTGAGGGCCCAACAGTCCGATGCTGAGGTCATGGTGGAGAATCTGTCTCCAATTGCCGGTGGTGATGTGTCAAATCCTTATGACCTCTCCTTCCTGATCATCTAAGTTGCGATGCTACCAGACACCGAAATCCAAAATGTTTGTATTCACAAGAATGCACAACTTATGAGAAATGCAGAAAACATGGACCCCAATGGCTAATTATGCCCCTACTAGTGACCATCCAAAATTGAGTATGTTTATTAAACTATTTGTCATTCATGCTACTGATATTCTACAATCAGTCTGCCTATATTATTTTGTTTATTGGTCTTCATTATTTTGTTTATATTATCAAATTAGAATTAGAAACAATAATACATAGGCTCTCTTAAAATATGAAAGGATATAAAAGTAATTTAATTATAAAATTCCTTTCCACCCCTTGTGAACCAAACAAGAAAATAATTATTTTCCCTCCCCTCCCCTCATTTGAACCAACCAGAATCTTGATTAAAATTCCTCCTCTCCCTTTTCCTCCATTAAAATTCCTTCCCTCGCCTCCACTAAAATCCCTTCCCTCCCCTCCACTTCCCTTCTCTCCCCGCCTAGGAACCAAACAGAGCCTTAATTTACTTATGTGTCATGTTATTAATTAAATTGTGGCCAATCCAAGCCAAATTAAGAAGAAGGTTCCCATATATGCATGCAATCATGATGCATGGGACCCATGAGATGTCTTTAAATTTGTAGCAGTCGCCAAATATGGAAAGAGGTCAAATGGACCTATGCAACCTTGGATTAGGAATGTTGGGTATATTCTAGATATGCATATGTAGCCCAAGTTGCTTGCATCCCCTAAAACAATATTAGGGTTTCTAAAGTTTGCAAGTACTCTACTTAAACAAACTCAATTAGACAAAATTTGAGAGTGAGGTCGATTGTCATCAGACCCTTACTTTAAGCAACCTCGATCAGTTTTCTCATCTGACATAATTACATGAACATGAATTTTTTTCCTAAATAACCCTTTTTATGAAAGTTTTTTCACAAACGACCTGTTTTTTTTTTAATTCCATAAACGACCCACTCGCTTTTTGAAAAAGCGAGTGTGGTATAATCACCCACGCTTTTTCAAAAAGCGAGTCTTAGGGGTTCAGAAAATTAGAAACCTAAGACTCGCTTTTTGAAAAAGCGCGGTGTTCAGACCTAGACTCGCTTTTTCAAAAAGCGAGTCTTGGGTCTGTATTATTTTTGCTAACAGACTCATTAGTTATCAACAGATTCAAGGCTCGCTTTTCCAAACACCGCGCTTATTTATACCAAACTCGCTTTCTGAAAAAGCGAGTCTGTGGCTTGTTGAAAAAAATCTACAGGCGGAAGACTCGCTTTCTGAGAAAGCGAGGTGCTCTGTATAAGACTCGGTTTTTGGAAAAGCGAGTCTTGCCTGTGTTAATGAAATCTATATTGTTACACACATTTATACATGGTTAATCTCTATTGTGGAGTGGTTGTGCATTTGCATTGTCAATTTTGGAATGTAAGAGTTAGAATGTCTTGTGGATCAGCCCAGGAAAATTCAAAACAGAGGAAGAAAAATCCAATATTTCTGGGCCCTATGCAGCAGTTTCTATCTCTTGCTCTCTTCTTCTCTCACCCTTCGGACCTTGCACTGCAGAATGCCAGAATCCACACAGAAGAAAATAAATGCACTGATGCAAACCCTCTGTGGCCTCACAAATAGCATGCATCATATGCCAGCTTTCTATAGCTAATAACCGAAGCAACACAAGTTAAAATGGAAAAAGACGGGTACAATTCATTTACATCACTTCACTTCTAACCTAACATAAGCAGAAGATCCAATACCAAATTCCCTTGAAAAAACTGTGTCTTCATACTTCAAAGTAGTAAGGAGAATGGGAGAGTTGAACAAGAATGAATACTAACATGATTGCATCTAAGAAAGCGAGTGTTGCTGGGCAAAGAAGGCCAAGACACGCTTTTTGAAAAAGCGAGTGTGGCATAATTACCCACGGCTTTTCAAAAAGCGAGTCTTAGGTTTCTTATTTTCTGAACACTAAGACTCGCTTTTTGAAAAAGCGTGGGTGATTATACCACACTCGCTTTTTCAAAAAGCGAGTCTTAGGTTTCATTAGGTTTCTAATTTTCTGAACCCTAAGACTCGCTTTTTGAAAAAGCGTGGGTGATTATACCACACTCGCTTTTTCAAAAAGCGAGTGGGCCGTTTATGGAATTTTAAAAAAAAACAGATCGTTTGTGAAAAAACTTTCATAAAAAAGGGTCATTTATGGAAAAAATTCCATGAACATGCATGATGTCTCAATGGAAGCAATTAATTTATAAGTACTAGGGAAAAGAAAATAATAATCTCAGTTAATGCATATACCTCTTGCATGATGCAATAGTTAATTTATGTCTGGTATGTGGAAACATGAGAGATTTTGTGTATGTTAGTTCAATCGTAAGCTCTTCATCTACAGTACATAATTTCTTCCAATCCAAGACTTCAATATTATTAATTTTAGCGTGAACTAATTAATCTGCCTGCACTTTCTTCTTCAATTTTCGTCAGTAAAATGGTTGACTGATAATTGTTTCTGTTTCAATTTTCATTTTCTTGCAAGTTCTTCCTACTTGCCATGTAACTGAACTAAGATTATTTGGCAAGTGCAACCATGTAAAAGTAACGACAATATCTTTACTATTTTAATGGGAGAGTTGGGTTTGTAATCAAACAAACCGTAACTTTGTAACTGAACAAATCCGTGCAATACACATCCATACTAAATCTAACAATATATACGTACACCGCATGTGTTACCAAAATCAAAACATTCAAATAAAAACAATTTTTTTATTTGATATATATTTATTTAATTTAATGACTATACTTTTAGTATACGTGCAACGCACGTACATTATACTAGTTTATGTAATTAGTCTATCAACTTTTTTCGAATGGGTGAAAAATAATACATGTGCTCTATGTAAGAGAGTCAATAATGTATACTTGATTTATTATTTTATAATTAAATTTATGAAAAAGATACTTTAATTAGAAGGGTCTCTCTATTAGAAAATAGCACACATATATAATTAATTTTATAAGTATTTCATCTTTTGATTATGATGATGGTAAAAATCGCAGCAGATCAGAGATCTCTACATGGATTTCAAAGCAATCTATAGGCAGATTAGCCATTACAGACCTATTTTACAGACCTGGTCCACTTCAAAACGTGGGCTTCTCTTAAGCCCATAAAAAGTGACACGTTAGGCCCACTAAGAGAGACACTCAACCCATGTCAAGCACCCGGTAGATACTATGTAATACAACTGCCAACTATAGTCTGCCTCTCAAAAAGTGGTTAATCAATTAGGTAATTTTTGATTATAGACAATTTTATTTATACTCAATTAATTTTTTTTAATTCCGATACGGAACAACTATTCACAAATCTCATCTTTTTAATCCCGTTAGCACATTATTTGAAGACCCCCAATTCCGTGTGCCACGTCAGATACCGAAACCAACCAATACAGCAAGTAAAAAATAATAAGGACGAGAGACGGGGAAACATATCCCGTTTGAACACACCGTGCAATAAAAAATAATAAAAATTGTCAGACGGTATATGATATACCGTCTGTTCATAAAAAAAAATATTAAAATTTCTCAGACGGGGAATCATTCCCCGTCCTCTATAATATGAGAATTCTCATATCGTTTCTCATATTTGAGAAACAGATTAGCTTCGTTTGCTAAAAAATGGACATTTGAGAAACCATTGCAGCTGTTTTTTTCTCAAAAAATGGCAAAATGAGAATTTTAGAAAACCATTGTGGATGCTCTAATAAGCTTTCTTCCGAAATCAATGGGTGGGCCCCTCCCGCCCAGGGTGACGTCATCACCCCTATACAACACAACACTCAACTGTATTTTCAACTCTTACTGTGGGCCCCCATTTCAACCTTTCTCCTCCTTTTTATACTTTTTATTCGACTAGTATAATGCACGTGCATCGCACGTGCGATGTATTTTTAAAAAATATGTATTATACACGTGCGGTGCACGTGGAGAAAATGAGGAGGAGGAATGAAAAGGACAAAAAAATCTACGTATTATATACGTGCGTTGCACGTGGGGAAAATGGGGAGGGAAAATGAAAAGGACAAAAAAATCTACCAACACGTGCGCTGCACGTGTTGACACACACACTAAGAAATAATAAAAAATTGTTTATTTGTTTACAACCCCATCTCTGCCCATTATAATAGTTATAGATATATATTTTTTATATATTATATTTTGTTTTCCAGAAATACGGGGCATGTAATTACATGAAAGATTCAACGGTCACGATTCGATCTCTAGAATGTCTCTCAGACCTATAAATACCCCTCCCCCTCTTCAGTCACGAGATAATTAACAATTCACCAGTTTTTACACTCTTACTTTCTCTCTCTTTCTGATTCTGACTTGAGCGTCGGAGGATCTGTCGCCGGGGCCATCCCCCGGTATTTTAGGCATTTTTGCAGGTCCGTCGGCCGCATCATCCACCGTCGAATTCAGATCACAGGAGGTTTATCAACTATCTAGATTCATTCATAGGAACCCCAACAGTTTATAACGGTCAAGTCACAGTAGTGTCCTTTATTTATTAACTCACTATATATTTGTTTCCACACCGAAATAAGCAGCAACAGGCTACAAATATTATTCAGCGCAAGCAGATTGAAGATTATTTAGCTAAAATAGGTACCATCATCATGCATGCATCCTTCAGAATTCAGGTAAGTTTAATTGGAGTTCAATACTCACCCTAATTGTTTCTCCATTACCATATTAATTTACTCCTAAAATTTTATGGTCTCGTAATTCATCTGTACAGCAAAAATGCCGGGCCAGTTCATACAGTTTGGTGTTATATATGATCGATGCAATGCAGCAATGGCTATCATTTTCAGGTTGGTTTCCATATGGTTGAGAGGAGTGGGTGAAGAAGAAATTATAAACGAGCTCGATATCATATTATCTAATTGTAGATATATATAGAAATTATTGCTTGCTAATTTAGGTCCAAAGCTTTGTTTTGATACACCTAACTGATGCTGATGTTTTTAAGGTGTGGGAGCAATACATGATGAGTACGATTTTTTAGAGAGATTGACAGATCTAGCCGTAGATTTGGATGTGGTGTGAGGTAGGAGAAGCGGATCTACTGGTGCTCACCCCTGCGGTCGGCTGTCGGATTTCTGCACAAAGTGCAGAAACACCGGGAGTTTTTTTTCCAGTGGCGGACCCTCCTATGGTCAAGTCAATGACTAAAGAATAAGAAATGTGATCTAGGGTTTTAGAGGCAAAATGTTCATTACGTTGTTACTGTGGAGAAGGTTCGTTATTTATAAGCAGAGAGAGAGAACCCTAATAGACCGGGTTGACCCATCTTTATGGGCCATATGAGAGTGGTGGGCTGGTTGGTTGCCCAGGGAGCATGCATGTCTACTCTGGTGTGTTTTAGGATCTTGGTGAGATCAGACGGCTCAGATGAAGCTGGATTTTTACCCACATCATAGGTCCCTCACTCCTGAAAGATTGGGTGTTTCAGCCATTGAGGAGTACTTCAATATCGTGGGAATAATCAGTGGCAGTATGAGCGGGGGTAAAATGGGGATGCTAGGCGACCTCGCGAAGTAGCCACTGTCACTCCGAGCGTTATGTTCCAGATCACACTGGGTGAGGTAAACACTGAGCGCCGAGCACCGAGCCTTATCGCTCGACCTGGTTGCGGTTCGAGGTTGTTGCTGAACATCGATCCTGAAAGACCCTGTTGTAGCGTCCCGAATTTCTAATATAATATCTTAGATAATACATGGCACAATTCCCAGCATCAACTTCAATGTAATATTAAACACAACCAAACACCAATAAAAATTTTCAACTTTCATTACGATAATCAATTACATAGCACAGCGGAATACAATACATCTTAAATCACAATTCTCTTTTCTTTACAGCACTTTCTTTTTATTATACATATGTCACTAAATCAACTGAACTCAATCATCCAAATCCCAAGCTCTAATCAACAACAACCTGTAAACATGAGGCTAGAGATGATCCCTAACCCCCAAAACTAAAGGGGTCAGCTATAAAGGTGTGAGTGACATAAAAACAAACAATATAAATAAACATTAAGCATGGATTCATAAACAACATATAATAAACAAGAATACATAAATATGACATAGCAAGGAACATGTAAACATCAAGTGGAACTAAACTAAGTGTCAAGTGTAGAAAATAGAAAAACACATGCGTAAAGCCAAGTCAAGAAAACACAAGTCTATATGCTGACTCTCTAATGCGTACTTGTCGGAGTCTATGCATCCCACTCTACATAGGTCCGGTGCAAGCCCTTAACGTCTCCACATTATAGGGTTTAATCCCCGACATGCAACTAATCCTACTACGATGACTACTTCGAGATAAAGCTAAACTGTGAGTATTAGCCCATGCCCCGATAATTCCGGAGGTCAATCTCTATCCACAGATAATTTCGGAGACTATTTCACTCACACCTGGAAATCCTCGAGAATACCCCACACCGCAAGCAATGGCACCTCATCACACGAATACCACATGTGCGTCGCCTCGACTCCGATAATTCTAGAGATCAATCCCACACCACAGATAATTCCGAAGACTATTTCACTCACACCTGGATAATTTCGGGGATTATCTTACACCGCAAGCCATACTGAGGTCCATAACTTATGTTCCCGTTCATCATATCACCACTAGTGTCTGTTCTTATCATTTAGGTTATTTAATTACTTAACGAATCTCCTAAAGTTGGTGTACCCTACCGGACTTAACTCAACAACTGATCAACTAAAATGCCTCAACAGGCCCAAACATAAATACTCAACCGCTGGTATACTAGGGTCACACACACCCTCTAGAGACTCACACTAAAATATCCAAACCGAACTTCCAACATAAATTGTTCAACTTAACATTGAAAACATATGCTCAATAGAATATAAGTATAAAATAACAAGTTATAGATTAAAGCATTTAGAGAATAGATTATTTGAAAGAACATTCGGAAATATGAAGATACATTAGTATCAGTCGACTAATAACAAGCGTGAGTCGACTGTCCAGAAAGAGAATTCTATGATTTTAAGAAAATAAGCTAAGTGTTATAAGTCGACTTATAAAAGTCATAGGTCGCCTTACCAGAGAGAAATTCCAGTAATCTTTAAGAAAATATTCTAAGTGTTATAACTCGACTTATAAAAGTCATAGGTCGACTTACCCGAGAGAAATTCCAGTAATCTTTAAGAAAATATTCTAAGTGTTATAAGTCGACTTATAAAAGTCATAGGTCGACTTACCAGAGAGAAATTTCAATACAACTATAGAACATAGTAGTCGGGTCGTATCAGTCGACTGAAAGGTCATGCCAGTCGACTGTCGGCCTATAGACTGTATAGTTTTGGTTGTGCACAATTCAACCGATACGTAGTTTTACTTCATGAAAACGATTTCTACGAAAAACATATTTCTTATATGATCAAATATAACTGGTAGAAAACAAAATAGTCCCTAAAACTAGATCAACTACTTGAAATCATAAAAATGGAGATTTTGTTGATTTCTTTCAATTAAAATATGAATTTGTGCATATAATAAAAATAGAGTTTTTCTATAAAAAAAAATCAATTACTCATTGAAATTTTTTCGTATTCAGATCCCAAAACATGTAAATACCAATCTCAAAGAAAATTCCCAATTTGGATATATTTTCCCAATTCAATAAATTCCTCAAATTTCAATTCTCAAGACACGATCTCTTGATTCATAACCCTTCCATTTAATTTTCTCAAAAATCTGAATTTCTACCACAACTCATAACCATAATCAAATTTGTAATCACACACCACTAGGGTTTCACAAGATCCAATTTTTCATCCAATCCATAATATGCATAATCATGTTCAATCCTAAACATGTTTTCTAGCAATACAATTCAATATCCCAGATCCAATAAATATTCATAGATCAAACAACCAATTCATTACATTACTCACATACACGACATAAAGGAAAAACAAACATGTCAAAAAACAAACAACAAAACAATCACTCACATAAATCAAAACAACAAAACAAATTTACATCACTCACATACAACATACGCATAATAAAAGAAAACAACATGTCACTCACCTTGAAATGAAGAAATCCAACAAGAAAGCCTTCCCTTTTTGCGAAATCCAAGATCCATCTCTCAATCCTCCAAAAATAATAAATCTTTGTATTGTGCAGCGAATGACGGCTGCGTTCTCTTCTTTTAAATACCCGAAAATAGGATCTTAGGGTTTTAGACATATTTGCGAAATAACCTTTCGAAAACATATCTTTACATAAATAGATTCCTATACTTGGAATTTGATAAAATTAATTAAATTGAAATTTAAAAGCAAAATAACCCTTACTTTCCAGCCGGCACTGATTAAAAGTCCAGAAAAATAGTTTTGCACTTTCACCCCTCAAAATGACAAATTTGCAAAAAGGTCCTTCTTTTTATCAATATTTGCAAATAGATCCGATTAATTTCAAAAAAATCTGGAAAAATTATAAATAAATCTCAAATAATAAATAATGATTTTCCATAAAATAATTTTGGCTTTTGAACTTTTTAAGAAAATATTTGCACGTGTTTCGCACGTGTAAGAAAATATTTATTAAATCCCCAAAATCATTTTAGTCATTTATAAACCTTTAAAAATAATATTCAAAAATACGGGTTACTACACCCTGTGGGTAGCTCAAAGTCAGTATCAAGCGCCGAGCACCGAGCAAGAGCCAGGTTGTAGGAGACCTGATGGGCAGCTCAAAGTCACTGCCGAACGCCGAGCAGAGCAACGTTGTAGGAAACCTGGTGAGTGGCTCGAAGTCACTGTCGAGCACCGAATGATAGCAAGGTTGTAGGAAACCTTGTGGGTGGCTCGAAGTCACTATTGAGCACCGAGCGATAACAATGTTGTAAGATATCTGGTGGGTGTATCGAAGTCACTGCCGAGCGTTGAATGATAGTAAGGCTGTAGGAAACCTTGTGGGTTGTTCGAAATCATTGTCGAGCACCGAGAAATAGTAAGGCTGTAGAAAACCTTATTGGTTGCTCGAAGTCCCTGCCGAGCACCGAGCGATAGCAAGGTTGTAGGAAACCTTGTGGGTTGCTCGAAGTCACTACCGCGCACTGAGCGGTGGCAAGGCTATAAGAAACCGTGTGGGTGACTCGAAGTCACTGCTGAGCGTCGAATGATAGCAAGGCTGTCGGAAACCTTTTAGGTGGCTCAAAGCCAATGCCGAGCGCCGAATGATAGCAAGGCTGTAAGAAACTTTGTGGGTGGCTCGAAGTCACTGTCGAGCACCGAGCGTTGAAAACATTGTAGGAAATCTGGTGGGTGGCTCGAAGTCACGATCGAGTGTCGAATGATAACAAGGCGAGATGTATGCCTGAGATGCAGCTAGCAGATGTACGTCTGGTATGCCTAAGAGGAGCAAGGTGACGGCCTGAAATAGTGGACCACCTGCAAAATCAGGATACAGTGCAACTAGCAGAATCAGGGTACTCCACTCCACACTGGCTAGAATGGAGATCTTGCACTAGATTGTGCATGCCCGTGCTCAGCGAGGACGCTGATTTCTGAAGGGGGAGGTGTGTAACACCCCGTGATTTTCAAAAGATTATATATATATATATATATATATATATATATATATATATATATATATATATATATATATATATATATATATATATATATATATATATTGAATGATGTATGGCTGTTTACTTTGGTAAAATGAATAATGGGAAGTGTGATATGATGGTGAAGGGTGGCCCACGTTTGAAGGAAACAGACTTGTGCTGTTGAAATTGGACAAATACAGGATGACGTGGCATTTGACTGGGGGCCCACCTGCTACTATCTCTCACGGTAGAGAGAGAGAGAACAAGAAACGGTTTGAAAAAAATTATCCCACATCGGGAATAGGAATAAATAAAATAATATATAAATAATATAGCCTATGATCAAGAGTCACCAATCCGGTTAACCACCTTTTGATAGGCAGCCTGTGGTGGGCAGTTGTACTACATAGTATTTAATTTGTCTTATAAATTGTATAAATTGTCTGAGCTAGGGGCAGGGGCGTTACATAGAAGGTCCAGTGGCAATCTAGGCGGTGGAGAACCTGGCCACCCCTCGAGACAAGGAGAGCCTCGCGACCGAGATCCTCGAGTCATGCTTCATGGAGTGGGCTCAGGCCGACATGGCAGAAAGTGTTCTCTAAGCTTCGCTTTGTGATCATTTCATGCCCTAGAAAATTTCTAAGTCTTTGATCTTCGTTCACAGGCGACTCGGCAAAAGGCAAAGCTGAGAAGGCGTTACGCCCGTGAGCTCCTTCAGGCCGAGCGTAACTCTAGACGATACGAGAGGAAGAAGAAGGAGCAGAAGCTGCTCGTCCAAGTTGCGAAAGCTCGCGAAGGAGCCTTGAAGGCTGAGCTTGCCACCCTCGCCGACGATTGAGGTCGACTGGAGAAGGAGAATGCCCTCCGGCTGGAGAACGAGAAGAAGCTACAGGCTCCAAAGCTGGGCGCCATTGACAAGTCTTTGCCCAGGATTAGGGGTACGACTGGGCCATCGAGCATGTGCTGCAAAAGTACCCTTATCTCGAGCTCGAGGGCTTCAGTTTCTCCATGAAGTTTCCCGAGGCCTCCAACGTGTTCAAGGTCTGATACACCCTGGTACTTTCCATCTCAAGATCAAGTCCGGCCCCATGGGAACCTTCATCCCCATCACCATTTCCACCATTCTTGGTTCTGGGTCCTGCCATTATAATGAATACTGCAAAATGAGGGAAAAGTTAGCATATCACAACACAATTCATATTCACTTCAATACCTTATGGCAAAAGACTCAATCATACCCCAAACCATAACATCTTGTTTTAATTCTATGTGATACTTACACTCTAATGTCCACACCTAGGTACTCACGCTCTAATGTCCACCTAGGTTTATTCTTATACCATGTTTATCATTACTATTGAAGCATGCTCTGATACCAATCTCTGTAGCTCTCCGAATTTCCAATATAATAAACTCAGAAATACGTGGCGCAATTCCCAGCATATACCTCAATGTAATAGTAAACATAGCCAAATACATATAATTTTTCAACTTTTATTACATCAATTCATTACATAGCACAGCAGAAATTAAATACCTTGAACTACATTTTCTTTCATTTACAACACATTCTTTTACAATTTTGCATAAGTCACATTATCATTCTATCACATGCATCCAAATCCCAAGCTATAGGTACCTACCTGTAAAACATGAGGCTAGAGATAACCCTAACTTCCAAAACTACAGGGGTCAGCCATAACGGTGTGAGTGACATCAAAAGAAATACAATATAAATGAAACATAAAGAAATAAGTCATAATCAATACATTCTCACGGTAGTAACAAATGGAATATGAAATAACGATAAATAGAGCATAAAACATAAAGTGAAACTAAGTTAAGTGTCAAGTGTAGGAAAATAGAAAATATCATGCATAATACAAGTCAAGAAAACACAAATGCAGATCTCTCTAATGCATACTTGTCGAATTCTATGCATTTCATACTACATAGGTCCGGTGCAAGCCCTTATCGTTCTCCACTTTATATGGTTAAATCCCTCGCTATGCAACTAATCCTACTACGGTGATAGAAGCAAGATCTAGATTACTACGCGAATAGGTCTTACAACCCTCGACGCGCAAGCATCATGTAAGCATAGCTCAAAAACCGGAAAATCACCTCCCTACCATGTACCACACGAATAGGCCAGACCCTCGATGCACAGATACACAGTATATCATGTGAATAGGCCCACCGACCCTCGACACCCGAATGCACCGTATGTTCTGTGAATAGGCTTGCCGACACTCGACACGCGAACATACCAACTTCCTCACGGGACACAACAATACACAGTCCTAGAATGCATCCGTCGGGTTAACAACAGAGCATATACTTACATTTTCTAAGTTTTATCACATCTCCACTAGTGCCTGTCCTTAGGTTGATTAAAACATAATTTTTCCTTCTCTAGAGTTGGTGTACCCTGCTGGACTTAACTCCAACAAAACAACCCCAAGATCCAAACTGGTCAAAATCCACAAAATCTCATCTGCCGATTTACAGGAATCCCACTCAACCTCTAGAGACTCACAAATCGAATATCAACATAAAACCTTTCATCAAAACTCTTAATTCCATCACCAAATCGTTTATATTAAGAAAACTTCTTTAAATCAAACAAATTCAGATTTATCCAAATACTCACAAATTTCCAGAAGTAAATTCTGAGATTAAATCTCTTAAACAACTGAGCCTCACATCTTGAAGTCACAGAAAATCACCAAAACAACAACTCCTTTGAAAGCCATATATATTTCACATTTTTAGAGTCGTAGAAACACAAAATAAAATTCTATTAAAATAAAATTATACTCTCTATAAAATATAGTAATCTGTAGCAAATGCTTCATTAGACCCTAAGTTCGAAGAAATAATATTTCAAGAAATCAGCAACAAACTCAACAAAACAGCCCACACAGCATCTATCGGTCGACTGTCAAAACAGTTCAAAAAATGGCGGTCTACCGACATGCTAAAAATCCAAAATCTCACAATTGACAGTCGACCGTCAATTCATGTTCAAAATCTGGGTGGTCGACCGTCATGCCAAAAAAACAGTTCCTTTAAACTTCGTGCACTTTTCAACTGATACGTCGATTATACTCTTTAAAAGCATAAAATTGTAAAATAAAAATCATGAGATGATCAATTTCAACTTGTCTAACATACTGGAGTTTATAAAACATATCAAAATCTCATCAAGTTCATAAAAGATCAATTTTTCAACGAAACTTCTTCAAAACAGAACACTTTGAATATATATGTATAAATGTGAATATATATTAGTAAAATCATCAAGAATCATGGTATACGAGTAGTGCAATGTTCAATTCCATCTCAGTGTCAATTTACATCGAAGTTCCTCTTGTAAACATCACAAAACCCCAAAATTTTCAATTTCGGCTGTGTACTTCCAGACATGAAAATCAATCACTATTCAACCTTCAAAACTTGATTCTTTGATCCAAGAAACTCCTCTTGAAATTTGTTAAACACACCTACAACTATTTACATCAGTTTGCCCATGATTATATGCAATTACAACATGTATTAGTCAAGTTTTCCTTCATCAAAATTCTCAACAAATCCTATATATATACATACACATATACGCAATTAGTAAAACCCCTCCTTTATTTGACTTTAAACATCCTTCATCACACAATCTCATTATGTATACTCAAATCATCAAGAATATGAAAGAAAACATCATACCCATGGTTCCTACTAAGTTCTTAACAATCTCAAGTCATCTATATAGAATTTTATTCATCAATTGCATAGTTTTCATGAAAAGTTCAATTTTTATTCATTCAATAATTCATTATATCATTATACAATCATCCATCATGCATTCTACTAGACAAATCTTTATATATAGCATGCATAGAACAATAAGAAATTAAACATATGTCACTCACCTTATTGAAGAATCGACCGAAATAATAAAGAATAAGAAAAAGCTCATCCTTTCGCAAAAATCCAAAATCCTCGCTTCGAAACTCCAAGAAAACCAATAATAAAATACACTTTTGTTTTGTACAGCAAAGAGACGGCTGCTACTACCTTTTTAATAGGCCAAAATCTGGGTAATTAGGGTTTTGAGAAGATTTTGAAAATTATTCCTTTAGAATATATCTTTACATATATAGATCCTTTATACTAGGTAATTAGATTAACCAATTTAATTGAGATTAAAATAAAAAATAACTTCTCTAGATCTAGCCGGCATCCATCTCTAATTAGCAAAAAATAAATAAATTTTGTAATTTTGGCCTCTAAGTGGCAATTTTGCAAAAAGGTCATTCTTTAACAAATTTGCGGAATAAACTAACTCTATTAGAATAAAAATTGAAATATTTACCTTTGAATTGTCTAGACATCATTCTCAGCCATGAAAACTGAAATTCTGATGTTTTTACTCCAAGTGGTAATTTTGCACAAAAGCCCATCTTTTTATAATATTTGCAAATATGCCAAATAAATATAATAAAAATCCAGAAAATTCATAAATAATACCTACTAATAAATATTATATTTTTCCAAAATAATTTTTGACTTTGAACTTCCCACGAAAATATTTGCACGTGTTTTGCACGTGCAATAATATAAATTTTAGAAAAATATTTATTAAATTACAAAAAAATACTTTAATTCATTTATTAATTTCAAAATATTATTTAAATATTCTAGGGTGTTACACAATACCTCTTCGGCTCGGATATACTTCTCGCTCCTGAGAAGGAGGTAGGGAAAGTCTACCGGAGGCTTCTTGGCGAGGGACGCCTGCAACAAGTCATGCCTAACAATATGACGGAAAAGCTGAAACTGCGACTCAAGCGTTGAGGGAGGAGATCGACCGGGCGGCAAACCTCCGAACAAAGTCCCGGAGGGACACTCCGTCCTTCTGCTTTAGACCTAGCTGGGAGGCGCTGATCTTCTCAACCTTACGGCTGGTGACGAAGTGTGCGAGAAAATTCTCCTTAAGCTGATGGAAGGAGGAAATGGAGTTGGGAGTGAGCCGGGAGAACCATTCCCGCTCTGGGCCGCGTAGTATGACCGGGAATGTGTGGCAGAGGAGTTCGTTTGATGCGATGTGAATCATCATGAGTGTTTTGAAGCCCTCCATGTGATCAGCCGGGTCCGACTCCCCATTGTAAGTTTCAAAGAATGGTGGTTTAAATGTCCTCGGGATTTGGGCCTTCAAAATATGAGAGGAGAAGGGGGGCCGAACGGGTCGGTACCCCAGTTCGGCTGCCTCTCGCCTTCACCGATATGAGCCAGGCTGTCTTCTATCTCTTGTAGCCGCTTGAGGACAACGTCCTCCCATCCCTCGGATCGGGTTGACCCGCGTGATTCCTAATTCTCGTCCTGTCTGGTTTAGTGGCTGCCTTTACTGTGACGGTGTTGGGTGTGTTCGCTCATGGCCCCACATGGGAGTGCTTGGAGAATCTCGTCTCGGAACTCCTGGAATTCGGCCTGGTAATGTGGCCTCCTTCTGCTCGACCATTCGGAGATCGGCGACCCATTGGAGAATGGCTATGTTCCCTATTGTTCGGATGGGAGGAGTGTCGACTTCAGCTCAGATCGTGGCCAGAGGGTGCCTTGTCTCTGGAGTGGTTAAGGCGGTTGCGGAGGTCGTCCTCGGTTAGCCAGTTATTTATGATGTTTCAGAGTCGGGGTCTTCTGAGGGCTTGGAATTTTGAGCCACTGAACGAGAGGCGCTTGGCTAGTTGCTGTTGCGACCCCTGAATGACATCTCGACTGCGCAACGGACGAGGTAGGGGAAGAGGTTCGGCGTGACGGTGCACCTTATTTGATCATATAAAATAGTTTTGGAGGTCCAGCAAATTAATTGAAGTAGCAAACATATTATATGAGAAACTTTTGGGGATCCAGCAAAAAACATATTATATGATTTTTTGATTTTTTTTGAATTATTTTAAGATTTTTAAAATTTTAATTTTTTTAGTTTTTTAAATTTTAATTTTTTTTCAATTTTTAATTTTTTGAATAGAAAAGGGAGGGAAAGAGAGAGAAAACAAAAATTAAATAAATATAAGAGTTGTTTTGGGTGAGGAATTTGAATTTGAGTTTTGGGGGGGAAATATGTTTTGTGAGGTTAGATCTGAGCCTTTGATTTTTGGGAGATTGAAGGTGAGCCACTTGATAGCTTTCATTGTGTTTTATTATATAGATATAAAATATATATTTAATATATTATATATATATATATATATATATATATATA
Source organism: Hemerocallis citrina (assembly GCA_017893485.1). Classification (NCBI taxonomy): domain Eukaryota; kingdom Viridiplantae; phylum Streptophyta; class Magnoliopsida; order Asparagales; family Asphodelaceae; genus Hemerocallis; species Hemerocallis citrina. The sequence continues at coordinate 1,886,363 of CM030364.1, read as the reverse complement.
TATATATATATATATATAGTCCCCTTCGGTTGCACACTGCTTTTGGTGAGCACTCCGTGAGCACTCATGAAATAAAGAACCTATGAAAAATCCGAACCGCTCATATTATTCTATATGCCTAAGATAGCCTAACAATAAAAAATCAAGTAATTTGAAGTTCATTTGCCCATCCATCATGCTTTTAGAATTTTGAGCCATATAATTTTGCGATGATGTAAATCATGGACAAATGAATTTCAAATTAATTGATTTTTTATTGTTAGGCTATCTTATGTATATAGAAGAATATGAGGGGTTCAGATTTATCATAGGTACTCTATTTCGTGAGTACTCATGGAGTGCTCACCAAAGTAGCTAGTGTGCAACCGAAGATCTCTCTCTCTCTCTCTCTCTATATATATATATATATCTATATATATATATATATATATATCTATATATATATGAGTAATTTAAGCCTCATATTTGTATGAGAATTTTTTTCTCATACAAAGTGATTATATTCATTTGGTGGAGCCCTCATGGAAAATTCACTCCATCCATGTTTATCATGTCAATGGATGTATATGTAGAACAAATCAAGTGGTTAGGAAGTCATTCACTCATACATCATGTGAGTCCAATTTATGGTTCAATTTGTATTGCTGTTGAAATTGTTCATTTTTCAATCACATAATGTATGTGTGAATAGCATCCAAGTCACTTGATTTTTTCTACACATACATCCATTAGCATGATAAGCAAGATAGACAGAGTGAATCTTCTATGAGGGCCCCACCAAGTTAGTATAATCACTTTCTATGAGGTAAATTTTCTCATACTCTGTATGAGGCTCTCTCTCTCTCTCTCTCTCTCTCTCTCTCTCTCTCTCTCTCTCTCTCTCTCTATATATATATATATATATATATATATATATATGCATACCAGATTTGCCCGTGGACACGTGCCAACGGCACGTCTTTGGAACGATATTTCATATAAAATGCCATGTAAATAGTAAAACAACAATTATATAGCTCAATTTTAAATAGTATGACAATAATTAGTTGTAAATAAAAGTCCATGTTTCCATTAGTATATGTTGAAAAATAATTATAAATGGGGTTATAAAATCCAACTTCTTAAAACTTTGATGGTGGAAAATGATGAAATTTAACTATTGAGGAGATATTTTCTATTTTCAATGTAACATGAGCAATAAAAAAAATCTAAAAATCTAAATTTTTGAGTAAATAGAGAGAGAATGAGATAATGAGAGTGAGAGAGAGAGAGAGGTAGAGAAATAATTAAATAAATAAAGGAGTTGTTTTGTGGGGGGATTTGAATTTGAGTTTTGGGGTGAAACTTTTAGGAGGGAAAATGTGTTTTGGGAGCTTAGATCTGGAAAATTAATTTTCTTACTATTAAAGGAAAGACACTTGATAGCTTTCTTTGTGTTTTATTATATAGATATGTGTGTGTGTGTGTGTGTGTGTGTGTGTGTGTGTGTGTGTGTGCAGGGGCGGAGGGAGTAAGGGATTAGGGGGGACATTTGGAACCCCAAAAATTTTGTAAAACCCCCTAATATAGACCAAAATTTTTATTTGACCCCCCAGTTTAAAAAAAATTGGGACCCCCAAGTCTATTCCATCTCTTCTTAAAGGCTCAAAATATGAGCTTTGGGCTAAAAATTAACATTGATACTTATTATTTGATCTGTACAATCATTGGATAAAATTTTGAATAAGAAGCTAGTATGTACACACGTTACAAGTATATTTATTTATTTGAGTCGTATCTCTTAGCATCTAGTATTATAACAATATAAATACTATAGTATGATTATTAATTAGTATTACTTTTACCAAATTTAGAGTACAACTGTGCAAGTGCGAAAAATTACATGATACAAAGAATATGAATTTGAATATTTACTTTGATTATAATTTTATTTTGATCCAGTTACTTTAATTTTCAAAACAAAAATAAAGTAAAAGATTTTCCGCAACAATTATGCGATGTCAGAATGGAAAAAATGGGACCCCCATTTTGATGTGATACATGTCACCTCATCAATTACTCATTTACTAAATAAGCAAGCTTATATCCCTTTTACTATATATATATATATATATATATATATAGGATAAAAAAGGATATGAGCAATTGATTATGTGGCATGCATGTGATACATTGGACAACTAGGATATATATCCCTCCTATTGTTTTGGCGGGCTCATTTTGTGGGACAATAGGAGGCCTACGAGAAGTGCCGGTGAAATCTTGTCCACTTTGGTTACGGTCGCTACCTCGTGATCTAAACATGTTGATATAGTAGTGTATGTGAAAATTTTAAATACAATCTAGGTGAGATAAAATTTTTTTAAAAAAAATAGAAAACAATAGGAGGGTTGTGAGAGAGAAGATAAAAAAACCAATAAACAAATATGATACAATAAATTTACACTACAAAAAAAATATCAAGACAATAAGAGGGTTGTGAAATTTTGATACTGTACTTCGCGGATACTCGTATATAAAGTGAGAGCGAAAATAAAAGTAGAATTAGAAGTAGAAATTCGGACTCGTTTATAGAAAGAAAGATAGCTTCTTTGTTGGAGCCTTGGAGGAGTTGAAGACTTGAAGTAGACGTAGTTGAATGTTGAATTCGATACGATCGTAATTTGTCGCTTCTATGTTGCTAGCTTCTTTGTTGTCAAAATTTCAAAGAATTGAGATTGAATTGAGTAGTAGTAGTAGAGAGAGTAAGAGAATAAAGTGTGAAATTTTTAGAGTGGTTTAGGGGGTATTTATAGGGGGAAAAGAAAAAAACAAAAAAAAAGGCTAAAATAGTCGTTGGCTATTTTTTCGCCGTTGGACCCGCGGGTCGAACGGTCGACCTGTACGGTCAAACGATTTGAAACACGCGGGCCGACCTGCGGGTTGGTGGGCGGGTTGGGTATTGTTCACCGGGTTGACAGGCCGGATTCGACGGGTTGGAAACCCAAATTAGATGATCCAGGTCGACCCGCTTAGACCTGCGGGTTCGACCCGAACCCGAACCGTATATTAACGGGCCGGATCAGCCCGGCCCGGTTGCCAACCCTACCAACGCGTACAGCACACGTGCATAACTATTATAAAGAATGTCTTAGATTCAAATCCAGACTACGTCTGAATTTTTATTTTAAAAGAACTATATTTATTAAAACGTGCAACGTACATGTAAATTCCTAGTACTTATTAAAGTTATTAAACTCTTGTAATGAAATATTGTTGAACTAACTGTCATATATGTGACTTTTATAACATATACATGCTAGAAAAAAAAATCTGAGATAAAATAAGTAAGGTCAATTACTCTCACCCTTTACATAATTCACATAACATAAATAATGTAACATATGTAACATATGTTACTACAGTCCCCTATAGCCTGTCTTAAATATGTAACATATGGCATTAATTAATCCTCAAAATTAATAAGTACCCCTTCTATCACTTCAGTCGCTCTCTTAATACTACTTCTAACTAATAAAATATTTAGGGCATCCCAATTCAATGTCAATCTACTATCCAAGATATTTAACCCTAGTTAATGATAGTTGACACCTCCTAGTTCCTAATTAAAGGCATCATCAGTACCTAATCAATTACCATGTATGGTAAAAAAGGACTATATATATATAAACCATTATATTAATTAGTGGTTTATACCCATGGAACAGTAATGGGTAGCTTCTTTGGAGCAGCCACCTAAATGTACTTGCAGAAAGCCTAAGGTAGAAGGACACCAATATTAAAAGCAATTAGGGCATTGTTTAATTCAAAGGCAAAAACTAATTAACATAGAGAACTATACCCATTCCATCCTCTCATGATAAATTAGGTGAACCAAGGTCAACAACGAGCAAAAATAGGACATGAGACCATAAACAGCACTGTAATTTGGAGCTGGTGCACTACAATTAATTAGAGTGATTGTTAGCAAACAACCCACTTCCAATAATTTTTTTTATCAATCCAACCTACTCTTCAAAACAAGTAACCCACTGATCCACTTCTAGATATATTACCTCCAACTGACCATGTAAATATTTCTTAATTTATAAAACTGGATATTTCACATAAAATAAAGAAACTAAAATTAAAAATTAGATATATTGATAGAAAATTAATAGAAATAAAGCGTATGACTGATAGAAAAATATCAGAATATTTATTAATAACAAGTAGAGTAGTTGAAAAACAAGAAAATAAAAAAAGATATAGCATACAAAGTATTAGATTATAGGAACGAAGAAGCAAGCTGGTATTACCAATAAATATTATCATACAAAATCTTAAACTATAGGAATTAAGTTAGGGGATAATATTACAAAGAAAAAACCATCAAAACTCTTAGAAATTTATATGATATGTTGGAAGAAGATTACAATGTTCCAGAATTTGTAGGAACTATATAAAAAGATTTAAAAATCATAAATAATAACATAAAAGAACTTTGTACATATATAACAAATGACTCTGAAGAAGAATTAAGTATAACAGAAGCGAGTATGAAGGAGTTAGAAGCTATAACAAAACTTAACATAAATATTTTGGAAATAGAAGATTTAATGGCAAATCCCAGTACAGAGGAAGCAGAGAAAGCTTTGAGAAAACACGACATACAGAGTGAAGAAATAAAAATGGAGCAAGAAGAAAACAAAATTTTAACAAAAGCTAAAGAAAATCCAACTAATACATAGGAAATCTGTAACGCCCCGCCCAAATTCAGCGATTTTTATAACAACTGCCCACTACAGGCTTAACTCATAAAAGGTGCTATAGCTGGTTTGTGACCTCTTGTAACACCTCGAATTCCAAAGCATACTGAATTCGAAGTTTTACGGGATCTCTACACTTCTTTCGTACAATTTTACAAGAAAATAAAACTTTTTGTTACATGAGAGTTTACACTTACATTACATATTTACAGCGGAAGCAATTTACAACAATTTACATGAATTGAAATGTACAATACTTGGACCATTCTTTAATCAGCATGCATTCTTTATTCTTGTTAATCACTTTACCCTGCATAAAAACTGTGGGTGCGTCAGTTGCTTACAACTGACAAAATATTATACACGGCTATTCTCTCTATGCTGAAACAGTATAACGATTCTCATTACTTAACAAACCACAAACTTGTTCACAAACACAGCTAAGGGGACTATCCTATTGATGTCGTGTGGTGAAAGTGCACTTAGTCCTTAATGCAACTATTTACTTTATATGACGCTAATGCGCACTTGTTCAGAGTCTATGCAGCCCATACTACATAGGTCCGAGGGCAAGCCCTTAACCGTACTTCACCTTGTAGGGTTCAATCCATCGCCATGATTTAATGTACTACTATAACTACGGTAAGTATCCTAGATGTTCTACGAACTACAAACTCATGTCTAGGCGCCGTGGAGAGAATCCAATGCACTTACACATGACTCATCATGCAGACATCCTGTGATAATTCACCTTCTACCATAGACATGACACCACCCACAGTCGCCAAACACCCCACGAGTGTTGCAACCGGGACGGTACTCTGGAGCAGTATCCACGATCTACTCATGATGCATCATAGGACATCCTGTGAATACTCTCACGCCGCCAATCCAATGGCCCTCACACTTAATATTTTTCTCTTACTTTCATCACATTTTAACTATGTAACTAGTCCTTAATTTAATTGAATCATGAACAAAATCAATCCCTTAGGGTTAGCACTCCCACTATACCGGTTTTATTTATTTGTTTCACATGACCCAATTCTTGGTCTTTTCATTTCAACTTTTCTTTCATTTTGCCGGTGTGAGGCTTAGCTACACCCTAGTTCTTAATTTCAACTTATAATTACAATATTGAGTTTTTCATACTCATAAGTTCTCTTTTACAATTAACATAATTCCCATCTTTTCTATGAATCAAAACTCATACAAATAATTCAATTGCAATTCATGTATCTTATTTTAATCAATAATAATTTCATTTGATTCTCATACTAAAGTTTATTTCATTTATTTAACTCAAAAGCCACAAAGTCGTATTTTTCATACATAAACCAATTCAATTTAACAATCATAGTCCATAGGAAAACACAATTAGATTTCCTTTCATTCAGAAATTCTTCTTTATCACTTAATATAATTTCTCATAAAAATAACTCACTTTTATAATCTTCCAAAAGTAGATTTCAATAGTCTTTTTGATACAATTTCACTTCTAACTCAATGTTATTTTAGTCAAATAGTTCCCAAATATTTTTCAAGAGTTCTACATGATTTTAGAATAATTAACACAATTTTCCCCAATTTTTAGAAGCTAAGAATCTGTTTTAAAACTAAAAAAAATCAATTTTTATATACAAGCCGAGACCATGAATCAAACCCGCGACCTGAAGGAAAACAACCGCAACCGCAAGCCAACTGTGCTACTGTGCACATGCAATAAGTAAAAGGAAACAATACTCAAGTATCTTAGGGTTCAGATTTTGGGTTTTATTCAAATTTCCGAAACAAAAGAGCAGAGCTCAGGACTCGAACCCGCAACCAAGAGTAGCCCACGCTACAGTCAGTGCCCAACACACCTACCGACCAACTGGTCTAAGCGACCAAGTCGTCCAGAAAGGGGGTTTTAATGGTTTTGTTCCTACTCCCTGTTCATCTCTAGTTCCTCAATTTTTCAAAAACGATTTTGGTTTCTTTTTCTACTCTTTTGAACTCAAATTTTCCGGATATTAATATGTGTACAACTACAGTAAGTCAGTATTTTTTAAGTTATTATTCACTAATAAAACATGCATTTCTACTCTCATTTTGCATTATAATGTCCATAATTTCGACATTTAGAACAACCACAATTGCACACAATTCGAAGTATAGATTTCTACAAAAATATTCTATTTCTTCATTCCTTTATTTATTAGCCAATCACACTAATTTAAAACACCAAAATTTCATTCCTTGCTACAATAAAATTGCTTACAATTAACCAATTAATTTTCACATGAAACATTCAATTTTGTCTCATAGGCATAGATTTTCATACAACATGATTCTTAATTATTTAGCATGGTAAACATGATAGTTTTTAGCAATGTAATTCACAAATAGCCTAATAACAATCATTTCACAAACATTATCATCTCATCACTAATTAAGCAACACGAGTCAAATCTCAACTAGTTGTTCTCTAATAATTTCATCAAAACACTCCTAGCATGTTATCTAGATTTAGAAGTCATGAGAAACACCCACCTATTTGAAGAAAAACGAATTGAAAGCTCCTAGAACGCAAGAAAGTAGCATTCTCCTCCTAGGATGTATTGCAAAATGCTCCTCGTCCTTGCTCCTTGGTGCAACCCGAGCTCCCTTGTGCTTGATGGTCATGGCCGGCCTCCTTTTGGTTGGAACACACACAAGGATTTCACACTTTAGTCTTTTGCTCACAAATCTTCTCAATCTTTTGCTCTCTTATCTTTTTCTTTTCTCTACATTCTTAACAAATGTTTAGTGAACTAATGAGAAGAAAAGCTAGGGGTATTTATGTGGCGCCCCGAATTTCTAATATAATATCTTAGAAAATACGTGGCACAATTCCCAGCATCAACTTCAATGTAATAGTACACATAGCCAAAACACAAATAATTTTTATTTTAACTTTTGTTACAACAATCATTTACAACACAGCGGAATACAAAACACCTTGAATTAGAAACTTTCTTTTTACAACACTTTTTTTACAAAATTTACACAAAAGCTCTACTACATCAATTTATCTCAAGCATCCAACCCCAAGCTCTAAGCAACAACAACCTGTAAAACATGAGGCTAGAGATGATCCCTAACCCCCAAAACTAAAGGGGTCAGCCATAAAGGTGTGAGTAACATAAAAACAAGCAACAAGCAACATAATTAATCATAAAACACTGAGTCATCAACAACATGTATTAACAACAAGAATATATAAAATGAAAATAACAAATAAGTAAAGCATGAAAACCTCAAGGAATATAAGATAGTAAATAGTAATTCATGAAAACGTCAAGTGATTCTAGACTAAGTGTCAAGTGTAGGGAGAACAGGAAAACACAAGCATAAAACCAAGTCAAGAAAACACAATTCTATATGCTGACTCTCTAATACATACTTGTCGGATTCTATGCATTCCATAGTACATAAGTCCGGTGCAAGTCCTTAACGATCTCCATTTTATAGGGATAGCCCCTCGTTATGCAACTAATCCTACCATGGTGATGAGAAACAAGATCCAGAATACTCCTCGAATAGGCACCACAGCCCTCGACGCGCAAGCATCATGTAAGATAGCTCAAAAAACAGCCGGAGAATCATCTCCCAAACCCGTGTACCCCACGAATTGGCTTGCAAGGCCCTCGATGTGCAGATACACCAAGTACATTCCGTGAATAGGCCTGCCGACCCTCGACACGCGAATGCACCCTGCATGCTCCGTGAATAGGCCTGCAGACCCTCGACACGCGAATACACAAATGTCCTCTCGGGACATAGCAACAAACAGTTCTGGAATGCATCCGTTGGACTAACAAAACCATGAGCCTATACTTACGTTTTCCAAGTTCCATCACATCCCCACTAGTGTCTGTCCTTAAGTTGATTATTATTAGAACACCAAATCTCTATCTCTAGAGTTAGTGTATCCTGCCGGACTTAAATACTCAACAACAACTAAACCAAGACACCCCAGGTCTAACTCAACAAATCTCAACCAGCTGGTTCACAGGACTCCCACTCAACTCCTAGAGATCTCAACAAGACCAAAATTCGCAATTCCATCGTCAAAACGATCATAGGGAGAAACCTCTCCAATCAACAAAACCCAAATCTTTATAAAATTCCAGAATCCAAATCCAACAACAAAATATCTTGAAAACATATGTTCTGTAGAAACAATAATATTTAGAATAGTAAGTTATAGATCCAAAAATATTTAAAGAATCAACCATTTAAAGAACAACAAAATAACTCAAGAAAGCATCCGTAACAGTCGACTGTCAAACCAGAGTCAGTCGACTGTCCAGAGCGAAAATCTAACGTTTTTAAGAAAATAATTCTAAGTATCGACGGTCGACTTGTAAAGACACTGGTCGACTGTCCAGAAAGAGAAATCCATGATTTTAAGAAAATAATCTAGGTGTTATAAATCGACTATAAAACTATCAGTCGACTGTCCAGAGAAAAATCTCATAATCTTTTAAGAAATAATTCTAAGGGGTACCAGTCGACTGTAAAAGTCCTCAGTCGACTGTCCAGAACGAAATTTCAAGAAAAATTAGAGAACATAGCAGTCGGGTCGTGTTGGTCGACTGAGAAGTCATAGCAGTCGACTGTCGACCTACAGACTGTATACTCTTGGTTGTGCACATTTCAACCGATACGTAGTTTTACTTTATGAACACGATTTCTACAAAAAGCATATTTCTTATATGATCAAATACAACTTGTAGGATTTATAATAACCCACAAAACTAAACCAAAACTACTTGAGTTTATAAAAATAGAGATTTGTTAATTTCTTTCAATTAAACATGAATTTGTGCATACAATCAAAATAGAGTTTCTAAAAAATCGATTACTCATTGAAATTGCTTCGTATTCAGATCCAAACCACATCAATACCAAATCTCAAAAGAAAATCCCCAAATTAAATAAAAAATGTATCAATCTCAAATTTTAGTCATCACAACTCAAATCTTCAAGATGTGGTCTTTTAATCCATTACTCATTCTCAAAATTTCTCAAACTCAATCTCAACTATTCACAATAGCCTGATTCATAAACAAATTTATCATTAACATGGCCAAGTTGCATTCATTCAACTCACCAATATATAGTCCAAAAATCTCATCTTTAATTAATTAATGCATACCATCCATCATACTCAATCAAATCAGCAATAACTTAAAAGAAATAGCATACTCACAATTTATATTAGGTTCTCCTACAATCTAAAATCATCCACAAGCCAATTCTACACACAATAACTAGGGTTCTTCTCAAAGATCTACTTTTATCATCCATCCAACATACATATTCATACCAAACCCTAGCATGCTTTCTAATAGATGAAATTCAACATCCAAGATCAATCAAAACATTCATATCATTCGCATACAACATACACAAAAAAAAAAAAGAAAACAAACAAGTCACTCACCTTGTAGAAGAGATCAAACGAATGCAAATAGAAAATAGGGAAAAAGCCTCTTCTTCGCAAGGAATCCAAGATCTTCTCTTTCAATCTCCAAGAAAAAATAAAAATAATAAAATCTTTGTGTTGTGCAGCGAAAGACGGCTGCACTCCACCTTTTAAATAGGTCGGAAATTGAAGAATTAGGGTTTTAGACACATTTGCAAAATAATCCTTTAACAAATTATTACTTTACATATATAAACCTTTCTTTATAAAGTAATTAAAATAAGTTAAATAAATTAAAACCAAATCAAATCCTTTTACTACTGAGTTGTCCAGCAATCCAGCACACCCCAGAAATAAAGAAAATTCAGATTTGTACTCAGGGTGGCAATTTTGCACAAAAGTTCTTTTTTTGTAATATTTGCAAGTACATCATAAAATATTCGTAAAAATCCAGAAAATTCAGAAATAATATCTAATAATACATATTATATTTTTCAATTAAAATATCTGACTTTTACTTTCTAAGAAAATATTTGCACAAGATCCAACATAAATTCCATATTTGCAAAAACACAATATTTGTTTAAATCTTTACCAAATCAACTCTAAATAAAATTTTAATATTTTTAAATTTCAATGCTGGCCATGGAAAGCCCAAAAATCAGTAAAAACAAATTTTCATTATTTATTTGAGATCAAAACGGCTGTTTACAAAAAGGCCACTCTCTTTCGAGGTATTAATAAAAATAGTTTCTTTATTCAGAAAAATTTCAAAATTTAGAGTATACTCTATTATAAGTAGAAGAACTAATTAAAAATATAAAATTGGATATTTACACCAAAAATATTTGCACGTGTTTCGCTCGTGTAAAAAGATAAATCTTCAGAAAAATATTTATTAAATCTCCAAAAAATTATTTTAATTCATTTATAAATCTTTAAAATTATATTTAAAAATACGGGGTACTACAATTTATACATTTTTAGGGTGGAAATAGATGGCTATGATTAATCAAGGGGTTAGAGATTAAAGACCAAGATGAGTTGGAAAGCTTGTAGCAAGCTTCCATGAACTCCATAACTACCCCTCAACTCAATCCCACTCTCCCTCTCTCTCTTGGCCACAACCCGGCCTCCCCAAAGGTGTGCAAAGCACACCCTAGTGTGTGCACGTACCCCTTCTAGTACCCCCTATTAAAGTTGTACAAATTTAATTAATCAATTGTCCACTAATTGTGTCTACATGACAAGTTGTGAATTAAAAGATTAATTATGTTGTGGGCCTCAAAATAGTGGGCTTTAGGCTCATGGGCTATTTAATAAAATATTTAATTATTACGGTGGGCTTACAAATAAGAAAACAAGTTTAGGCTTTATAAAATAGACTTTTTAGAAAAATAAAGAGAAAGAAAGAAATAATTGTCCATGTTCTAAAAGATAATTTTATAAGAAAATATGCATACAAAATTTGTACGTGCACAACACGTAAAAATCAACATTTCTCATTAAATAAAAATTCAGGATATTACACCTCTAATCCCAAACAATTTTATATATAATATATATATATATATATATATATATATATATATATATATATATATATATATAATTAACCACAAATACTCCCGATATGAGACAAATCAATTCCCATATCTCACCTCTCTCTCCCGAGAGAAACACAACCGAAGGCCAAGGGGACCCTACTGCCACATGGCAGCACAACTGCCCCATTCTCTCCCCCGGGCGGGCCCTACGCCCCCTCCACGTCACCAAGTGAAGCAACAACACTCAATGCTGTTTCTTTTATCAAACCGTGTGGGCCCCTACCAACTCCAATTAAATTCATACACCCCTCATATAGAAATTCCTGTAGGACACAACCATTTTAATTTAAATTATATATATATATATATATATATATATATATATATATATGGGTAAAAGGGATATGAGCAACTTGCTCATTTAGTAAATGAGCAAGTGATGAGGTGGCATGCATGTGATACATTGATTATCTAACTACTTTTAGGATTTTCCAATCGCATGCATGCCACCTCATCACTTGCTCATTTACTAAATGAGCAAGTTGCTCATATCCCTTTTACCCTATATATATATATATATATTCTTAAATACGGGGTGTTACAAAATTATAAGGCCACCACCTAACAAAAGACCTTATTACCTACTATGAAATTGGCAAAAACACAAAAAATAATAATTTAGGAAAAGATAAAGAAAAAGAAACACCGAAATATGAACATGCAGGACACTAGAAAAAAGTAATAGCAGGAAATGAAGAATGACTAGATCTAGTCTGCGTAAAAGACATAGATAGGACAATAGAAGAATTGGTAAAGGCTACACTAACAGTAAAATATAGGCAAAACCTTACAGGAAATTCGTTTGAGAAATTTATAGAAGCAACATTTATAGGAGTAGTAACAATATGGTGAAATGGACTAAGGAAGAAGAAGTAAATACTATCAGAAAATCAAGACCAATTGATGATAAAGGAACATAAGAAAACTCAGCACAACGAACTTTAGGAATAATAGAAATAATTACGAATTACGATATTGCAATAAGAAGTCTACGATAAAGGAGAAAACACACTATATACAAAAAGAACCAAGCAAGATGGAGATTAAAAAATTTAGAAGTATGCGACATGTGTTATTTTAACAACTATACTTGTGAATTCTGAGAATATTTTCAAAATAGTTATTATACAAAAGAAGAAAATAGTCAAATCTTGGACTCATTTTTTTTAAAACTACATAATCCATGGAGTATAAACATATATAGTGCATGCATAGGTAAGAAAGTAAAAATAGAAGTAGATACTTTAGGGTATAGAACAAAATTTATAAAAGATTATAGGGATAAAGTGTGCCAAGAAGTTAGAGCAGCTATAAATACTATAGAACATATAAACAAAGAATTTGTTGTAAAGATACAAGACCAAATCATTGGGAATATAATGATAACTATAATTATACAAAAAAAGTAAACACAGATTCCGAAAATATAAACCAAAATATAGAAAAACTTTTAAGAGCTATAAAAAATCCTATAAAAGATACTTAAAAAAAATAAATAAAAATAGACAATATCCGAAAAACTCAAAGAAATGTAATTGTTATATATGTGGAGAAGTATGACACATCTCACCAAATTGTCCTAAGAGGATGAAAAAAATACAAAATACGTAGAAGAAATTGAAGAGATGAATAACTTAAACTATGAACCCATAGAATATGAGGAAGACTGATCAGAAATTAGTAAAGATGAAGAAATAATGGTACTGAAAGAAGATAGTGAAAGTAGTGAAGATAAAATAGAAGAATGCAAAATAAATATGATGACAGAAAAATGAGAACAATTAGAAATAGTAAAAATAATGAAGAAGTAAGGGAAAGAATGAGCTTTGATATACAAAAATACGATAAAATAAGTGCATCCAAATTAGATATAATCCCAAATTAAAGATATTTAAACTTTCAATATTTGAAAGGAAAAATAATACCATCATAATATATAGCCAAAAATAATGAACAAGCTATAGACATTGAACAAGCTCTAAGGAAAAACCATAATTCCATTAATAACAGAAAAAATAATAAGACAAGAGATAGAAGAAATAAGTGAAAAAACCAGAAAAAAATTAAGACGCATACATTTAGAAGCAGTGCAAATAATAATAATAGTTTATTTTAAGGAAGGAATAAATACACCCCTAGAAATATATCTAATGGATGATAGAATAATATCAAGTACACAAGATGCCTTGATAGGATGGTACAAGGAAACATAATGTATCAAAAGATGAAATTTAGAATAAAACTTAATTTCTCTATAAGTATGGCCGAAGAAAATAATGACAAAAGTTTAGTCATGTACCACAGATTATGATCAGGAATAAAAATGATAGAAAAAGTAAAGTTATGAGTATACAAATAAGAAATATTTATGCTTTCACTAATAAGCATGAAGTAAAAAATAGAAATACATGTTATTTTAGGATAGAACCGCTATTGAGAGAAATTATAAGATACAAACCAGTTAGAGAAAATCTTGAAATGACTATACCCAATCATATAGAATTTGTCTTTAATAAAGCAAAAAGGAAAAGCACCACAAATAATATTCGTAAAGAGATCACTATCAATAAAAAACAAACAACAAGCATTGAAATTAATACCGATAATAAATACATTAGACAATCAAAATAATAACCAATTTAAAATAGAAATAGAATATTATGAAAGTAAAAAATGGAATAAACTGAAGGGATTCGGGGCACAAATGCAGCAAAAACCATAGATAAAATCCGAAACCCTAACCCTAGGATCTGTGTACAAGACATGGCTGATCATGAAAAAAAAAACGAAATCTTACCTTTTAGGAGCTTTACGAAGGCTGAAAGATGGAGGTCCTGTTACTCAATCACCACGCAACCCTTGTAGTAAGATCCGCGTCTCTAAAGCAGTCCACACGAACGTCCGATCGTCCAACGATCAAGGGAGCCGGTACTAGCCGATGAAGCTTGCCTCTATCTCTCTCTCTCTCTCTCTCTTGCCTCTCAACAATTGGAGCGGCTAGGGTTTTCCCTCTTGCCTCTCAACAATTGGAGCGGCTAGGGTTTTCTATGGAAAACGAAGTTGCTAAAAGATGAAAATAAACCAATACATCTCTATGTATTTATAAGAGAGAATGAGGTGGGCTTAACCGTAATCAGTTTGGCTTCTGCTAAGACCAATCTGATTTGGTTTTATCATTTAAATTCGAATTATATTTTAATTAATTAAGTCCAACTCAATTAATTAAATAACTAATTTCGAATCATTTAATTTAAATTCCGAATTTAAATTAAAACTCCTTTTAAACGTTCTAAGTGTGTGACCCTTTAGGTTATTATTACGTTGGCAATAATTTTATTATCTAATAATAAAATTATAAACAATGAGCGGCATCTAGTAATACATCATTGCTACCCAAGTAATAATAATAATTGGTGATTCAATTAAACCTTTCGTGACTAATGTCTCCATGTAATATAATCCTTTTAACCTTGATATTATAGATTAAACTAGAGGCATGGTTCGTGTCATCCTCTTAATAATTTAATCTTTATTTTCTTGATCGATGAGTAGACTATTCAAACAAATCAATATTTGAGCATGGCCATGCATTTCATAGTCTCACTCAAACAAGAGGCCGATAATATCGCTCCTAAAATTAGGAGGGTTAAATTCCATCTAGATCATTCACATTTCTCACACGATTCATAATGAACCCAATACTATCTTTATCATTACCCGATTAAAGATAACTTTTGATAGAATCAAAGTACATTAATTCTCGTGTAGAAATATAATGATTTCAGGTCAGAGGACCATTACACCATTATCACAGTGAGATTACTTATGACACTTATTTATTTATTCCATGTTGAATCTCACAGTGGGTCTGTCCAGTACAATGTACTCTTACATTTACCTATGTATTGATTTTAGTATCTCTATACTAATGACCCATGAGAGGTGGTCATCAATCAATCAACATACTAGTCTCAATGTATTATTACTGTCCTAATAATAATACTCGACTAGGGACATTTAAGATTATTATACTATATATGATCTCATGTTCATATAGTTCGTATTAATAATCTAAGGACATTTATCATGCTAACATTTATAACGCAGTAAATACGAAGCATAATAAATTATTAATACAATCAAATAGAACATAATGTCAATAATACTGATTACATAATATCATTGCATTGCCTCTAGGGCACCTACACTAACATAAACAAGTAGCCTTGGTAGATACATGAGCTACTAATTTACATATTAAACAAACAAATTTAATAATAACAGAATTAATACCATGGAAAATTCATATTACTACTTAGACGATTACAATGACATCCAATTGTGCATAAAATAATACTGCCACTAAAGATAAATGTCAGGCCAATCCACGTGGCCTCTTTAACGAACATCAGAAATAAAATGCTATTACATTTACATGTAGACCCAGAACACAATGTTAATAAAATGTTATTTGGAACTGACTTCCTTACATCGGTACAACCTTACTCAATTCAAGAAGAAAAAATTATAATAACAGTAAACAATGAAAGTATGGTAATAAATAGAATATTGTGTAAGTGAATCTATTAAGAGCAATAAAAAATACATTATACATACTCACATAATTTGTTTACGAAGGATACAAATCAAGAAACTATCATAGTCTAATAGACACTGGAGCAGACACTAGCTTATGCCATGAAAATATACTACCAAGATGGAAAAAAGATGGATATAATAAAAATGCGATAACTGAATTAACTGGACAGACCGTCATACTTGATAGATATCAACTAAATGTTAATATATAAATAGGAAATTACGTACTAAAAATACTAGTACCAATATATACCAGTTTGATGATTTGAATAATGATGTACTATTAGGAAATGAATTTTTCCAACAATACTATCATATAACGATATCACAGATATCTGTTATATTTACAATTCCTTGTCAACACCAAGCAATAGCAATAAGAATAACACAACCATATTCTATGACAGACTTGCCGCATATCAAAGTTTCTTCAACCCAACGTGGTGAATATCAATATTTACAAAAAAAAATAGAATACAACAAGTCCAAGAAACAACTACAGAAGAAATTTTACAAAAAACAATTTGAAGATCTGTGTGGAGAGGAACCTTTAACAAAATGGGACTTAAGTAAACCCACAAAACATATAGAGTTAATAGATAAGAACAAAATAATAAAAATTAAACCTATAAGACACACTACAAAAAAGTTAGAAGAGTTCAAAATACATATAAAAGAATAAATGGAAAACAATTACATAAGAAAATCACAAAGTTCGCATTCATCACCTGCATTCATAGAAACATTCAGAAGAAAAAAGAGGTAAATCTCGAATGATAGTAAATTATAAGGAAATAAATAAAAATAATAAGAGATTTGGATATCCACTACCAGATATGCAAATACTACTTAACACACTAAGAACAAGAAAAATATATTCGAAATTCGATTGTAAATCAGGATTTTACCACGTAAAACTAACATACGACTCAAAACATTAACAACATTTAGTACACCGCAAGGATTCTATGAATGGAATGTATTACCATTTCGATATAAAAATAGTCCAAGAGTATTTCAAGAATATATGGATACGATATTTGAAGAATACAATAATTTCATACTAGTATATGCAGATTATATTCTTATAGGATCCGAAAACAAAAAACAACATAAAGAGCATTTACTAAAATTTATAAAAATATAAAAAATACAGGTATTATACTATCAAAAAATAAAATGGAATTGTTCAAAACTGAGATATAATTATTAGGAACAAAATTATTACATAAAGGAATATAACTACAGTCCCATATAGCAGAAAAAATAAAGACATTTCATAATGTCATAAAAGAAAAAAAAAAGGTGTACAATCCATAATTGTACTACTAAATCAAACAAGATGATACATACCGAATTTATCAGCAAAAACAAATTGGTTACAACAAAAACTAAAGAAGTTTAAGAAATGGGAATGGAGCCCAAAGGATGAAGAAAAACTTAAAAAATTAGAACAACAAACTTCATAATTAAATCAGCTAAGATTACATGTTAAAGAATGTTTATGGATAATAAAAACAGATGCATGTGAAGATAATTGAGAAGCAGTATTAAAATTTATTGAAATATGTGAAAAAGAACATAAAATAGTCTTCTTAAAGGAGACTGTGGAGCAACTAAAATGAGCATTTACCAATTACAGTTGCAGATATGTGGACTTCAAGTATATTTTACCAACATATAAATACAGAATATATTGAGAAAATGAGTGAAGTGACTGTACCTATTAACCCACAAAATACAAGTGAAATCACAAAAATAGCTACACAAGAGCAAACCGTCAAATCCATACAACCAGCTACCTACAAAGAGAGTTTACTCTCAGATCCTCCAAAATATTTCAAGAATGATTTATTTTTACAATATATTGAGAAATTATGTCAGACCACCCAGATCAATCAAATTATCAAAACTATTTCGAAGCAACATATGAACAAAGCGATAATACTATCAGGAGCAAATCCAAAGACAGTAAAAGTATTATTCGAAAGAGGGTTTACCTACTGCATATATCCATCAAGAGAATGCAAAGAACTTAGCCAACTACCAACAGAAGTATATATAACTGCTAAGAGTTATTTTGGCCGTACAAAGGCCTCCAAAATATATGTCCAGATATTTTCGGCCATTCCAGAATTCCTTGAAGACAATGCAGAATTACCTACTGAGCATATTATGAAAATCGGGATGACTACATAAATCCTGTTTGGAACAACCAATATTATACCATATAAAAATGAAGAATTCGAGAAACTAATTCTAGGAGAGAGGAGCTATGAGATTTAGAACAATGTATTGTGAACTGAAGTACATATAGAATAGAGACAGTAACATATGGATCTATGATAGCCCTGACCCACAAAAATTAATGATTTACAACATAGGAAAGATTAAACAACCACAGTTAAAGAAATAAGTTTTTGACAGCTGTTATAAAATTCTAGATAAAGGAGCCATGACAATAACAGAAGAAGCAGCTGTCAACTACTATGGAATGATGAGGATGGAACCACAACATAAATACGAAAAATGCGGAAAAGAACAAGATAAGGCTGACGAAGAATTGTTTCTGATGTGAAGCATGTGAAGATGTTGGCCAGAAAAGAATCTTCAACGTAAGCAGTGGCGTAATAGACTCAATTATTTATCTATGATGTAAGCAGTGATGTAATGAGGATAATAATTGTAACTGATGTAAAGTCATCCCTTCTTCTATAAAAGGGGAGGTTGGGTAAGGGAGAAGGCAGAAGATCTAGATGAGAGAATTTTAGAGAGAAAAAATTCATAAAATCTTGTAAGGAGAGTCTCTGTCTGTAAATAAGTTTGAAGAGAGTTTTAGGAGAAAATATTCAATAGAGAAAAGCTGCTCGTCTGCTCGTCTGTAAATAATGTTTTTTGCCCTATTATATATTATGAATTCTGCTCGTCTGCGACAATGTTTCTGAAATTTTTCAAAATTTTAGCTTTAATTTGAAGTACAAAAAGTGAAGACTAGCTTAATCAAATTTACCCTAAAAAAAGGGAATTTATCCTAAATTATAATCACATAAAGTGAAGAATAAAGTTGATAAAAAATGAAATTTAGTCAATTTAGATAGACAAAGTGAAATGAACAACTCCGTAATAAGAGAATCCGTATCCAGGGAGTTGTTGGAAGTGGAGTGGATAAACAAGTATGGGTGAGAGCGAAAGCCGGTCGAGTGGGACCCACTCTTCGTCCGAATTGCATCCGAAAGTACGCCCATGTGAAGGTGGGGGGAGTTTTCCTGTGTAGGAGTCCTATTTTTGGGTCCTTCAATTTGGTGTCAAAAATGCTAATCGCGGGTCCCACATTCTAACGCCCCCGACTTTCTAAAAGGCAGGTGGACCGGCTGGAAGGAGACCTACACGTGGAGGTCGACTGCCGGTTTTGCATACGTAATGCATGCAAAATTTACCGGCGTCGAACGGGTTAATAGTCTTGAGTAACTCTTTACAATTTTACCTACTAATAAGCCCCTCGTCATGTCGTACACACAGCTAGTGCAACGCACCAGTTACCATAAACTAGTAATTTATACGTGCGATGTACGTTTTAATAATTTAAAAAAAAAAAAAAAAAACTCTGACGTAGGAAGGATTTGAACCGGAAATCTTCTTTATATTAATTATGTACGTGCGTTAGACATGTTGATAAAATGACAAAATGACAAATGATACTAAGGTCTTCATCCATTATAATATTAAAGATTAGAGATGTAGTTATTATTTTGTGGAGGTAGATGAATGCACTTATAATTTTCTACATTGACCTCTAATTTAACGAAAGTTTTTTTTCAACACTTGTTTGAAGAAAGTTAAAATAAAGTAGAAAACGGAGAGAAAAAATGAAGGCAAGAAGTAAAAAAAAATGATGTCCGAGTGTAGATAAGATACACAATCTCGATTTTAAAACGGTTCATTTGAATGGTGAGAAGGTACGACAAATATACATAACTTCACTTACCGTTGTTTTTCAGCTGGTCCCAAATATCGTTTACTTTAAACAAAAAGTTAATTAGCCCTTACTTCAATACAGTGACCATACGCAGAAAATGCCATTAGCATAAAGATAAGATGCAATATCTTATCTTTGGACGGGCTTCGGCTTCGTGTGAACAGACGGAGGTTACAATAACCAAACATATCTCCAACATGCATCTGTTTCCAGCTAACGCCTAATTAATGAACTTCTTTTCTTTGTTCTCTTTTTCGACAATAAGTAACCTAATTCAAGCAAAATTTGAATTCCATATCTTTGTCCAAAGCTAAGAGACTTTATCTATGTGCTACAATATGATTTGCACTGAGTATAGAGAACGAGTGCGATAGAGGGGGGGGGGGGGGGGGTGCATTTTGGTCAATCTAGCCTAAGAAAGACCAAGCCCAAAACTAATGAATCCTAAATATCTTATTTTTAGAAGGATCCGGCCGTGCGAATGTATGAAACAACTACGATAACCAGATACCTCCAACTTACCTCCTGATTAATGAACCCTTTTTCACATTTTTCCTTTTTCGAGAATTGCCATAATTAATTTAATTTTATGCAAAAATGTAGACCTCTTGGCCTCAACTAAGAGACTTACCACTTTGTTACTACACTTTAGAATATTAAGTATATAGGGAACAAGTCCAACAAAAATGTCAAACGGGGGGAGGGGGGGCATTTTGGTCATTCCAACCTAGGAAAGACCATACCCAAAGATAATTAATTAAGACCTAAAAATATAGATACCAGAAGTTCCGGTCACCTCTTAAGAAGCTAATTAAGCGGTATTCGTCAAACTTGTTATGAATTAAAGAGTGAGTAGTTTTCATTCATTTGGTCTACAGCGGTTCTTGTCCTTGTCTATGAAAGAGAGGGAGAGAGAGAGAGAGAGATGATCGGTTGAGGTGGCCGGTAATATATATTGACCCACTCCCTTGATCTTCTTCAATTAAGTCTCTTTTCTTTACATTGTTGCTCAAAAATAACAACAAGAAGTTTGGCTTCCTCCTTTTTTATTGCGTCTTTTATTTGTTGAAGCCACCAAGTACCACCTCTCTTTCTCATGGGAAAAACAAGGGGAGTTTGTTTTTGCCATTAATGGCCTAGTTACCTGTTTCATTAAGGAAAGAAAGAGAGAGAGAGAGAGAGAGAGAGAGAGAGAGAGAGAGAGAATCATATTGTTGTTCTTCTTCTTCTTCTTCGATCCGAAAATGGCAAGTAGAGGTGGCACCAACAATTCCAACCAGCATCAGCATCAGGAGAAGCAAATCTCTTTTGGGATGATGCAGCCTTCATCTTCCATGCATGGGAATTTCAACATGTAATATGATGTGATCAATTTTATCTTTCTTTCTGCTGTTTTTTATTATTATTTCTTTTTTGATGATATAAGATATAGAAGAGAGAAACTAGCTACTAACCCATGTCATGGTTTCTAGGGTAAGAATTATAATTAAACACTATAGTTTCATAGAACTTAATTATTTTTGATTATTTTTTATGGAATTTGTGTATAGAAAAGTAGGTAGACAAAAAGAGCTGATCTAAGAATTAAAGCCTATGATTTGAATCTTTTAATTATTCTTCATCTCTTAGATCATGCATGTGAGATGGTTAAGGGTATAGATCAAAGCAATCATGCATGTCATGTACTCATTCAATTTTCCTTTTTAGGGTGGATTTTGTAGATAGTACTGGGAATAGAGTTTAGAAATCAGCAGTTAGAAACTTTTAGCTCTTGACTTCAATCTCAATCGGAGTGCGCGCGCTTTCCTTTTGTAGTCTGTAATTTCTATTTTATGTTTGTTTTCTATTTTCATATATATATATCCAATTCAGAGAAATATATTAAGAGAAAGATGATAGTGCAAGTGACTTATTTAGGATTGAGGGCTTCATTTTATGTGTCAACATGTTAGATATATGAGGGTAATCAGAATTAATAGTGGGAGCTAGAACTCATGCATGCATGTTATAATCAATAGAGCTAGCTAAAGCCTACGATCGATTTGAGTTTTTCTCTTTTTTCTTCTTATTAAGATAACCATTGTAATAAGAGATATTATTATTGATGATTTTGGGTTCTTTCCGTTGTGTTTGTTGAATTTGCAGGACAGGCAAAGAGGCAGGGGCATATGACTTGGGAGAGTTGGATCAAGCTTTGTTCATGTATATCGAAGGCCAAGATCACTCGTTAGTTCAAGAACAAAGACGTGAGTTAGTTGGTCCTTACAATTATTTTGTTGACTCCCTAAAATTAAGTTTTTTTTAATAGATATCAGTCCTTTATGAAATATATATTTTTAAATTGGTCTATATTTTCATGTATTTTTGCTTTTAGATTCCTTAATTGATCTAATAATTATGAAATTAGTCCATGCGTACATTAACTATAAATTTATTCTCAAACCGCTTTCATACTAAATGGAATTTAAAAAAATCTCCGTAACACCTCTTTTTAATCTCTCGTTGTCTTATCTCCAACAGCTAGTTTAGGCTAACACACCGATTTCGCTTTAAAAAATTTCACTAATTTACTACAAACTTTACTATTTTGGTCCTACCAACACAATATATGAGTATATACATTGGTTTTTTGTCATTCCTAGTTAGTCTATTAATTATGATTTAAGTGAAAATCATCATTGAGAAACCTATTTAGTTGGATGAGGCTCAATTAAATGACCTAATAGCAAATAAAGTAAAAATGATGACTAATTTGAAAATATATATTTCAAAATGGAGATATCTTTAAAAAACCCTAAGATTAATTATGTTATATATATTAATCAATTTTAATTGTATACATATCAGTTGTTGTGAGAAGGGGATCACATGTGAGATATATATGTCTGCAGGTGGCTACAGTAGCTACAGATTCCTATCACCAGAATTTCATGTCCAACTGTTCTTCCGGCTTGACCAGAATAATCTCATGAATTCTTGTCTGAAATACGTACTTCATTTTTGAAATTAATATCCTCTACTTTATTTTATTTCCCAAAAAAAAAAAAAAACATTTGTGTAGACTGTGACAAGTAACAAACTACTCATCATGAGTTTTTCTGTCAATTAGTATTATCCTACAAACTGTTAAAATGGTATAAATTGATCTCTCTCTCTCTCTCTCTCTCTCCCCCCATGTAAAATAATGATGGTAAAATGCTTATATATACATAGTAGTTTGTTTGCAGTCTTTCAGTCATATGTACATATCTATAGGTACAAGTTTGGAGTTGCACTAACGCATGCACGCCTTCATGTATGCAGAAACTCTCAACATTTTCCCCTCCCAGCCAATGCATGTCGAACCAACTATGAAGGTATATATATATATTGCTGAATAGGGATTTGATCGAATTTCAAATTTTTTTTTCCTACTAATACGAAGTTATTAGAGTAATGCTACACTCACTATCAATTTTACTCTTTTTTTTTCCACTATCTTTGGTGCAAATTAACTCCAATAAGTGTGAAAAAAGAGAGTAGGATGAGGAAACCTAAGATAGTGAAGGGAATGGTAGTGATAGTGGGGTGAAGCATTACGTACTCAAGTTATTAACGGGCGGATTTCTTTTACTTTTTTCTAGGTTGGCATGAGTCTAGGGTCTTCAGCAAGTAGTGCTACAACTACAAGGAGACTAGGCGAGCCATCGATGGAGTTAGGCAACAGTACTAGGATTAATAATTATAATCATAATAACAATAATAATGATCTCCATGCTAATCCTCCTTCCTCCTCTTTGTCTGAGCCAGCAGCATCTAAGGAAACAAAAACACTTGTTAATAAGGTGAGTGAAGTAGTACTCACAAGTCATATCTCTCTCTTCCCCTCACAAAATCGGGGGGGTTACTTTGCTTAAAGTATTAAACTGTTTTTTTTTTTCTTTTTTTTCCTGAATTACTATGTTTGAAGTATTAATCTATTTTTAAAAAAGTTTTAGAGGAGTTAATGGAGTTTTGTTGGCATCTGAATATATTTATACATGCAGAAGGAAAGTAACAAAAAGGGAGCACAATCAAGTTCTGAACATGAAGGGCCCAAAACACCAGATGCTAAGGTTACATTTTTCTTTTTTGGGTCATTTAAGTTTTTTTTATAAAAAAAACACATGAAATATCTCTCAAACTTTTATATAATTTGTCTAGTTTCTTTTCTCTTAATTATGTACATGTTTGTGTACATGCAGACGTTACGAAGGCTTGCTCAGAACAGGGAGGCAGCTAGGAAAAGCAGGCTCAGAAAGAAGGTAAGTTTAATTATACAACAGTAGTATAATTAATTTTAATTTAGTCATGTAATTGAATATAACAAATTAATTGTATGTATCTTTGTACAATGAACAGGCTTATGTTCAACAACTAGAGTCGAGTAGGATCAAGCTAACTCAGTTAGAACAAGAGCTTCAAAGGGCAAGAGCTCAGGTTCATTAATTAGTCACTTCATTCTATAACATATATATATTATTGTTGTACATCGGAGGTGATTTCAAGGGTCCCTTAGGACCCTTTTTTGGTTGTAATATTGCACTACTTTGTTTCGTTAATTATCATTAATGAAACGATGATCGAGTCATCTTTTATATATAAAAATAAATAAATTAAAAAAACATATATATATATATATTATTGTCTTCAATTCATTATTCATCATAATTTTTTTTGAAATTATTTTATTATAATTAAGAGCTAAATATTCCTAATAATTAACTATACGTATCTGATCATTGATCACTTAGGGCATGTCGTTCGGTGGTGGGGCACTTCTCGGCGACCAAGGTCTTCCCGGTGGCATCGGTGGCCTTACCTCAGGTATCCACTCTTCCTTAAAGAAACAATTTTCATATCTTTTAGACAGCGCTTAATAAAGTTTAAGTTCGTTAAAAAACTAATTAAATAGCTAGATACGTACATAAAAAAACTGGAAATTCTCAATAAAATAGTAAATTTGATATGTATTTGCACTACATGTGAAAAATAAAAATGATCTCTATTATAAAAGTAAATAATATAGTAATAAGTAAACTACAATAATTTTATTAAGGAAATTAATGCAGATCTTCTCAAGGATATTAATTATATATGGATATTTGTGATGGAGAAACAATGGGAGGAAATGATATTAATCAGTTAAAACATATTTAAAATTTTCTATTTTGTTCATGTTTTCAACATGTTCATGAAATTTTGCAGTAAAATTCGTACTTTGCCAGTTAAGGGTAAACGTATATGTATATTTCAGAACTTAATATACATTATAAATTAGTATTTAAGAATACATTGGCATAAATCAATAAAAATAATTTTCTTTATCCTTTACAGAAGAAAATACAAGTTTTGTTAATTATTGGAAATTAAAACTTCGTACGATAGTTGATAAAAGAAAAGCCAAAATAAATCATAATTAGACAAGGAATTCAAAACAAAGAAAAAGCGCATTTTAAATTATACATTACATTCTCACTATTTAATGTATTTTCGTTAGACTAACATGCATGTATCATATATTCTTTTGTTTGTTCATATAAATTTATTGAAGATGCCGCGGTTTTTGACATGGAGTATGGGAGGTGGCTTGAGGAGCACCATCGACTTATGTGCGAGCTGAGGGCAGCAGTGCAGGAACACTTGCAAGAGAATGAGCTTCGGATGTTTGTTGATAGCTGTCTTGCACACTACGATGAGATGTTCAACCTCAAGGCCATGGCTGCAAAGGCCGACGTCTTCCACCTCGTCTCTGGCATGTGGATGACCCCCGCAGAGCGGTGCTTTCTGTGGGTCGGTGGATTTCGCCCATCTGAAATGATCAAGGTACTAATCTTTAACCTTGTCCCCAATTTCTCTTTTCTTTGCTTTTCCATATGAAAATAATATTAATACACACTAATACACATGTACATATATATGGGTGAAAAACAAGAATGTTAGTAAATTAATGTATTCATATTTGCATTGAAATAGACTTTGATTTTTATATAAAAAGATGTATATTCTTTCCAAGAAAAAACTAGCAATAAACCAAATCTCACAAATTTGGCATTCAAACAAAATTTATATATAGACATAATTATTGGATTAATATTACTAAAATTTGATTTAAACACCGATGTTCTAACTCAAGCTTCTATCCATACCTAATAGGACATTTAAAATTGTTTCTATGAGCATCTTATTGAGATGACTATTTACTTAAACTATCTCTATATTATCTCTCTATATATATTACATTTAACCACAAGATATTAAAGTTGACTTGGAAGTTCGTGATTGTTATAAACTTATAGATAGCAAATAAATTATTTTACCAAAGTTTGATTATATAAAAACTCTAAGACTAAGTAACAATAAATTATATTAATTTTTATTTAATCATTGTTATGCATATATAATTTAAAGGCATTGAATTTAATTATGCTAGTATCCATGCGTCAATGTACACACTTATATATTTTTCTAACATTTGTTTGATCCATTTTATTAATGTGGAGTATATAAGAATAAATTGTTAATTAAAGATTAATCTAGCTATCTATCTGATGATAAAGTCTCAATGAATCCAATATTTATTGTCTCCAATAGATTAATTAGTCAGATCAGAAACAAGGTGAGGTGCTGGAATAACTAGTCTACTTATTCCATTTAGACATTAGAATAATAACTTTTATATTCTCTCACTTATTATTTTTCATTTGCCAAACACTACATAAAATAAGAAACCAATTGTCTCATTTAATCTTTTTGCATCCAAAAGCAAAAGTTTGAAGAATTAGGATTTGATTTAACTTTTTCTTATCTAATCCATTTCGAATAAAGGTGATTAATCTTTTTTTCCCTTACCAAACAGAAACCAAGAGACTTTGCCACCCTTCACTAGGAAAGTAAACGATGATGAAAACGAAAGTTCGATATAGAGAAGTTAGAGGAAAGATTAGGTCTAAATTTCAGACATGGCCAACATGGAAATGGATAGCCAATCTGTTGGAATGTCTCTATATTGATGGTGAAGGTACTACACATGCCACCACCACAGATTAATCAGTTAATTAATAATTAGAGAGAATATTAGTTTACTTTGTCCTTATATATATAGGAAGTCTTTAAAGTGATCAAAATCTCACAAAAGTTGTATATATAATGGTTATGGAAGAGATTGAGAAGGAGCTGGTGAAGATTGGAAATTTATATGGAGAAGGTTTTATTTCCCCATAAAGGAGGGAAGTGACCATACCCTTCATGCATTTTATAAAGTTAGTGTTAGGTTAATGATAAAATGGGCAAAAAAGAAGAATATATTGCACCATAAATGGAGATGGGCAATTGTAGTTGACACTTGAGACAAGAAAGCGTGGTCCTTTGCCTCTTCATATAATTAATATATACACCATATAATAAATGCCAAATCCAAGTTGCCCTAGCCAAGCTTATATTTTTTTTCCCTTAGTAATTTTTTTTAATAATAACAACAATAAGTATAAGTAAAAAGCCCATGTTTTTGTTGACCCGAATTATCCCTTTTTAGGTTGAACTTGACTGACCTGGTGGACTATTAAAACCCAATTATGTTGCCCTTATATGTTATACATACACAGGATCTTAAAATTGTCCCATAAAAGAGGGGTTGCCCAAGTCTATTGGCTTGTTGGGCTTACCCTAGGCTGGCCCTGAATGCAGTACATATATTCTTCTATGTATATGCAATTTTTGTTCATGTATACCACTTTCTCATTTGTTCTCTATAGCTTGAAGCCTTTTAGCTATTAAGAATTTGTTTTAATTTGCATACTACTGTTTGGAAATAGTTTATATATAACAATCTCTTGATAATATTTCAGAAACCCCCTAGCTCCAGTTATAAATGTCAAATAAATTTTTTTTGGGGAAACTTTTTATACTTTTTGGTACAACATAATGGCCGGAAATTTATCGACGCGAAAGTTTGATTAATTAAAAAAATTAATATACCATTTTATTTGAGTATATTTTGTCCAGAAGTATCTTTTAGAAGGCAAGAACTGTTAATTAAAAAAGAAAAAAAAAGGTCAAAAGAGCTAATTAACAAAATTCTTACTCAAATGAATTCCGTATAAAGAATAAATTTTCTCCATACTTTATTTGCTTCCAATTATAAAAAAAGGAAGATTTCTTTGACACACTACTTTTTTTGTTACTGTTTGGTTATTTTATTATCATGTACGTCATATATGAAGCATTCATGCTCAATCTTAAACTAATTAATAAATATTACAATAAGAAGTACTACATACTAATAATTTAATTTTACACCATCTAATCAAATTATTGCATTTAACATATGATGAATAGATACTGTTGAACCACATAGAGCCATTGACGGATGCGCAGATAGTGGGGATTTGCGGGCTGCAGAAGAGAACGCAGGAGATGGAGGAAGCCATCAGCCATGGCATGGAAACACTCTACCAATCACTCTCCGACACGGTGGCATCTGATGCTCTAGCCTGCCCTTCCAACATGGCCAACTACATGGGCCAGATGGCTGTTGCCATGAACAAGTTCACCAGCCTCGAGACTATTGTCAGACAAGTAAGCAATTAGCTAGCTAGCTTGTATTACATTATATTTTAATTAAACTAAATTTGGGTCGTATGAATTTTTCGATGCATATATATTATACTGAAGGTCAGACAAAGTTTTCAAAATGCATGTATTTGGTATATCAGTTGTTGAACTGATCAATCACAATTGAAACTAATGTAACGTACCACATGAACTTAATTTGGACACTCATCATGAATAACAATAGTATTTTCTAATTTTTTATTTTATTCTTTGAGGGAAAACAATAGTATATGTTGGGCATTTTGAATAGGTGTTAGGTTGATAATTGAAAGTCTTACAGTAAATAGTTTATATGTATAAGAAATGTCAGAATTCGATCTATTATTTTTCAGAATATATAAGCCCCTGTTGATTAGGTAGCTTAATTGAAGCAGATTGTCTCCTTTAAATGGATGCATGACCTAGAACATGCACTATATATATCGAATTTTCTTTAATCATATTGCTAGCTAGCTAGGTATGTACTATTTAGGGTGAGATTTCTTGATAGATAGATATCGATGATTTCCTCACCAATTATTCCTTTCTTCTAGAAACCTTGCACCTAAGCAGTAATCTTCTAGACAATGTATATATGCATATATAAAGCTTCTACTAACCAAATAGTGACCCTGTTTCAACTCCATCACAAATTTTCTCCTGATTAGGTGAATGAATGTAGATCCCTATTCATGAAAAGTCAATATATGTTCCTCTTTTTTGTCTGAGTTTCACATTCATATCATCCATGCACCAATATGATCGACACAAACAAGAAGTTAATTAATTAAACTTATACTGATATGCACATATATATAATGCACACACATGCACGGTTTTCTTTTCATCTTAATTATTTTTTGTTGTCAATTCCATAGGTAACAAATATTAATTAATTATCTGAGAATATTGCTGTATATAGTAAGGCATGTGATACTTATAATTGTATGACAAGAGAAATGTCCATGTATGAATATTAATGCATACTTAATATTCCAGGCAGACCAACTGAGGCAGCACTGCCTCCACCAGCTCCACCAGATCCTGACGACCCGCCAGACCGCCCGTTGTTTCTTGACCATTGCTGAGTATTTCCACCGCCTTCGTGCATTGAGCTCCCTCTGGCTCGCTCGTCCAAGGCAGGAATAAAATGCTGTCATATCTAGTATATCAGCCTCTTATGATTTATTATTGTATGTATATATATATATATATAATACATTATAAGAGGCATATATACTAAAAGCAATTTTAATTACAGAGAGAGAGACAATCGAATCAGATGGAACTCGAGATTTATAGTTGTTGTAACTTGTAACTAGCTCATTACATATTGCATCTATTTTCTCCTTATGTTAAGTTAAGTTAAAGAGTTTGGTCCATATAGAGGGATTGTAGTCATGCATCGAGCCATGCATTTCTTCATGGATTCATGTACTGAAAGAGATAGATGTATAGGGGGAAAGTAAGATACATGCATGATATCATATATATGTAGACATAGACACAAGTAGAGTGAAATGATGTGTATTAATTGGATAATTTCAGCTTAATTTAGTTTTGTATTATATTAATTGTCTTGATTACACATTACTATTAGTATTAGCTCAGGCATGCAGGGGTGTTGCATGTGGGTGGCATGCAACATATATTCATGGTCTGGAATATTTGGTGAATGGAGGACTTAATGGTTGGACCTAATTACCTAAGAGTGGTTAATTAATTTTTGTATATATATATATATATTGGTAATAAAAGATGACAATTGTCATCGCTTCATTAATGCGAAATTAAAGAAACATAGTAGAACTAATTACAACAGATCCAAATAAACTCATCTATCAACCTAACACAGTGATGACTAGAAAAGCAGGAAAGCAGGAATTAAGATACAAGAGATTGTAGACAAAGTTCCCCACTCTGCCTTACAAACCCACAATAGTAGAACTAAACAAGTAGAAGAAAGCACAGCCACAAGTAGTCGATCTGCATAGCCAGAAGAAGTCGATCCGATCTAGTGGTGCACACTTTCCCTTTCCTTGCTCTTCAGTAAATAGTCCTACTCCTCCTCCTCCATCCTCAGTCTTTTCATCGCTCCCCTATTACCTATCCATTCATTAGTTAGAGCCAAAATT
Source organism: Hemerocallis citrina (assembly GCA_017893485.1). Classification (NCBI taxonomy): domain Eukaryota; kingdom Viridiplantae; phylum Streptophyta; class Magnoliopsida; order Asparagales; family Asphodelaceae; genus Hemerocallis; species Hemerocallis citrina. The sequence continues at coordinate 1,855,236 of CM030364.1, read as the reverse complement.
TTATGCAAGCGAGTCGAAAATGTACATTTGATATTGCGAAAACATAAATCATTCCGGATTAGCCAAAAAGACCACATAGTTGCTGATGCTATGATACCCCATATCTCTCTATCTTCTTTTCTAATAAGATTTACCCACCAGCTGCCCCAGACCTCTGAGCTAGACATAGGACACTGTATACACCCAAAAAACGTAGGCACACTACCTCCCAAGCTAATTTTTGTATATTTAGTTACTTAGTTTCTTTGTTTTATACTTAGCTAAATAATTAATTGCACATTTTCTCTCGTGCATAGTTAATTTAGCAAGAAATTATAACCTCTCCCAAGCTCCTCACTAATTCGTTGAAGTTCACTCTTACTTACTTGAGGAGGGTCATTTGTTAATCGTGGGCACCACTTGACTTGAGGCCAAAAATGAAAATATGGAATTTATTTGGGGGTTCATGTACAATTACCACATTATGAGGGATGCAGATGTAAAACAAGAAAGAAGGAAAATAAAGAAGGCCCATTAATAAAGCCCATGGGGCGCAGTCACAAGCCCAGGATCGTTTTCTCTTTCCTAAATTATCTCCATTTCTCCATCCTTTTCCTCACTTTCTTGAAATTTGAAAATTTTGATTTAGGTTTTCTTCTTCTTCTTCTTCTTCTTTTCTGCTCTTATAATGGGTTTTTAAATGGCGAGTATCAGGCTTGGGAATGTGATGATTTTGAAGAAAAGGTTGATGGGCAAAGAGGGTTGCAATTGATTGGATGAAGCTTCTTATTTCTGTGTATGAATTTCTATCATTTGCTTAAAAACTTTAATTAGCATTTGTTTGTTTTCTGCTTGATTTTGTATTCCGATAGGAACCCAGTTCGGATATTTTATGGGTTTGTTTAGTTCCCAAGTTTGAGTTGTATTTGCCCTGATTTCATAGATTTTGATATTATTCCTAGTTAGTTCAGTTTTGGTTCTAGGCTTGAATGTGTACACTATGATAAACGGGGCAGTTGTATTTGGGTTCCAAAAGACTTGTAAAATTGACAAGTTGATGATGTAGACACCCTTTTATAAAATTATATGTTGAACCTTGTTTTCTTGAATGTAAAGGGTATTTAAGGAAATGAGGAGAATGATGGTCAAGGGTTTGGTCCATGATTAAACCCAGATATGAGGCAGTTTGGTGAACTAAATTGCGTGATGGTCAAACGCCGTAAGCTGGAGTGGATTTTTAGTTTTATTTTGTAAATAAAAGGTGACACTCCATCACCTGTTCCATTGGTAAGCCGTTAACGAAACAACATCAAAATAAGTTACAAACCATCCATCACAACATCGTAGGCATAGGCAATCCGCCCTATTCGGATACCCTACATAATAAAGAGTCATCACCTAGAATACAACTAGAGCTAGTATTGGGTCCTATCGGGTCGGGTCCTCCACTACCCGGACCTGGTACCTCACGGGTCTAAAAATTGGACCCGGACCCGGACTTGCAAGAACCGGGTCCGGGTCCGGGTCCGGGTCCGGGTCCGGGTCCGGATCATGGTTAAAAAAAATTACCCGTCGGGTCCAATATTAGAGACTAAATATTTGCACTTAAGTATTCTTGCACCCGATACCCTAAGATTCTAATAATTTTTGCACTTAAATACATAAATTAATATTATATTTACATATCTATCTTTAACAATTACTTTTATATGTATATTCCTATAACCCTATTATTCAATTTCTATATGTTTGGGGGTATTTTTTAACGGGTCCGGGTCCGAGTCCGGGTCCGGATTTGGGTCGGTTCTATTTTGAGCGGACCCGGACCCAAAAGTGCATCGGGTCGTATTTTTGGATCCGGACCTGGACTCGGAAAGATCGGGTCGGTTCTGGTCCAATGCGGGGTCCGGGTCCGGATCGGATCTGGGTATCGGGTAAATGTGACAGTGCTAAATACAACAATTACTAAGGCAATAAAAGAAGCAAACATAACCAGATACAGATACAAGTATATATACTTGAACATCATCATTTACTGAGAACACCCCATCCGTCGAAACTCGTGTATTGGGGCACCATAATAACTCTCACCCGGTAGCTACTCTGTGTAATCCATACAAAGTTTTTTTCTAGCCCCTACTTGACATGTCTAGGCATCAATAAGATATAAAATTTTATGCATCATGACGTTGAATCTGCTAATATGGTTATGGAAACATGCTTCATTATGATCTAGTCATAGCATCCACATGGTAGTAGCCGCTGAAATATCCCACCCTACCCAACTACTCTTTTAACCGATGTAGCTTTCCGTTTTCCCCACACGTCACTGGGTGAGTCTGGACATACTAGAATCCCAAAACCCAAACACACTATCTCGCAATCAAGTTTGGCTTTGTGGCAAATGAATAGAATGTGTTTCATATCCTCGTCGTCTAAGTTACATCTAGGACAATTAGTGGCATCTAACATATTGCGTGTTCTAAGATTAACTTTGGAGAGTATCGAGTTGTTGGCCACCAACCATAGGAAGGTCTTTACTTTAGACGGAACCTCTGTTTTCCATATTATTGTAGCTTCCCCACTTCTCAGTCCACATCATTAATCCATTTGTACATCGATTTAATTGAAAATTCGCCGTTGCTTCAAGTCTCCATATCCTCTCATCTTCCTCGTCTACTCTTCTGTGTTCGCCCTGCGTTATAGCATTTTCCAATGCATCAATCTCTTCCAGGCTAGCCTCTGAATAAATTATCAAATTTCTTCTCTTCCACACCTCTGCTACTAGTGCATCTTCGTTGTTTGATTTTGCCGCTAAATTAGGGAAAAGTGACTGCAAAGAGTTATATCAACACCATTTATCCTTCCAAAACCTTGTGTCCCTACCATTTCCGACCCCACTCTTAGTGTTAGCATGAAAAATCTCCCCTACCTTCACCACTTCCTTCCACAAAAAGGATGCCTCCCCATACACGCTTCTTCCACCATATCAGAACTTTTTACGTCTTCGATATATTGCAGATGATTTACACCACCACATGTTACGTTTACGGCGCATCTTTCACCACCACTTACAGAGGAGTGCCTCGCAGATTTGCCACTCCTAACCCCCAAACTCCTTTTTCTTACACACTTTTCCCCAATTGATTAGGTGAAGCTTCTTGCTATCCTCATTAGCCCCCTTTTACATGAATCTTCTCCTACAATTATCAATTCTATTGATCACCCATGCTGGGAGCTCATATACCGACATCAGATACGTTGGCAGATTGCTCAGCACTGAGTTAATCAATGTGATTCTACCACCTAATGAGAGAAATTTGCCCTTCTAACCAGCAAACCGTTTTCCCACTTTCTCCACTAATGGGATCCAATCCTGCCGGTTCATGCGTCTTGGTTTGATAGCCGTCCCCAAATACTTTAGTGGATAATTAGCCTTGCCGCAACCTAAACTTTTATTGATGGTGTCTACGGTAGTTGAGGTCTCCTTGCCAAGATTGGTGACACAACTCTTGTTATAGTTGTCAGTTAAGCCCGACCATGCTTCAAAACATCTCAATAAAATACCAAAGGCCATAATTTCCTCAATTTTCGCCGCTCCAAATATTAAAGTATCGTCTGTATACTGGAGGATGGAAACGGGAACTGGGATACTTCTCATTGACACTCCCTTCACCAGTCCCGCTTCTTAACCTATTTTTACTATTTCTGCCAAACCATTTGCTACTAAGGTAAAAAGCAAAGGCGATAAAGGATCTCCCTGTCTTAGCCCCTTACGACAACGTATTTCAGGCTCATATTTGCCATTCCAATTTATGAGCGATTTACCTCCTCTTAAACACCTCTTAATCCAGATTCTCCATTTAGTCCCAAAACCTTATCCACACTATCCCATTCTACCATGTCGTATGCTTTCTCAAAGTCTAATTTCAACAAGAATCCGTCTATATTGTCCTTGTGACCTCTAAACACAATCTCATGTGCGGACACAATGCTATCCATAATATCCCCTCCTTTAACAAATTCGCTCTGAGAGTCTCTGATGACATCTTGAAGGTGTCGGGCAAGCCTATTAGCGAGCACCTTAGTGATAATCTTAAACGAGTTGTTGAGGAGGTTAATCGGTCTCAGATCTCCAACTTTCAGAACCTCCTTTTTTGGGATCAATATCACATTAGCGTAGTTAATTCTGTCCACATTCGCATTTCCCAGAATTAGTTCGTTGACAATTTCGAGGAAGTCAGTCTTGATGATCGCCCAATAGCGATTATAGAAAATAATTTGGAAACCGTCCGGTCCCTGCCGCTTTATCCTGTCCCAGATTCTTAATTGCTTGGTACACCTTCTCCTCAGAAAACATCCCTTGCATCCCCTCATTCCCATCTATTCTCGTCTCGATCCACATGTCGTCTGTCATTGTACATCTAATATCTCTCTTACTTCCCAATAAGTCTCTATAGTTATCATCAATCCACGTTGCGATATGTTCTTCCTTCTCTACCCAATTGTCTCCAATGAAGAGCCCTGTTATGTGATTGTGCCTTCTACTATTGGCGTTCTTGTGGAAGAAAACAGTGTTGGCGTCCTCTTCTTTCAACCATTGAATCCTGGACCTTTGTTTCAAGTAATATTCTTCCATTTCCCCAATGCGAATAGTTCTCCCCTATTGCTTTTTAGTTCTTCAAATTCTGCTCCATCTAGGTTCCTTTCCTCCGCATGAACTTCTAGTTCTTGGACCCTTCCTCCTAAAGTTTCTTTATTCCTCTTAAATTTGTCAGACTCTTGCTTTGCCCACTTTTTTAACCGCGTACGCAGTCTTCTTATCTTGATGATCCATCACATGACCGCCTCATTGGTACTACTTGGTTCATTCCACGACTCTTCGATGATCCACCTTAGATTATCCATAAGAGTCAAAGCCTTCTCAAATCTAATGGACCCTGGGGAGTTCTCATGCTTACTCCGCAGTCAAGCACAAGAGGAATATGATTAGAAGTGTATCTTGCCATCGACGACACCGTCGCCATTGGGAAAAGTTCTTCCCACTCAACTAATACAAAAATCCTATCCAATCTAGCAAGGGTCGGATTAGCTTACATATTTGACCACAAAATCCTTCTATCCATTGTCTGGAGCTCAATGAGTTCCAGATCATTAGTCGTTTCGTTAAACTTAATCCTATTAGTTGTGCTACCCCCCCGACCCTATGTTTGTATAGGAATCTTGTGATATTGAAATCTCCTTCCATCACCCACCCACCTTCCCATTGAAATCTCCTCCTATCACCCACCCACCTTCCATCACGTGCGTAATTTTCTTAACTCCGTCGTAATTTAGCTCTAAAATTTGATGAATAAGGACCGTACACCGATGACACCGTGTGAATCCAACCATCGCACCTACATCTAATCCTCACAGAGATAGAGAAGTTCGCAATAGACTCATCAATAATATCGAAAATGTTCCAGTCTACCCCTAAAGCAATCCCCCCCAACATTCTAACTGCAGATTTGAAATGCCAATCAAACGCTCTAAGCGCTCGTAGGCAGGAGAAATCCCCTACCTTCGGATTCTCAATCCTAGTCTCTTGCAGAGCTAAGATAAAAGGTTTCTTCTTCGCAATTGTGTCATTAATAAGTCTACCCGTTACTCTTTTGCCTCATCTCTCTAACGTTCCAGAATATGTAATTTACAGATACCATTAATGGAGACATCTATACTCTAAGCATCTACCCCTCCTAAATCTTCAACAGGCCCCTAATTGCACTGCCTACTCTCGTCCCCCTAAGAACTCTCAATCTCTTAGTTTGTTCATCTATTGTGGAACCCATAGCTAGACCAAATACACTAGCATAATAAAGAAGCATGTTATATGAAATGTAATTTAAAACTGATAATTTATCATGTACTATACATCCGCATGCTTACGTTGGTTCTTTTGCTTTTGCCGCTGACCTGATTAAATCCTCTCCCCGTGGCCCTTTCGAGCCCCATTTATCAAATTGGCTCTTGGCTCTTTCCTCACAATATTTGGACCCTCCTTACCCTTACTTCAAAAAGTGGTAAGTGTCATGATCAAAAAGTTTTTCCCAATCAAGTAGTAAGTCACAAGAACTATATTTTGAAGTCATGAATGTGAGACAACTACAACTCAAGCCTTAGAAAGCACACACATTTCGGCTAAAAAACATTAGTTAAGTGCATGCAAAGGTGCAACAAGTATGGTACAGATGTTGGCTTCTTTTTTTTTCTAGAAAAACATCAACATTTTCTTCACACTATTGAGTATAAAGGCTAAAGTTCAGTTGCTTCCATTAAAGTATGGTCAGATATGCAAGACTTGAAGAAAGTGACTATCATCAACCGCTATTAGGTACCAAATTCCTAAATGATAAAACTATAGTCAGGACAAAGATTTCCTGTAATCCTTAGTATGCCTTTCGTCAAATCCTGCAATTAAATCTAAAGAACAAATTATAAACTCATTTTAAAAAAAAAAGTATAACTTTTGTTACACAAAAGTGACAATTTCATATTTTAAAATAATAAAGACCCTAATTCTAATGCTTGTCCATTAACAGATAGGGAAAAATAATCAAGCTCCCAATAATATTCAATCAAGAACCTCTTCAAATCCCCCGAAAAACGAAAACCCCAAAGCTATGACCTCGCCTTTTCCACAAATCCATCAATCAAGAATTTCTTCCCTGTTATAGACCTAATCTCATCCAAATCAAAAACCCATTTGCAGGACACCCCAACAAATTGACCCAACTATCCATTTCTAATACCAACCTCAAATATTAATGAACACCAACTATTCGACAAAATGCATCAACCAAAAAAGAAAAAGAACAAATACCAGGATGAGAGAAGAGGAACTTGTTACCAAAATGACCCACTTTCTGAAAGTATTTACCAAAATAACCCACTTTCTGAAAGTATTTACCAAACTGACCCACTTTCGAAAGTATTTACCAAAATAATACACTCACTTTTTGAAAAAGCGAGTTTGGTTAAAAATAGGTCGCTTTTTCAGAAAGCGAGTCTATGCTTTCGAAAATCAAAAGTCTCACACTCGCTTACTGAAAAAGCGATGAGGTTTTAACCACACTCGCTTTTTCAGAAAGCGAGTGAGGCAGTTTGGGAATTTTAAAAAAAAGTAGGGCAGTTTGGGAAAAACTTTCAAAAAATGGGACAGTTTGGGAAAAAACTTCCATTTTTTTATTATCCAACTATTTGATACAGCTAAAACTTGTCCCACTATTTGATTTGTTTACTTATGTTATATTGCTTATGAACTTGCTTTGTTTACTTATGTTATTGCTTATACTTATGAAAAATTATTGTAGCCTTTATGGATTATCTTATTTATGTTTAATGAAAGATATTTATTATTTTCTTATTAACAAGATATATTATTTAGTTATGTGTAATTTTATATATATATATATATATATATATATACACACACACACACAACCGTATCCCCTCCGTATCCCGTATCCAACTTTTTTGAAAATTGCCGTATCCCCCGTACCTGTGTCCCCGTGCGCGTATCGCCGTACCCGTATCAGTGCTTCATAGATTGGACTTGATATTATCATGTACTGAATACTGAAAAGTGCAATTGAAATGGTAGAAGGTTTTCTTGTTAGTCTCAACCCTTTACTTCTTAACATTGAGGTTCTTAACATTGAGGATGACAATTATTATTTTACGGTTTTGACATGATGGAACATAGAGACCAAAGATGGAGGGAATTACTATAAGAATTGAATGATGTAACCTTTTGAATGTTGTGGGCTGAATTAAGATTACTGGATAAGACTTTATACATAAAAGGGTCGTAGTAGTCATAAGAGCCAGCAGACCTTGAATGAAGTAATTGTGTTCCTTGATCATTGACTTTCTACAATCATATGCACATTTGGTGCAAGAAAAGGGAAAATTCACTTGTAGCTGAACTTGATAAAGTCTTTGGTTCAGTGACTCGGGATTGCACTTACTAGTAGTGTTTTCCATAGTAGAGTAGGAACTGTCATCAAATCCTCTTCTCATGTTTGTCGATTGGATAAGAACTGTTATTTTCATTTATGATAACATCAAACATGCGGTGGACTGGTGGAGATTGTCATGCTTTAGGAGTGGAGGGGCACAAGTTTTGAGGATAAGATTAGACGCCTCAGGAAATGTCTTAAAAAGTAGGCGAGGATGGTGTTTTAGGCTTTAAAATAAAGAACCTGCTCAATATGATAGAAACCTTGAACTTCAACAAGAATATCAACTTTCTGGAGAGAAAGTTCATACTTTGATTAGGAAGTACAGATACTTCTAAATGGCTGACGTACTCATATCGGGTGCGTATCGGGTTCTGATACTTCTTGGGTAATCCCGGGTGCGTACCCAAGGAGTACCCATTTTTAAATACATCTTTTGCTACTTTTAAACACAATTATGTTTTGATAAATGCTTGGGTTCCTAGTGTAATTTCAAAAGCTTGTTGTTTACAGATATGGTCAAACACAACAAGTCTACCCAAAAATTTAATAGTTTGATTACATTTCTTTTCTCCAAATGCTGATAATTATAATGTATTCTTATAGTTCTATGAAACTATTTACATGTTTGATAAATAATTTTTTTTCTAGAGATATAATATAAAATATTTTATATTTAACATACGCACTCACACACCCTTACCCTACTTTTTGTAAAATCACGTATCCCTGTACTCGTGTTGTGTCGTACCCGTATCCGTGCTTCATAAGTTTGATACAATATAGACAGATTATTGACTAACAGATTTTGAAGAGGTAAATTAATGAAAGGAAGATAATTCATACAATGGCTACAATATGTGATGACTGATGACCAATATAGCTTCTGCTTCCATGCATATTGCATGATACCTGCGCATCGAAGTCAAGCATGTGATGATCAACTTCCATAAATTTTGCCTCGGTTGTGATGTGCTGTATGCAGCGAGTCTTTTGGGTGCTGGAATTCCTTTTGTCTATGTGTTATGGCCATATATTGGTCTATGTTTGACAGTAAGATTTTCCTGTATAGCCTGTCACTCTTGCTCTGATGATTATTCACTGTCGAATGAAACACAAATGAAACACAGTGGGCTTTCTTGGATGACTTTTGCTCTGAGAAAATAGAAGCATAACAAAACATGGTATTTTTCCTTGTTGGTGAAACATACTGGGTACATATTAATGAAATTAAAAGTGACACTCTGGATTGAGACTAGTAATTTAGAACATTGTTTATTTTTGCTTTCATTGAGAATATGTCATTTGTTGGCTAGCATAAATAAGGAGTGTGTTTTTCCCCCCCATTCCGGTGACTATTTCTTGTGTTGCCAAAGTTGATGGTCTTTGCCTTCCAGCTTTTTTGTTAAATAACCAATTTGCTTAGCAGTAATCATATTCATATGCAATGTATAATTCTCTAGTCCTAGTACTCACTATTCTATGTCCCTGCAGGTCCCTTTTCTGCACTAGGAGTTCCCTTCATCCTGTGGACCAATGTAATAACACTCAAATGGCCATGAGGAGTGATGTTCTGGGTCTAATGTTGTTTGGCGTAAAGACAAGTACTTTGGGAAATGAAGCAAGAAAAAGAAAACTGAGGTAGAACTTTCCACTGTATAGGTATCTCCTTTATGTTAGAGCATATCTATTTTTGGAATCGGCAGTGGGGTTTAATTTTTATAGGGATCCTTAATCTTTATTGAGCGTCGTTTTACATTATGACTCATTCTCTTCATTTGAATTATGCTAATTCTATTATTCAGATATATATATATATATAGGGAAGTCTTCTGTTGTGCACCACCTATGGTGCACACGGTGTGTGCACTCGGCCTTCCCGCCTTCGTATCGACGATCCAAACCGTTCACATTGATCTATACATCTAAATTAGTCTAAATATGTAAAATCAAATGATTTGAAATTCATTTGCCCATCCATTGAAGTGTTACAAAATTGTATGGCTGAAAATCATTGTTTTTTATAGTCACATGATGGATGGGCAAATGAATTTCAAATAATTTGATTTTACATATTTAGACTAATTTAGATGTGTAGATCAATGTGAACGGTTCGGGTCGTCAATACGAAGGCGGGAAGGCCGAGTGCACACTGAGGGGTTGTGCATAATGGAAGATTTTCCTATATATATATATATATATATATACAGGGAAAAAGGGGTATGAGCAACTTGCTCATTTAGTAAATAAGCAATTGATGATGTGACATACATGTGATTGGAAAATCATTAAAAGGGTTAGTTGTCCAATGTATTACATGCATGCCACATAATCAATTGCTCATTTACTAAATGAGCAAGTTGCTCATATCCCTTTTACCCATATATATATATATATATATATATATATATATATATATATATATACATTCATACTAGATTTGCCCATAGGCACGTGCCTACGGCACGTCTTCAGAACGATACAGCATGTGAAAAGCCTGGTAAACAGTAAATCAACAATTATGTAGCTCGAGTTTGAATAGTATGACAATAATTAGTTGTAAATAAAAATCCATGTTTCTCTCTCTCTCTCTCTCTCTCTCTCTCTCTCTCTCTCTATATATATATATATATATATATATATATATATATGCTCTCTCTCTCTCTCTCTCTCTCTCTCTCTCTATATATATATATATATATATATATATATATATATATATATATAGGGAAATGCTCAGTTGAAAACGCAAATGTCTGTGAAAACGTGGAAAACCACTTAGGCCGTTGTTGGAAACAACGGCCTAGGTTATAATGCATTATAACCTAGGCCGTTGTTTCCAACAACGGCCTAGGCTTGTTTTCACGTTTTCCACAACACTTGCGTTTTCAACTGAGCATTTCCCATATATATATATATATATATATAAAATCTTCGGTTGCACACTACTTTGGTGAGCACTCCGTGAGCACTCACGAACTAGAGACCCTATGAAAAATCCGAACCGCTCATATCGTTCTATATGCCTTAAATAGCCTAACAATAAAAAATCAAGTAATTTGAAGTTCATTTGCCCATGATTTACATCATCACAAAATTGTATGGCTGAAAATTCTAACAGCTTGATGGATGGGCAAATGAACTTCAAATTACTTGATTTTTTATTGTTAGGCTATCTAAGGCATATAGAACAATATGAGCGGTTCCGATTTTTCATAGGGTCTCTAGTTCGTGAGTGCTCACGGAGTGCTCACCAAAAGTAGTGTGCAACCGAAGGGGACTCATATATATATATATATATATATATATATATATATATATACACTAGATTTGCCCGTGGGCACGTGCCTACGGCACGTCTTCAGAACGATACAACACACGAAAAACTCTGTAAACAGTAAAACAAAATTATGTAGTTCAAGTTTGAATAGTATGATAATAATTAGTTGTAAATAAAAGTCCGTGTTTCTATTAGTATATGTCGAAAAATAATTATAAATGAGGGTGCAAAATCCAACTTCTTAGAACTTTAAGTATGGTAAAATGATGAAATTTAACTGTTGAAGAGATATTTGCTATTTTCAATATAACATGTGCAATAAAAAAAGCATAAAAATTCTGAAAATTTTACAAACCTAAAATCTTAAAATCTAAATTTCTAAGTAAATAAAGAAAGAATGGGAGAGAGAGGGAGAGAGAGAAAGAGAGAAATATGAAAAGGTGAAGAGAAAGGAGAGAGATAGTAATAAAGTAATGAGTTTTTTAGTTTTGGGGGGAAAAATTTAATTTTGGGGTTTGAAATTTTGGGCGGGAAAATATGTTTTGTGAGAATCAATCTAGGCCATTGATTTTAGGGGAGATTGAATGAGAGCCACTTGATAGCTTTCTTTGTAATTTATTATATAGATATATATTACTCAAATTCAAATTCCCCCCAAAATAACTCCTTTATGTATTTAATTATTTCTCTCTCTCTCTCTCTCTCTGTATATATTTTGGGGGAATTTGAATTTGAGTAATATATATATATATATATATATATATATATATATATATATATATAGGGAAAGCTTCGGTTGAGCACTACTCTAGTGCTCACCGCGTGAACACTAGGCCTTCGGGCGTTCATATCGAAAATCCGAACCGTTCATATTGATCTACACATCTAAATTAGTCTAAATATGTAAAATCAAATCATTTGAAATTCATTTGCCCATTCATTGAAGTGTTACAAAATTGTATGGCTGAAAATCATTGTTTTTATAGTCACATGATGGATGGGCAAATGAATTTCAAATGATTTGATTTTACATATTTAGACTAATTTAGATGTGTAGATCAATGTGAACGGTTCGGATTTTCGATATGAACGCCCGAAGGCCTAGTGTTCACGCGGTGAGCACTAGAGTAGTGCTCAACCGAAGCTTTCCCTATATATATATATATATATATATATATATATATATATATTACTCAAATTCAAATTCCCCCAAAATATATACAGAGAGAGAGAGAGAGAGAGAGAGAGAGAAATAATTAAATAAATAAAAGTTATTTTGGGGGAATTTGAATTTGAGTTTTGGGAGAAAACTTTTGGGAGGAAAATGTGTTTTGTGAGATTATATCTGGGCCTTTGATTTTGGGGGGATTAAAGGAGAGCCACTTGATAGCTTTCTTTGTGTTTTATTTTATAGATATATGAAGTCTTCCGTTGTGCACCACCTATGGTGCACATGGTGTGTGCACTCGGTCTTCCCGCCTTCGTATTGACGATCCGAACCGTTCATATTGATCTACACATCTAAATTAGTCTAAATATGTAAAATCAAATCATTTGAAATTCATTTGTTCATCCATTGAAGTGTTACGAAATCGTATGGCTGAAAATCATTGTTTTTATAGTCACATGATGGATGGGCAAATGAATTTCAAATGATTTGATTTTACATATTTAGACTAATTTAGATGTGTAGATCAATGTGAACGGTTCGGATCGTCGATGCGAAGGTGGGAAGGCCGAGTGCACACGGAGGGGTGGTGCACAATGGAAGATATTCCTATATATATATATTGTCTTGACACTGGTGCGTTATTAACTTACATTCATTTACGTCAAAATGAAGCTATCTTCAATAAATTTTCTTTTATTATGTTTGGTGTGTTCTGAGCTTTAACCTGGGAATGTTGCCTTTATTCTTTACCACAAGCAGCTGATTTCTTTAAATATCATATTCATGTTTATTTTTTCTAGTGTGGTTGAAGTTATGCCTTTAGGCACTTTAAGGCACTTGTATTGAAGAAAACTGGCAACTTTGTGTCATCTCATTCTTCTTCTACCGTCCAAATTCATGGGACTATGCATCTGTCAAATATTTGTGCATACACTACCTTTTAACTGAATCATCTGTATCTAGTTGTAGAGTAAGTGTTTACGATATTTTTATTTATAATCAATAACATGATTGAGCCAGCTAATAATGGATATAAGTAAAGATGCTGATCAATAGGTGGCAATCCTTGAAGTTTTGTAGGGTGATTATTGTGCAGATTAGAGTTGTAATAATCAAACGAAGAGTAGGTCAGTGACTAAGTAATACATGGATTTCCTTGAACTGAGATCTAATAATTGATTGGAAGCTTCAAATTTGTGCTGTTAGTCTCAAAATCTCTTGAATGGATGATTGGTTTTGAAAGTCCGTACGAGATTACTATTGATACCCTATGCAATATATTATAACCAAAATGAAACCACACATTATTCGAAACACTTTGAGGTTTCATAGGTAGTTTTTCTGTACTCTCATCTCCCATACCTCACCATATAAAACAAAACTAATTTAACTCAATTTCAAACAAGAAGACGACAAACCACAATGCCCATGTTTAAACTCAGAAACCTCTCAGAGCATGCTGTCAACACGAGACGGAAGCCTCTTGAAGAAATTGCTCGGCACTGAAGGCATCTTGCTTCTAAACCTTGGGTGTCTCAGCGCAAACAACCCCACCACAAGTGCCACCATTTTAAATGGTGTGATATACAGGACAACTGCGGCCAGAAAGCAGAATATTATAAACAAGCATGTAGCTCTAGGATCCCGCCAGCTGAGCAGGCTCTGGAACCTTTCCCCCTGTGTTGCCAAATCTCCTACCACTGTTTGTATCCTTCCCGCAACACTTCGAAGTCTATCGTATCTCATCATCACTACATTTTGTGACTTTGTTGTCGGGAAAGTATCAAACTCTTCATCGAGTTCATCTGGATGGACTGCATCAGCCCATGAGAGTCTTGTATCCATGTGGGGCGGGTGCCTAGCTCGGAATCTGTAGTTCCAAAGCCCAATCAAGAACATGTATAAAAACATCGTTGGAAGAATTAGCTCAGGGTAGCAAACTAGTATCAGGAAGAGGATGTGGACAAGAACTGTGGTGATTGGGTTCTTCCAGTGGCACACATCATTGAGCCACTTGAACATGCCAACAATCCCTGAGAGAACTGTCATGATTCGGAAGAAGTTGGCCTTGCTCCGCCTCATGCTCCACATGTGGGAGTCGACGTCCAACATATACTCCACCACTTCCTTCCTCAATGGTGGCTCTGCCCTCCCTAGTCTTGTTGCCACAATGCTCATTGCCTGGTACCTGATGCAAGAAATGCCCAAGAAGTTAGATTTGAAAATTATCTTTAATTGGGTATGTAATAGTTAGATCTTGGGGGTGAGGACATGAGTTTTGTCAAGAATTACAGGCTTGAATTTATTTTGGACAAGTGATTTAGACATCTCAAAACCGAGATTTGCAAGATGAGAGGCCAACATTACCTGAGACTGTCTAGTTGGTTCACAGTGAAAGGATGTAGGTAGTGCATTTTAGGGAGTAATGGATGGCCATAGAGGTAAATGGTATTCATGATAGACAAGCAAGTAAAGCGCACCGCTAATTGAAGCTCACCCATCTTCTTCACTCCCGATGGTTGCAGCGCTATAAGTGGATACAAGTGTGTGTAAATCCTCTCAGTCTCAAGAGTAGATAAGCGTATCCTAATCTTTCCGATCCTCGAATCTTTTGTTGGACCACCTCCATTGCCTAGGTGGCAATTGTCGAATACACCAAGGGTGATCACAGTGCACGGGTCATACACCTCCCACGTATATTGCTCATTCCATTTGGGAGAGAAAGAATCAACTATTGTTCGAGTTCGGACCCACTTTTGTCCATATTTGGCAACACAATAGGCATCAGTCGCACCACGACCATCTTTGGCCTTCATTGGCACCAGTCCCTGAGCTCCTAATATTCCAACCTCAAGTATACCAATTGGGTTTTTCCAAAGCTGACGAGCAGTTGGCCGTTGGTCGGTAATGTACATTGTGGATTCATCCATAACATGGTATCCACCTTCAAGACAAGCTCGGAGGTGGACTCTAGTTGAGAATTTGAGCTCTTTTCTCTTGTCACCTTCTAACACACCGAAACCAAATCTTTCCATGTTGAACCACCGGGAATGGACGGGCCTGTGGTCTAGCCTCTTTTCAAGGACTGTGAGAGGGAGGACGAGACGACCAAGGATTTCATCTTTTGTTTGGCTTACTTTATCCTCAACCGACAGCACTAATTGTTCTTCAAATGGTTCGGCTGCAACAAACACGAGGTCCTCGTTCCATAGAGGGTTTAGAGTTCGAGCTGGGCAGACCTTGGTCTTGAGCACTTGGTTTCCTACCTGCAAAGACATAGGGTAAAAACAAAATTTAGAAAAAGCCAGCAACAAAGAAAAAGAAAGTGTGAACTGCAGTGTTTGACTGTGTAGTTTTCTTTTTTCTTGATCTGGAGGATTAAATAGCTAGAAAGCTCTGGCCAAACGACAAGTTTATTTTCAGACATAATCAAGAATTTTCACATGTTTTCCTTCCCCTTGGGTTTCTGATAATGGTAAGAGACTTAATCTCTCATAGTCATTAGGTATGACACATTGGAGTCATAGTAGGCGAATTTGATGTAGACTCTGACCATATGTAGATTCCACCAGAAAAATTATAACTATAACAAGAGAATATGGCACAACAATCAACCAAAATATACCTATATGTGAAGTGTGAATTTTGAACTTTTAAACAATATCTTAATGAGTCATTAAGCACACCATTCATCTCTCTATCCTTGTTTGTGTGTGATATTAGTTTCTAAGTGATGAATAGCATCACTAAAAGAAGCAGGAACACAGGATTTAGGCCTTTAGAGATTTAGTAGGAACTAGGTGCCAAATTTTTATTAAAAAAAAATAATTTTGCAGGGAATAGAAATCCAGAATGAATATAAAAGAAAATTCAAAATAAAAGATGACATTCGAAAAAGTGTATAGCTATTATAGCAATTCATTAGAGGTCAGTGTTCATTATATGTTTATATCTCTCTAGAAAAATTAAGCATAGATGGAGCTTTAGAGGGCTATTTAACAACTATACAACAGTTGAATGAAAACATCGAGTACAATACTGACCTGAACTTTGATGAAAACCTCAGGTACTCTGCTCCGGTCATTAGGTTGAACATCTTGGGCCTCAATAACATTAACTCTCAGATACCAAAGCTTAGGAGATACATAAACTTTTGACCTAATGCTATATATTCCTTCCCCATGGACTGACGCAGCATCAGCATGCCATGCATCTGGGAAGGCCTCATCGGCCTGAGTGCCCATCCAAACGGCAAGCATGATTTCTCCTCTCACTTTCCCTTCCCCCCTTCGGTCCTCAAGGCGGTACCATTGAGGAGCGAGTGGACTGTCAGGTGGAACCCGTGTGGGAATTTCGTTAAGATCAAAGACCACCTTGCCTACATAGTCATCCCTTGCAACCATTTCCTTGTCCCTCACATAGACTTCTAGTACTGTTGACTGAATTCTTTCTTTAGCGAAGGCAAATACCTAGTTGAAAATTTATTAAGTTTGTAAGAATTGTAATTCAGAAACCAGAGATACATTTATAGGAACTAGTAGTCTGTTTCGTATAGGTGATTGTATATGGTAAAAAGAGAATTTTTCGGAGTATTAAGCCGTCAGATATACTGTTATAAAAAATAACTTGACTGTAATATTATAGATAATTATATATCATCACAGCAGGGTGATCCAAGCTACTCAGTAACATGCAACAATATGTACATCGATGATCTAATGACCTTCCATGGAATGAGAAAAATCAATGATTGATAACCACACCTATAAAATGGGAAACGAGCTTACAAGTTCATGAATGAGTGTGAAATTATTCTTTATAGATGATAATATGAAATTATTCTTTAACCAAACAAATTTTGTGAGAACTAAATTATTAGTTAGTAACCTATGATTATATGATTGATTAGATGTGAATCTTTCAAGAACATGTTGTTGAAGTATCTTGTATATCTAAAATCAATCATTTCTACTAATGAAAGTTTCAATAATTGTAAAGAAATAGTAACAAAACATGCCTGGTTCCATTCTGGGTTGGTCTTCTTCTGAAAGTGCTTGGTAGTTCCTTTATAATTCCCAAGCTTGACCTCTGCATAGGGATCACAACTTCCAGTCATTGCATTTGGTGGCAGGTCTTTTGCCTTCACAACTCTTGCATACAGATAGTGCATTTGCTCGACAAGATCATAAGTACTTGTAAGTTTATCCCCACCAATCCCCATCCATCCACCTCGTCCATGGCCTCCTCCTGGCCACCTTTCTCCAAGTTGTGGGTTTGTATCTTTCAGCTTGTACTCCTCAGCTGAACTTTGCTTAGCTTGATGCATCATCTTAAAAACTTCAACTCCCCCTGGACTTTTCTTTTCTACTCTCTTCCCTTGTTGTGGTGTAAATTGATTCCTCCTTAGATGCTGAAATGTCTCTCTTGCCTCTTTGATCTCCTTTTCTTGTTCTTCTTGTTCTCGTTCTTCCTGTTCTTCTTTTATGATCTCTTTTATCTCCTCTTTTTCTTCTTCAGGTAGAGGACTAATAATAGCAGTCGAAGTTGGAGGGAGGGAAAGAGGCTTAGGAGATATGTAGAGCTTTAGGGATATATCACCCTTAACAGAAGAAAAGAACCACTTTTTCTCTAGTGGGAAATCTTTGGAGGACTTCTTCGCCTTCACGAACAATACAGGCACAATTGACTCTGACCTTTGGCTTTGTGGTCGTTGTAGACAGATATTTCAACGCTTTGTGTTTGTAGCTTGTCAGGGTTGGGGATGGAAAACTCGAGCTTTTGGTTCCAAACAGGGTTGAGATTTTTTGTGACTGTCAGTGTTCGGTTGAGCTGGTTGTCGTAGTCTACTTCAGTGAATGCGCTTGATGAACCTTCTCCGTCTTTGGGCATAAGATCATGAGCTTCTACTACCTGTACTGCAAGTTTCATTTGGAGAGTTTGATAGTGGTTTTAATGAGGAGTAGATGAAGGAAGGAAGGAGTGTTGTGATGGGTTTTGTTTTCGCTTTTGATTTTGTTAGATGGGAGGCAAAGGGATTCTTTCATGGGGAAGCTGTGTTCTTCCAGGGCATAGGACTGAAAGGGTCCAAAGAAGGGGAGAGTTTTGGTGGTATATTTAAAAGATGGTAGGAGGAGGGAATAAGACTGGACTTTGCCTTTTTCATATACTCCCTTTAGATTTTTTTAAAAAAACTTAATATTTACCTCATACATGTATTGTTTGCATGTACAGCATTGAAAGCCTCAAAAGATAGCTAGCATCAGGCCATAAATGAAAATTTTCGAGGAAGTTATAGTTAGTATACAGTCATTTTGTGCAGAAGTCAGTATAGGTTATGTATCTCTACTATTGTACCGACAAAAAGAATAGGATTTGTGGACATATGGCTGTGTAATTTTTATAAATCATAGCCTTTCATTTAAGTAACTTCTGTGTAGTTAGATTTTATCCATAAGTTTTATGTTTATCTTTAGAGCTACGTCGTACTTATATCTGAATTCCTCTCTCCATACTGTTATCGTTGAAAATTTTCAACTACCAAGAGATTGTTAATAGTCCTCCCTCACGACACCTCTTCAATCCACATACCAATCTACAATGGTTTCATCTCCTACACATGTAGAGAGTATGTGTCGTGAATCTATTATGTCAAAAGCTCTATGATATCTTGATGGAGTAGTGGATGCATGCCTTGGCCATAGCAGTTTGTTCATGTTTTGTTATATGGCCATCTCTAGGACTGAAACAGTGTCTTTTGTTAAGTGTGGCAAACGGAAGGTCTTTCATGTAAATTTGTTACAACTGCTTAAAGTGTGATATTGGCCTTTATCCCCAAAGCCCCTTTCTTCTTTGAACAGAAATGACAGTGAGAAAGCGATGAGAAGGGCCAGAGGGGGTGGGGTTGAAAGCAAAAGGCAAAAGCGAAGTCTTAAGAGGTTTTTTAGTGAATGGGGGGTTGCCTTTTCCAAAGATGCTTTCCTTCATGCTTTAATATCTCTTTGAAATTTGATAGTCTTGCTCGAGTTTTTTTAATACTGGAAGAATAAAGTGCATAAATCATAATGACAATACCCTTCAAGTAATCAAAGATTCTTGAGTTTAATTCATTATTTATGTGTTGGCGGGGTGAACATTAAAGATCGATTAACAACTGAAAGTTGTATTCTGAAATTATGTGTAGTGTTTGTCATATTAACTATTTATCTGTTAGCACAGCCTTAAAAAAAAAAATCAAAATTCTGATAAGAGCCCCATGAAGCTTTAAAATTTGTCAAATACTCACAAAAAATGACCGAAACACTCATAATTGGTAGTAGTTTGTTCTCTTTGGTAGATTTATCATACAACTTAAACTTTCATCGAGTTATACCAAAATATCTGAAGTTCTTTTTGGAGGTTATTTATAACAAAATAAAAAAGTTATTTAGGAAATAATCCTACTATTTACTAACTATTTCATCTTTTGTTTATGTTTGTTCTTTGATCTAGGTATATATCTTTACTGCTGTGATCTTTCGCAAAAAGATGTCCGAGGTATTGAGTGCATGTGCTCCCCTTTTCACTTCAATTCCAGTAGAAACCTAGCACATTTATGAAGGTTACCAGGTAGTTTACACGAAAAGGCTCGCATCATGATCACGTACTAGATGAATGAGAAAAGAAAAGCAACTCTGGTCTCCTAGAAGGCCATAGTTACTGGCTAAAATAGATCTGGACTGATCTAACAGGTTTTATTTCTTCTCATATGAATATGATAACAACAATCTTTACCTTCACATATTATTTTTATGCATGTAGTTTTTTTGATAGTCGCAGGCAATATTTGTCGTAGTTGTTGAACTCTCATTTGGCATGGTTGGTAGTATCTGTTCTTATATTATAGTTACTAGTATCATGCACGTGCGATGCACGTGGAGAGGAATGAAAAGGACAAAAAAAAACTATAATGCACGTGCGATGCACGTGGAGGGGAATGAAAAGGAAAAAAAAATACTAGCACGTGAGATGCACGTGGAGGGGAATGAAAAGGACAAAAAAAAACTATAATGCACGTGCGATGCACGTGGAGGGGAATGAAAAGGAAAAAAACTGCCAACACGTGCGCTGCACGTGTTGACAAAATGACAAATGGTGACAAATGACACTAATCCCTTCTCCCATTATAATAGTAGAGATTTATAATAGGAGATATATGGCCTTACTTTTAGCCATGAACTTTGAATTGTCTGGAAGCAATAACCAGCAATAGAGAAAGTAGGCTGTGAACTTCTTACTGGCATTGGCTTTTTTAAGGCAGAATCTCACAGACAGTCTTAAACTAGAAGCCGGACTAGTGTTACAGCCAGTTTTGCAGGATTGGGGCTTGATGCTCATCACATCTTTTCTAAAGTGATTAGTTATCTTTATTCTCTAATTAATATTTTTTTTCAAATTGGAATTGATTCCTGTCTTATATTATCTGGCTTTAATAGTTTCAAAGGACTATAATCATCACGATCAAGGCACACCTGTGTATGTGGGGACCTACCTTATCGAGTGAACTCAGAGGAAGGAATAACAAATGAAGTAACATGAATAGTTATTTGACTCTTAAGGTGCACTTGCACTCCTTAGTCCTTATGATTATGAAATTTTATTCCTTAATAATTTGTCATGACAAAAAAAATCGATATCTACAACCCACTGTAGCAACTTACATGAACGACCGCTGCACGTTCCTGGTGAGTGTGGCTGACTGTAATGCTGTCGATCTCAGAAACTAGTACTGTCTATCTTTAAATTTTAAGTGTGGGGAGGGTACTTTATCTTCAAATTTTACAAGAACGCATAGCAGAGTCTACTAGGTTAGTTGGAGATCTGTGGCGACTGAATAGATGGGCGACAAAGTTCAAAAGGGGAGGCCCGGGAGCGAGCGTGGTCAAGAGGGGAAAGTGCAGAATGTGTAAACGCATGCTAGCTTTAAGCGTGAGAGGAAAACTTGAGCATATGGGATAAATGGAGAGGGGAAAATACGCTGAAAGAAGATAGGTGTTTGTAAGAGCATCCACTGTTGTTTTGTAAAAACCCAAAATTTAGCATTTGAGTTGAAAAAAAAATCCACTATCGTTTGCTAAAAATCCAAAGTTTAGAATAGGAGTGAACAATTGTTCGTTAAACATAGAAATTGCGATAGAAGAAATGGTAAATGTAGAAGACGGATCATCTTCATCCTTTTGAGAAAAAAATTGGACGGACTGAAGATGATGCTTCGTCTGTCGATTAATTTATTTTAAAAAAAAACGAAAAGATGAGAGACGGAGAGAAAAGATGAGAGACGGATGAAGATGCTTCGTCTCTCATATTTTCTTATTTACAAAAATGCCATCACTTTTTACAAAAATGTCATTTTTAGAAGGGAAAAAAAAATTTATCGGACGAAAGATATTTTTCCGTCGGAAAAGTTTCTTCACAACCTTTTATTTTAATATTTACAAAAGTACCATTAACTATTTACGAAAATGCCATTTTCTAAAAAGATAACAATTTATTGGACTCTTCTGCCCGAAAAATTCTTCTCAAAGTTTTCTTACCATATTTACAAAATTGCCATTGACTATTTAAGAAAATGCAATTTTCTAAAATTTTAAAAAAATGAAAAATATAAAAGATCTTCTTCCATCTTTTCCAAATTTACCTTTTAATAGAAACCCCAATAGAAGAGGACTTCACTTCCCTTAGAGGGATGGCGGATTTCCACTGGAGATTTAAACCGGTTAGGGGATATTCAGGGGGCATAGCGGTAGGGGCTAGTTCTACGGTTTTCGAGATTGTCGATGAATTTATCGGAGCATTTACGGTTTCGATTAGAATTAGACGCAGAAGTGACGATTGGACCCAGACAATTTCAAGTGTCTATGGACCGTACCACAGTAGACTGTGCAAAGAGTTGTGGATGGAATTAAGATACATCAGGAATAAATAGGGAGGTGCTTGGATAATTGGAGGAGATTTTAACATCACCAGATTTCAGGACGAGCATAAAGGAAGCGGCCACAGTCGTCCTGATCAAGACTCTTTCAACGAGACGATAGAAGATTTAGAATTATTGGAACTAGAGATGACTGACAGGAAATTTACATGGTCGAACATGTAGAGCAACACTACATTGGCCAAGCTTGACCGAGTGCTGGTATCGAATGAGTGGGAGGATGTACATCCCTTAGCAAAGGTCAAAACGGCCCTACGATACACTTCAGACCACCTTCCCCTGGTGATCGAGTGTGGGCTAAGAGGGAGGAAGAAGTTTTTCGGTTTCAAATTTGAGAAGGCATGGACCGTGTGTGAGGATACCCGACAAGTTATAGCCAGATTGTGGAATGAAAGAACATCTCAGTCTTCAGCAGTCGGAATTTGGGTAGAGGCGCCTCCGAAGGAAATTAAAAGCTTGGGCCAGA
The DNA here is from genome assembly GCA_017893485.1 of Hemerocallis citrina. NCBI lineage: Eukaryota > Viridiplantae > Streptophyta > Magnoliopsida > Asparagales > Asphodelaceae > Hemerocallis > Hemerocallis citrina. Next base: position 1,832,373 of record CM030364.1, on the reverse strand, counting down.
GAAAAAATGCGCGATATTAACCTTAGCAGTGAGGAGCTAGCAAATAGAATTGCAAGCCTGGAAACCGCACAAGAGGATAGAGATCTCCAGGAGGCTGAGAAAGACGAGCTCGCCAATAAAAGACTGGAGATACAACAGATTGGGAAGATGGAGGAAATGTACTAGCAACAGAGAGCGAGGATACAATGGCTTAGAGAAGGAGATGCAAACACTAAATATTTTCACAAGGTGGCTAACAGAAGACGAAGACAAAACCACATCACGGGCATCTCAGTTAACGGGACCTGGACTGAAAACGAAGATCTGATCAAGGAGCATCTCGATAGGCACTTTCATGATCTATTAGGACGAAATACTGGTGTCAGATGTGCGATGGTTCAGGACATGTGGAGTTCCTCCATAATAGATTGGAGTGAGGGCATCGAAACGAGATTCGCAGAATCAGAAGTCTTCGATGCAATCAAGAATCTTGGTCAGGACAAGGCTCCAGGACCAGACAGAATGCCGATTTTCTTCTACAAAATATATTGGGGTATCATCAAAGAAGATCTTATGAACATTTTTCACGAGCTCTATGACGGAGAGGCAAATTTGGATAGGTTAAATTATGCAACAATCATCCTAGTGCCTAAGAAAAGCGAGGTTATCTCTCACGAAGATCTCAGACCAATAAGCCTGCTGAACGGGTCATTCAAAATAATCACGAAGGTCCTCGCTCAAAGACTAGCCCCACACCTTAATGAGGTTATTGCACAATCGCAAAGTGGGTTCATAAGTGGAAGAGATATCATAGATAGCATCGCATTCGCCCACGAGATTGTATTTAGAGGCCACAGAACTAAAGCGGACGGTTTCATCCTTAACCTAGATTTTCAGAAGGCTTATGATTTGGTAACCTGGGAATGCTTGGAGGAGGCCCTAGCACTTAAAGGTTTTGGTACTAAATGGAGGTTATGGATGAATAAGTGCATTCGAGGCGGAAAATCGTCAATCCAGGTTAACGGATGGCAAGGGAAAGAGATCAGATGCAAGAGAGGACTGCAGAAGGGGACCCACTATCGTTCCTTCTCTTTGCAATTGTGGCAGTTGGACTCGCGAAAATGATAAGAAGAGCTATGAAAAACAACACCATGAAAGGGATTCAGATTAAGGGAATCACACAGCCAATATCGATTCTACAATATGCAGACGACACAATTCTCTTCGAAAGAGCTACTGTGGAAGAAGCGGAGGCCATTAAGGCGGTTCTGGCTTGTTTCCAAGGGTGGTCTGGACTTAAAGTGAACTTAAATAAGACTAGCATTATCCCTATGTTCGGTCTTTCGTCAATTCTAGTAAAGGATATTACGGAGATTTTTGAATGCAAGATTAGCGATTACCCAATTAAATACCTAGGTGCACCAATAAGGCCAAGAGCACTCTTGAAGGAGGATTGGAACTTTCTCATCGCAAAGATTGAAAAGAAGCTAGCTGGGTGGCAGAGTCGGTTCCTATCTCTCGGAGGAAGGATCATTCTGTTAAACTCGGTCATTAGCGCGACACCGTTTTATCTGATGTCCATCTACGAACTTCCTAAGTGGGTAATCAACAGGATTGACAAACTTAGAAGAAAATTTTTATGGGAAGGTACGAACGAGGGGAACAAAGGGTTCCACTTAGTTAACTGGGGAAGAGTATGTAAGAGAAGGGAATACGGGGGTCTGGGTATCATGAATCTACATGACATGAACAAAGCACTGCTTAGCAAGTGGTGGTGGAAGATAACTAACAAGCACAAAGGATGGTGGAGTTACTCTTTCGAGCGGTTCCGAAAGAGACGTAAATTTTGATTTGGAGGAAGAAGTCCGTCGGCAGAAGTATCTCTCCTCTGGAAGGGGATAGCAAAGCAAGGAGAGATTTTCTATACCAACACCAGATGCAAAGTAGGAAATGGGGTGAACACCAGATTCTGGAAAGACAAATGGTGCGGGCTAACAACCCTACAAAATCAATTCCCACAAGCTGCGGAAGCAACACAGAACTTAGATCTCTCAGTGGCAGACATTCGGAAGAACGAGAAACTCAACTTTATAGTGTCCCATAATATTAGTTCAGAGAGTTTAGCACAATTCGAAGAACTGAACAAACTGATTCTACAAGAAGAGGGACAGGGAAATAGTTCAGAAGATGAAAGATGGTGGGACAGAGACAATTCAAAACTCTTCTCGGTCTCATCCATGTATAAATGGATCAACAACGGAGGAAGGAGATGTCAAGTTCAATCTGTCATATGGGGGGCCCAGGTACCATACAGGGTCAAAGTTTTCTGTTGGCTAGCCAATAAAAATGCGATCCTGTCGAAAGTAAACCTTAAGAAAAGAAACATGCAGATCGACGTTATTTGTGGGAAGTGCTTAACTGCAGAAGAAGACGTCAATCACATCCTTTTTAAATGTCCTAAAGCACGACTAACCTGGGAGATAGTATGTAGGGATTTTGGGTGTAATCAGGTTTCTAACTCAACCACGAACATTTGGGGGGCCTTTAGAGCTGCACACATCAAACTAGAAGATAGAAAGGCATGTGATATAGCAATAGCAGCTTCAATTTGGAACCTATGGCTAGAAAGAAATGATTTCGTTTTTCGCAATTGTACTTACAAATTTCCTAACTCAATGCATAAAATTTTCCTTATGATTCATGATTGGGCAGGAGCTCAGGAGGCGGCCAAGAGAATCAGGAACTGTGAAGGAGATTAGTTAAGAAGGAGTTCAGCGTCAGTCGATTCCTTCTCGAGAAGACTGGGGCGCTATGTGACCATTTTGGTGTTTTGTTAGGTCTTCTTATGTTTGTAGGCCTAGTTCGGTGTTTATGCTTTTGTCATTATGTTGTACTTTTGAGTAGTTAGCGTTTCTATAATATTTGGGGATTGTACTACTTTGTTTCCTTAATTATCATTAATGAAACGATGGTTTCGACCATCTTTTATATAAAAAAAACAACTGCAGCGCTCTCTTAAGCTTGCTATTTTCTAAATGCTATATATGCATATTTGGATAGAAATGATAGTGGATGCTCTAAGATATTGTTGTGGTAGTTGCTACTGTCACGCCCCGCTTCCCACTATACGGAAATACAGGCACGCAACTGAGGCCCAGCGAATGATATACATCATCCATAAGCTGTACAATTATAAGCTTAACAAGATATTTATAACATATTTACGCAAACAAATATAATGATCACATGAGCTGAAAATAAAATAACCATCATCCAGATAATACATCAACATCGGGTCAGAATGCTCGGGAATACAAGGTGCCATAATTAAAACAGTACGATAAGCAGTTCGCTATAACAACTAGATAAAATAGCGACTGAAAGAAAAACAACATAAAGTAGTAACATAGCAGCAACGATCATCTAGAAAGTCTGTTCTGCGGGTCCATCAGTACCTGTATAATTATTAACTCAAAGAAAAATAGAAAAGTTCCCATTAGAGCAAGTTTCGGGCAGCAAGTAGCAACAAGCAGTAAAAGGGGTAATATAACAAGATATAATATGGAAGAAACAAGAAGTAGAAGTACAAATACAATATGGAAGTAAGCAAGGAACTGGGACAATATGATCATGTAAGTAATAACTGTAACTAGTATATTCTAGACTTCAAGATATAAGCAATTGATAACCTAGGTTCAGTCAATCGATAATCATGTATTCAATGATCGAGAGTCATGTAATCAAGAGTCATGTAATCAAGAATCAAGAGTTATGTAATGAAGAGTCATGTAATGAAGAGTCATGTAATCAAGAATCATGTAATCAAGGATCGAGAGTCATGTAATCAAGAGTCATGTAATCAAGAATCATGCTTAGTGAAGATCTCAAGTTTATCTGTTTAATTAACTTATCTAATGCACGCAATCTTATGTCTCATACCACAAGTTCGGTGCATATCAATCATGTGACGTTTAGACTTAAGTAGTGAATTCTATAGGATTATGTACTCGGGTCTTCCAGTGATAGTATCAAGACATGTAATCATGAATCATGTAATCGAGAATTATGTAATCAAGAATTGTGTAATCAAGAATCAAGAATCAAGAATCATTATTTCGGGAAACACGGGCCCCCTTCCGAGTATATTCTCCTATATTGTCCATTACTAAGTCGTACCCTTATAACCCCGGCTTGTTATTCTTTTATAATTAATTATGAATATGCAGTTGGTACGACTAGCAGAACGGTGTAATCAAATAGTTTAGTCAAAGAAAATATCAAGGGCAGTAATCATGGACATGAAACGTAAAACAAGTACATGTATCGAGAGTAGTTATTATAAATTATCAAGTTGTTTAAAATGCATGCTATCAACCTATTATATCTATGCAAGTTATTATTATAAGAATAATAATACACTCAGTTCATTAAATATGAAAAGTAATGGGTATATATGCAAAAACGTTGAGATGAATTTTTAGACAACTTGACATATCTGCATTTAAATTCACTTTCCCGTTGTTACAGGAAAGCAAATTCGATTCCGTCAGAGATTCTAAAAAGTAGACTCTCTTCCGGTTCTAACGCATATTCACACGATATATTCTAGGGACAGTAGTTATGCGTACAAATTCATTCTTCGCTGGTTTCGATGTTTCGCGCGCATTCTGAAAATTCAGAGTCACAATACTAAAATTGCGATATCTCACAATTTATACATCGGATTGAGAAAATGTAGGATATTTCGGAAATCTAGACTCGAAGGGCTACAATTTTCATGTAGAAAGTTTTTCGATCCAGTATCGGGAACATAGTCGAATTCTCAGTACAAGATACCGGTTAGTAATCCCGTGCAGGTTCAGAAATTCACGATATGTCAGTACTAAAATCGCGATATCTCACAATCTATACATCCGATTGAGAAACCGTAATATGTTTCGGATATCTAGACTCGAAGGGCTACGATTTTCATGTAGAAAGTTTTTCGATCCAGTATCGGGAATATGGTCGAATTCTCAGTACAAGATACCGGTTAGTAATCCCGTACAGGTTCAGAAATTCACGATATGCCAGTACTAAAATTGCGATATCTCACAATCTATACATCCGATTGAGAAACCGTAAGATGTTCTGGATTCGGGACTCGATGGGCTACGATTTTCACGTAGAAAATCTTCAATCCAGTATCGGGAGCATGGTCGAATTCTTAGTGCAAGGTCAAGAAATTTAGAGATTGTAAGGTTGAATATTCGATATTCGATAACACGATTCGAAATGTGTTAACGGTTCACTCTTGAGTTGATATAGCATGGAACCAGTGACTAGAATGGAGTTTGACAATAAAACATAATGATAACTAGACTACTTGCCACGAGTCCAAGGAAAATGCTTGTACGAGAACAAAAAGAGTGTACAAGGTACTTGTCTTATAACGTGACGATTTCGGTGGTGGTGTTAACCACGGAAAGAAGAAGTGACGTCGGCAATGGACGGCGGCACAACGGCGGTAAGAATGGCGGCAAGACGGCAACGAACGAGCAACGGTAGCAACGATGAGTGACGGTGATGAGCGGCAACAACGAGGAGATGGCGGGGCGTCGGGTTGTTTTTCGGGGTTCACGGGGTCGTAGAAATGGAGTTGTCGGCTCGAAGGTGGAGGGCAAAGTGAAGCTCGGGTGTTGGCTTGGGCTCTCGGGTGTGAAGAAGGCAGAGAAAAATGATGGCGGAAGGAGAAGCAAAGAAGAAAAGAAGAATAGGTAGTGATAATGCTGAATGTATGTGTGCATATATATAGAAAGAAAGGGAGATGGACAGCATGGTGCATGCAAGGTGTATATTATATATGTAAGTGCATGCATGTGTGGAGTTAGGTGTAGGAGTGTGGAAAAAATGTGAGAAGAGTTAGGCTGTCAGAAGAAAAATGAGGGAGTTAGGTTAGAGAATGAGAAAAATGAGGGGGAGAGGTTGGCGTATGCAGAAATGGAGAAGTAGGGAGGGAGAAAAAGAAGCGTAGGGATAAAGAAAATAAGGTGTTGGATAGTTAGGTTAGCTGTTGGATTAAGAATTAGGATTAGGATTAGGATTAATCAGGATTAAAGTTTGTATTTAAACTCCGGTCGAAAAATCACAAAATTATAGAATTGATCAGAAAAATATTCTGGCTTTAGATAAAGAGTCCACAGAGAAAAATAAAATTGATCTGAAAATTGAAGTACAAAAATTCACTTAATAAAATACGTACAAATGGGACAGGGATTTACACCTACTTAGGGATGTAGCCAAATAGAAATATTTTTTTGTTTTAACCTATAAAATATTTACTTAGTAGCTGTTTATAATCAATATTTTTCCTCAACACCCCCCCCCCCTTCCCCTCAGCAAATGCAAAAAAGAAGGCTTGAAGAGGCGAGATATATATATATATATATATATATATATATATATATATATATATATATATATGCTACTTTTCGAAACTATTTGTAGGAAAATGACAGTTGTCAAAGTATTTGCGCTCGTTGACTCAACAATTAAACTCGCTGTTCCCAACGGCGAGTTTTTAGTTGTTTCATGCTCGTCGTTGGAACACGGCGAGTGTAGTTTTTTTATTTACAAACTCGCCGTTCCCAAAGGCGAAGACATTTACACTAGACTCGCTGTTGGGAACGACGAGTTTAGTTAAACAAAATTCTCTATAGTTTTTTTCGAAAATTCACTAAGTCCAACAAAATGTTTCCCCCTGTGGAATTTTCTACATCATCGCCGTTTCCAACAACGGGTCTAGTATAAATATCATCGTCGTTGGGAAGGTGAGTCTTTATTGAAAATTTTGAACTAAACTTGCTATTCCCAACAGCGAGTATAGTGTAAATGTCATTGCCATAGGGAACAATGAGTCTTCATTGAAAATTTTCAACTGAACTTGTCATTCGGAACGGTGAGTTTCTCAAAAAATTAGCACTAAACTCGTTGTGTCCCAACGGTGAGCATGAAATAACTAAACTTGCCGCTGAGAATGGTAAATTTAGTTGTCAAGTCCTCGAGCGCAAATACTTTGGCAACTATCATTTTTTGTAAATAGTTTCGAAAAGTGACATATTCTAAAAAAACAATAATTCTGAAGAGGTCCTCCATTCCAGAAGGGGAATAAAAATAACAATGGTGTCCTCCATTCCCGCCATTGAGCCAAAATTAGCAAGATACAAAATGGAAGAACATCTTCAAATAAATTTGCTTCGGCAGATAAGCAGGACTGGTCCTGAGATATTTGAGGCCCTAGGTGATTTTTTTTTCTTCGGGCCCTTTAATGAGTCTATCTATGTCAGATTTAAGGGTAGCTACTTTAAAAGTAAGCATGGCAAGAGATCAAATTTTAAATTCATCAATGGATGGGATAGTGTTTCCATTAAGAAAGACTAATATAGCAGATATAGTAAACATAATGTAGATTGACTCTTGAAGTTTTATTTATAAGTACATCTATTTTCTTTCATTTAACAGTATGCATATTGCACACTCAAGTAAAAAACTAACTAAGCACAAAGTACGGATAACCTCTATAAGTATCCAAGAATAAGTCATCATAACTCTCAGAAAAGATCTCAGTTAAACACTTGACAATTTTATTATGAAAATCACATCAAATTAATAGAACTTTTTGTAGAACTTGTATATGATATTGGTTACATCATGCAGTTTCTGCAGGTTGGGGTAATGAGAGGCTCTAGGCATGATGGCTACTTCCTCAAGAAGCGAAATATACTGCTTCAGTGCTTCAGACCTACAGTGTGGGTGAAATCCTTGAAGCCTGGGTAGTGATACGCGATACCCTGGTCACTGATGATCAACTTCGGCAGTGTGTTGATCTTCATCCCTGCCCATGGTTGCTAGAATCTCCGCAGTTTCTGCTATTCAGAAAAGGAACAAATTAGTTCGACCCGGTTCTTTGTTAAAGATTTTATAACACTTTCATGCATTCAGCTTCGCGAAGGAACACAAATTAATTAAAAATAACCAAATGCACATCTTAATTGTGCTACTTTCATACTGCTAAGATAGATATGATCAAATAGCATCTAAGTGCCTTATACAATAGCCTAAAAGTAGTACAATAGAAGGAGGCTCCCAACTTTCTTCGAACTTCATTGAGTACAAGATAATCTAAATTGACAACTCCTTCAAAGATCGTAACTGCAATCAGTCACTCAACTGTACTCCATATTTACATTTTATTTTTATTTTTAACTCGGTATATACAGTTACCAAGAACAAAACTATAACTTAAACTTCCGAACTACTTTCATACTGGGTAGAGAGACTTACCACTATAACTCAATCGCTCTCCAACTTACAAACTATCTGAGATCTAGAATGTATTTGCAAACTATGTGAGATCTAAAATGTATGAGTAAGATGAGAAGCCCAAAGCCCACATCATCCATCACTATCGTACTTCAACTCAAAAGCAACACAAAATAAATAAATAAATAAGTTGATGCCCTCTCAAAGCACATAAATATTTTATGTCTGTTTAGGGGAGGGAGAGAGAGAGTGACTGAGTGAGTGAGAGCGAGAGAGAATTTGAAAGAGATGAAAAGACTGGAAATTTTTTTTTTTTTTGAAGAAGTTGAAGTGACACTGGAAGAGAAAGAGAAAGATTACTAAATTGGGTCATTCCCTAAAAATTAATTACAAATCCTTTAATCCATTATATTAATTATAAGACCATTAATTTATTATACTTAAAAAATTTTGGGCCCCTCCCCTGAAGTGAGCCCTGGGTGGTCGCCCAACCAACCCTGACCCTGCAGATATGCTATTTCTCTAATCATTTACTATTCTTGTATTTTATTTTTTTATTTATTTATTTATTATTGATTAGATTTTGTGAGCTTTTGCATGGTATGCGAATTAATCTCTTCAAAATTCTTAGGGGTAAAGTTGTGAAACCCTATGTTTGAGTCTAAAGTTAAGAAACCTTCCACGTTAAATTTTATTCACTTAGCATCCTGCTATAATATCTCTCATTTTTTATGTTCAATTTTAGTTATGTAATTACTTAATTACCCTTACTTGATATAAAAACACAATTTTACCTCTTAATAAGGAAGATGTTAATTAGATAATTACATAATTCAAATTTAACGTAAAACTATAAGAAATAATATTGGAGTGTTAAGTGAGCGAAATTTGACAGCGGAAGGTTTCTTAATTTTGGACTCAGAAGTTTGGCTATTTATCGCTACTCTAAATCCTTATTATTTTGCTATAATAAGCCCAATTATTTGAGTTTCCGGTCCAGTTTGCTAGTTGGGCTGTGCCTTCATACAATGCGATGATAATTTATTTACCCTAAAAAATATCTTCACAAAGATATTTCTGAGTTCCAACCTCTAACTACCAGGTCCAACGAATTCAGCCTGAACCAAATCCTACACCCTCCTCCAACCGTCCGATTACCTCCAGATTCGCGCCCCTCTCATCCCAACTCTCACCGCCCGGTGATCACACCCCATCTATCTTAAAATATCTCCCTTCACTTTTACACTTTTTATCCGCACTTTTCTGCCCCATCATCTTCCACACTCCAACAGTCCAACCAAGCTCAGATTAATGGACAACCAATCAAACCCCACCACGTCATCACTCCCTTCCTTGCTCGTCCCCGAAGAGGTCCGCTCCGATCTGCTACACGCGATCACGTCGGAGGGCGGGTTCGCTTACGTCAAGTCGCTGGAGTCGGCGGCGGATTCCGGGGACCTGAGGGCGGCGGAGGCGGCGAAGGAGATGGCGTGGGAGCAGCTGCACTCGGGGCCTTGGAACGAGGTGGGCCCCGCGTGGAGGGACGCGTATGCGATGGCGTGCTTGCACGTGGCGAAGATTAGGGAGGGGATGGGGGATGTGAAGGAGGCGATGAGGGTTCTTGATTTGGGGATTATTATGGGCGGACCACTTCTGAGGAATGATCTTGATGCTGCGTTGAAACGGATTGGTGACACGTCGGCAACAGTGGCGAAGAATGAGGATAACGGAAGGAGTTTCACGGTGGAGACCTCGGAAAAGTTTGATTTGCAACAGGTAACTGAATTATTTTATCTGTTTATGCAAAAGTTAAATGTAATACTAATTTAGTTTGGCTAGAATTTAGTATTATGTAATGAGTTGCTGAAAATTGTGTGAGGTTCATGAACAATATGAGTGGGTGGTTTGCTGACTTTGTAGTGATGGAATTTTATATACACATAAGAACATGCATAAAACATTAATAACAGCCTAAAACATGTTTCAATGAATCTAGATCTTAATCATGTTGCAAAAGTGTTTTAATATAAAATCCTAATTCATGAAACTATATATTTTTGCTAAATCAAAAGAAGAAGAACATTAAAAGCGGAAGCACTAACCTGAAGCCATTGATGGAGATTGCACAGAGGGTTTGGATCTTCCTATATGATACACACTTCTATGAGAGGCCGTCTCTCTATTCTTCTGTTGATGGGATTACAGATGGAATAAGAAGATACATATATATAGGGGACCATAACCCTAATTGATAATTACTGATTTTCAATTTTGCCCATCACAAAATGAGAAATTTACTTTACAGTCTCTACATGTGTTATATCACACTTTAAATTTTATGCTTTTAACTCGTTACTTAATCTTGATTAGATCACTTTAATTTGGGTTAGACTTTAGAATAGCAATTATACATTTAGTCACATATGTGATCCCACATAGATTATTTTTCAACAATCTCCCACTTGGGCCACATATGTTACTCCTTATAAATGTATATACTTTATGAGCTCAAAATTTTGCTATCACAACCAAAAGCATAGCCAAACAATCTCGTCTATTAATCATGTAAATATAGGATCAAAGCAATTTTCGTTATATTTATCGTAACTAAATTTATCAATGGTCACATATATCAATATAATCAAATGACATAGATCAAGTGTGAATGTGTAGCATGGAAATTTCATGCAATGTGATCTATACACATGCCTATTTCCAACTGGTCCTCTTTAAAACTTAAGTGAGGTCAGAATCAAAACATGACAAAATGGTGAGAAAACTGAATTCTTTATTTCTGATTAGAAAATAACCAAATGTATAAATGTCTCACACAAACATAATGCAAATAAAATACAAATTCTCACTAAATCATGATATCCTCAAATAATACAATACCCATATGAGTAGTATGCTCATAAAAGACCTTGGGTGGTAATTCCTTTGTGAGCGGATCCGCTATCATGGAGTTTGTCCCAATGTGCTCTATGGATATCTATCCACTTTGCACTCTTTCTTTCACAATTAGGAACTTTATGTCAATATGTTTCGACGTTGTCGAACTCCTGTTGTCGTTGGAATATATCACTGCTGACTTATTGTCACAAAATAACTTGAGTGGTCTTTCTATATTCTCTAAAATGCGCAGTCCAGTGACAAAATTCTGCAGCCATATTCCATGATTTGATGCCTCATAGCATGCTACATACTCTGCTGCCATAGTGGAAGAAGCTATAAGTGTCTGTTTGACACTTTTTCAGGATATAGCTCCCCCAGCTAACAGGTAAATATAGCCTGATGTAGACTTTTTTGCTATCTTGGCACCCTAGTGAAATCAGAATCAGAATACCTTACGACCTCTAAATGATCTGATTTCCTATATGTGAGCATGTAGTCTTTTGTTCTCTGAAGATACCTCATGACCTTCTTGGCTGCTATCCAATGGTCTATACCAGGTTTTCTTAAATACCTGCCTAACATCCCAACAATGTACGCAATATCCGGATGCGTACATACTTTAGACTCCCAATAGCTGATGTATAGGGGATCTTTTGTATTTCTTGAATTTCAAGGTTACTTTTAGGACACTGATTGAGACTAAATTTCTCCTTTAGTAACAGGGGTATCCCCTGGTTTACAATCTTGCATGCCAAACCTTTTGAGTACTTTATCGATGTATCCCTTTTGTGATAATCCTAGAATACCTCGAGAACGATCTCGGTGTATCTGAATTTCTAATACAAAAGAGGCATCCCCAAGATCCTTTATCTCAAAATGCTTGGACAGATTCTTTCAGTTTCATGCAATAAATCTATATCATTAGTGACAAGCAATATGTCATCGACATATAGAACTTGGAATATATGCTTACTCCCACTGAACTACATTCATCTCAAAACCAAATGAGATAATTACTTGATGAAACTTGTGGTACCATTGACGAGAAGCTTGCTTGAGTCCATAGATGGATTTTGTCAATTTGCAAACCATATTCTTTGGATCTTCCCGATACAGTTTTCTGGTTGCACCATATAAATTGTCTCGTCAATGTCGCCATTGAGAAACACCGTCTTGACATCCATCTAATGTAGCTCAAGATCAAGATCAGCAACAATTGCCATAATTATCCTAAACGAGTCTTTCGATGAAACTGGAGAGAAAGTCTCTGTAAAATCAATGCTTTCTTTCTGAGTATAGTCTTTAGCTACAAGACGTGCCTTATACCTCTCCACATTACCATTTGCATCCCTCTTGGTCTTAAATATCCATTTACAACCAATTGGTTTTGCACCTTCTGGTAATGGGACAAGTTTCCAAACTTTGTTGTCTTGCATAGACTTATACTCCTCATTCATGGCATTCATCCACTTTTGAGAGTTACAACCTTTCGTGGCCTGATGCAATGTGATTGGATCATCTTCCATCATTCCATTGTCATCCTCATGTTCTTGGGGAAATACAATATAATCATCCGGAATAGCATTCCTCCTTTCTCTCATGGATCTCCTTAATGGCACTAGTTCTTGAGGTTGTTGAGTTTGTTCTTCTGGAACAATTACCTCATTCTGAATGGGGGGTTGTTCAACATTGTCTTGTTGAGGTTCCGGATTCACTTCTTGATCAATAATAGGTGTGGGAACCAGAATATTATCAAAAGTGATAGTTGGAATTGGGTTTATAATTGAATCCAATTCCTCCTTAAAAGCAATGTCCCTAACTTTATTTCTCCCCCAAACTCGACTTCTTCAAAAAATGTTGCAGTTCCCATCAAAAAAACATATTCCTAAGTGTGGGATCATAAAACTTATATCCCCTTGATCGTTCAGAATAACCAATAAAGTAGCTCCTCACTGTTTTGGAGTCCAATTTCTTTTCATGTGGCCTGTAAGGCCTTGCCTCAGCTGGACATCCTCATATGTGAAAGTGCTTTAGACTAGGCTTTCGACCTGTCCAAAGCTCATAAGGTGTTTTTGCAGCTGCTTTAGTTGGTGCTCTATTGAGAATGTAAGCTACTGTCTTTAATGCTTCTCCCCAGAGGGACTCAGGTAAGGTGGAATGAGCAATCATATTCCTTACCATATCCTTAAGAGTCCTTTTCTAACCCTTGAAGTTTGTCCCATTAAGCATGGGAATAGAAATGATGTTAGCAGTTATTGAGTCGGCAGATGATAAACTAGCTGAATATAGAACAAAAACAAACAAAATAAGCTCACATGAGAATCTATATAAAACAATAAATTCAAATAATGATTAATCCCATCTCAAGATACCAGGCACAACATTAATATCAAGTCTTTGGACAGTAACATTAACTGTAAGCGGTACTCTGTTGTAGTAATCAAATATTGACAATAAATCATGTCAAATAATAAGTCATTCTTTGGACTGACTTATTGTTCACATAGAATACCTTATAATTGTCACATATTTATTACCACAGATGTGTATGAAATTCGGCCAAATATCAACTTCTTTTTGGGTCAGTTAATAAACGTATGAATTACAAACACACAATCATCTTGATATTTTAAATAAATTAATCTACACAAAAGAGGTCACTTTGGCAATATTTTGTTTCAATTAATCTATTCAAAATATTAGACATTCATAAGAAAAACCAAAACCAAAATTTGAATTTAATTGTTTCCCAAAAAATTTACCTTTTCCTTAATTTACAATTTTACTTTATTTTAGATAATATCAAATTGATTTTTATTTATCCGATTATAGGACAAATATTTATAACAGAAAATTAACTTTACTGAAAAATATCAAATCAATTTTATAATAGAAATTATTAATAACCGAAAATTAACAAAAAATTAATATATTTACTATTAACAGAAAATTGGTAACATAAAACAAAATTAATAAATCACATATCCTTCTCTCGTGTTGACGTCAAGCCAACCCCTTCGGGCGGGCCCCATGCCCACGTGGCGGCACAGCTGCAAACCGCAGCCTGCCCCTCTCTTCTAGTGGGCCCCACGCGCCCCTCCATGTCACCATGTGGAGATGCAGCATCAACTTCTGTCTGCCACTTCCTGGGCCCCGCTGCCTGCAACAGCACTTCCCACAGCCACATGGAGGTGTTGTCCCTTTTTTTTTAAAACCGGGTGGGCCCACCCCCATGCCACGTCAGCGATGCTGATGCTACCAAGTAGCAGCACATGTGGTTCTTAAATCGGGTGGGCCCCAGTTCAGCCATTAAATCCGCACAACCACTCCTATAGAAATTTCTGTAGAACACGGCTCTATTAATTCTATCCATATCTGAAGCCATATCTTAAATCATCTTTATCAAAATCCAAAACCTATTCATCATTTCAGATCTGACGGTTTCGGGTTTTTTTTAAAATTCCAGATCTGAAGCAATTGGTCTAATTATTTCACCAATTAAATTCATTAATTGAAATCATAATAGATAATTGAACAACAACATATGCATGCAATACTTTTGAATAATTGAAACAGATTTGTGAAGCAAAACATGGAAAGATTTGGACAAGCATATGAAAATTTCAATATACTGAAACAAAAAGGAGATGCCCACAGCCAAAAACGCAGCACTTTATCCCGTGGGCCCCCACTGAAGCCATTATAAACAACATATGATCATATACAAAAAACTTTATGATCTTTATAGATCTTAAGCCATTGATAATTAATGATAACAGAATCCATATATCTTTCGGTATGGAACAGATTCAATGACTGAAGCCATTATAAATTTGAATTAATCAAACAGACGCATTAGAAGGTTTATCACATATCAATTAATTAAAACCATAGCCGAAAACCATTAATCCAAAAACCAGGTCAGTTTTGACAGTATGGTATTATATATATAAACTATAATTAAGCATATCTTCGCATCAGATCTAAATATTAGATCTAAACATCATATAATCTAAACATTGAATAATCTATATGAACAGGAAGATATAGATCTACAGAATGATTTGATCCACAAATACTATGTAAAGAAGATCAAAAGAAAACCCTAAATTTCTTAAATTTCCTTTAAACAATAAACCCTAAATTGCTTCAATTAATTCAGCAAAGATGGCTCTGATACCAATTGATGGAATTTTATATACACTTAAGAACATGCATAAAACATTAATAACAACCTAAAACATCTTTCTATGAATCTAGATCTTAATCATGTTGCAAAAGTGCTTTAATATAAAATCCTAATTCATGAAACTATAGATCTTTACTAAATCAAAAGAAGAAGAACATTAAAAGCGGAAGCACTAACCTGAAGCCATTGATGGAGACTGCGCAGAGGGTTTGGATCTTCCTATATGATACACACTTCTATGAGAGGCCGTCTCTCTATTCTTCTGTTGATGGGATTACAGATGGAATAAGAAGATATGTATATATAGGAGACCATAACCCTAATTGATAATTATTGATTTCCAATTTTGCCCATCACAAAATAAGAAATTTACTTTACGGTCTCTACAAGTGTTATATCACACTTTAAATTTTTTTAACCTATTACTTAATCTTGATTAGATCACTTTAATTTGGGTTAGACTTTAGAATAGCAATTATACATTTAGTCACTTATGTGAGCCCACATAGATTATTTTCCAACATGTAGATGTCATTAATCGATATGGAAGTTAGGTTGTAGAGGTGACCTATGTACCTTGAGTTATCTAAACTTTGATCTGTTTGGATTGAATTTGAGACTAAGCTGTAGTATTTTAACCAAATTATTTTTGAGGTAAAAAATGTAGGTACGAGAATGCAATGTGTAGTTGCATGCGTGATTCTTTGCCTTGATATAAGAATTACACACCTAGTAAGCATTAGTACTGTAGCAGTAAATCTAGTAAGCATTTTTGCAAATATCTCTTGAACCTTTTGTATATTAGGAGATGGTAGAAGTTTTAATTCAAGATTTGAGCTAAAGTCAACGAAGAACTGATTTGGAAATTGGAACTAAATTTTAATACTCATGGTTAAAGCCGAAGGCCCACTAAGCCCAAGCTCAAGTAGAAGTGGGATTAGTAATAGTTCACATCGCACAGTAGAAAAGATGAGTGATGTATATATAATAAAGTCAAGGATCCTAAGTTGCCGTCACTGCAAGCTAGTTTTTTAGGTGAGACTTTAGCCTTGTCGCGAGGCGGTGGGTAACCAGATTGTGCGACTACGGAAGCGGTCTGGAGTCAGAATATACACCCTCATATGCAGTACGTGGCCCCGGGTGTTACATATAATTTCGTCAATTTTTCTAAGGATTAAAAGTAGGGAATTAGGTCCATTTTGCATTTACTTAAAGCAGATGAACTAGTCCTCAAATATTTTCCTTGATAAAATTGAACTTTATTTGGGTCTTGTTTGTATTTGTATGTCATACTTGAATGTAATTCCCTACAACAAATTTATCATTTTTCATCTAAACGTTCACACTCCAGGAGATTATGGTACATGGATTGGAGTATCGAATTATACCGAAACGATACAACATATATGATATGAATCTTCACGTACCTGATGCAATATAAAGGGCAATTATTGGGATATTTTAAACGGAGAAAAAAAGTGAATAAATATAAACTTACTAGAGTAAATGTCAGTAGCTATTCTATCCGGAGTAGGTAAATTTGAGAAATTCTCTTAGGGAAACGACAATTGAATTTTTTTAAAACTTGGTCAGTTAAGTAGATCAGATATCTGCACTTACTCATAAATACGCAGTTTAATCTAATACCTTAAATTTTTTGGTGTAGGTTCTTAGTGTTCTGCCAAACCGCTCATTGTCTTGTAAGACTGTTGAGAAGCAATCTTCTCTCTCCCTGGAGACATTTATTTGTAATTATTTCTTGAGGGGTTCTCCAGTTTTAATCAGTGGCTGCATTGACCACTGGCCTGCATTAACAAAATGGAAGGATATCGAGTATCTGAAGAGGATTGCAGGAGATCGAACTGTTCCTGTTGAGGTGATTGATCTTACCTTTATTTTACAAAATTTAAAACATGTATTTTGAAACCCATAGCTTGGGTTTGATTGTGGTATCTCTCCTTGGATAAACAGAACGTCATTTGGAATCCAAAGTATATGTAGTTATACCATTTTCCTGTTCACTACATGTTCTGATTGAATAAGTAGCATATGCCAACATCATTTCTTCTGATTGAACTATTCAGTGTACTTTCATGCAATATTCTTCTTTCAGCTATTATTGAATTCAATTTAGAAAATTAGCTTTCACGAGAAACGAGATTTGTGTCACATATAGACAATGGACAAAGTTTCTTTAATTTTGGATGCTTTATCATTTTCTGTATTGTTTTGTATTAAAAAAATTTGAAGTACATATCTCAACATGTATCACTAAATATACTCCTTAAACTATAAATAAAGTACATATCTCAACATGTATTTAGTATGAAGTGTTGGACAATTATTGGGATTCATGTTCATGGAATTTGACAAAGTTTTACGCTGGCTGTCTACTGCCTAACACAAGTTTGGAAGTGTCTTGGGGATATAGGAGTGCTGGCTAATAAGATTGTTTAATGAGTGGATTGGCTAACAAAATTATTTAATGAAATTTTGAGGATTAAGAAGATGCCCGGTGAATGGAGGAAGAGTATTTTAGTACCTATATACAAAAATGAAGGAGATATACAAAGTTGCTTAAACTACTGAGGGATTAAACTAATGAGCCATACGATGAAAATTTGGGAGAGAGTGATTGAACATAGACTGAGACTATAAACTATAGTGTCTGAGAATCAGTTTGGATTTATGAAACCAAGTTTTGGGCAACGAAGAAACATGTCCAAAAAATGAGTGTAACAGAGATGAGGATGCTAAGTTGGATATGTGGTAAAACCATGAATGATAGAATTAGAAACGAGCACGCACGAGACATGGTAATGTAGCTCCTATCTAAGATAAATTAAGAGAGAATCGTCTCAGGCTGTTTGGACATGTCACACGTAGACCTAATAGTCCCCCCCGTCAGAAAGAGTGATTTGATAAATATTGAAGGTAGAGTTAGGGGTAGGGGAAGACCTAAACTTACTTTGTTGGAAGCTGTAATCAAAGATATGATAGCTGGTGGTCTTACAAAAGATATTGCGCTAAACGAGTTGAATAGAAAACCACGATTCATATAACCAACCCCCAAAAAAGGCTTTGTTGTTGTTGGACAATTATAGGGACCTGTCTTGGGAACTGTCAAAAATCGTACATATGGTAATAAAATGGAAAGATCCTTGGATATGTATCTGGCACATGTATGTCTTCATGATACAAGTGTCCATGAATTAGTTTGTGTAACCTCCTATTCTGAATCTGGATGGTACTGCTGCCAATTCATCTATTAATTGTGTCCTATCACCCATGGGCATGCCAGTACATCTTCATAGAACAAGTTCTTGCGTCAGATTATCTTATCCGTGCCCACTCTCACAGGACCATTATGATGTTGCTGTATATGGTACTGTTAGCAACACATTTAGCTTTTGCACAAGCCCTGTGCAAGGGATCTGTCTTCCTTGTAGACCTACACAATGAGTTTCTTTGGATACTAAGCTGCAACTTTTCAGCATTAGCTTGAGATGAACCTTGGTCTGCTGTTTCTAATCAGGAAAAGATTGTATTTCTTAGAGTACATCGTGCCATGAAGCCAGTCGTCTGTGCTCTCAAAAGGCAAATATGCTCCGTTACTGATGAACATCCTAGTTCCACTGGAGCTATTAGAAGCTTTTCCCTCTTATTGAATCTTCACTTTTCAAAATTCCATGATTCATCATCACCAATTTATGTTTGATGAATCTAGCTAATGGATAGTTGACTTTGAGAGCAGCATCTATAAATTGGAAAGCATGACTTATCCAGAGATGATTTCTTACTTCACAATTAATAGAATTATTTATGTATCTAGTGAAAACTGTAGGATATGTAAGTACAGGGTTGATCTTCAGTAAGTGTCTTTGAAGAACCAATCACATGGCTCATTGTTGCATTAATATTTGATAAATTTCTTATATGATTTAATCTTCCTAACTGATTATGCATGTTAACATGGCTGAAGTGAGCTGTGTCACTCCATTGGAGAACCTTAGACTTGCACTGTATGATAGCTTATACTACCTAACTTACAATGCAAAGGACAAATTACTCAACCTTGATATAGCATTCAGATCACATGTACTCACCACACCTCAGTGACCTCACTCAGTCTTCCCAGTCTTTCCTCCTTTGTGCTATTGCTCACACAGTGGCCATCTACATTGTGTCTGTCTGCACGCCATCATCCCACTACTACAACAACAACATAGTCTTTTTCCCAACTAGTTGGGGTTGGCTACATGAATCTTGATTTTTTCCATTATGCTCGGTTGAGCACAATATCTTGTGTAAGCCCACAAGCTATCAATGCCATCATCCCACTTAATGTTTTAAATGCAGTCCCACTTCCCCAACATTAGCATATCATCTTTGTAGGTTGCCGCCACCTTCTATATTGAAAACCAAACTTAACCCTAAATAGAGATTTTTTCAAAAATACTAAAAGATTAAGTTTACCAACACGTAATGCCGATTAAGTTGGGAATTAAAATTAATAATTGGTTTGATGGATTTTCAAGATATGAAATAGTTTAACAAACCCAATTAAAATTCACGTCTACAATCAACAATTATATTTAATCGTTCGTAGCATGTAAGATATACAATAAAGATTTATACTATAATTAGCAGGTAGAAGCACACACTCTCAATATTTGTGGACGATAGATAAATCAACTAATATTCTAGAGACGATAGATAGTATCACATATAAATGGAGTGAAAAGAGATTACCGAGTTCGAAGAAAGTTGCGTTGGTGCTCGGGGTGGCTACAGTGGTGAGGCAGCGAGGAGGCATTGTTGTGGGGCAGGAGGCGGCGGTGGCAGGGACGGCTGACGAGGAGCCGTCAGGAAGTCGACGGGAAGAGGAAGAGGGCAGCGGCTTGAAGAGGTGTTGGGGTTGATTTAGGGTTAGGGTTTCAAACTTGAGGAGAGGGGCGGTCGGGGTGGAAGCAACGGAGGTGGTTGCGGGGTAAGGGAGGACTGGTGGCGGTTTGGGAGGTAGAGGCAACGGAGGGGTGAGGTCAGAATGGAGGAGAGAGAGGGCTTCGGCGTGCTGTGGTCGACGGTAGTGGTTGCGGGGATGATGGAAGGTGGTGGTCGGTGTTTTGGTGGAGTCAAGAAGAAGGGGAAGTGGGTTCGATTAAGAACAAGGAGAGAGGAAGAAGGAAAGAAAGGAGGGAAAGTGGTGGTTGTGAAATTTGAGGCTAGAATTTGGGGTTTGTATTGGATTTAGGTGTAGAGTTTATCACAAACCCTAAAATTTTATCTCAATGTCACAAAAAGATGATTAAAGAGCAAAACTCGATCACAATAAATTTTAGTCAATCAAAAGCATTCATATTTCATTAATCTAGAGGTCTATATATAGGCTTAAAACAAATCTCAATACAAATCTCCAAAATATTCTAATGCATAAAATAAAGGATGCAAATCGCAAAACTACTGCATATGACTATAATTACCAAAAACAAATATGAATACTGAAAAAATACTAGGCTAATAGAACAACTATTCTAGATGATGTCTGCATTTATAGAAGCGTCCGAATCGTCTCGAACCGATGTCCTCATCATTCTCTCTGGGTAGGAGAGGGCTTGACCCAGTTCTCCTGTCACAGTGCTCCAAAAGTCTGAATCCAAGCGCTGGAGCTCTTCACTATCAATCCAAGTATCCTACGACTCCGGCTTGTTTTTTCCATTTTACCAAATACTTATGAATACCATCATCTCTATTAGAGATTATCTGATCATCTAAAATATTATCCAATTTTCCTGTCGGTAGGTAAGTAGTATCAGGTAGAGGGGGAAATGTGAAAAGTCTCACCAGTAGGCTGTAGAGTAGGTTCATTTATCAGAGAATTTTCAGGGTTAAATTATGGGTCTTCATAAGGTACTAGATCCTCAATATTGAAAGTCTTATGCCAAAATATTCAGGGAAGTCAACGACATAGACATTATCATTGATTATATGTAGAATTTTAAATGGGTCAGCAGCACGTGCATTCAATTTCTTAACGGATCCAGTTGGAAACCGTTCCGGACGAATCCGAACCATCACTTTGTCTCCAACATTAAAATTTTTAAATTTCCTTCTTATATCTGCTCTTGACTTGTACTTAAAATTATTCTCATTAATTTTTTTAAAAATTTCTCTATGCAAATCATGAATGCGGGATGCAAATGTGGATATAGACTCTAAAACTCTGTGATGTTCTAACATGGGAACAAGATCTATGAGCTGCCTAGGACGATAACTATGCACAATCTCGTGTGGACTCATGCCAGGTGATTCTATTCGTAGATGTGTTGTAGGCAAATACAGCAACAATTAATTTCAAGTCCCAAGTTCTTAAGTTCTCTCCCGCAAGAGTACGCAAGAGATTGCTAAGGTTGCGTTTGGATAGGTTTTTAAAACATGTTTTTTGGTTTTAAATTTTTTTTAGGTTAGAAAACCTGTTTGGATAGCAATTTTTAGAAATGGGTTAATAATTATTATATGTTATTATATATATGTATATTATTAAATATGTTTATTATAATAAATTATTTTATATTATTATATAAAATACAATTATTATAATATATTATTATTTTTTATATACTATTTTATATATACTATTATTATTTATTATTATTATTATTATTATTATTATTATTTTAATATATATATATATATATACACTAATGTTATAATATATTATTATGTCATATATACTATTTTATATATAATATTATATAATATTATAATAATCTATTATTATTATAATACATATTATTATTATTATATAATACTATTTTGTATTATTATATATATTATTATATAATTTATTATTATTATAATAAATTGTTTAATATATAATTTGAATATATTATTATTACATATATATTATTATAATTATTATATATGTCTATTATTAAATATGTTTATTATAATAATATTTTATATTATTATATATCAGTATGTATGTATATGTATGCAACATGTATGTATCAGAGTATATATACTGTATATAGTATATACATACAACCAAACCTATACATACATTATACTCTCATTTTAAAAAAACTGTTTTCATAAAAAAAATATTACCAAACACCTTTTATACATTTTAAAAAAACTGTTTCCAGAAAACTGTTTTCCAAAAACAGTTTTTAAAATGTGTTTCCAAAACAACAAACCAAACACAGTAAGACTCTGATTGACAACCTTAGTGTGTCCATCAGTCTGTGGGTAGAAGGCTGAAGAGAACTTCAATTTTATGGCTATCTTGTGCCATAGGGTCCTCCAAAAGTAACTCGTGAATTTCACATCCCTATCGGACACAATGGTTTTTGGCAACTTATGTAGATTCACAATATTATCGAAGAAGATCTGAGCTAAATGAGATGCATCGAAAGTTTTTGAACATGGGAGGAAGTGGACCATTTTAGAAAAACGGCCCACGACGACAAGAATGGAATCGTGTTTCTTGTATTTTCGGTAAGCCTAACACGAAATTTATGCTGACATCTTCCCCAGGGCGACTAGGCACGGGTAATGGAGTCTACAGGCCTGTGTTCTGTTTTTGTTGTTTGGCGAGTTGACAAGTATGTCACCTGTTAACAAGTGTCGCAACGTCTTTTTTAAGCTTAGGCCAGTAAAATCTATGTTCCACAACATCAATAGTCTTGCTATGTCCAAAGTGTCTAGCAAGGCCACCATCGTGCAATTTCCAAACAAGATACTCGTAATAATGCACTAGGAATGCACAGTTTGGGGTGATAGAAGAGATAATCATTTTTCAAGAAATAATCATCTATCTAGGGTTGGCAAATGGGTCTAACGGGTCGGGTCGGGTTGAACCCACCCGGGTTGGAACCCAACTTGGGTGGGCTTGGGTCGGGTCATTGGGTTAACCGGGCCGGGCCGGGTTGGGTCGATATGGCTAATTCACGACCCGCCCAACCCGTGAACCCTTTCGGGTCCAACCCGGGTCGGGTTGGGTTGCGGTTTGGCCCGCCAAAAGTTAATTGTTTTTTTACTTAAACAAAAAATGTAATGTAATTTTAATAATAAACAAAAAATGTAATAATAATAATAAGATTGAAAGAGTGAAATTGCCAAAAAAAATTAATATATTATTAATATGATTTCAACTTATACAAGTTTCACAATTTGTAATAAGAAATAAAAATTTTCTACAAATTTGTTTTATACAATAACAAATTTCTTGGATACAATTTCAATTTTCTTTAGTTTTTCTAATTTTAAATAACAAACAAAGATTTTATACAATTTTTTATACATTTACAATTGTCTTCAATTTGTTGGTCTTCAATTTGTTGTTGTTGTTGTTGGTCTTGAATTCTTCATTTTGGTTGCTATTGTTGTTGTTATTGTTCTTCCGACGATGTGCTCCCACTTGTGGACGTGTCGAACACTTTTTCTTGTGTTCTATCTTCGGCCTTCCGTTAGTCTTCTGTGCAGACGAGCATCTCCAACGATTGGGGCTTCAAGCAATTCCTGTAATCTGTTAGAACCTTGCCACTTGTAGAAAATGCACTTTCTGAAAGAACTGTAGAGACAGGAGGAGTTAGTAGATCTTTAGCCATATATTTAAGAATACTGTAAGTATGTTCATGGTCTTTCCACCATTGTAAAATATCTACTGAAGAAGTAAAAGATTCAGAATCTTGTTGATTATACCAATTTAATTCATTTGGTTGATTAGTTCTATGTTTTTTTTATTGAATTTGTGCAAGTAAATAAAATGTTCTATCATCTAATTTACTCTTACCCTTATCTTTAGAAGTAGCAGAAGAAGAACTAACTAAAGAAGTTGTACTACTGGATGCAAAACTTCTATCATAATAATCATACAAGTTATTTAATGTCGAATTGTCGATTCAAATTTAATTAAAAATGTTCCGCAATCAATTTCAGATTCATTTGGCCCAAGTAAAAAACATTTCAGTCAAACTCTGCATACCTTCTAATTTGATACGATGATCATCACAGTAGCAACACAATACAACATAGGAGGATGATTAAAATACTTCAAAAATTTTACATATGCAGGTTTCATAATATGACCAATAAAAGCATCATCGATTATTTCTTTGAAAGTTTGCATCATAGTAACTATTGAAATAAAAATGCTACTAGAAGTAGATTCATAAGATTTTGAAAATTTGAAAGTTGCGGTTTTAAAAGGTTCTAAAAATTTCAACAAAGATTCGGCATAATACCAATGTTAGGGAGTCATTTCAAAATTTGGCATATTTTTTGCAATACAAAAATCATTTATACATGCTTTATATTCAATAACAACTTGTAGCAAATCAAAAGTAGAGTTCCATCGGTGTTTAACATCGTTTCGAAATTTTCTAAAATGTACATTTTTAAGCCTACACCAAGCTTTCTATTCTTGAATTATGATGCCACTTAATGCAATAAAATGTACACAATTCCTAATGTTAACTATATATGGTTCGGCTATTTTTATTGCATCCTGAACACACAAATTTAAAATATGACATGCACATCTAACATGAAAAATATTGTCAGATGGAGGGTTTAATGCGGTTTTTAAAATACTAATTGATGCATTGTTAGATGCATTATCAAAACTTATACACATAATTTTATCACGAATATGAAAAACATCACAAATTTCTAAAATACGGTTTGCAATTTCATTACCACTATGGAGATATGGCAACGCGGCAACTGATATGATCCTTTTTTGAAGAATTCAATCACTGTCGATCTAATGACAGGTTATTCTCATCATTGGAATATTGTTGCGACCCGTCCAACAATCGGAAGTTAAAGAAACTCTACAAGTTAAACTCCATAAAATTGCAATCAAAGCTTCCCTTATTTCATTGTACATTTTAAAACAATCCGATTTGCAAGTATTCCTAGGGAATCTTTTAAAATGGGGGTTTAAGGCGGTTTGATTAAAATTTTCTAAGTCCTTACTCTCGGGATAGGAAAATGGTAACTCTTGATTACTAATCAGGCCATTTCCTGACGAACAAGTTCGGGATTATAAAAATGGCTATCAACTACACCGGTCCTAGGGTGATTTTTTGTTGGCCGGATAGGTCAACAAGAAGTTCTTTATGCATATTTTGGATGTGTCGTCTAATTGTACCCATGCCTTCACCCCTCTTCCATTTGTATGGCTTCGAACATGTTTTACAAACTTTTAAACCTACACTCGGTACATTTTCATCCTGAATATAATCATAAAATTTGTGCTAATCACTACTTTCTCCTCTACTTTTCCTACTACTAGCCGCGGGTGTTGTTTCGGTTGCTTGTGTTTGTGGTTCTTCTTCTAATTCTATGTTTCCTTCAAAATCATCGTGTGTACCAATGTGTTGGGTCATAGGATTAGGGTACTCTTCAGCGGGCTCATTTTGTGGGACAATTGAAGGCCTACGGAAAGTACCGGTGGAATCTTGCCAACTTTGGCTACGGCCGCTACCTCATGATCTAGACTTGTTGATATATAGTAGTGTATGTGAAAAAATTAAATACAATGTAAGTGCGATAAGTTACAAAAAAGAATTTAGAAAAAAGAGGGTTGTGAGAGAGAAGATCAAAAAACCAACAAACAAATATGATACAAAAAAATTATAACTACAAAATAAATAAAAATATAAGAAGAGGGTTGTGAAATTTTGATACCATTCACCGTGAATAGTCGTATATAAAATGAGAGAATAAAAATAGAAGTAGAAGTAGAAGTTCGGAATTTAAGACTTGAAGAGAGCTTCTTTGTTTGATAACATGGAGGAGTAGAAGACTTGAAGACGTAGTTGAATGTTGAATTCGATACGATCGGAATTTGTCGTTTGATCGTTTATATGTTGCTACCTTCTTTGTTCAATTTTTCACAAAAATTGAAATGAATTGAGTAATAATAGTAGAGAGAGTAAGAGTCTAAGGTGTGAATTTTTAGTGTGGGTTTTTGGGGTATTTATAGGAAAAAAATAAAAAAAAAACCAAAAAAACCAAAAAAACCAAAAAAATAAATTAACGGCTAAAAAAGCCGTTGAGCTCTCGGCAGAAGGGGTTAGGCCCGTTGGACCCGCGGGTCGAACGGTCGACCCGCGCGGGTCAAATGGTCTTTAACCTGCGGGTCGAAGGTCGACCCGTGGGTTAGGCGAGCGGGTCGGGTATTGTAGCGCGGGTTATCGGGCCAGGTTTGACGGGTTCAATTCGTTCTTTTTAAGACCCGGGTCGACCCGTTTCTATTAGCGGGTTCGCCCCGAACCCGAACCGGTAATTCACGGGCCGGGTTAGGCGGGCGGTTCGCGGGTCGATCCGGCCCGTTTTCCATCCTCACATCTATCACTCAAGTGATGTCATCCTTCAAAGAGGTGTAGTTTTCATGAAAATTTGGGTAGGAGGCATAGTCACCTTTTAATATCTGAAAACCAATAATTTCGATGCGCAGTGTAGATAAGATCACGTGACAACGACTTAGCGCATCTGCGGTCTTATTATCAATCTCTTTTGTATGCCTAATGGTATACGAATATTCTTCTAGGAACTTTACCCATCGAGCATGTCTCAGATTCAACTTTTGTTGAGAGTTAAGGAATCTTAAGGCCTCATGTTATAAGAAAATGATAAATTCTTGCGGCTGGAGGTAATATCACCCATAGCGGGACTTCTCTCGCTATGAGTAGAAAAATTGTCTTCCCTTTGTCAATCTCTTCCGCGAGTTCCATTTCACCCATATACGCTATTTTCTTGCCCTTTCTCGTAGGAGTTGGAGTTTTCACAGACAGATTAGTTTGAGGTTTCACAGGTATGAGCTTTATCTTTAATTCGTTATGTTGAAACACACATTGGTTGGAACGGCCATATATTGTCCCACCTTGGTCGTATAACCAAGGTCTCCCTAAAATTACTTGACCCACATCCATTTTGAGCACATCACACCAAATTTGTTCCTTGTAGGCTTTGAAGTCTACAGGAACCAAACATCGCTGTGTTACTTGGAGGGTTGTCGCATCAATCCATAATACTTGTGGATGAGATTCAACTTTCAGTCCAGTCTTAGCTAGGACCGCTGAAGTAACAACGTTGACGCAACTTCCACTGTCAACAATCACCTTACAGTTTTTGCCACCTATTATCGTGAATGTGTGAAATGTAGAAGTGCGCTTCCAATCATCTTCTTTTGGTTGGGACAAAGCACATCTGACTACATTTAAAGGAGGTGATTGGATCTACCGAATACAGTTAAAATACTGGTCATCCTCTTCTGCGTTGAAGTCATCGCTTTCATTAGGTTCATTGGAAAACTCGTTGTCGGAATCATCAGCGATGACAGTGGTACCTTTTACTATATTGATCCTACTGGGGCTTAGATAGTTGTCAGTAACATGGCTGTATTCCTTGCATTTATAGCACTTAGTGAGAGGATCAATCTTAGAATAGTCTCTTTCAGTGTTCTTACCATTGTTGTCATTTCTAGGTGGATAGGAATTTGAATTAGGCTTGCTGGGGTAAAATTTGTTGGGGTACTGAGAAGAAGATGACTTAGGCCTAGAGGGATCAGTGGAGGTCATTCTAGAGGAATGATCTCTCGAATCGCTGGACTTGTAGTGAAAACTTACCTTAAGGGAATCCATATCGAGGACAAGGGCATAAGCCGCTGCCAAGGAGTCTACATTTTTTATGAAATAGCTCATTCTTAAGATTGGCTCGTAGTTCAGCTCTGAACCTAGAGAGAGTTTGTTCTCTGTCTTTGCCTAAAGCATTATACCGAATGAGGAAGTCAGCGAACTTATCCAAATACTCTTGGGTGGATTTACTTTCCTGATAGAGTTAATTCCACGAATCAAGCATTCGGGTGTGGAATGATAGGGGCACATATCTCTTAGTGAGTTTCTCTTTCGTGGCCTCCCAAGTGGTTATGGGTGTCAGACCCCGGCCTCTGCGAACGTGTTCAAGATTGGTCCAATGTTGAGCTTTACCAGTTAATTTCATCGTGGTAAATTTAACCTTCAGGGCTTGGCTCATGTCAAACCACACGAAGTAGTGGTCCATGGCACGGATCCAATCGAGATAAGCTTTGGGGTTCCATACAGCCTTCATAGTGGAGAACGTCAGCCTTAACGTTCTTCTTGTATTGTTCATCAAGGGCACGATCTTGACGTTGTCCATCACGATCATTCCCTTGAGGGATTTGACGATGAAGCTCGAGGACAACATTGTGGTTCAGTTCCACTTGCTCAAGCCTCTGATTATTGGCAAGAATTGCTTGAATGACAGTTAGGGTAGTGGAAATGTCAGAATTATGCATCTCAGTTCAAGGAGGGGCTCGTCGACTTCTAGGATTTCTAATTTGGTAGTTTGGGAGGGACAAGAAAGGCTCTTCAGGATTTGTGATGGTGCTGCGAAAACGCATTCACCAAAGGCGGAATTAGAGGTTGTGGGGATGTGTGCGTGCTGAAATTTTGGGAAACAGGTCATAAATGCACCTAAGTTTTTTTTAATAACCTGAAGTAAACTAAAGATAATCCTAAAATGATGCAAGAATCAGGGTTTTAAAAAAACCTTCGCTCTGATATCAAAATGATGTAAATTTAACCCTAAATAGAGAATTTTCCGAGAATACTAAAAGATTAGGTTTGCCAACACGTAATGCCGATTAAGTTGGGAATTAAAACTAATTGGTTTGATGAATTTTCAAGATATGAAATAGTGTAACCAGCCCAATTAAAATTCACGTCTACAATCAACAATTATGCTTAATCGTTCTTAGCATATAAGATATACAATAAAGATTTGTACTCCAATTAGCAGGTAGAAGCACACACTCTCCATATTTGTGGACGATAGATAAATTAAATAATATTCTAGAGATGATAAATAGTATCACAAATAAATGGAGTGGAAAGAGGTTACCGAGTTCGAAGAAAGTTGCGTTGGTGCTCGGGGTGGCTGCAGTGGTGAGGCAGCGAGGAGAAGGCAACGCTGTGAGGCAGGAGGCGGCGGTGGCAGGGGCAGGCGGCGAGGAGTCGTTAGGAAGTCGACAGGAAGAGGAAGAGGGCAGCAGCCTGAGGTGGTGTTGGGGTTGATTTAGGGTTAGGGTTTCAAATTTGAGGAGAGGGGCGGTCGGGGTGGAAGCAACGAAGGTGGTTGCGGGGTGAGGAAGGACAGTGGCAGTTCGGGAGGTAGAGGCGACGAAGGGTGTGAGGTCGGGATGGAGGAGAGAGAGGGCTTTGGTGTGCTGCAGTCGACGATGGTGGTTGCGGGGATGATGGGAGGTGGTGGTCGGGGTTTTGGTGGAGTCAAGAAGGGGAAGTGGGTTCGATTGAGAACAAGGAGAGAGGAAGAAGGAAAGAGAGGAGGAAAAGTGGTGGCTATGAAATTGGAGGCTAGGATTTGGGATTTGTATTGGATTTGAATGTAGTTTTCAGTTTATCACAAACCCTAAAATTTTATCTCAATGTCTTACACAAAAAATGACTGAAGAGCAATTCACAATAAATTTTAGTCAATAAAAAGCATTCATAATTCATTAATCTATTGGCATATATATAGGCTCAAAACAAATCTCAATACAAATCGCCAAAATATTCTAATGCATAAAATAAAAGATGCAAATCGCAAAATTACTACATGTGGCTATAATTACCAAAAACAAATATGAATATAGAAAAAATACTAGGCTAATAGAACAACAATCCTAGACGATGTCTGCGCTTATAGACGCGCCCGAATTGTCTCGAATCGATGTCCATATCAAATAGCCTATGGCTTGGTCAAGGATGGCAATATTTTGGGTCAAACCCGGCATGTTGTCCAATATTTTACTAAAAAATGTCTGTCAAAATTTATTTAGATGAACTATATGGTTTTGCATATGAGAATCAAGTTGCCAATAACTAATTAACTCGTTTGTTGTTGTGCGTGAGTTAGGTTGATAATGGTTTATAATGAAGATTTATCTAGATTACATTTGGGACATATTTTAACCGGACATGGCACCTTGTCGCATATTGCTGAAAATTTTTGATATATTATTATCTCTGGCATCTCTGATGTGTTTTTTCTAACTGTCATGCTTCCAATATAAGAACCTTTACCTTTTACACCCTTTTGTTTGTGTCGCATGGTGTTGTCGGTGAGTTTGTGTTTGTGCTTAGCTATTTTGTCATTTGGTGAGAAACACAACTTCTTGCAAATTGTCTGAGTTTAATTGACAGCGACTGAATTTAACATGTATCTAGGATGTTCAACCCTATAAATTAAATTGTAAATTATCAAATCGATTCATGCAATTACGTGCTGCACATATCCATGTCCTTACAGAATGATAGCTCACCTTTGCAGTGGCAACACTATCTTAAATCAGTGTGTACATTTGGCTGTTGCCCCCACTCCTATGAGACAGATTTTCCCCTCCATCAATGTTCTATGAATCTTTATAGGACTTAAAGCTGGTAAAGTTGACAACAATTGCAGGTTGGCAAGAACTATCTCGCTTCAGAATGGAAGCAGGAGCTCATCACCTTTTCTCAGTTTCTTGATAGAATTAAGACGACGGACTGCCCTGCCAATCTTACATACCTTGCTCAGCATCCACTCTTTGATCAGGTAACTATTCTCCGTTTTTTTTTTACGTATGTTATTTATTCTGGTGTAACAATTGACTGGCATTTTGTTATTAATTTGACTTGTAGATACAAGAACTACACAAAGATATAATGATTCCAGACTATTGTTTTGCTGGTGGCGGGAAACTTCAATCTCTTAATGCTTGGTTTGGTCCACGTGGAACAGTGACACCGTTGCACCATGATCCCCATCATAATATATTTTCTCAGGTAATACCAGAATCACTTTATGGAACATGAGAAGCTGATAGAAAAGATGTTTTTTAGGGCTACATGTTCTGTGATTAAATACATGAGATATATTCATATATTACAATTTTGAACTGATAAATTATGTCATTCTCTGTTCTTTGAGTCCTTTATGCTCCTCTATTAATCACTCTGATGAGAGAGTATTGAGAAAGTTTTCAACTATATATTTTGTCTTTTATACTATTGAACTTGCCATTGCCCGAAGGGTATTTCTGTAATGACCTGTACATATGCATCAGAATATTTTGTGTAGAATGCCTAGGACAGTTAACAAAAACTCTGCATTATTTCTGAATATGAATAATAATGATGCTGAACTTTTCAAGTATTCATAGTAATTGGTTTATCCTTTTCCTAGCAAAACTATATAACTTCTGTTGGCCACATATAAGGCTGCTAAAATTTTAAGCTCCCTTTGATTTAAAAAGGTATTCTCACAAACCCTTGTATGCCATGCATTTAGATTCTGGGGCATTTCATGTCTCTCTTTGCGTGAGATATTTCTTTAGTATTCTGACTATTCTATCAGCTTGAGGGCTTTTATCCTCGCAACGGTGCCTCCTTGTATCTTCATCAGCAATGATTGCAAAATATTAGGGTATCAAAATGAGGTTTGTTGGTTGAGCCAAAGGTTTCCAAACAAATCGGCATTGAAGCAGCCCATCAACATTTATGTAATAATAGTTATTGACTTCTGTTTACGTACTGTTTCATTTACTTGAAATCTAAATGACTAACGCATGCACAACCTTGCCTGCTGTTATATTTTATCTTCAGGTTGTTGGAAGAAAGTACATTAGGCTGTATCCAGCTTCAGTATCTGAAGACTTGTACCCTTACAGTGAGTCCATGTTAAGCAATTCTAGCCAGGTAACTCTGGCTATTCTTAAATCCTGTCATAAAGAACCACTGTGAAAATTAGAATTAGGGTAATGTTAGTACTGGACACAAGAACGTGGAGCTTTTTTCATCAATTGTTTCTGTGTTCCACACTTCGTCACTTCATCAATTAACAATCAAAAGTACTGGACAAAGTTTATTACATTTATCACTACTTGGAGTTATCGTTAGACGTTAGCTATATGTGTTGTAATCAAGTAATTGCATTGTTGTAGTGACATGTTTTCTTAGACTACTTGCTAAAACCGTGTTCCTTTCTTTTCAAATGTGATTTTGGGGTTTCATCTAATTAATAAATAATGCTTGCCAGACTGTAAATACTAACAGAATAGTTGGTTCCTTTCTTTTATATATTGTCTTGAATAAAATGCACATTTTTCTTCTTGGTTCTTCTTACCAATTACCTGTAATTGGTCATTCTCCTTCCTCGATTAAAAAAATATTTGTGATCAACTGTCAACTTGGATAAGCCAATGACTGCTTATAAGATAATAGGAAGGTAGCCAACCTAAAAGAAAACATGCACCATTACTAAGTGTGAAGTTTTTAATAATGTTTAATATAATATCTAGTGTGTGCATGCATTAGGGAACCAAGCCAAGTTTATACATTACCTGGAAATTTGTCACCGTTATTTATATGAGTCATTTGATAATCTTTACTAATCCTCATTCTTTGCTTGATGTTGAACGCATGGTTTCACTAGTAAAAAGAGTAATCCTGGACAGACCTCATCTGCTACATGATTAGATTGTTAGTAAATACTTCATACACTTTCTGTAAAGTACATGTTTTTCTCCCTAGTTCTCGTTATCAATGTGGTGAACATATTTAAATTGGTTAAGTAGTTTATAGTGAGTCATTACTAATTCTCCAATATCCAATGTGTGCATGTGAAAGAGAAAACATATGGTTCACCAATGCAAATAATTTTAGTTTAACAACAAAATGACATCACATACACATTACTGACAACAGCTCCTTGACAGACTCCATCCACTGAGGCTAACAGAATGATTGTTGTTATCCCATGTATAACGTGTTTGGGAGCATCACTCTCAATTCATAGAACTTGTCCAGCCATTGGTTTAGTTTCAGATTCTTTGCTAAATACTAGGACAGGAAACACAAAATTAAAAGCTAATGAACTGTGGAGATACTGAAATACTCTGATAATTGTTTCAAAATCTAAAATATATGCAGGGTCATTTACACATTACTAGTTTCAATGAAAGTGAAGTTAGGCCCACGATGTCTATAAGGCGCTTCTTTCAAATAACTAATTTCATGTAGTCAGTGCTGCGGAAAGCAAAAGAGCTAAGCAAAAAAGGCAAGGGTTTAGACTTTTGCGGTCAAAAAAGGTACCAAACTTATAATAAAAAATAAATAATCCATAATAATAAATAAATCTCTAATATTATAATGGGAGAAGGCCTTAGTATCATTTGTCAATCTACCAACACGAGCATCGCACGTGCATATATAATATGAAGGAGGCCTGAGGTTCGAGTCCTTCCTATATCAAATTTTTTACTTTAATTTTTTTTGTATATTAAACATGCATCACATGTGTAAATTACTATCTATCTATAATATAATATATTTACTTACTATTTAATTGAAGAGTTTGTCACAAATAAATAATTTTTAATATTTTTTTGTCACAAAAGAAACACCACTTTTGTCACCAAACAAACATGTGCATCGCACGTGCAACTCCAAATCTATTTTTCAACATGTGCATCGCACGTACACATGAAAGTTTTTCCTTCTTAATTTTTAAAAAATACGTGTATTACCCGTTCATCTTTATTTTTTAAAAATTAAGGCATTCATCGCATGAGCTAAGTACTGGTGAATTACGTGTATCGCACGTTTAACTCCAACTCTTTATAAAAAAAAGGTGCATCGCATGTGAAAAATACTAGTAAATAATAATGATAAAAGCAGAATGTCCGAAAGTGGACAACGATAAGGAAATTTATAAAATAAATTTTACTTGGAGTAACCTACAAGATAACATTCATTGTAAAACTTGTAACTGGCTAAAGCACTATAAGCAACTGAAGCACGATAAGGAAATTTATAAAATAAATTTTACTTGGAGTAACCTACAAGATAACATTCATTGTAAACTTGTAACTGGCTAAAGCACTATAAGCAACTGAAGCTCTAGATGGAATTTAAAAAGAGGGTCTTGGTGGCAAAGCTTTTTTACAATAATATGCATTTAACAGCTAAAAATCTTCCAATCTGTACCTGGCTTTTCGCATCCATTAACAACATACCATTCTTACTGTTTGTTTTTTGTTTTTTGTTTTGGGTGCTTCTTGCAGTGGTTTGTTGTAACTCTATTCCTCTTTCAGTAAATAAAGAAAGAATGAAGAAGATACATACTGTATAAGCTTCTCAATGGTGGTGTTTGCTTTGCAGGTGGACCTAGACACCCCGAATGTGAAGGAATTTCCCAGGGCAGAAAATCTAGAATTTTGGGATTGTATATTAGAGGAAGGTGAAATGCTTTATATTCCACCTAAATGGTGGCACTATGTGAGATCACTTTCCATGAGTTTTTCTGTCAGTTTTTGGTGGAGTGGTGCAGGAAGTCCTTCCCCGTAAGGGAAATTAGAGCTGCGTATAATTCATATTCCTATTGTGATTGAACAGCCGAAAGTAGTAGAAACCATTAGACATTAAATCATATACATGCATATATTTCTCAGCGTAAACCAGCGTGACATTATTTTGTACATCAACTATATTCCATTAAGCAAACTCCATATTCATCTATATCCATATTTTTGTGCTTGGAGGGTATTCCTGAAAGCAAATATGAAAATTCTTGAAATTGTTTCTTCTAAATGGTGTTCTTGATAATTTAATATTTAAATGCTCAATATTTTACTGCGGAACTGCTAGTTCTTGTTATTGGGTTGATTTTGGTCGTAGTACTAGACACTTGGGCCTGGACTGGGAGTCTGACTGCTTTAAGGTAGGGGATTTGGACACTGATCCTTCCCATTACGTTTAGGTTCAGATTTGGGTCCAGATTGGGTATTTAATGTGCAAATTGGATCTCGGTGAAAGTTCAGTTGTGTTGTATTGCATTGCAGTGGTAAAGCTTCTTAGCAGCAGGCGTTGCCAAGAGTCTTGTTTCAGTCATTTAACATAAAATTGATGAAGGTTAATATTAAATTGCCATCACTGCTTACAAGCTTATTGTAATACTTATGTACTTAGATTGATTTGATTTTTTACTAGGTAAACGCTAGTTCGTATTATTGGGTTAATTTCTTTCTGGGTAGTACATATTAGACCTCAATCCAGACTCTGTATCTTGAGCGTAGGGATTTTGACCAAGATGCGGTACCCATAAAGTAGGTTTAGGAATTAGTGACTTGAGCTCTTAGAAATGAATGAACTTGTATGAGTTGAGATTGTGGGTAGCTTACTATCTTGTGAACTTGCGGAACGAGCGTAGTTTATGTGAGTAGCATGCGTCTTGAATGAGAGGCGGCGGCAAATGTTCACTTTGATATAGGATATCAGAAAAAATTATGTGGTGTATATATAGGATAGTCACTGGCCTCAAGAGTACCAACATAATAAGTCGGCACTTTTGGGAGACATTAGCCCTGTGGTGGGGCCTTGGCGGGAGAACTGGGTCGTAACTGCGGGAATGACCCAGAATTCTTAGGAATGTAGGCGTTCGGGCTAGAAACAATATCCTGCCCATTATTTTTCAGGTATTTTATTTGCTCTGCTCTGTTTTATTTCATTCTTTTGTGCTTGTATTCTGCTAACTATCTCGTTTCGTTTCATCGGCATAAGAATAAAACTCGAGCATTTTTAGGGTTCAAACTAGACCTTAGTAGAGCCTTGCTTCCTAGTTAATGAATTCACTGAAAATTTTGATGAAGGTTAATATTCAGTGAGGTAACTTTGTACAAATTTAGACACATAATAAAGGTTGAAGATTATATCACTCAGTTGACACTTGACAGGATTCAAAATGGGAAGAAAGAAAAGAGGAAGGACTGAAGGAGGATAAAAGAATGGAAGAGAGAGAGACCTTTGCATGTGGAAGTTGAGCAATCATTTGTTTAGCAGCCCCTCTTTACAGGTAAACATTATCGATATCCGATGTATAAAAAAAAAGAAAAGTGATGAGAGGTATTGGGAAGTCGGAACACCAAATTTCAGCTGTTCTCTTCCATGCCTTCTTTTACCATGTCTCTTTATTCAGATCTGAAGCCTGCATGAGAATAAAGCAATCACCTGTTTCCATAATAATGTAATCTATTAATCTAATCACCTTCTCAATTCAATCACTTAAACTATTATCCTATGTCGCAGATATACAAAGTAATCTCCCACATGCAGGAACACAATGCCCGAAAAGATGAAACATGTTGTAGGGGTAGTAGGCTTTAGAGGAATTCTGATGGGTTTTGGAGTTTCACAAAAGAACCCCTCCATTTGTCGAAAAAAACATCTCAAATATAATGTTATATGATGCGGCCTTGTATCACCCATTGGATTGCAATTGGATGTTGATGAACAATAAAAGTAGTCTACCTCTGCAATAGTTTGCAAAGGATCCAGATCCATTCTGGATCTACTGATCTATGGGTCCTTTACTCCTATATTTCAAATAACAGGCATCCCAACTAGACCACTTAAATTTTTAAATTTTAATCTATGTCAACCACACTTTTAAGTTTTTCATCTTATTGCTTGGACAGAACATGTTGTCCCGTTCAAGAAAAAATATATCCTTGAGACGGGACAACATGTTGTGTCTGTGCTATTCATTTTATTTTTATTTTTATTTTTATTTTTTATTTTTGGGACAGTACTTCATGTATCGTCCGATAATTTTTAATTAAGTTTATTTTTCTAAAACCGAACAAAATGATGCGTCCGATCAGATTAAAAAATTTAAAAATTTTGAGACAAAACATCTTGTATTGTCTGCTGTGTTTGATATTGTCAAATTCGTTTATCATATATTCGTTTCTCATATATTGAAAGCTTTGAATTTGTGTTGTACGTTGTTTTGAAGTTTTTAGTGTTCTTCATTTATTTTTAATCAAGTTGATATCTGGCTCCATTTGACTCTTATGCTTGTTCTTTTTCCTTGGAAGTTGGTCTGTCGTATACTATACTGTAGTTGAGTCTTGGACACTATTAACATAGGGAGAAGACAAAGAGGCCTCCTATCGTATAAATTGACTGCAACCAGTACAAAAGCTCTCTATCTCTGATTTGGTTGACTAAGTTGCCAACAATCTTCTCGAATCTTATAAACATGCAAGAAAAGCATAACTCTCCACAGCAAACAATGATGGCATGATGCTGTCCACTTCAATGGACTTCCATCATTTGTCCTACATGCTGTTCATTGCTCATCATATGACCCAAAAAATTTGTATTCTTAACTTTTCCCAAAAAAAAAAACAAAACAAAACAAAATTATATTCACATGTAAAGAAAAACAAAAGAAAAGTTGCCCCAAATTATCATTATCCACACATTAACCCCGCAAAATGTGGTTATCATTCTACTTTCGGACTGTTTTCTTAAGATTTTGCACCCTACAGTGCAATTTGTAACTCTATCTTCTATAATGGTTTGCATATTGAATACTAATTACAAAACACAAAATTATTTATTTGATTCATCACTTAAGGTCTGAAATTAAACTCCATTCACATAAAGGTTGACGGTGAGATGATTAATCACACAAGTTCTTTATATTTTAGTCAACAATGATCGGGTGATGCATTAATCAGTCAACTATCGTCACAAGCTAAAAATTGCCATTAATAAGTAAATTGTTTGACTTCTATTATAACTATTCAACTCAAGATAACTATATATGTTGGAAATGTTGGTTATTTCTATCAACACAAGGTAACAACTTTGAAGTAGTGTAGAGGACATAAAGAAAGAAAGAAAGAAAGAAAAGCAAGAAGAATGTTTTTTGCCCCTATATACAAAAAGCTTTATAATATTTAGTAGTACTTTGGAAGACAATATATACTGTTTGTAGGAATTTAGATTGGATCTATTTTAGGTTCAGGAGATGAGCTTTTTAAATCCGAACTACATCCCTTTTTTTTTTTTTTTGAAGAAAAGGTGGGATAATGCCACCCTGTTTCATTAATAAGAGATTAATAAACAACCCCGAAGTCTCGGGAAGGAAAAGTACAGTGCAGGAAATAAAACATAACCCCCAACAAAATCCTGGGGGGTGGGTTACATCATCCAGTCTAAAGGCACTCAAAACCTAAACACAAAATACAAAGGCCAGATACAAAATCCAAAGGCAACCAAAATACAAAGTCCTGATCCAAAATATGTAGTAGAGAGGCGGGAGTCCACTCATCAGTCCAGAGTTGGCCCGATCTCTATCTCCTCGTCGTCAAACTCAACCACCTGAAAAACCCTTGCAATTCTCCCTCGTGCTCCTGAAGCCGCCGCTGTAGCCCAAAATGAAATTAGATGCATGATATGAGTAAGATTACTAGAAATAGAATTACATGACGCACGGAAGTAAAAATTGTTCTTATCTAGCCATAACACCCATGTGGTTGCCGCAATGGCAATAAACCACGCATCTTTCATGTCGTGACGGGGCGATGCGAATCTGGGGCCGACCCACAATTCCTCATAGTCCCTTGGGAAGTCACTTGTTCCTAATGCTCTCAGCACTTCTATCATGACGGCCTTACTTCTGGTGCAGTGAAGAAACAGGTGATTCAAATCTTCCACGTGTACGTTGCAGAACCCGCAATTGGTCGCAATGTGAGGTTACCTTTTGGCTAGGTTCTCTTTAGTGAGTATGGCATTGTTGAGCACAAGCCAGAGGAAGACTTTAATTTTCAGCGGTGTTTTAGCCTTCCACAGTACCGCTGCCCAGTTGGGCCTGCATCCTCGGTAGTGAATCCGGTGGTAAAGTGATCTCACCGAGAACACTCCCCTGTTCTCAAGCTCCCAATGCATGTGATCTGGGCCTTGGGTACATATCACCCCAGACTGGACAATGCGCATTTGTAGTTCATGCAGTTGCTGTAGCAACCTTGGGGAAAGAGTTCCCTGGAACGACGGCCTCCAAGTCCCCTTTTTCCAAGTATCCGCCACCGAGATATTCGGTCGATTCGTACTAGCAAACAGCTCTGGGAAATCTTCCCTAAGAGTATGCGGACCGCACCACTTGTCCCACCAAAATCTGGTAGTACGACCATTGCCAATGCAAGATGAGGCTGCTGACTTGAAAGGTCCACTGGCTTTAGCAACTCCTTTCCAGAAGCGGGAGACTTTGGATCCTACTCGAAAGCCTAAACTTCTTGTCCCCTTCCCTCGGAGGTAAGGTTGGATAAAGTCCTGCCATCCTTCTCCGCCGTGATGAAACACTTTCCACCACCACTTTCCCAGGAGTGCCAAATTCATATCTCTGAGGTCAACAATGCCAAGCCCTCCGTGCCTCCTTTTCATGCAAGCGATCTTCCATTTAATAAGGTGGTAGCCTCCCTTATTAGAGTCTGCCCCTTTCCATAGGAATCTTTTCCTGATGCGGTCGATCCGTTGGATCACCCACTTTGGGAGTTCAAAAAAGGACATATAGTAAATGGGCAGATTGGATAACACAGAGTTAATGAGAACCACTCTGCCCCCCAGAGAAAGTGATTTGCCTTTCCAACCGGACAGTCTGTCCTCCACCCTGTCAATAATAGGTAACCAGTCAGCTTTAGTGAGCCTCCCTGGTCTGAGCGGAAGCCCTAGATATTTGATTGGGAATTCTTCGATCGCACAATTGAGAATGGTGGCATGCTCCCGAGTTTCAGCTTCTGATAGTGAGATAGGAATCAGCGCACTCTTGTGGAAATTAATACGAAGGCCTAACCAGGCTTCAAAGCAGTAAAGGATCCCTTTAAAACATATAGTTTCCGCTCTAGATCCATTACCAAAGATTAGGGTGTCATCAGCATATTGGAGGATCGAGCATCCCTGGTTAGCAGTGCTGCTGGCTACGGGCGTTATCCACTCTTTTCTTTGGCAGTTTTCTAGCATACCTCTGAGCACATCCGCTACAATAGTGAATAAAAGTGGGGACAGTGGGTACCCCTGGCGGAGTCCCTTCTTACACGGGAACGACGGACCGGGTCTCCCATTCACTGAGATTGCCGTTTTGCTAGAGAGTAAGCATTGTTTGACCCATCCAATCCATTTGTCCCCAAAGCTTCTCCCTCTGAGAGCCTCAAACAAACACTTCCAGTCCACAGAGTCGTATGCCTTCTCAAAATCCAGCTTGAGGAGGAAGTTCTTGGAATTATTTTTGTGGCAGTGGTGGATAACTTGTTCGGCAGTGGCCACGCAGTCAAGGATACATCTGCCCTTAATGAATCCCGTCTGTGATCTACTGATAAGACTGTCCATAATGCCACCCAATCGGATAGCTAGGACCTTAGTAATGATCTTAGCCGAGCAGTTTATCAGGCTAATTGGTCTAAAATCCCCAACACTCTTGGAGTCTTCCCGTTTGGGGATCAGCACAACTTCTGAGAAGTTGAACATCCCCAATCTCAGGTTGTTGTGGAAAAATTCCATCATCACATCCATGAATTCTCCCTTAATTTCTTCCCAGAACACCTGGTAGAACAACATAGGGAAGCCATCTGGCCCAGGCGACTTGTCAGCTCCCATCTGGTCAATGGCTGTTTTGACCTCTGACTCCGTGAAAGGTTCCTCCAAGGAGGAGACATATTGACCAGAGACAGTTTGACGCTCTTGCCAGAAGTCCTCACCCATAGGGATCCTAAAGTCATTCTTCTTCCCAAAGAGCCCCTTATAGAAAGACTGGAAAGTAGAGGAGATCACCTTATCATCTTGCGATGTTCCAGTATCTGTCTGAATAGATAGGATAAGATTGGATCTCCTTCTAGCACTAGCAACCCGATGGAAGTAGGCCGTATTCGCGTCTCCCTCTTTGAGCCACGAAATCCTGGACCTCTGTTACCATTTGATCTCTTCTAGTCTATACAGATTGGCAATGTTATCGCGAAGTTCTAGAAGCCTGTTTCGCTCTTCCTGCGACAGGATTCTAGTTTCTTCCATCCTCTCAAGCTCATCAATTTCTTCCAAGTAGGACTCTTTATCATGCCAGATGATCGAGAATCTAGATCGATTCCACTTACAGAGCCTCTTTCTGAGCCTACGAATTTTTCCACACCATCGAGAGGCCGCGTCCCTGCCGGTAATGGGAAGATCCCAGTTTTCCATCACCATATGGTGGAATCCCCGAATTTCCAGCCAGGCTTTTTCGAATCTGAATTTCCTAGGCTTGCGAGCTGCCCGATTCCCCACCTCGAGGAGGACCGGGGTGTGGTCTGAGGTTGGTCTAGGGATCGATCTGGCCGAGGCGAGAGGGAATAAAGCTTCCCAATCCATCGAGACTAGAATCCTGTCCAGCTTGGCCATAACCGGATTCGCTTGCAAATTAGACCAAGTAAATAGTCTATCGTTGATTGGGATATCAATCAGTTGAAGTTCCGTGATAACTCTATTGAATTCCTCTCGGTGCCTATCGCTAGACCCTCTCCCCTTGTGCTCAAAAGCGAACCTAGTGATGTTGAAATCCCCGCCCACAATCCAAGGCCCCGACCAGTGCTGGCGAACGTCGGACAGTTCTTGCCAGAAGGCCTCTCTGTCCGTGGCCACGTTCAGGCCGTAGACAACCGTCACCGTCTGCATCCAATCATCGGATCGTCGTCTAAGTCGGGCAGTCAAGGAGAACGTTCCACGATGCTCCTCTTCGCAAGAAAGGAGATCCGAATTAAACCCTAAAGCAATCCCCCCTGAGGCACCGACCGAAGGGCGAACCAACCACTCCTTGATCCTGTAACCACCAACTCTTTTAAGTTTGTGCCCGTGCTGGAGTTTGGTCTCCTGCAGCCCAACTACATCCGCCCTGGAATTGCTAATAACATCCCCCACCATACCCCTCTTACCCCTATCCCCCAGACCCCTAACATTCCAAAATAGTGTATTCATTGGGGAAAACTATCATGGGAGATCGTTGTGGAGGGTGTAGGGCCGACTACATCCTCTAGAATGATAGTCGACTCCTTGCCGACTCCAGGAGCGTTATTGTTAGAAGACCTAACTCTATGCGTTTCCCAGCCCCGAATTTTATTGAGGAGTAAGGCGATACGCTCAGTGTCCCAAACTTCTAATCCACAAGTAATAGCTAGATGTAAAACATCAGAATCTGACATGTAATTTAAAATAGATGCTAAAAAGCTAGTCGTACCTCCATTGTCGAGCTTAGCGGCCTTGGTTGCGGCTGTGACCTCAAGATAGTCATCCAAGGACTCCACATGAGCCCTCTTAGGAGCTTGCCGAACTCTGAATCCAACCGCTCTACGGTGCTGTCCCAAGCTATTTCCGGGAGCTGAGTCTGGAATGGTGGACGGGACCAGCTCTGGCGAGATCTCCCTCTGAGTGTTAGCAATGAACTCCGTATCCTCTGAATCCTCCTCAGAGAGAGAGAAGTCTACCTCGAGATTAAGCCTGCCTTCTGGATCCTCATCACTGTCAGTGAGTATAGACTCTTCAATAAGAGTGTGCGCTTTCACCTCGGACCCCTCATTGGGCCCGAGAACTGTCGAATCACTGATAATAATAGAGTTCTCTGCCACAGACCCCTCATTGGGCCCGTTCTCAAAATTACGATTTGTCTGAATGTAAGCCTGCTCTTTGGACCCCTCAATAGGCCCATGCGTATCCAACGAAACAGAATCGCCTACCACCGGATAAGCCAAAGAGTCCCTGCGAGGCATCACAACTCCCGCCTTGATACCCACGCCTTCCACTGCACTGTCCAAAGCGGTAAGCTTACCGCCAAGGACAGCTGGCAGCATTGGATTGGTGGGGGTATCGGTGGGGTTCTCAAGACTACGGTGCACCAAGCCTGGCGTGAGACCCAGCCTGCCACGCTCGCCACGTGGCCGCTCCTCGTTGGTGGGCGCGTCGGTGGGCGTGTCAGACAACACGTTCCAACGATTCCCCCCAATAATTGCCCCCTTCTGCTCCCCTTTATCGCAGACAGTCTCTACACCTCCCACTTCGAAACCCTTACCGCCATGAGCCCCTCTGTGGTTCTCTACTTTCTCACCTGCTCCAAAAAACCCACCTTTATTTCCAAAATCGGTTGTAGGAGAAGAGCCCTCTTTGCCTCCCACTCCCTCTGAGCCACCCACGAGCTCAGATGGGTTCTTTTTGCTAGCTTTTTGCGGGACTCCGCGCTGTTCTCTCCCCAGAGCAGGGTCAGACTGTCGCTGCTGTTGCCTCGCCAGAGCGTCTTTATCTCCGCCTTCTGTTGCCTTCCCTGGGGTAAACCAACCTCTAATCACCCACTCCTTTGTCGATAGTGTTCTCTCAGCATCCACCTGCCCCGCCTTGGCTTTATCCCCTACCAACCCCAACCTCTGACCCTGCATGCTGTCAGAAAGTGAAGGATTCCTCCTTCGGGGGTCAGGCCGTCCTGGCCCTAGGCTCTGAACCTCTGCCATGCCTACTGAAGAGTGGTTGTTTGGTGAAGCCCTATGGACCACTGCGTTGGGGGCCCCAATGGGCCTCTGACCTTTGGGCCTAGCGGGGCTTTGCCCTCCTCCCTCCACCAAGGTCGGAAAATCCATATTTGTCAGTAGCTCCGCCTCCGGCGAGGTC
Source organism: Hemerocallis citrina (assembly GCA_017893485.1). Taxonomy (NCBI): domain Eukaryota; kingdom Viridiplantae; phylum Streptophyta; class Magnoliopsida; order Asparagales; family Asphodelaceae; genus Hemerocallis; species Hemerocallis citrina. The sequence goes on along the minus strand of CM030364.1, from coordinate 1,788,474 downwards.
TGGCGTCGACTTGGACCCATGGCAGCCCTGATAACCTCGCGATGAGCTCTCTCGATCTCATGGGCACCATCAATAGTGCTGCTCCTCGGCGGGGACACCACCTGTTTGTAGCTACGGTTGTCTCTGATCGAGGATGCTGGCTTGGGGGTGGTCGTCGGCGTTGGATCAACTCTCTGGTCAAGCACAAATCTCACCAAGTAAGCCTGCTCAAAAGAATAAATTTTTGCAAAGCGTGGCAAGAGATCAATATCAATACACCTGATCAAAACCCTAGCCGAAATCAGCTTAGAGCGTCGCTCTGTCTTCTCATCCAAAGCTTCCACCGAACCAAACTCCGAGATAATCTCTTGAATGGCTTCTCTCTTCCAAAATTGAATTGGGATATTGTGGATCCAAATCCAAAACAGAGCTCCTTGGGGTAGTTCAGCTCCAAAAGTTGGCGACCATCTGCTGAACTCCACCTGGAAATGCCCGAAGTCGACTTTCCCTAGTCCCACCACCTCCGAAACCTTCTCTGGCTTGGGGAAGGAGATCAGGAATTGTTGGTGACATATCTTCTTGACGACCCAATCGCGGTCGGCACGCATTGGCCATCTGTGATTCAGGGCGTGGAGTAGGTGCTCCTCGGAAGGGCTCCCCGACCGGATCCTAGCTATCGCACACCACTGTTGGAGCCAAGCTTCTTCATGCTTAACCACCGCAAGGCTGCTGGCAAGCTTAATCCTAGTGGGACTATCCGGCGACTTCCCTCTGAGGACCAGCCGCTCCTCATCCATACTGGACTTAACGCCGTTGGTACATGAGTAAGACAGGTGGCCCCATTTCAAGCACCTAATGCATCGAACTTCCTTCGTGCATTCGGAGCGGAAGTGGCCGAGATCCCCACAGTTGAAACAGGGGACGGGTTTCTTCTTACCCTTTCTGTATTTTTTCCTTTCACCTCCACTGAGAACCAGTTTTGAGGGGTGGTTTTCGGGGAGGTTTTCACGTTGGATAGAAGCAGACGTGGACCCGCTCTTCCTCTTACCCCCTCTGCCGACCACCACCCATGACTCCGCTTCCTCCCCTCCTCGAACTCGTTCCCCTGCCTCCTGCGGTGCTGCGTTTGGAACCCCTCTTTGGTCCCAAGCGCAAGTGCCCTTGAGGTGGGCTGGAGCTTGCTCGCCGGAGTGGACGTCGAGGCGTTGCGTTGTTGGGTCGGCAGCAGGCTGGCGTGGATTCGGAGCTTGGAGATCCTGCTGCGACCTCATTGCACTGGCCCTGTTTTTGGAGTAGAGGTAACTAGATGGTACTGTTACATTGGAAATTTTCTTTTGGTTCATAGCCTCCCTTGGAGCGCGCAAGTTATCCTTGTCTCTAGTGTCAATGATGCTCCGCCGATGGTGTTGCTGGATCGTGTCGGGGGTTCTCTGCCGCTCCCTAAAGCGGGTAGGAGGACCCCTCTCATGGGCCCTTCCCCTCGGCGAAGACTCCCGATGCTGGCGATGATGAGCGTCGCCAGTCCCCAGGCCTTGTTGTGCACTACGGTGTGCCCGTCTTGTGGGGAGCGCGCGCCTGAGCCTATGGGGGTTCTCAACTACCCTGTGAGAGGATGCTGTAGTTTTGGCAGGGTGGGTTTGGAATGCCTCAGCACCAGCCTGTAGCTGGTTAATAGGAGCGGTATGTGAGTGATCATTTGTAAGTATTGGTGTCTCGAGTTTATGTGGGGACAAGGCGTTGAAAACTGGAGACGGTTGAGCAGGATGGGGTGGGGGTTTCAGTGGGGACGATGATGGTAGTGGAAGGCAGTTGCGGTCCCGCACACTGGGCCCGCAACCCCTCATCTCAAGTTCAGAGATCATAAATCCGAACTACATCCCTTTGGATACTATAAATGTCATATCTGTTTATTGCATTTATTTAGTTATAATGCTCCTACACATAGAATTGAATTGGCTTTATTCATTGCATCTATTTGCTGCTAGAATACCTTCTAGGTTTACATAGTCTCATGTTGATTGGGAATCTCATGTTGATTGGGAAATGCCATATGAGTTATTATATATTAGATTGTCAAGGAATCATGAGCATCTACTAAGTTATAGCACTTTTGGTGAGGATGTGCCCTATGATGGGGTCGTGGTTAGATTCTGTAAGGTTCGAGGCGTTACAAATGATATCAAAGCCGACTTTCGACACCAATGGTCGGGTCACCGAGTGTACACACTGGTGAGGCCAGAGATAGTACGCTGGTAGGAAGGCCCAGGTCAGTACGCTGGCGGGATCAGAGTAGTTGCATCCATGTGGACCACATCAACTAGAAAAAAGGTCCTGACTAGATGAAAGGCCCTTGTTTAGAGCATCCACTGTCCAATCGATTTTTTTAAAAAAACCCCAAAACCCCTTAGACGGAACAATATGACTCATCCAATCGATGAAAAAAAATATAAAAAAATTAAGACGAAACATCATGTTTCGTCTGCTATATTTGGCAATTGTCATATTCGTTTCTGAAATTTGGCAACACACTGTTCCTCGTTTTGCTAAAATTTGGCAAAATAGCAAACCATTGCTGCCGTTGTTTGTTAATTTTTTTTTTAATCATTTTGCCAAAATAACAAATGATTGAAGATACTCTTAGTGAGGACGCTAAGTCCAAATAAGGGGTGATTGTAATACCCCTAGATTTATATAGTCCTATACATGGTCCCATATTGGTTGGAAAGTAAAGTATAAGTTATTATATATCAGATTACCAAGGATCTAAGAGCACCTACTAAGTTATAGTATTTTCTGTGAGGCTATGCTTTGTGGTGTGGCCATGATTAGATTCTATAGGGCTCGGGATGTTACAGTTGTGCATCATTTCGTTAGCTAGCTCTCGTTTTCTATCTTCCACCATCATTCTTAATTTTCAAGTGGATTTTGATCTTCTATTGTAAGTCTGTTTCAAGCAAACATTACAACAACTGGCATAAAGACTTCTTGTTTTTCCCCACTATACGTACATTCCAATATCCAACTAACTATTTGATTTATCAAAAAAAAATAAAAAAACTAACTATTTGGTAACCTGCTAATGTAATTAGATTCCTATTTATCCATTAATATACCCTACTCATCCTTACCAAATCCACCACCTTCTATTATTGTACCAAAATTTCAAGATTATCGTTGTGATCATATCATTATCAATGTCAAATAATTTTCCCATATATTTACATATTAGTCCTTCTCCATTAATTAGGTAATTTATTAGGAAAACAAATCTTTAAAATTGGATTTGGAATCTCCAATTGATGTATCACTAGAATTATACACGTGCTGTGCACGTGGAAAAAGTTGGGAGAATGAAAAGGAAAAAAAAAATCTAGCAGCACGTGCGTTGCACGGATTGGGTTAAGGACAAATTACACTAAGGCCTTCTCCCATTATAGTAGTAGAGATATCATACTCATAGTTAGGGCTGCAAACGAATCGAGCTATTCAGCTCGAGCTCGGTCAAAGCTCGAGCTCAAAACCGAGCTCGTTTCGTAAACGAGCCGAACTCGAGCTTGATTATTATTTTTTTTTTAGGCTAAGCTCGCGAGCTATTCGGCTCTAATATGGTCAAAGCTCGGTCAAAACTCGGCTCGAACCGAGCTCGAGCTCGAGCTCAAAATTGAGCTCGTTTAGTAAACGAGCCGAGCTCGAGCCTGAAGGTATTCGGCTCGGCTCGATTGCAGCCCTACTCATAGTCTTGTCATTCCATTATAGTGCGCATTGAGCACTAAAAAAGACCCCCACTCCCAGCCAAGTAGAATATACAAATAAAGCAACTGCTAAATAATACCTTCCTCTCTCTGCCTTTTGTTTGTAACTCCATTTTAGTTTTCCATTAGATTTCCGGAATCTCTCCCTTCTCTTCTCTCTCTGTTTTTTTGAGTATTCAATACATAAACAAAAGAGTAAAAGTAACACAAGTCCTTTTGGGCATGAGGAGAAGAGAGAAATAGTATTGGGCATGGGTTCTTGTGATGAAATCCAGAGGCAAGAACTGAAGGAGGCACTGGCAAAGGCAGTGGAGCTGAGAGCACTTCATGCTGCTCTTCTTCAAGGAGGGGGGAGTAGTAGCAGCCCTTCTGTTTCTGTTCATAATAGGATCAATTTTATTCAGTCTCAGTCTCAGGCTTCTCCTTCACTTTCAAGATCTTCCCATCAGTTCTCTGCTGAGGATTACCCTATCTTCACCCCTGTAAGTTTTCCCAATCCTTTAATCTTTTCTTTCTCTTTTGTTTTGAGATTGAAACTATGTTGATTGATTGTTGCGAACTTGATCGTGGCATTTTAAATTGTGGGTTTGTTGATTTGGTGGGATTGTGATCTGATCTGTGATCTTGTCATAACTTGAGGGGTTTTGGCATGTGGGAATGTGTTTAATTGGGAAATTGAGGCTGTGTAAGAAATTTTTTCTTGGGTGGTATTTGGGGTGTGGAATATTTTTTCTTTCTTTTTTCTCTAAACTATTCACTTTGCTAATATAGGGGTTTGGCAGTAAAGCTTTCTGGGCGTTATTTATTTTTTAGTACTGAAGTGTGAGGAGTATATTTGATGGCAATTTCTCTTTGTGGGTCTTATACTTTGGGTTAATTTTAGAGGTATCTAGGTTGTGACTGTTTGTTGAATTTTGAGTGTGAGGTGAAATGCATATTATTCATTTTGAATTGGTTAGGCTTTGTTAGTCTGAATTTTGATTTGTTTATAGCATTCTGGGGTTTTTGTTTTGAACTGGGAATGTGGTTTACCATTCTGGGTAATGGGTGGCTACTTGGCGTGCCGAATGCATTTACAGGCTGTATAGTATTATGGTGCTTGAGTTAATAGCTCAGTCTGCAATTATAGTCAAGCAATAAATTGCATTCTATTTTGTTGGTGGTCAATGTTGCCATTTTAATAATGGGTAGTTTGTTTTAGGTTGGATTTTAATGGATTTATGGTCGTGTTAGTTTTTAAGATTGATGAGAAATCTTCCTCTTGATCTTAAGAGCAAAAAAAAGAAGGATTTCTTTGCTCCCCTAAATTCAACTTAATATTTCTTTTGTACATTTTGCTTTATTATGGTAGAGCTATGACTAGTGCGGAAAAACTACATTCCTCCATAGTTACAGGACAATGTCTAGATTATGGGTAAGGCTGGTAACGGGCCGGGTTTGGGCCGGACTCATATAAGCCTGAGCACGAGCCCGAATTAGACCCGAAAAAATGGGTCGGGCCTAGCCCAAACTAATTATGCGCTTCTAATATATATTTTTCTAATATTAACATAACAACATCTACAATATTTCTTTAAAAATCAAAATATCTTGAGTACTACGTGATTAAAAAAACATCTTGATTAATTTTTATAAAATTATTTAATTTTGTTTATTTATATTCTAATACTATATTTATGAAGCATCAATTATCTCTATATAAACTATAATACACATTTCAACTTATACAAATGAATGTATATTAGAATAAGAAAAAAAACTATGCGAATGAATAAACATGATTTTTTAAAATAATCACGACTACATGATATTAACATAAATTTTCTTATGCATATGTATATATATGTAATCAAAAGTATGCATGAACATGTAGATGCACAAATTTGATCCGGACCTGTCGGGCCTAAATACTTGAACCCGTGCCCGAGCCCGAGCCCGACTCCGTAAATAACCGGGTCGGACCTAGTCAGGCCCGGGTTGGGTTCGGGCCAATTGCCACCTTAATTATGGGACCAAAAATTCTCCGATTTTAGTTTGTATTTGGATTCTCACTTGATGGGTATTTACCGCACCATAGACCATTTGCATCATTTCCCGTCAGTTGTCTCTGGTTGCTAATCAAATGAGAGCGTCTTTTCATCCTTTAGATATTCTGCAAGTGGTTCAGTAGATTATATTGAACCATCCTTTTAACTCCTACAGGTTGATGTCTTAAATCTTAGCCTATAGAGTGTATCAAACAGCCAATGAACTTCCAAAGTTAAGACTCTTAACTATTTAATTTTTCTGTAAGTGCTTTTTACCTTATATTCTCTTCTCTCTCTCGTATCTCATGCGGACCTTCCTTTTTTGCATGGTTCATGCCATCTTCCTACCTGAGGCCTCTTTTATTACTGGTCTTTGAATGTTTCTTCACCTTATCGTAGTTGAGATTCTCAACTTCAATTATATGTTCCTAGTCAACTTCAATGCAGCTGGTCGAAGGACATCACAGGCTTCCTTGATACTTTATGCAAGCTATCATTTGATCTTTCAAACATCAAGAGGAACCCTATTTCAAACTGTCATTTTTTAGTACAAGCTATATTAATCTTTCAAGTTTCATCCAAGTTTTATACATATAAAAGGCTGTTTTATTTTTTTGGTCGTTTGTGTTGGGAATTTGCTGAGTTATGCGACAACCGATGTAATGAACAACCAAGCAATTGTAGACTAAACCAAACACACAAGCTCACAATTTTATCCCGGTTCGGCTTCGCCCAATCCGGGGGATAAATAACTAAGATATTATTCAACAAGAGAAGATACAAGAGTTACAATCACTCTCACAAAAAACTTAATCTCTCCTTTTAGCCTCACTAGAAGATACTTTGTTGTTTACAATGAAAAACTCTCATATGAAGTATTCGATGCTTTTGTAACACCTCTCAATGAAGGCCATTACAATATTACATAGAGATATAGAGAAATCTTAGGTTGTAGTCTTGATATATTTACTGTCCGATATACCTTAAAGAGAAAGCCGCATGATAGGAACTTTACGATATAACTTGGAGAAGAAACTGGACTCAAGCAGATCCACTAGTCCCAACCCAAAACTGCTGCTACGCCAATATCAGTCGGCTGACTTGCAGTTGAGCTCTCCTCGCTAGGTTGAGGTCGACTGCTAATACTGTCACCACCTTGCCAGCCAGAAACAACAACTCCTTTTCTGCCCCACCTTCGCTTCGAGCCTCTTTTCGCTTCACTGTCTTCTCTTCACATCAAACCTACTATGCAAGACATAAACTCAACATTCTCCACATTGGATTGCATACTCATGCTTCCACACTTGTGTGATTAATTGCATATAGATTCTTTCCTTTCTCCTCGTATAAATAACACGATTCAGTGGCCAGATGTGCTAGTCAATTTACCTCCACATGTTATTTCTTTTATCGTATGCCCTCTCAAAGGCATACCCCCAGTAGGTGTCAACACAAAGGCATCAACCTCTGCACGAACTCCACCTACCTCGAGGCAGCCTCCACCTTCCGACGATATTCGAACATTGTGATCTCGCTTTGATGATTGTAGTGGCAAACTAGATAATATTTTAGGAACACTGGACTTCAAAACACTCATGCGAGTTTTTTCGTTTCCACAAAGCTTGTAGAGGTTGTGCTGACTTAGCTCAACACCCTTCCTTCCCTCATCATCTTACAACGACCTTTTCAAAATGATAGAACTTGACCTCGAGATATGTACCTACAGCCCCATGCTTACATAGTTTCCAATGTTATTAGATTCCATTTTAATAAAGGAATATGCATGATCTTCTTCAATGTGAATCTGTTTCCATTTGGCATATCTAACTCAACCGTTCCCTCACCCACTACGTCTCAAATCTCACCAGTCTCCGTTCTTACACAACAACTAGAGTTGTTACTTTGACCCGATATTCAGACCCGATCTGGACTCGGCATTAGACCAGAACCGATCCGGTCTATCCGGGTCCGGGTCCTAAAATAAGACCCAATGACTTTCGAGTCTGAGTCCACTCAAAATAGATCCGACCTGGACCTGTTAAAAAATACCCAAATAAATATGAAATTTTAATAATAGGGTTATAGGGATATACGTTTAAATAGTAATTATTGTATATAGATGTGTAAATATAATATTTATTCATGTACTTAAGTATAGAAATTGTTGGAACCGTAGGGTATCAGGTGCAAAAATACGTAAGTGCAAATATTTATTCCCCACTACTAAATCCGATGGGTAGGTTTTTTTAACAAGGACCCGGATTCAGACTCAATTCTCGTAAGTCTGGATTTTGGTCCAATTTTTGGACCCGTGAGGTACCGAGTCCGGGTTAGGGTAATGGAGGACCGATCTGGTAGGATCCGATACCAACTTTAACAATGACCCATTGTAGACTTGTAAGTAGCAAAACTTCTCTTTCTCGGAGCAAATATGAGAAAAACTATCTGAATAAGAAACCAACCAGAATCCTCATCTATAGAACTTGAAACAAGAAGACAATTTAAGTTATCATCTGATTCAGCGGCATTGACTGGGTTGTCATCCCTCTGATTTAACAACTTATGACAATCCCTCTTGTAATGCCCAATTCCTCTGTAATGGTGGCAATAGATCTCACATTTACGCGCATTATCCCTTCTAATTGAAGTTCCATCCACCGCCACACAACTTATAGAAGTAAACGTTGATTTTTGAGTCTCATTTCTGAGTTCATTTTCCTTCAAGTCATTGATCACACCAGCCCCGAGAACTTCTACTTAGTAGATTTCTCGTGTAGCGTGGTGGTTATCAAATGCTCGTACGAATCTGACAGTGCATATATCAAGTTGAAAGCTTTATTCTTTTCGCTTAAATTATCTACATTTATCGCCTTCAATTCAGATAATACCTTATTGAATTCCACTAGATGATATTGAAGAATAGTACCTTTCTTCATTGAGAAGCGGAACAATTTTCTCGTCCAGTACATTTGATTCTGTAACGACAATTTCGAGTAGTCAATTCTGAGTCTCGCCCACAGACTCGTCGCACTTATCTCCTCAAGTAAGTTGCACTTGACGCCATTCGTCAATGACAACAGAGTTAAATTCAAGGCTTTTGAACAAATCTTCTCTCACTTCTCCTGCTTCATACCGATTGACTTATCTTTATATCCTTCTAGGGCAAGATGCAAGCTCTGTTGAACCAATGCATCACACATGTCCACCTTCCAGAGATTAAAGTTTACCTTACCGTCGAACTGCTTGATCTTCATGAAACTCTGATATTTTATCTTCTCCAAGGAACTTGAGCAACCGCGAACTGGGAATATTTGTGTGTAGGGATCAACCTGAAGCTCTGATATCACTAGTTGGGGATTTGTTGAGTTATGTGACAATTGATCCAATGAACAACCAAGTAATAGTAGGTCAAACCAAACACACAAGCACAAAATTTTGTCCCGATTCGGCTTCGCCTAATCTGGGGGTGAAATAATCGAGATATTATTCAACTAACGAGTTATAACCACACACAAAAAAACTTATTTATCTCTCAAGACTCACTAAAAGATACTCTGCTGTTTACAATGAAAGACTCTTAAATGAAGTAATCGATGTTTTTGGCACTCCTCTCAATGGAGGTCATTATAATATTATATAGATCTAGAGAAACACTAGGTTGTAGTCTTGATACAATCACCATTCATTTTACACTGAAGAGAAATCCACACGATAGGATCCGTACGATCTAACTCGGAGAAAAAACTAGGCTCAAACAAATCCACCAGGCCTGACCCAAAATTGTTGTTGCGTGGCTTTCGGCAGTCGACTGCACTTGCAGTCGAGCTCTCTCACCAGGTTCCAGCCAGAAACAACTTCTTTTCTGCTCCACCTTCACTTCGTACCTCTTATCACTTCATCATCTTCTCTTCAATTTGAACCTAGACATAAATCCAACAATTTGTGCCTTAGGATGCCCCCTTAGACTTAGGTTTTCCCTAGATTGGTAGGTTGATGCATAATCTTTCTCTTGAAGCCTAGTGGTTATTTTCAATTTGGATGCTAATCCTTTATATTGATAGTTGCCTTTATCGGGTTTGGTGTCCAGAGTCAACCTAAGATTTTGATGGATTTATGGTCCTTTTATGTTTTAAGATTGATGCGAAATCTTTCTCTTGATCTCGAGAGCAAAAGAAACGGATTTTTTTCATTGTTTCTTATTTTTCCCTATTGTTTCTTTTACTATTCTCTTACGCAATGAATGCAAAGAACTCCTTATTATTATGTTTATCTTTTCCTTTTTAGTTGAAGGGTCTTGACTATAGAGAAAAAATTACATTCCTCCCTAGTTACAGGATAAAAGCAAGATGTCTGGGACCAATGATCATTCTTTATTCTCCCCCTTCAATTATCTCGAATCAGTGGTCAAATCTTAGCAGTTATTCGTCCTTTTAATATTCTCCCTTGTCACTATTTGCAAGTGGTTCCATTGAACCATCCTCCTAACTCCTACAGGATGAGGCCTCGACTCTTAAGTCTCAGCCTGAGTTGCGTATCAAACAACCAGTGAGTATGAAAGCTAAGACTATGATTGTTTTGTTGTTTAAGTATATTTTAATGTCTATTTCTTTCTCTCTATCTCGTCTCTTATAGACCTTCTGTTGTTGCTTTTTTCGGGTGGGAGCAAACAAATGTGAGTTCTTATATTGATGTGGAAAGCTTAGATCTCAGCCCTTGATCAGATCTTGTGGAAGTTTTTGGGTATTGTGGTGGTTGCGCTGACTAGCGGCCGTCAAAACCTGCAAGGACAGCCTGAAACACCAGGAGTGATCCTGACGACTCTTAGACGATCTAGTAATCTGGGTTTTGCATTTGAAAGATTATCTCTGTATAATGGAGGGTGGAAGGTATTTATAAACCTTGGAAGGCGAGCCACATGGGCAAGAATCTCTGATTGGTTGAAATCCCCTGATCAGTTGATTAATTCATGATTTGGGGGGATTTAGCTAACAACTGTGATTAGGTGGGAATCCCCTTAATTAGGCTGCAAAGGGGGGCTGGTGGCTGATCTGGATGAGCGGATGGGCCTGAAGAAGGCCCATGTTCCTTCAGCGGGTCTGCTGTTGGTATAGAATTAATGTATTGCTCTTGGGAGCTTTGAGATTCGTGCTTGGATCGTGTGGCCTGGATCGAGGTGGTTCTTTACCCACATCACCTTCCATGTTTACATGATTTACGCCATCTGCCTATGTGATTGTATTTTATAAGAGATCTTTGAATGCTTCTGTATCTTATGTAGTAGTTATTCTTGACTTCTATCATGTGTTCCTAGCCAACTTCGATCCAACTGGTGGAAAGACATCATGGGATTGTCACCGTTCTTCCTTAATACTACTCAAAACCATATTTCAAAAGTGTCGTTTGTTTTTTTTTTTTTTTTTTTGGATAAAAAGATGACCCAGTCATCGCTTCATTAATGCGAAATGAAAGAAACATAGTAGTACTAATTACAATGATCCAAAATACCTCCTCTATCCACCTACTACAACCACGGAATGACTAGAAAAGCAGAAAGTAAGATACAAGGGGATATAGATAATGCCCCACACCAAATCACAGATACAAGGGAAAGAAGACATATCGACATGCACTCGATCTGAGATAGCGGTCCACTCCCTCCCAAAGCTTGCTCTTCCCCAATCGGTCCTACTCCTCTTCCATACGTAGCCTTTTCATCGCTCCCCTTTGACCTGTCCATTCATTAGTTAGTACCAAAATTTTATTCATGAGACCCGAAAATGTACATTTGATATTGCGAAAGCATAAATCATTCCGGATTAGCCATAGACACCACATAGTGGCAGATGCGACATACCCCAATCCTCTCTATCTTTCTTACTAGCTTGTTCTACCCAACAATGTTCCCAGACGTCTGAGCTAGACCTAGGGCTATCAAGACACCCAAAACGTAGACAAATAACCTCCCAAGCTAGTTTGGCCTTAGTACAAGAGAATAATAAATGGTTGGTGTCCTCATCAGCGCTCTCACATTCCCCGCATGTAACATCAATTTGCAAATTCCTTTTCCGAAGATTGCTCTCCGATAAAATAGCATCGTTCATAACTAACCAAACAAATATTTTTACTCTCAATGGAATGGAAAGCTTCCAAATAATATTTGCGTCCTTACAACGCAAGCCGCCGTTGTTAATCCTCTTGTACATCGAGGAAACTGAGAATTCCCTGGATGACTCTAGCATCCACTCTCTACTATCTTCAGTCTCGTTGTTGTAGCAACCTTGATCCCGAATAAACTTATTAAGGTTAGTCAAATCTATTATTTTCCTCTGAGATAATTGTCCCCTAATGTCCAGCTTCAGTCTCTTATTACTCCATACGTCAGACACCAATGTTTCGATATTGATCGTCGCCTTTGCTGCTTCGGGAAATAAGCTTATCAAACTTACCTCCCCGCACCACCTGTCCCTCCAAAATCTTGTGTCTTTCCCATTCCCAATCCTGCATCTGGTGTGTGCATGGTATATCAACCCTACCTTTGCCACTCCCTTCCATAACATCGAAGATTTTCCGAACGCACTTTTTCCTCCAAATTGATAAAGTTTCCTCCCTCTATATTTAGCAAAAGATTTGCACCACCAATTATTATGACGCCTCTTCATATTCCACCACCACTTGCTTAGCAGTGCTTTGTTCATATCCCTTATATTCAGAATTCCTAGGCCGCCATATTCTTTCCTTTTGCAAACTCTACCCCATTTAACCAGTGGCATTTCTTTGTTTGATTCGTCAGCTCCTCTCCATAGAAATCTTCTTCTACTTTTATCTATTTTCTGAATTACCCACTAAGAAATCTCATAAACAGACAGCAGATAAGTCGGAAGACTACTAATCACTGAGTTTAAAAGAGTGATTCTACCACCTAGCGTAAGGAATCACCCTTTCCATCCGGCTAGTTTCTTTTCTATTTTTTCGATCAACGGATGCCAATCCTCTCTTTGAAGTGCCCCCGGTCTAATGGGTACACCTAAATAGATCAACAGGAATTGGCCAATTTCGCACCCGAAGTAGCTCTTGATGGAGTCGATAGGGATGGATAGTTGCTCGCTAATAGGTAGGACACATGTCTTAGATAAGTTGACTTTCATTCCCGACCAAGCCCCGAAGCACTGCAAAGCCATACCTATAGCACACATCTCTTCCTCCTTGGCCGCTCCAAACAACAGCGTATCATCTGCATATTGAAGGATGGATATAGTTTGTGAGATTCCTTTTGCTCTGATTCCCTGAATGGACCCTCGTGCCCTACCTCTACTGATCATTTCCGCTAGTCCGTCTGCTATGATAGCAAATAGTAAGGAGGATAATGGATCTCCCTGCCTGAGATCCCTCCTACATTTCTATTTCTTTACCCAGCTGTCTGTTACCTGAATAAAAGACTTTCCCCCTTGAACACATTTCGTAATTCACGTTCTCCATTTGGGGCCAAAACCTTTCAGCTTAAGCGCTTCATCCACGCAGTGCCATTCCAACAAGTCATAGGCTTTTTCGAAGTCTTATTTTTTAAAGAAATCTGTCTGCCTTATCCCTATGCCCTCTATATACAATTTCGTGTGCAGAGGTCACACTATCCAATATGTCTCTACCCTTGATGAATCTACTTTGAGATTCTCCTACCACATCATTCATCTATGGAGACAGCCTCTGCGCTAAAACTTTTGTAATGATCTTGAAAGAGCCGTTAAGCAAACTTATTGGCCTGAAATCATCTACCCTGGTAGCCTCTTTCTTTTTCGGGATTAAAACGACGTTAGCATAGTTAATCCTATCCAGGTCCGCAATACCATTGTAAAACTCATAGAAGATGTTCATCACATCTGCGTTGATGATATCCCAGTATATCTTGTAGAAGAAGATTGGAAAACCATAGTGCCGTTTGTTAGTGTAAGCTATTTATTTGATCAGTCATCCGAAGTTTATGCCTAAAAAGTTTTTTTCTTTCCTTTTTTGGTTGTTTATGCCTTAAGATCCCCCCGGACTTTGTATTTTCACCAAACATTTGAGGGGTTTATTGCATTTACTCCTTTTTGTTATATGAAATTGAATTATATTATTACAGTGGATCTTATTTGGAGAAAAAGCTTAGTTGTTTATTTGATCTATTAAAAGCATGAGCTCATATAAATGTTTTCTGCAGTATAGACAATATATTATTGTTGAGAAAATGTGAGAATATTATATCTGTATGTTCATCCAGAGTAATATCGGTATTGGAGAAAAAATATGCTAAATTTTTTATGTACTAGTGAAAATATTTTTATGATATTTGTCATCCTGACAACTTGGGCTCTTGGTCATGTAGTTTACTAATTATTTATCCTCCCTTGAAGGCATACTAGGGTGATTTGTGTGCATAATCATTTGCAATACTCCCCTCTATGGTGATTATCTGGTCTTGACTAACTAGATATTGGTATTCAATATTACAGGAGTTGAGAGTAATTTTCCAAATTATGAAGTATATTGTGTTCTTGCATTTTATATAAGATATGTGCAGAAGAGAGAGTAGATGGGAAATATCAGAGAAACACAATTTCAATTATTCATTCGTCACTTCCAGGAAAATGTGTCTTTATCACGCCAACATTATTTATAGACAAGTACCCAGTAAAATCAAAATTGTTATTATTGATTGGACATACTCTATCCTTAAACTTGGCATGAGTATCTCAATAGTATATATCAGGCAAGGATGCTTTAATTTGCACTGCTTATCGACAAATATGGATTGTTGAACTTTGGGGAGATTTTTTTTAATTATATATTCTATCTTCATTTGCATAATGCAGTAAAACCTTAACCCAGTTAGGAGCCATCAAACCCTAACTACATTTTTAGCTTCAACACTTGAAAAGAAATAAACTAAAAGATCACCAGAATACTGTATTTCTTTTTTGAGAAATCAGAATACTGCTTATTTGCTTTCTTTCACATTTAAGTTCAATATTTAATAATATTAAGATAGTTTTTCTTGTTTATTGGTCTGAATAACAGAGTTACGAGGAGGAACCATTACCTGGGTATAACTGTATCTTGTCAGAGAACCGAAGCTTATCCGAGAACTGGAGCGGCATCGGCCTTGATGAAGAATCCAGAGACGATGATGGCATTACATACGATACTCGAAGTTTGAGCAGATTTACTAATAACCATTTGTCCAAGCGAAGCTCATGCACAATCCGTGTGCCTATTTTGCCAAATGCTTTAGGGACTGATATCCTGAAGAAGTCTTCTAGTAGACGAACCACCTCAGGTGAATTCAAACCTATTAACACTAGTAATAATACCTCCAAACATGCAACTATTATTAGTGAAACTGATGTTGAGCAAAAGAACAGTAAGAACATTATCACCACGAAGCACAAAGGGGCAATATTTTCATGGTTGTTTCCCAAATCAAAGAAGAAATTCAAGTCGGAGATGTCTCCCAATCCAGCAGAGTCAGAAGACATGTCTCAAATATTAAAAGATTGGGGGGCTTTCTCTATTGAAACACTGAAGAGAGAGCTTCTAGATGCAAATAGGAACAGAGATGCCGCCTTAGCAGAAGTTTCCGAGATGAAGTCTTCATTGGGAGAGCTGACGCAAAAGCTGGCGAGCTTAGAATCATATTGTGAAAGTTTGAAGAAGGCTTTAAAGCAGGCAGTGCATGGGAAAGAAACATCGAAAAGAAGTAAATCTTCATTTGGAGTCCAAGACAGTTCAATTCCTGTTAGCAATGAAGTAATGGTGGAGGGATTCTTGCAAATAGTTTCAGAAGCTCATCTTTCTGTCAAGCAATTCTGCAAAACCCTGATCAACCAGATTGAAGAATCTGATCACGAGCTAATCGAGAAGATAAATTCAATCCTCCAACCTCACGAAATGACCATAGGTAATAAATACACGAAAGGAGTACTCTACCATTTAGAATCCCTAGTGAATCAGTGTCTCTATCAAGACTTTGAGAATTGTGTGTTTCAAAAAAATGGCTCACCAAAGGTTCTCGATCCTCAACGAGATCGAATCGATAACTTCTCTTCCTTTGTTGCACTGCGAAATTTGAGTTGGAAGGAGGTGCTGAAAAAAGGCACTAGATTTTATTGTGAAGATTTCAGTATGTTTTGTGATCAGAAGATGTGTGGGGTTGTTTCCGTGTTGAATTGGGGGAGGCCATGGCCAGAGCAAGTATTTCATTCCTTCTTTGTAGCGGCCAAGTGTCTTTGGTTGCTGCATTTGTTGGCTTTCTCCTTTAATCCACCACTGGTGATCTTGAGGGTTGACGAGGATAGAATCTTTGATCCTCTCTATATGGAGGATATTCTGATGGATAGACAAAGAGCACAAACTCCAGCCCGGGTTAAAGTCATGGTGATGCCTGGATTTTATGTTCAAGACAAGGTTTTGAGATGTAGGGTTCTTTGCAGTATCGGTCTGTCCCGTAAAGATCAATAGATTTGTTATTCATTAGGATATAGTTGAGTGTGTTGTCTGTTTACAAATACAATATAAAGGGGAAGGAGAATAGAGAAGAGGAACAACAGTTCTAACTGTTTGTTGTCAAGTGAAGGAGGAAAGGTATTCGTATTGTCAAAATTAGAGTGCTGTTTATTCAACCAAAAAAAAAAAAAAAAAAAAGGAAAAAAAAAGAGTGTTGTTGTTGTCTAGCATTTTGGTTGAGAAGAACAAGTTTTAAAGTGTATATTGTATCTTAAGCGCTGCTCGCTTAAACATGTGGAAAACAATTCTTTTGCAGCAGATCATGAAAACATGTGGAAAAGAGTTCTTTTGCATCAGATCATGGAACTATATGGCGAACCTCTCATCTCTCTGAGATACTTGAACCAACTGGTTCTTTGTTTTAAAGAAGGTGAGAGTTTATTTAATTCCTGGCATTTCACTTTGTAGGTGATCGAAACTTTTGTGTGATTCACATGTTTTGAATTATCTGATCTTTATCAGAATACATTCTTATGAGTTTGATGCATGCGAAAGGTCGGTGTCCTCCAAAATCACATTTCAAGACGAAGATATTCGTTCTTCAAATTTTATGGATGCTAAACTGCAGAACTACCATATACTTCATTTGCAGTTGTTATGATTCAAGAACCGGTACTCCGAGCTTGTTTGTTGGCCCACCATCCAGGATTGTTAGAAGGATTTGTTGTTTGTAAGGGTCATGTTGCTTCATGTATGTTTTATTTTCTGTCTGTAGGTTGTAATCTGGCCCAGTTATCTGGGTTTGTATTATTAATTTCTTATTAATGAAATAGGATGGCCATACTCCACACTCCTCCTTTTCCTTCAAAAAAAGAACTGGTACTCATAATTGAGTTTTTAACTAGCCAAGAGCTTTGAGTCGTTGGGTTCTTCAGTATGAGAGACTGAGAAGGATGTGCCGATGCTCGGTAAATAATTTCTCTCACGTCTGAATCTGCCATCTTTGTCTAATACTTTGGGAATACTTTTCATATTTGTCTGAATGCTGTATCAGTGAAATCTTTGTGATCTATGACAAAGTTTCTAGTGAGCTAACTGGGGTTGATGTTCAGTGAAAACTTCCCTTCTCAGCTACTTCAAAGATTTATATACTAATATTGTGTGTATGGTGAGCCAAATTAGTTACAAATTTTACTTCCCACCTTTTCTCTGTAGTGAAAGCAGAATTTTCTTCAAATAACCAAGTTTTTCAAATCATGTTTGACTAGCATATATTGCAGTTTGAAATTGAAATACTCTCCTACTATAGCACGCTCTGCTGCCTAACTTTAAAAGCCCGTTTTCATTCTTCTTTCACTCTTAACATCCTAAAATGCTTTGAGATGAGCACCTCATCCCAATCCTATGGCTACCTTCATCTCCTCATACAAGATCATAAATAAACATCTATAGGATTTTTCCCCCTGCAGATAATGATGCAATTTTATATTTTAAAAAATTTTCACTCAGGATAATGATGCAAATTATTACAATGTTTATTTATCATCTCTTAAGTCCAGATTCTTTCCCATTTTACGTTAATTGCTACTAGTAATATGCACGTGCAATGCACGTTATAATTAATTAATTTTTTATATAGTAAATAATAAGACAGTAATTTAGTCTCGAACATGATATCTCCTTTTACTCATCGCATACTCTTTACAAATTATTCCTAATGACACAAGCTTTTATTTTATATGAATGACAATTTCGTAAATAATTATGTCATAAATAAATTTGAACTTTGAGGGTATTATAGTAACTAACAACTGTATAGTAAATGAATGGTTAATATAATTCCTACTTAAAAATGAATGGTTGAGATTAGATGGTTAAATGTGTACAAATTACAGTTTGTCTACAAATGACAACCCGAACTCTCCGATTATAATATTAGACATTAGAGATTAGAGATTAGGTTCCTAAATTGAGCTAATCATTTTGAAATTAGTCCCTGTCTATGATTCACCACTGATTTTTTTGTTAAATAACATTAAAGTTAGCTTTTAATTAGATTAGAAAGTTATTAAAATCGGCCTTTAATTACATCATAACATCACAACATCAGATATATACTTGTAGCTAAGTAAAAATAGTTTTTAATTACAATAAAATTTGTGGTGAATCAGAGACAGAGGTTAATTCTAAAAAGGTTAACTCAATTTAGGAACCTAATCGCAATTAATGTGAAAATAGGAACCAATTTAGAAATCCATGTTTGAAAGGGGGCTAATATAAAAAAACCCCATTTATCAATATTCGATTTCTACTCCCTCTGTAAATAATCCAATCCTCATCCTCATCCCCTTTATTTCGATCCGTCGCCATCGTCGTCGCTGACGTCACCATCGATGATGAACGGCCACAGCGTTCGCGCCATGGAGACCGAGTACAACCGCCGCTTCCACGGCCACGACCCCAACGACCATCAGTGCTCCTCCACCCTCACCAAGCACATCAAAGCCCCTTCCCATCTCGTAAGCAAAATTTCCAATTTTTCAACAATTTCAAGAACTATTTTCAAGAAAGTATTTCAAGATCTGAGTTTTAATGATAAAGGTGTGGTCTTTGGTGAGGAGATTCGATGAGCCGCAAAAGTACAAGCCATTTGTGAGCAGGTGCGTGGTGGTGGAAGGGGAACTGGACGAGATCGGGAGCGTGAGGGAGGTCAATGTCAAGACGGGGCTTCCCGCAACGACGAGTATTGAGAGGTTGGAATGTTTGGATGATAGCGAGCACATGCTCAGCATTAAGATCGTCGGTGGCGATCACAGGCTCACGGTAAATCTTTCTCAGTTTTTTTTTTCTTCTTTTCTTTTCTTTTCTTTTTTCGAATTGCGTTAATTGATTGTTTCCAACTTGCTGATGTTTATAAGTAGAAAGGCTTAATCACAGACTTGTAGGATTTAGGGTATTAGAAATGAGTGGCATTCGAAGATTTAGGGTGCATCATGATTGGGCTTAATTTGTAAAAGTTGTTATTTCATTGCCATTGTTACCATTTTTTTTTTTTGGATAGATCAGATTGCAAGTGGTCCTATCAGTGAAACAATTTGGTCGCCAGTTGTTGTTGCTAATTTTGGTGTGAGAGCAAACGGATGAATTTGTGGATTCTTTTTGGAAACAATAAAACAAACCTGTTGACATTCATCGACGTTTGACTGGTTTCTTGCCGCTGTCGTTGACCTGCAAAAAAGTTCGATACACCGGGATGGATCCCGGCTACGAACCCTCCGACGCTCTTGTTAGTAATCAGGAAGATTATGAAAGAACTTTATGTGGAAAAAGATTGATTACCTCGTTACGGTGGGGGAGAGGGATATTTATAGTCGTCTTAGGGACCCGTTTCGAGATAAAAATTTATCTCTACTTTTCGGTGTTTTTGGATGAGAACTAGAGTTTAAATTGTTTCATAGAGATAACTATGAATCTGAATTACTCTTTATCCATCTGGGTTAATTTGTAACGGGTTGCTACCCATACCCAGTAGGACAGATCCGTTTATGGGTTATTGGGCTTTGAAGAAAGACCCAGTTCCCAATTCAGACTCGTTTGTAGGTAAAATTGCCGTTTAATCCCTGAGAGCTTTAAGATTCGTGTCCGATTTGAACGACCCCGATTTAATCCTATTTTTAGCCATATCACGAGCCCCCCACTCCTGGAGACTGAGTTCTACAGTCTTTGAGTAGTTTTGTTGTTTTAATGACGTAAGGGATTTTATCGAAGTTCTTAAGGGAGTTTGGATCTTGCTCGAGGTGTAATAGTGTCAATCTGAGTTTGTAATATACCCAAAATTATTCTCAGAATTCTCTAGATTTTTTGTGATTTTTCCAGATTTTTTTTCTGATTTTTTTCCAAATTTAATCATTTTAAATTTTTATTCAATTTCCGAATTTAAATAATTAATTATCGAAAATTTTAATTAATTATTCTAATTTAATAATTATTATTTTCAGAATTTTTAAATTATTTTCTGAATTAATAATTATTTTAAGAATTTTTTAATTAATTTTTTCGATTTTAATTAATTTTTCGGATTTTTTAAATAATTAATTCAATTAAATAAATAAATAATTAAATTAAATATTACTTGTACACATGGCGCAATTATGTGCGTTGATCACGATCAGAGGGTGCGCATCTCAAAGCTGGGTGTTTTTCTTTCATTACAACGTCGGTAACTCAACAACAAGATAACACATATGTATGTAAAATCACAATAAGATAACAAAAGTACATGACGTAGTACATGACATAATACATGACATAACCAACAACTGGAAAAGAAACATAGTTACGAGTCAAACATGCTCAAATTACAATAAAGAGTACATGAATAAAACATGAACTAAAGCAACATGAAAATAAACAAGATTAAAACACTTGTTCAGCAACACCTTCCGGTAACTCTCCATCCGGGCCTGCAAGTATATTATTACAAGAAAAGAGACAAGAAAATACCCGTTAATGCAAGTCACGGGCCGCAAGTGGTATATGCTAACGGGATAAGTAAGAAACAAAACAAGAAGCAGGAATAATATCATGGAGTCAAGAATCATGTAATAGGGAAAATGCAATATGTAAATATGATCATGAACAAGACATTATGAAATAAGTGACATGCATGTGAACAAGTAAACAAATTAATAGGAACATGTAATATGTAAACCAGTAAGCAAGTAAACAAGTCAACATGAACGTGTAACATGTAAACAAGTATGCAAGTCAACAGGAACATGTAACATGTAAGTAGATTATGCAAGTGTACGTGTTAATCTCATGTCTTTTATTAATCTTATCTAAGTAGCACTTCATGTGTCCCATACCACATGGTTGCTACATACAATTAAGTGAACGTTTAGACTAGTGGTGGATTCTATAGGTCACGTACTCGGAAAAAACATGTCAAGTATATCTTGTATCAAGATACGTGCAATGTGGAACATAGTGTAAACTTGTAGTGTAAAACATATAAACATATAACTTGCAAACTTGCAACTTGTAACTTGCAACTTGCATCGGGAAACCACGAGCTCCTCTCCGAGTACGCTCTTCTATATTGCCCACTACTAAATCTTTCCCCTTATACCCCGACTTGTTATTTTTTTATTTTAATTGAACATGAACAATAACTGGATCGGTAAACATCTACATGCAACAACAGGAACGGGTAAAATGACAGGATTGAGTATCAAGACTTATGCAACGCAGGAAAATATATTTCAGGGTTTATAAAACATGTTGTAATTATGATGTGTCCAATGACATGTATAGAACTTAATCAAGAATAAAAGATGTTATAACAACATTCAAACTAGTAACAAGACAAGTAATTCTTGCACAACATCCTGTATAGTTCTAAGAGTATATATGTGTGTATCGTGTTCATGCAATGCGTATGATAATAAAGTATTCGCGATCATGTACAAATACGGGATCAACGGATTATGTATAGTACGAATATAGTCAAAGAATATACTTGTGATATTTTGCAAAGAAGCTTGTACCAGAACAAACGAGTTGTACAAGAGATACTTGCATGTTAGTCGACGATGATGATATAGAACACCAGAATAACAGGATCAGAATTCGGACAGTAAAGCACGTGTAAGATACGTGGCAGCAACTCTAAAACAGCAAATAACAACTCTATTTCTCCACAACAGAAAACACACAAATCCCAATCCACTCCATAGCACCAAACTCCAATAAACCAGCACACCAATCAGCAAAAAGCCAAATCCCCTACTTTACAAAACACCACACAGCAAGTGGATCCCTTTTACTCTCCAAAACAGCAAACCCCCCCCCAACACCAATACAATCAGGTCCCGTCTTCCAAAACCAAACACCAATACAATCAACCCCACACACCCAAATAGCAACAAATCACCCCTGTACTCCTTCCCAAATTACGATAGAGAGGGAGAGGGTGATGGCTTCTGGCGGCTTGCGCGAGGAGGACAGCGGAGCTTCGGTGGGGGAAGATGTCATGCCTCGCTTCCCGGAATATGGGAACACAGGCACGTAACTGATGCCCAGCGAATGATATAAGTACGCCAACTCATATCATTCATAAACTGTACCAGTCTTAACTCAACAACATGACAAGGAAATAATCACAACCACGCATAAATACATAATCACATAAATGAGAATGAAATTCAATAACCAAATCTGGAATATAAGAACTTACCAAATAGCCCGAGAGGCTCCTGCTCCAATCGTAGAACTAGAACTGCTCATCAATGCCTTCTAGAAATTCTCCTTATGCATATGTACTTGTTCATCTAAAAAGAAAGAATAATTTGTCCTTAGAGCAAGTACAGACAACAAGTAGTGAAAAACAGAGAGTAAAAAAGTAAGGTACATGTAGGAATATGAATCAAGATCAAATTATAAGGACAATAATGGTACTAGTAAACAATGGTCATAATCAGGTATATACATGTCAACTTATGTCTATTAGCATGTTGTTTCTCCTATCTAGTGCACGTACTACTGCGTTCCATACCACAGGTTCGATGCACACACAACAGTGTTCGTTTTAGACTTCGTGGTGGGATCTACAGAGCGTGTACTCGGTGTATCACGATAACAAGATAACAAGATAACAAGTTCACGTCTTCACAAGTAATTTTCCACCTTTCTTATTAAGTTTCCATGTAACAAGAGGGTCTTATCGAGTACATTTTCTGAGACTATCCAGTACTAGGTCAACCCTTAGAAACTCCGGCTTGTTTAGTATTTTATTATTAAGTCATACATGTACATGCAAGTGGTTATAAGAATGTCAAGGGGATGATAATAATGCAGCAATATGATGCATTGCACAATAATAACATGAAGTAGCAAATCTGAAACAGCCGACACAGTAACACTAAAACAGCGATAACTCGTAGACTACAATTCGGAATTCGAAGTTCCAGGATGTTATCAGTAACTAGACACTTAGGGCTACAATTCTCTTTTATATTATTTTGACTGATTCCTATTATAACTGGGTCAAAACCTCAGTACAAGATAGACAAGGCAGCAGGAATTATAAAATGTCATCACATATATGTTCATCAAAGTGGATAGTCAACATGTTATTGTATCATGAAATGTAGTAACATTAATGTACATCAATTAGGATGGATTTTACAGTGTACAAGTCAATTTATCATGTCATGGTTCAAGTCACAAGATCTCGATTAATCAACATGTATTTGATCACAATGTATTTTCTCATATGCAAGTTCTAGTCATTTTATTCATGTCAAGTATGTGTTCAGGCTTGGGTTTGAGTCAATGGAGAGTAATAAGATGTCAAGAGTATGTCGGGTTAGCTCGTGTAAACCCTTGATACTCTCAACGGAAAGGACACAAGGAAATTTAATAATAATTGAAGCGGAACTACTTGCATAAGAGGCCAAAAATCTTGAACTAGAATAATTAACTGAGTTCAAATGGACTTGCCTTTTGTGGACGATTAGATTAGATTAACCAGAATAACGGGATCAGAATCCCGGCGGCGCTCTCAAAAGCACGTACAAAGAACCAACAACAAACGCCAAAGCCAAGAGAAATCTCCCACCAGATCCGAACAAAACACGGGATAGCAAATGGCGATCTGGCGTGCCAAAACACATAACAGCGGAGTCGTCCAATGAGAGATCCTTCCCACACTCGATTTGGCCAGAACAGCATACAGCGGAAGGATCCGCTATGCGCCGAACACGAAACAGCAAAATCGTCCACTCACAGCGCGTCTTCAACCTTAGCGCGAGACTTCGGCGACGCGGCAGCGACAGCACGGCGTGACACCATGGCGGGGCCACTGCGTGGCACTGCGGCGGAGGCGACTGGTCGGGAAGCAACGCAACGGCGATGGCTTCAACGGCGATGCGAACTCTGTTTCGCGCTAAAAAACAGAGGAAGACGGCGATGACTTCGACGATGAGGGTTGGGGACCTTCGGTGGATGTAGGGGGTGAGTAGAGAGGGACGTCGACGACGATGGGGGTGCACTGAGTGGGGGAAATGGCGGTGGATGGGTTCGAGCGGGAAGCGCTCGACTGGAGGTCGCGACTAGGGTGTTTTGGAGGTGGGTTCTCTGGTGGAGGAGGGTCGGCGACGGGAGGCTAGGGCGATTGGGTTTGACGAGGATGGAGCGGAGTCGAGGCTTCAACGGTGCTCGACTGAGAGAGTGGAAGGAGAGGGTGCTCCGGCAATGGCAGTTGGAAGGCGGTCGGTGTGATGGCAAGGGAGATGAATGCTTCG
The DNA here is from genome assembly GCA_017893485.1 of Hemerocallis citrina. NCBI lineage: Eukaryota > Viridiplantae > Streptophyta > Magnoliopsida > Asparagales > Asphodelaceae > Hemerocallis > Hemerocallis citrina. The sequence continues at coordinate 1,763,934 of CM030364.1, read as the reverse complement.
GTGTGGCTTCGACGGGGTTGCAGTGGTTTTTAGTGTCCCCCCTCCCCCCTCCCCCCCCCCCCCCCCCCCCCCCCCCCCCCCGTTTGTAAATTATGTTAATTAAGGGAGTGAGGTTATTTTCAGCTTTAAAATTTTGATTGGAAATGATTTAATGAATCTAGTCCTGAATATGTGATGGAGGTTCAAGAGAACAAGGGCCATATATTTTTAAGTCATGCTTATTATACTACTAGCAATACTGCAACTAGTTTGTCTCTTAAGTAATCGATTTATTATAATAGTGAAATTAAAAAATAATTCAAAAATTCTCAAAATTGACAAAAAAAAACGGTGAACGCACAAAAGTTGGCTATCGTAGAAGTAATTAAGTGTTTAGTTTTGTTTAGTCCCATGTAGAAAGAAACAATGCCTTGGTTTGCACCCACTTCTGTATATAGGAGGGCTTATGTTCAGTGAAAAGTTATCCAATAAAATATTTTCCATCTCTTTCAATGTTAGCATGTTATCATAGTAGTAAGGATGGTAGTGAAATGTTCTCTTTCAATGCCATGTTATCAATATTCCCGCCTTAATTGTTATCCTTTAAGGAAAGGAAGAGAGCGAGCTGCACAATAGATCTCTCAAAAGCTAGAAAATAGTAAAATTTTGAATTTCTCCAGATTAGCCAAAAACAGTGGAATATAGCTCACAAAAGGCGGCTAAAATAGTGAAATTCAGAATTTTTCAAAATTGACGGATTATTACTCGCTACAATTGGTTAGAACGGTGAATGTCAAAATTTCTTGAAATTGGCCAAAATCAATTTGACTATTTGACTATATAACATACAGAAATTAGCTAAAATAGTGAAATTTAGAATCTTGAAATCGGCCTGAAATCAGTGCACAATAGCCCACATAAGCTAGATAAAATTGTTATATTTAGAATTTAATCAACCAAAAATGGTGCACTATATCTCAAAAGTAGTGAATCTAGGATTTATATAAATTAACGAAAATTGGTGGACTATTGCTCACAAAAACACTGGAATTCAAATTTCTCAAAATTGGCCACAAACGGCGAGTTATAGCTCATAAAAGTTGCCTAGAACACTGGAATTTAAAAAATTACTAAAATCGACGAAAACCATAAACCATAGCTTACAAATGCTAGGTAAAATAATGAAATTTAGAATTCTCAAATAGGCAATAAATAGTAAACTAGTTAACGAGGTCCGGAAATAGTGAAATTCAATTTTTTCTAGAAGACCGCCAAAATCGGTGGGACTATAGCTTACAAAAACACTGAAATTTAAATTTCTCGAAATTTCCCACAAACGATGGAATATAGCCCACAAAATTCCAGAAAATTTGGCTCAAGCACTGAAAGTAACTCATAATTTCTTAAATCGACCTAAATTAGTGGACTATGGCTAAAAAAACTAGCTAAAATAGTGAAATTTAAAGTTTCTTGAAGTCGGCAAAAAATAGTGGACTAAATCTCATTAAAGGTGGCCAAGATAGCTCACGAAAACACCAAAATTCAAATTTCATGAAATTGACCAGAAATGGTGATTAGCTCACAGAAGTTTGCTAGAACAGTGAAATTCAAAATTTATCAAAATCGGCCAAAATCTAAGGATTATAGCGAAATTTTAAATTTCTTGTACTTAGTCCACAGTTGTTGGTCAGTATCACGAAATTTGTATTTCACTGTTTTGTCCGTATTTTGTGGGCATTCAGTCTCGACCAATATCATGAAATTTCGTATTTCATTGCTTTGGCTTCATTTTTTGGGCTTAAATCCATAGATTTCGACCGTATACGCGAAATTCAGTATTTTACTATTTTGGCCCTATAATGTGGGCAACAATCCACAATTTTTTTTCATTTATGAAGAAATTATCTATTTCATTGATTTGACCACATTTTATAGGTTATAATTCATTGTTTTCGTATGTTTTTGTGAAATTTTGTATTTAACTATTTCTGCCACATTTTGTAGGGTAATACACAGTTTTCGGCCGTTTTCGCGAAATTATGTATTTCACTGTTTGTGCCAGATTTTGTGGGCTATATAGTCCATTGTTTTCGGTCAATTTCGTGTTTCACTATTTTGACCTTATTTTTTGGGCAATAGATCACAGTTTTCAACCAATTTTGTGAAATATCGTATTCCACTGTTTTGGCCACATTTTATGGGATATAGTCCAACGTTTTGGACCAATTTCGTGAAATTTTATATTTCACTGTTTTTGGCAACATTTTGTAGGACCGTTTTTGACAAATTTCGTGAAAATTTGTATTTCACTGTTTTGTCAACATTTTGTGGGGCTATACAGTCCATCTTTTTTGACCAATTTTATAAAATATTGTATTTTACTGTTTTGGCAACTATTTGTCGGCTCTTTGTGGTCAATTTTGTGAAATTTCGTATTTCACTGTTTTAGCCACATTTTGTGGATTTTAGTCCACGTTTTGGGCCAATTTCGTGACAACTTGTATTTCATAGTTTTCGCCTCATTTTGTGAGCTACAACCCCACTGTATTTTGCACAAATTTTGTGAAATTTTGTATTTTACTGTTTTGGATACATTTTTGGGGTATATTCTATTGTTTTCGGCGAATTTCGTATTTTACTGTTTTCGCCTCATTTTGTAGGGTACAATCCACCATTTTCGGTCAATTTTGTAAAATTTCGTATTTCACCGTTTTCGCCTCATTTTGTGGGGGTATAATTCACCATTTTCGGTCAATTTTGTGAAATTTCGTATTTCATTGTTTTGGCTACTTTTCGTGGGCTATAGTCCACCTGTTTAAAGCCAATTTTGTGAAATTTCGTATTTCACTGTTTTGGACATATTTTGTGGGCTATAGTCTACTATTTTCGGTCAATTTTGTGAAATTTTGTATTACACTGTTTCAGCCATTATTTGTGGGCTAGTCCACTGTTTTCAGTCAATTTCGTGAAATTTATTATTTCATTGTTTCTGCCACTATTTGTGGGATATTGTCCCACTGTTTTGGCAAATTTCATTCCTATTTCACTTTTTGGAAACATTTTGTGGTCTGTGTTCCACTATTTTTTTTTCCAATTTCGTAATTTTTTGTGTTTTACTATTTTGACCACTATTTGTCAGCTAAAGTCCACCGTTTTGGGCCAATTTCGTGAACTTTCGTATTTCACTGTTCACCATTTTCGACTATTTTTGTGAAAGTTTGCATTTCACTGTTTTAGCCACATTTTTTGGGTTATATTTCATTATTTTCGGCAAATTTCGTATTTTAGTGTTTTGGCCTCATTTTGTGGAGTCCACTGTTTTCGGCCAATTTTGTGGAAAATCGTATTTCACTGTTCTGGACATATTTTGTGGGCTATATTCCACAGTTTTTAGCCAATTTTGTTAAAGTTCGGATTTCACCGTTTTTGCCTCATTTCCACCTTTTTCGGCCAATTTCATGAAATTTTGTCTTACTATTTTCGCCTCATTTTTTGGGCTTTGTTTAATTCAGCTTCATTTGGCCTGAAATTTCGTGTTTTATCTTTTTCGGTCAATTTCATGAAATCTCGTATCTAACTGTTTTGGACCCATTTTGTGTTGGTCTCCCATTTTCTGCCAATTTCGTGAAATCTCGAATTTCACTGTTTTGGGCACATTTTGTGGGTTATTGTCCACCGTTTTCGATCAATTTCTTGAAATTTTGTATTTCACTTTTTTGCCCCCATTTTCAGGCTATTGTCGAATGTTTTCGACTAATTTCATGAAATTTTGTTTTTCACTATTTTGGCCATTATTTGTGTGCTATAGTCTACCGTTTTTGGCAAATTTTGTCAATTTTCACATTTTACTGTTTTGGCCATATTTTTGTTCACCGTTTTTGCCAAATTTTGCAAAAAATTGTATTCCACTGTTTTTGCTTTATTGTGTTCAGTACACTGTTTTAAGCTAAATTCGTGAAATTTTGTATTTCACTGTAATGGCCACATTTTGTCCGCTATATTCCACTGTTTTGGGCGAATTTCGTGAACTTTCGTATTTCACTATTTTCGAATCATTTTGTGGGATTTAGTCCACCGTTTTCGTTTAATTTCATTTAATTTCATATTTCACTGTTTTGGCCACATTTCGAGGGCTATAATCTATGATTTTGGGCCAATTTCATGAAATTTCGTAATTCACTATTTTGGACACACTTGTGGAATATAGTGGCCTATAGTCCCTTAGTTTCGGTCAATTTTGTGAAATTTCGTATTTCCACAAATTTTGGCCAATTTCGTAATTTTTTTTATAGCCCACTGTTTTTTGCTACTATTTGTGGGGTATAATCCACTGTTTTTTGTCCAATTTCGTATACTTTCGTACTCCACTATTTTCAAATTTTCAAATTTCGTATTTCACTATTGTCGGCTCATTTGATGGGGCTATTGTCCCACTGTTTTTGTTCAATTTCGTGTTTTTGTGTTGGACTCATTTTTTTGGGTTATAGTCATAGATTTTGGCTAATTTCGTGAAATCTCGTATTTCAGTGTTGTGGGCACTTTTTTGGTCTATAGCCTACGGTTTTTCTGGCTATAGTCCACGGTTTTCGGCTAATTTCGTGAAATTTCGTGTTTCATTGGTTTTGACTCATTTTTGGGCATAGTCTACGGTTTTCGGTTAATTTTGTGTTTCACAGTTTTGACCTCATTTTTTGGACAATAGTTTACTATTTTTGGGCAATTTCGCGAAATATCGTATTTCTCTATTTTGGCCGCATTTCTTAGGCTATATATAATGTTTAGTTTTCGACCCATTTCGTGAAATCTCGTATTTGACTGTTTTAGGCACATTTTGGGGGTTTTAGTTCACTGTATTGTGCCAATTTTGTGAAAATTTATATTTCACATATTTTGCATCATTTTGTGGGCTATCGTCCACCGTTTTTTGCGATAATTTCGTAAAGTTTTGTACCACTGTTTTGGACACATTTTGTGTGCTATATTCCATTATTTTCGGCAAATTTCATAAAATTTCATATTTCACTGTTTTCGCCTTATTTTGTGAGCCATAATACACTATTTTCGGTCAGTTTCGTAAAATTTCGTATTTCGTTGTGTTGGGCACATTTTGTCGATAATAGTTCACCATTTTTGGCCAATTTCGTGAAAATTCATGTTTCATTGTTCTATGCTCATTTTTTGGGCTATAATCCCCAGATTTCCAGTCAATTTCCTGAAATTTCGTCTTTCATGTTTTGTCCACATTTTGTGGGTTAGCCTTTGTTTTCTGTCAATTTTGTGAAATTTTTTATTTTACTGTTTTGGCCACATTTCGTAGGGCTATAATCCACACTTTTCTGTCAATTTTGTGAAATCTCGTATTTTACTATTTTGGACACATTTTGTTTCAGGCCAATTTCATGAAATTTTGTATTTCACTATTTTGGCAACATTTTGTTGGGTTATAGTCCTCTGTTTTCGGTCAATTTTGTGAAATTTCGTATTTCAACGTTTTGCCCACATTTTGTGGCTATAGTCAAGAATTTTCGTCCAATTTCATAAAATTTTGTATTTCAGTATTTTGGCCACTATTTGTGGGCTGTAGTCCTCCTTTTTAGCCGATTTCGTGAACTTTTGTATTTCACTGTTTTAGGCCAATTTCGTGAAATTTCATATTTCATTGTTTCCCCTCCTTTTGTGTGTTATAGTCTACCATTTTCGGCCAATTTCATGTTTCACAGTTTGTTGCCCACATTGTGGCTATAATCGACAATTTTCGGTCAATTACGTAAAATTTTGTATTTCACTGTTTTGGGCACTATTTGTAGGCTATAGTCCACCGTTTTTGGCCAATTCGTGAACTGTGGTATTCCACCGTTTTCAGCTAATTTCGTGAAATTTTGTATTTCACTGTTTCCCCTCCATTTGTGGGTTATAGTACACAACTTTTCAGCCAATTTCGTGAAATTTTGTAATTCACTATTTTGGCATAATTGTTTGGGCAATAGTCTGCGATTTTCTGCTAATTTCGTGAAATTTTGTATTTCACTGTTTTGGCGACATATAATGGGCTATATTCCACTGTTTTCAGCCGATTTCGTGAAATCTCGTATTTCACTGTTTTGGACAAATTTTGTCGAATATCGTATTTCACTATTTTTGCCCACATTTTGTGGTTATAGTCGACAATTTTCGGCCAATTTTGTAAAATTTTGTATTTTAGTGTTTTGGACAATAATCCATTGTTTTTTGCCAATTTCGTGAACTTTTGTATTCCACTGTTTTCGGTCAATTTCGTGAAATGTCGTATTTCATTGTTTCCCCCTCCTTTGGTGGATTATAGTCCTCCGTTTTCGGTTCATTTCGTGAAATTTTGTATTTCACTGTTTTTTGCCCATATTGTGGCTATAGTCCACAATTTTCTGCCATTTTAGTAAAATTTTGTATTTCAATGTTTTTGCACTTTTTGTGGGATATAGTCCACGTTTTCTGCCAATTTCGTGAACTGTTGTATTCCACTGTGTTTGGCTAATTTCGTGAAATTTTGTATTTCACTGTTTCCCCTTTTTTGTGGGCTATATAGTCTACCGTTGTTGGCCAATTTCATGAAATTTTGGATGTTTTGGCATAATTTTTTGTGCAATAGTTTACTGTTTTCGCCCAGTTTTTGAAATTTCGTGTTACACTATTTTGATATTGTATTTTGGGCAGTAGTCCACGATTTTTTTGCCAATTTCGTGAAATTTCGTATACATTGTTTTGGCCACATTTTGCGTGCTATAATCCACTGTTTTCTGCGAATTTCGTGAAATTTCGTATTTCACCGTTTTAGCCACATATTGGAAAATTTTGCCGAAATGCCCTCTTTTTTGAAAATAATTAGCGACCTACCCTTCTTTCGAAAACATTTAGCGAGATGCCCTTGTCTGTGACACGTCAGCAACAAACGTTATTGGGAAAAGCGGCATCAGCTATTTGCATGTCGTTCTTCCCATTAACGGCATACCTTTTTTAAAAAATTGTCATGCCGTTATTCCCAATAACGGCATTGCTTATTTTTTGTTAAGATCTTTACTGTATCAATCTTGACTCGAGATTGAAATCCAAAAAAGAAAATAACTGATGCTGTTCTTCGGGAGAACGGCATCGTTTATACTGATGCCGTTTTCCACAATAACGGCATCAGTTATTATCTTTTTGCACAAGTCCCTATAATCGAAAACCCCCTTCTCTTCCCCTTTTCTTCCCCTTCTGATTCGTAAACATCTCTCTCTCTCATCGCTCCTTTTACCCACAAACCCTAGATCTCAAAATCAAAAAATTTCAACCAATTGAGTCCAGTAAAATTCCATACATCCAACCTCCTCACTCCCACTCTCATTTTCAACCAATTGGTTTTTTTGGTTTAATTTGAAGGTATTATCAGCTTAACCTTATGTTTGATTTTGATTTCAATGTTTTGTTTATTGTGAGTAGTGAATGACTTGAATATGTTTTAATTTTTATGCATAGGTATGGAATTTGATATCCCTATTTAGTTATATTATGGGGGTGAAGTAATTAAGGATCCAAAAATTGGATATTCTTATAGTGATGTTGATCCGGTAATTATTTGGGCTACCCCCAATTTTGGTTACTCAGAATTAATAGATAAGACATATGAAGTCACCAATTGGGATAGAAGTGAAATGAGTCTGAAACTCAGAGCCCGTTATTCTGCTGGTAAAGGGGATGGGCAGTACTTCATATTGGTACCCATAGACAGTGACAGTTCTCTGAGGTCTGTCTTGTAGTATGTGGAAGCCTCGTTAGATCAATATATAACTCAACTATATTCCAACCACAACTTGGATGAAGTGTCCTAAGCAAGAGTTGTGGTTGGAATATAGTTGAGTTATATATTGATCTAACGAGGCTTCCAAATACTACAAGAGTTGTTATCGAAAGTCCAAGGCCCACAAGGACCTTGAAACCATCTGCAGAGTCACACGCAAGGATTTCAAATACAATTGGAGATACTAGCACAACTCCAACGGAACCTGTTTCTTCCGAATACGAGCAGGTACATCCGACCCCATTGCCACAAAATTTTATGGTACCTGGTATTGCTTTGGAAGACTTCGACAACGCCGTTGTGAATAACGACTTGGTAGAAGAGGAAGAAGATGAGGTACGCGGTCTCGAGGATGATGATGAGGATATTGCCGTTGAAGCTCCAGTTATTGATGCCAATGTTCATGTGCCGGTTAACAATGCCTGCGGGTTACCAAGTCAGGACACAAGTGCAGCTATGCGTGGATCGCAATCAAGCGAATGGATGTCCCGTGCCACTGTACATGAACATGGCCAGTCTTCCATTGGTTCTTCCAACTTGGAAGAACTCTTTATTGGTCAAAGATTTCCATCCAAAGATGCTCTACAACATCAAGTGAAGATGTACGCCGTGAAGAACCACAGAGAATTCGTGACGGTAAAATCAGATCGTAGTCTATACCATGTGAAATGTAAATACGCGCCCATCCACCATTCAGCCGAGCAGATTGCAGAAAATTCATCACTTCAAAATGAAGTTGGTTGTCCATGGCGCTTGCGTGCAAGTGTTCCCAAGGGTCGTGATTATTTTGTGGTGAAAAAGCTTGATGGTGTACACACGTGTGAATCCTTCATTGGCTCAGGATCACAGCAAAATTGACTCGACGGTCATATCGATGATGATAATGGATACTCTGAAGGAGCAACTCTCAATAACACCAAGAGCCATAATTGGGCAGGTGAAGGGTAGGCTCCAATACACAATATCATATTGGAAAGCTTGGAAGGCAAAACATAAAGCAATTGAGAAACTATATGGTTCGTTTGAAACAACGTACAGTAAATTACCATATCTACTCAATGCAATTCAAGCTTCAAATTCGGGTACGGCTGTACATTGGGCGAAGACTACGACCGGGCCGGGTATAGAAACATTTAAGGGTGTTTTTTGGGCATTCGGTCCTTCCATCGAAGGATTTAAATCATGTAGACCAGTTATAAGTGTAGACGGTACTCACTTGTACGGGAAATACAAAGGCTGTTTGTTGATTGCGGTTTCACCAGACGCAAATGGGAGGTTGTTTCCGTTTGCGTTTGCACTGGTTGAAGGTGAAAGCATAGAATCTTGGACATGGTTCATGAACTGTATTCGGTGCTTTGTTACAGATCGTGAAGGTCTTTGTGTTATTTCTGACCGACATGCCGGTATTTTATCAGCAATGGGAAATGAGTTTGGCACGTGGAGGGAACCATTTGCATATCATCGGTACTGTATGCGGCATTTTGCTAGCCATTTTCATAAAAAATTTGGTTCGAAATTTTTGATGAATAAATTGAAGGTAATTGCGTGTCAAAATCAGTGGAAAAAGTACGAGGAAAAGATGGCACAACTTGAAGCTAGCAATGCTGATGCGGCTAATTGGGTTAAGGAAAATGCAATTGAGAAGTGGGCACTTACTGCTGATGATGGGCGTAGAAATGGTATTATGACAACAAATTTGTCCGAAGTTTTCAACTCGGTTCTAAAAGGTGTTCGTAGCTTACCTGTCACCGCAATTGTAGAACAGATATTTTTCCGTCTCAACATGTATTTCACCGACCGCCGTGAGGCCGCGCAGACACTTATCGCTGAAGGTAAACTATGGGCACCCCGAATTCAGGACCTTATTGATGTCCGCCGTGAAAAATCCAATTTACATGAGGCCATAATGTTTAATAATCGCAATGGTGTTTTTGGGATGAAAACAGGCATTAGAATGGACGGTGGATATCAAAGGGGTGGCCATTGGCATACGGTGGACCTAGAAGGCCGAACTTGTACATGTGGCAAATTTCAACCGTTCCACGTTCCATGCTCTCATGTGTTAGCAGCATGTGCTTCACGTGCGCTTGATTATCAACCGTACATAGATCCCTTCTACTCTACGGATTCGTTAGCAAAAACATGGGCACCATCTTTCAATTCTATCCCAGACGAATCTTATTGGCCTACCCAAAGCGCACCGGTACTAATAGTTGATTCTAGTCTTCGTCGGGTGAAGGGTAGGCCTAAGAGTACTCGTATCCGCAATAACATGGACGCTCGAGAAGGCGAGAGTAGTGGAAAAGTATGTTCAAAATGTGGTGTGCGCGGGCACAATAAACGCAGTTATAAGAATGCACAAAGTGTGGGGACTTCACAATCTACCCGCACTTGAATATTTTTCTAGTTATTGGATGTTAGTTATGTATTTTCATTTGTAAGTGTTAGTACGAAATTTTATTGGTGTTTTTGAATGTTGAGTAATTTAAGTTTAAATTATTTGAAATGAGATTTGTGGTTTGAATCGATGGTGGATATAGTTAAATTAGTTGTTTATACTAAAACACAAAAAAAACATGCACAGAAACATGCACAACTGTTCACAGAACAGATGCCATTTTTGTGAATAACGGCATCTTTGATCTATGCCGTTATTCTCAAAAACGACTGTGGAGACAAAAAGTTTGGCAAAATACTCAAATGTTGAGATTTTGATGTATAACTGGTGCCGTGCTTCTGAACAACGACATTGTTAAACTATGCCGTTATTGAGAATAACGGCATAGTTAAGTGATGTCGTGCTTCTGAACAACGACTGTGGTCACAGAAACATTTGGCAGTGGACTCCATAATTTCTAGTTTTCCCTATTAATGGATGCCATTATTCACAATAACGTTACAGGATTAAGATGCCGTTATTGCGAATAACGGCATTGTTTATTCTTTTTTTTTCTTACTTAACAGACAAGCACATACCACCATACTCTTCAAATTTCAACTCAATTCAATTTCACAGAATCAACTTCAAAATTCACAACATATACTTCACAGATACATGCACTTCAACAGACATGCATCAAATGCATCAAAAATTTCACAAACATGCACAGATACATCATTGCATCAAAATCAAATTTGGCAAATTCATCAATTCAACTAAATTCCTCAAGTTCATCCACATAAGGATTTCACAGACTTCAAACTTATAAATAAAGTGCTATCCAAATAAAGTTTTGTATTACAAAAAAACCATTAATACATAAATATTGCATTCGATTAACTCGGCGTGAAGTGTTGGGGTGCTCTCCTCCTTCGAACCGGGACTTTACGTCGACGTTCCTGTGGCTCTTGCGTTGCGGTTCCACTTGGACCAACTCCTTCTTCATCACCTCCTCTTACTTCAATCTCCGGATTTGCCAATTGGCTTTGAGGTGGAGGGCCGCGAACGGTCTTGGCTCTTCGATGATGTGATGGAGTTTGAGGTTGAGTTTGAGGTTGAGTTTGAGGGGCGAGGGGATCTCCCAATTCCAACGCTTGTTGTGGTGGTGGTGGGGCTTGGCTTGCGGTAGGTCGTACTTGTTGGCGTTGCTCTTCGGTTGACCGCATTAGTTTATTGAAACTTGGACCATCTCCAACCCCCTCAAGAGAGCTACGGCAATTGCACAGGAGGTCTCGTGCCAATTCTTTGCATGCCTTATTGGCGTTGCTCTTCAAGACACCCGCACATTTTCTTGCCATGGCCCATGTGTTGTCAATCTACAATAGTAAACCATATATGACATGATTAAAGATGCACAATTAAAATTAATCGAAATAAATGAAATTCAACAAACAATCTTATTTACCATTAGACGGTATGATGATGCTTTTGGTTGATACATGGGTTGTGATGATGAATGTGCAGGTGGTGGTTCAACCTGGTGCGCGGGTATTGGTTGTTGGACACCCGCGGGAAGATAAGTTTTTGGCGCGACATACAATCTTGTGATGTGTCTGTACCATGCCATATAAGCTGTATGCATCGATCCGTCATACGGCTGTACAATACCCTCAACTACCAACTCGTACCTCCACTCATTCCAAGCTCCAACATAAGCACGGTGGTGATCGGCCCAATCCATGTTTGATAAACGACATTGACCTGTGATGTTGTGTAGCCTACGATCGTACAATGAGTTTGCCGGGACGGGTTGTTGTGCGTTGAATTGGCAAAGGACACGTCCGGGGTAATAAAACTCCACAACTGAGAAGTTCACAAGTGGAGCTAAGGTCAACCACAACTGATTGTTGGCGGTGCAAATGGGTGGTAGACGCTGCAGCCTATCGTCTATGTACGGGGTCCAATTGACGAACTCTTCTCTCAACTGATCGAGTTCGTCCCTGTAGTAGGTGAGGACACCACGTGGGTTATCCCTCCATGTACGCTTCCCCGCCCAGTAGGCACCGCGAGGAGCTCTCAGCACAGGATTATCCTGTAGTACTCTCCAACTCTCTGATAAAACTGTGACACGGGGTCGGCCGAGGTGTATTCTTTCCCAACACCATATTTGCAAGATGGACATCGGCCCGGTCATTTGTATCGACCCCATAGAACAGTTACAAAGTGCACGGTAGAGGGAGGCTAGAGCGGCACTTCTCCAACTATATCGGCCGGCGGTCTGCAGGTCAGCTATGAGAGGAAGGTACATTAGGTGGACTACCTCACCTGAAGAGTTATGGAATAGGATCCCTCCAATCAACGATAGTAGATATGCGCGCGTATAGTTCCGGAGTTCGATGTCCGTCGGCGCAGGTGACATTCGATGAGTGAACTGATCGCCAAGGAATGAACGTCTAATGGATTCCCTAACCCATATGCCGTGGTCCTCTTCAGGCACATCCAAGCCGAGATAGTCCTGTACCAATACAACCTTGTTGAACATCAAATTGCCGGTGACTGCCATCCCATCAATCGGAAGACCCGCAATCACAGCATCTTGTAAGGTGACCGTCATCTCTCCAACCGGCAAGTGAAACGTGTGAGTCTCCGGCCTCCATCGCTCCACAAGTGCGGTAAGTAGAGCGTGGTCACACTTTATTTTCGTCAGCTTCGACATCCCGTAGAATCCGCTACTGACCAAGTAATTTTCAATACCGGGGATCACCAGCATGATGTTGTGAATTCGGAAACTCATCTTCTCTACATCCCCGGTCCAAACGGCCTGTGATCTGTGGTCTAGTTGCAAATATAGAACCATAGGATCTAGTGGACCAGGATGTCCCTGTGGTCCAAATGAAGAAGTAGAAGCACCGACACCATGCAAAGAAAATGGTTGTGTAGGATCCATTGGCCTGTCAACAATAACAAACAGTAATCAACAACAATTTTAGTAAAAGAATTTTCAAAATAAACAATTCCACCTTTCATTGTTTTCCTAACAAAATGAACAATTCCACCTTTCTCAACAATTCAATATTTTGTAAACCCTACATCACTAACAATACATAATATTATTTCCAAAATTACTACTTCAATAACACAAATCTACATTACTTGTACTATACTACCAATGCACACATCTATCATACTATCAAAATCAACTTTACAAAATACAAATTAGGGTTTTGGATACTTACAATATTCTCAGATTCGGAATGATTCGGGACTCTTAATGAAAGATTGAAGTGTAGACTCCCAACTTCAAATCGATTACACAACCTCTTAGGGTTTTTTTTTTGTTTAAGGGTTTAGGGTTTTCGGAGTGAAAGTGGGGAAGGAAACAAACCGCAAGAAGAAAAGGGGAAGAAGAAGGGGTTTTTCGATTATAGGGACTTGTGCAAAAAGATAATAACTGATGCCGTTATTGTGGAAAACGGCATCAGTATAAACGATGCCGTTCTCCCGAAGAACGACATCAGTTATTTTCTTTTTTGGATTTCAATCTCGAGTCAAGATTGATACAGTAAAGATCTTAACAAAAAATAAGCAATGCCGTTATTGGGAATAACGGCATGACAATTTTTTAAATAAGGTATGCCGTTATTGGGAATAACGACATGCAAATAGCTGATGCCGTTTTTTCCCAATAACGTTTGTTGCTGACATGTCACAGACAAGGGCATCTCGCTAAATGTTTTCGAAAGGAGGGTAGGTCGCTAATTATTTTCAAAAAAGAGGGCATTTCGGCAAAATTTTCCACATATTGTGGGGTTATATTTCAGTGTTTGCGGCCAATTTCGTGAAGTTTCATGTCATTGTTTTGGACACATTTTGGTGGCTATAGTCCTCCGTTTTTGGCTAATTTTGTCCATTTTCGTATTTCACTGTTTTGACCTCTTATTGTGGCATACATTTTGCACGTTATATTCCATTGTGGGCTATATTTCACTGTTTTCGTACAATTTCGTGAAATTTCAATTTCACTGTTTTGGCCACATTTTGCAAGCTATATTCCACTGTATTCGACGAATTTCATGAAAATTCGTGTTTCAGAGTTTTGAACTCTTTTTTATAATCCCCAGTTTTGGGTCAATTTTGTGAAATATCGTATTTCAGTAATGTTTTGGGCCAATTTCGTGAAATTGTGGTTCACTGTTTTGGCCACATTTTGTGGGTTATAGTCTGTTTTCGGCCTGTTTTGTAAAATTTCGTATTTCACTTTTTTGCCAACATTTTGTGGTTGTAGTCGACAATTTTCGGCCAATTTAGTAAAATTTTGTATTTCAATGTTTCAGTCACTATTTGTGGGCTATAGTCCACCGTTTTTGCGAATTTCGTGAACTTTCGTATTTCATTGTTTTCCTCTCATTTTGTGGGCAGTCCACCAATTTCGGTCAATCTAGTGATATTTCGTATTTCACTGTTTTTGCCCACATTGTGGCTCTAGTCGATAATTTTTGGACAAATTCGTTTTTTTTAATTTCTGCGTTTTGGCCACTATTTGTGGGCCATTGTCCACGGTTTTTGGCAAATTTCGTGAACTTTAATATTCCACTGTTTTCGGCCAGTTTTGTGAAATATCGTATTTCACTGTTTTGGCCTCATATTTTGGGATAGAATAATAGTTTTCGGCCAATTTCGTGAAATTTTTTATTTCACTGTTTTAGCTATTTTCACAGTTTTTGGCCTTTTTCGTGAAATCTCGTATTTCGTTATTTTGGACATATTTTGTGGGATATAGTCCACTGTTTTTTTGTATGCCAATTTTGTAAAATTCGGCAACTATTTGAGGGTTGGTTTTGGTCAATTTCGTATTTCACTCCGTCAACATTTTGAGTAAAGGTCATTGGGGCCAATTTCGTGAAAATTTGTATTTCATACTTTTCGCCTAATTTTGTCGGCTACAGTCCCCCGTATTTTGCACAAATTTTGTGAAATTTCCTATTTTACTATTTTGGCCTCATTTTGTGGGTTATATTCCACATTTTCCGCCAAATTTTGTGAAATTTTGTATTTCTCTGTTTTTGCCTCATTTTATGAGCTATAATCCACAGTTTTTGGCAAATTTTGTGAATTTCGTATTTCACTATTTCGGTCATTATTTGTGGGCTATAATCCCACCGTTAAATTTCGTATTTCACTGTTTTGACAATATTTTGTGCGCTATATTCCATTGTTTTCGGCCAATTTTGTAAAATTTTGTATTTCACTATTTTGACCACTATTTGTGGGAGTCCACTGTATTGAGCCAATTTCGTGAACTTTCGTACATCACTGTTTTGGGCAAAATTCGTGAAATTTCGTATTTTACTGTTTTGACCACATTTTTGTGCTATATAACACTATTTTAGGCCAATTTCGTGAAATTTCGTATTTCACTATTTTCACATCATTTTTTGGGTTATAGTCCACTGTTTTCAACAAATTTCGTGAAATTTTGTATTTCATTGTTTGGGCACATTTCGTGTTCTGCAGTCCTCAATTTTCTACCAATTTTCACTGTTTTGGACAAATTTTGTGGGATGTTTCATAGTTTCGGCCAATTTCATAAAAATTTGTATTTTAGAGTTATTTCCTGATTTTGTGGGCAACACTCGATCGTTTTTAGTCAATTTCATAAAATTTTGTATTTTACTACATTGGCCACATTTTGGGCTATATTCCACTGTTTTGGGGCCAATTTTGTGGATTACTATATTGTCCACATATTTTGAGCTATATTCCACTGTTTTGGGCCCAATTTTGTGGATTACTATATTGGCCACATTTTGGGCTATATTCCACTGTTTTGGGGCCAATTTTGTGGATTACTATATTGTCCACATATTTTCGGCTATATTCCACTGTTTTGGGCCCAATTTTGTGGATTACTATATTGGCCACATTTTGGGCTATATTCCACTATTTTGGGCCCAATTTTGTGGATTACTATATGGCCACATATTTTCGGCTATATTCTACTGTTCTGGGGCCAATTTTGTGGAAATTTGTCTTTCACTGTTTTAGCCATAGTCCCCCTTTTTTTGTCAATTTTGTAAAATTTCATATTTCATTGTTTTGGGCACATTTTGTGGGTTATGTAGTCCACTGTTTTGGACCAATTTCGTGAGATTTCGTGTTTCACTATTCTGACCTCATTTTTTTGGCTGTAGTCCTCAATTTTCGTCCAGTTTCGTATTTCCCATTTTTGACAACATTTTGTTGGTTAAAGTCCATTTTCGGCCAATTTTGTGAAATTTCGTATTTCACTGTTTTGGCAACATTTTGTGGACACATTTTGTGGGATATAGTCCTATGTTTTCGGCCCATTTTGTGAAATTTCGGATTTCATTGTTTTACCCACATTTTGAGGCTATATTGGACAATTTTTGGCCAATTTCGTAAATTTTGTTTTTCACCTTTTTGGACGCTAGTTGTGGGATATAATCCACTGTTTTTGGCCAATTTCATGAAATATGACAACTATTTGTGGGCTAATTTCTTGAAATTTCGTATTTTACTATTATCACTGCATTTTTTGGGCTATAGCTACCGTTTCGATAAATTTCGTATTTCACTGTTTTGGGCACATTTTGTGGGTTATAATCCACTATTTTCAGCCAATTTTGTGAAATTTGTATCTCACTGTTTCGACCATTATTTTTTTGCTATCGTCCACTGTTTTTGGCAAATTTTGAGAAATTTAGTATTTCACTGTTACCAACCACTATTTGTGGGCTATTGCCCCCCTGTTTTTGGCCAATTTTGTGAAATTTCGTATTTCAGTGTTTTGGCAATATTTTGTCAATAGTATTTCACTAATTACTGTCAATTTCGTAAAATTTTGTATTTCACTATTTTACCCACTATTTGTGGGCTATATAGTCCATTTTGAGCCAATTTCGTATTTCACTATTTTGGTAACATTTTTGGGGCTCTATTTCACTATTTTAAGCCAATTTCATAAAATTTTGTATTTCTCTGTTTTCGCCTCATTTTGTGGGCGAAGTCCACTGTTTTTCGCCAATTTCGTGAAATTTCATATTTCTCTATTTTTACATCATTTTGTGGGCTTCCACCATTTTGGGCCTATTTCATGAAATTTGATGTTTTACTGTTTTGGCTTCATTTTATATTGTTACCGTTTTCGGTCGATTTCGTGAAATCTCGTATTTCACTCTTTTGGACACATTTCGTGTGAGTCCACAATTTTCTGCCAATTTTGTGGGATCTCGTATTTCACTGTTTTGGACACATTTTCTGAGCTATAATCCCCCCTTTTCGTCCAATTTCGTGAAATTTCGTATTTCAATATTTTGCCCAAATTTTATGGCTGTAGTCGACAGTTTTCGGCCAAATTCGTAAAATTTTATATTTCACTGTTTTGGCAACTATTTGTGGGCTATAGTTCAACGTTTTAGGCCAATTTTTTGGTTACATTTTGCTGGATATATTCCACCGTTTTTTTTTGTTGCCAATTTCGTGAAATTTTGTTTCACTGTATTGGCCACATTTTGTGCGTTATATTCCGACTATTTTGGCCCAATTTCGTGAAATGTAAAATTTTGTATTTCACTGTTATGCATGGTGTTAAATCTCGGATTTCGGACT
This sequence comes from Hemerocallis citrina, assembly GCA_017893485.1. Lineage (NCBI taxonomy): Eukaryota > Viridiplantae > Streptophyta > Magnoliopsida > Asparagales > Asphodelaceae > Hemerocallis > Hemerocallis citrina. Next base: position 1,746,133 of record CM030364.1, on the reverse strand, counting down.
CGTCTCGGCAAGGGGTGTTTCGTCTCGGATCGGAGATATCGGAGGAGATCTCGGGAAAATGTGATTATATTGGATGTTCATTTCCTATACTCAATAAATATTTTTTTTGTTACTAAATAAGATATAATATGTCCTACATATCATTTATCATATAAAATATTGTATAATGTAACTAATGACATGAATCAATTACGGTAAATCTTTGCATAATTTAACAATAATATAGAAGAGAATGTAATATAAGTACATAACTAAATTGAATTTGCATTGATTAGAAAAAATGTATTAATTAATAAACTTACTTGACTTTGCATATATACAAACAATAGCGATACGGAATCCTCACATTATTTTAGCTTAAGGTCATATATTGAAAGACATATATGCAAAAAGTAAAACAGAACTTTTTAATATATTCACAATAACATTTGTCTATTTCGGCTGATATTTCGCCAATTTAGGCAATATTTCGGCCGATATTTCGGTAATTTCGGAGGAATTCTTCATATTTCGGTCCAAAACGATGTAGAGTATAAAATATGTGATTTCGTATCGGCAAGCTAGACGAAACGAAATATGGGCTGAAATTTCGGCCGTATCGGAGGAAATTTAAAACAGTGTTGTTATGGCCACAATTTGTTGGGCTATATTCTCCTATTTTTGGAAAATTTCGTAAAATTTCATATTTCACTGTTTTGCCTCGTATTGTGAGCCATAGTCAACTGTTTTCGGTAAATGTCGTGAAATTTTCTATTTCGTTGTTTTGGGCACATTTTTTGTAGTCCACCGTTCTCGGCAAATTTCGTACAATTTCGTGTTTCACTGTTCTAACCTCATTTTTTTGGCTATATTCCATAATTTTTAGACAATTTCGTGAAATTTCGTATTTCACTGTTTTGGCCACATTGTGTGGGCTAGTCATTTTTCGGCCAATTTTGTGAAATTGTGTATATGCCACATGTTGTGGGATATAGTGCACCGTTTCATGCTAATTTCGTGAAAATCTCGTATTTCGTTGTTGTGGACATGTTTCGTATTTCCACTGTTTTCGGCTAGTTTTGTGAAATTTCATATTTCACTGTGTTTAGCCCACAGTTTTTTGCCAATTATTTGAATTTTTGTATTTCCCTATTTTGCCCACATTTTGTGGCTACATTTGTCAATTTTCAGCAAATTTTGTAAAATTTTGTATTTCACTGTTTTGGCAAACTATTTGTGGGATATAGTATATTGTTTTCAGCCAATTTTGTGAAATTTCGTGTTGTACTGTTTTGTAATTTTTTGGGTTATGATCATAGTTTTTTGCAAATTTCCTGAAATTTCGTATTTCACTGTTTTGCACACATTTTGTGTCTATAGTCCCACCGTTTTGGACCAATTTCTTGAACTTTCGTATTCTGTTTTTCGCCAATTTCGTGAAATTTTGTATTTCACTGTTTTCGCCTCATTTTGTAAGCTGTAGTCCCCCGTTTTCGGCCAATTTTGTGAAATTTCCTGTTTTACTGTTTTTAGTTCATTTTTTAGGCTATAATCATAGCCTTCGGCCAATTTCGTTAAATTTCGTAATTCACTGTTTTGGCCACTATTGTGGGCTATAGTGCACCGTTTTTTGCTAATTTCGTGAAATTTCATTGTTTTCGTCTTATTTTGTGGATTATTGTCCATCTTTTCCGGCCAATTTTGTGAAATTTCGTGTTTTAATGTTTTGGTCTCATTTTTTGGGTTATAGTCATAGTTTTCGGTCAATTTCGCGATATCTCGTACTCTTGAATCAACATAATTTGTTCTATACCTGTTAGGAACCTAATTTGTGTTGGGTTGCTAAATTAGAATTAGGAATTGTACATGATGAAGCTCGAGCAAAAAATATTGATTCATTCATCGTTATCGAGGGGAAGAATCTAGGATTAGTAACAATTAATAAGTTAGACCTACTTTGTAAGAATATTCTCTCGAATAAGCTTGAAATATCAAAAAATTAATGTAAAATTTGTCGAAAATGTAAAATCTTTTTTGATTCAAAATCAAATAAATAAGTTTTATATTTTCACTGTTTTGGACACAATTCGTGGGCTATAGCCTACAATTTTTGACCAATTTCGTGAAATTTCGTACTTCACTGTTTTGGACACATTGTCCTCTGTTTTCGGCCAATTTCGTGCAATTTCATACTTCACTGTTTTGCCGACATTTTATGGCTATAGTCGACAAATTTTTAATCAATTTTGTAAAATTTTGTATTTCACTATTTTGGCTACTATTTGTGGGTTTTAGTGCATCGTTTTTAGCAAATTTTGTGAACTTTAGTATTTCACTGTTTTGACCACATTTTGAGGGTTATAGTTCACCGTTTTTGGCCAATTTTGTGAATATTTGTATTTCAAAAACTTTGCCTCATTTTGTGCGCTATAGTCCCCTCCGTTTTAGCCAATTTCGTGAAATTTTGTATTTCTCTGTGTTGGCCATATTTTGTAGAATTTTGTAGAATTTCAGATTTCGTTGTTTTGGTCAAATTTTGTGGGTTGTCTACCGTTTTCGGCCAATTTCGTATTTCACTGTTTTGACCACATTTTGTGGGCTATAGTCTTTTGTTTTAGGGGAAATTTTTTATTTAACTGTTTTGGCCACATTTCGTGGGTTACAGTCATCCACAGTTTTTATCAATTTCGTGAAATCTCGTATTTCACTGTTTTTCTCACATTTTTTGGGGTATAGCCTAATGTTTTGGCAAATTTCGTGAAATTTCCAATTTTGTCGACGAGTCTTCTGTTTTTTTTCGTATTTCACTGTTTTGCCCACATTCTGTGGCCAGTCGACAATTTTCGGCCAATTTCGTAAAATTTTGTATCACTATTTTGGCCAATATTTGTGGGTGTGTTTTTGGCAAATTTCATGTACTTTCGTATTCGATTGTTTTCGGCCAATTTCGTGATATTTCGTCTTTCAATGTTTTCGACTCATTTTGTGGGCTACAGTTTTAGTTTTCTACTCAATTTCGTATTTCACTGTATAGTACTTTGTTTTCGCCCAATTTTGTGAAATTTCGTGTTTTGGCCTCATTTTTTGGGCTACAATTATAATTTTCTACAAATTTTGCGAAATTTCGTATTTCACTGTTTTGCCCACATTATGTGGCTATAGTCAAAAATTTCGTATTTCACTGTATCCACCGTCTTTGACAAATTTCGTGAACTTTCGTATTTCACTGTTTTTGGCCAATTTCATGAAATTTTGTATTTCATTGTTTTTTGTGGGCTATAGTCCGCCGTTTTTCGGCCGATTTCGTGAACTTTAGTATTCCACCGTTTCGGCCAATTTTGTAAAATTTCGTATTTCACTATTTCCGCCTCTTTCGGTGGCTAATAGCCAACCATTTTTTGGCCAATATTGTGAAATTTCATGATTTACTGTTTTGGCTTCATTTTGGGCTATATTCCATTGTTTTCGGCAAATTTCGTGAAATTTTGTATTTCAATGTTTTCATCTCATTTTGTGGGCTATCATCCACTGTTTTTGGCCAATATCGTGAAATTTCGTATTTCACCATTATGGACATATTTTGTAGGCTGTATTTCACTATTTTCGGCCAATTCCGTATTTGATTGTTTTCGCACCATTTTGTGGGCTATATTAGTCCACCGTTTTCGGTTAATTTTGTGAAATTTCTTGTTTTACTATTTTGAACTCATTTTGTGTGCTGTAGTCACCCCTTTTCGGCCAATTTCGTGTTTTACTGTTTTGGACTCAATTTTTGGGTTATAGTCCTCTGTTTTGGGCCATTTTCATGAAATTTCACAGTTTTGCCTACATTTTATGGCAGCAGCGAGCGAAATGGGAGCAGCCTAAACCGTGAAAACGGGGTTGTGTGAGAGCAATACAAGCGTCGTGTTGCTAGGCCAAGCAGTGGAGTGCTGCACCCTAGATGGCGAGCATCCAGTCCACTGTTTTTGGTCAATTTCGTAAAATTTTGTATTTTGTTTTTTTGCCACTATTTGTGGGTTATAGTCCCCACCATTTTGGCCAAGTTTGTGAACTTTTGTATTCCACTATTTTGATCACATTTTATGAGCTGTTTTCTACCAAATTTGTGAAAATTTGTATTTCAAAGTTTTTGCCTCATTTTGTGGGCTATATTGTAATTTTACGAAATTGTCCACTGTTTTAAGCCAATTTCGTGAAATTTTGTATTTCAATTTGGGGCTATATTCCCACTGTTTTGGGCCAATTTCGTGAAATTTCATATTTCACTGATTTCTCTTGATTTTGTGGGCTACTGTTGTAGCGCCCCGAGTTTCACACACTGGAAGCACGTGACACTTACCCAGAATCTTTACTTCAATGAGTACGCAACACAGAAAAATTACAGGAAATTAGAAACTTACATTGCACAAGGAAACTATATCCTACACTCGGATGCTTTTCGCAGCTCAAGTCCCCTGCTCCACGATCAGCGATCCTGCATTAGCAAACTGTGGACACGTCAGTTGAATACAACTGACGCAATCCGGATGAAACCCGAAATCCTCAACAATCAATATTTGATGCAGAAGAAAAATGTGAAAATCATATAAACATAAATGTCGGTGTATGTCATGATCTAGATTCTAATGCACAACTCATATGCACACCATGCTCTTAATCTAATGCAAACTTGATTTGGAAACGTAATACTACATACTCCCCAAATCGAGTTCGCATTCTCCAGATAATATGGTTCAATCTCTCGCCATACTTTCTACTCTTGTACTCCTTCATGTTTCTGATATTCATCTAGTGACTGGTAGAGTCTGCAGCACATGCGGTCTATTTCCGCTCCTGTAGTCGGACCGTGGTCCTTCTCCACTCTGAACGGCAGTGATCACACTGTTCGTTCAGATCATGGTCCTTCTCCACTCCGACAGGATCTTGGTCCCTCTCCTCTCCCGGTCAGACCGGTGATCATCATCTCTGCCGGAATCATGGTCATTCTCCACTTCTGTCCCTACCAAAGTTATCATGAACATAAGGCGAATCGATAGGGCTACCCCTACTCCGTCCAGAGACTTAGAGTTACACTCTTGCTCCTTGTTCGTATTGATAACCCAGAACATAGACGGGAACTTAAGAGTCCATCTCCTAAGTTCCGACAGGACTTGAGACTTACGTCTGTATCCCGTTCTTATCACTAAATCCCAGAAATTAACAGTCGAAACCACGCCGCACGTGTCCCAGACGAGATGACGCCGCACGTGTCCCCTTGACAGGTGAGTAGTACACGCCCAACTAGTGTCTGTCCTTACCAATCATCCTAAATTAATTTCTTAATTCACTAACTAGGTTCAAAGTGAATCCAACCTAGTTGAATCTCAACAAGTCTTATCTTGATTTAGTTTGGGTTCAACTTAGCTTTCAAATCATGCTAAGAGTTGACTCACACATGCACCAAACTAGCGCACTCAATGTGCACCACACTACCATATGTAAATATTCAAGTATGCATACCCGCATACACATGCATACGGTATTCCATCAGTCACCGTATTCATTCCTACAATCTCTTCTATACCACCAATAGTTCTTTACTTTACTACAATCTACTTTACTTTATCATGAGTTTCTAATTAGCTAAGCATGCAACTACAATCACTAAGCATATTGCTACAAGTGTGTGTGGTTTCATGCAATCACATCAATTTAAGCATTCGAGGAGTAATCTTTTCTACTAACATACAACAACATTCATGTTATTCTATATAATGTACATATACACTACCATTCTCATTCATAACTATTATGTAGCTTCTACAATTTGTATTACTTCTACATAACACTTTCTACAGTTAGTAGCAATTTTACACAACACTTTATATAATGAATTATACATGTAATTTCTTACAATTAGTAATTCATGCAATTTCCTTATACAATTTTTACTACTTTACCTATATAATTTTCTACCAGTGCCTCTCTAATTAAACTACCACTTTTTCCTCACATAACTATTTATACATAAATAAACAATTAGTTAATTTCTTAAGGAATACAACATGATTGGGAGTAAGCATACATCATCTACTATTCTTCTATGTAGATTATTTTCTTGCTATGTTTTACTTTACATAAACTAGAGTTTCTTATACTTTTAACCAATATTATAATAACAAGAATAACTAATTCTAACAAGTACTTTCAATCCATAAGTGCAGGAGTGGTACTGCAGTAGTAGTAGTAGTAATATATAGTAGTAGTAGGAGCAGCAGTATAGTAGCAGTAGTAGTGCAGTAAAGTAGAAGTAGGAGTTGTAGTAAGTAGTAGTAGTAGTAAGGTAGTAATAGTGTAGTAGTAAAGAGCATTCATATATATAGAGAAAAGGGAAAAAAGGCTGCAGCTGCTATTGTCTGCTGCCGGCAGCAAGGAGAACGAGAGAGCGAGGTGTGGAAGGGTGTAGAATGGCTTAGGTGTCCTCCACTTTTTGCACATAACCCCTCAAGCTTTATTTAATTTACACTTTTAACTATATTAGGCCTTAAGAAAGGAAGTGTCGGGCTTTTAAAAGAAAACAAGTTGGGTTTTTAAAATATGATTAAAAATAATAATAATAACAATATATATATATAGGGAAAGCTTCGGTTGAGCACTACTCTAGTGCTCACCGCGTGAACACTAGGCCTTCGGGCGTTCATATCGAAAATCCGAACTGTTCACATTGATCTGCACATCTAAATTAGTCTAAATATGTAAAATCAAATCATTTGAAATTTATTTGCCCATCCATCATGTGACTATAAAAACAATGATTTTCAGCCATACATGTTTGTAACACTTCAATGAATGGGCAAATGAATTTCAAATGATTTGATTTTACATATTTAGACTAATTTAGATGTGTAGATCAATGTGAACGGTTCGGATTTTCGATATGAACTCCCGAAGGCCTAGTGTTCACGCGGTGAGCACTAGAGTAGTGCTCAACCGAAGCTTTCTTTATATATATATATATATTAATTTTTTTATTGTAAGAATTTAGGGGTATTACAACTGTCCTCTGTTTTTTGGTCAATTTTGTAAAAAAATTTATTTCATTGTTTTGGGCACCGTTTTCGGCCAATTTCATGAAAATTTGTATTTCACAGTTTTTGCCTCATTTTGTGGGCTAGTCCACCGTTTTTAGCTAATTTCATGAAATTTTGTATTTCGCTGTATTGGCCACATTTTTGGGGCTGTATTCCACTGTTTTGGTCCAATTTCGTATTTCACTGTTTCGCCTCATTTTGTGGGCTGCTTGTCTACGGTTTTCGGACAATTTCGTGAAATATCGTGTTTCACTGTTTTGACCTCATTTTTTGGGCTATAGTCCACGTTTTTGGTCAATTTCGTGAAATTTCGTGTTTAATTGTTTTGACCTCATTTTTTGGGATAGTCTACTATTTTCGGCCAATTTCGTGAAATTTCGTATTTCATTGTTTTGGCCACATTTAACGGGCTATGGTCCAAGTTTATTCCAATTTTGTATTTCAATGTTTTCACCTTTCACTGTTGTGATCACATTTTATGGCTTATATTCTACTATTTTTGGTCGTTTTCGTGAAATCCCATACTGCACTATTTTGTTGGTTAGTCCACACTGTTGCCCATTTTTGCACAATTTTGTTGGGCTTAGTTTTTAGCGAGTGTCCCGAAATTTTGTATTCTACCGTTTTGACTATATTTTGTGGGCTATAGTGAACATTGTTCGGTTAATATCACGAAATTCTGAATTTCACTAAGTGTTTTGGCCACATATTGTGGACTATAGTTAATATCGCGAAATTCTGAATTTCACTAAGTGTTTTGGCCACATATTGTGGACTATAGTGAACAATTTTCAGCCGTATACGCGAAATTCTATATTTAATGTTTTGGTCATATTTTTAGGGGCGTTTCACATTTTTTGCAGTTTTCGAGAAATTTGTGTTTGTCCATTTTTGAGAAATTCTGTTTTGGCCATAAGTTAAGCTAAAATAGTGAAATTGAGAAATTTTCGGTATAAGTTACAATTTCATGAAATCAACCAAAAAGGGTGGACTAATCTTAGTGAAGGTGGCCATAATAGTAAAATTCAGAATTTATTGAGATCTGCCAAAATTAGTGGACACTAAATGTTAAATTTCTCAATATCAAATTTGAAACATCAGGCTATAACACGGTGAGCTATAGCTAAAATTGTGAAAATTATAATTTCTTAAAGTCGGCTAAAAATCAGGGGACAACAGCCCACAAAAGATAGGTAAATAGGGAAATTTCAAATTTAATGTAATTGGCAAGAGATGGACTACATCACACAAATTTTATGCCACACTCAAATTCAGAGTTTTTTGAAATCGGTTTTGAAATTTAGGATTTGTGTAAATCAGCCAAAAACAGTGAACTATATATCACTAACAGAAGTCAAAATACTGAAATTCAGTATCGAAATCGGCCAAAATTAATGTAAATTTAAATTTCCCAACATCTGCAAAAAACAGTGGAGAATAGCTGATGTAAGTTGGCTTACAAACTCCAATTCAAAATTTCTCGAGATCAACAAAAAAAGGTGGGCTAGAAGCTAAAAATTTGGTTAAATTGGTTAACTTTAGCCGCAGCAGCAGCAGCAGGCTGCACCATAATAAATGGTGCCTACCACTTTGTCGTTCCCTAAAAACAAACATGAATATTTTGGACAAGTCGTACACAATTCATTTTCCTATCTTATCTCTAAGCACTAGTGTTTGGATACTTACTACAAAGAGCTAGAGTTTGGGATACTTTTCAATTGTGTAAATATTCAAGTAGAAAATGTTATGGGATCTTTTACCATTTTAACTATGTGTATCTCGGATTAGGACTTAGGAATTGATTGTGTGCATGATAAAATATTACATATCCACGATTTTGGTTTTCATACTCTCTTAGTTTTTTGCTGCTATGTTATCCATTACATGGCATTAATACAAAAGTTTTGACAGTAGCAATCTTCTCTTCAAGCTATAAAGTTATTTGCTGCTATGTATTTTGACATCTGTCATTTTGACAGAACTACTCCTCGATCATTACCGTCCACCCTGAGATCATTGATGGGAGGCCAGGGACGATTGTGATCGAGTCATTCGTAGTGGACGTGCCTGAAGGAAATACCAAGGATGAAACCTGCTACTTTGTGGAGGCATTGATCAAGTGCAATCTCAAATCGTTAGCTGATGTCTCTGAACACTTAGCAATACAGGACCGGACTGAACCTATTGTTTAAATGAAAGATAGTGTTTGATAATTCATTTTCCATCATTTGTTCCCCTAACATTAGCCACTCGGAGACGGTCTCTCATTGCAGCCATAAAATCCTTTAATTCTTTTGCTGAGAACTGAGACTTTGCCACAAAACCTTGATGGCCATTTGTTGTACATAAATTCCCATGGCTTTGAGTTTGAGATGGAGAAGTGAGGGTACACAGTCTATTGCCTTTTGTGGAGTGCTATGTAGGTAAACTTGTGTACATACTATTTGAGAACAGTACTTGCTAATAAAGTAGCCTGTGTGTTTCATCTTTGACTGCTTTTGCAGTTCATGCTCCTTTATAAGTGAAAGCACTATCTTTCTTTGTTTATATCCATCTATTTGGATTTTTTGGGTCATATGTATGAAGGCCCATTGTAATAGTGTGTGATGGTTGGTGTTCAGCTTTATATTGAGAAAGATACTTGGAAGGGAAGCATACAAGCAAGTGCTGGTTCCTTCGTTACAAAATTTCCGTTGTTAGTGCAGCAAGCAGAGGTCTGGTGGTTTGGGCTCTGTCTGGTACTGTAACAAGTTTGGGAACGTAACTAGTATGGGATCGACAGTGCCAATTGGAAACAAATAGAATGGTCCATTGTACTTTTCAGTACTAAATAATAAGTCCAATACTGATGAGGATCTTGATCTGTTTTGGTGGACCGGCTTCTTTTTACATTCTTTTTCTCTTGTTTTTTAATGGCTTGGTCATGCTCTGTACTTTAGGATTTAATTACATAGAGATCATTAGATCAACTAAGAAACCCATCTTCTAGCATTTAAACTCATGATAATGACAAAGGAGCGTACATAAGTGTTGACAACTTTATATGCAACAGCTCTCAAATGCAATAAATACATTGTACACTCAACAACACCATCCGTTTACAGTAATATCACATTAACTTGTGATTTCAGATTCCAGTAGGCACTGTAACTTTACATTTTGAAATCATAATACACTGGAATTTGCACAAAATTGTGCAGAGTCGAAATTAATTTGTTGGATGAAAGTATGAAACCCATTCGAACATTAACTCTGCTACTTGTGTATACAGAATTTCTTCACCTGCACCTTGTTCCCACACACTTTGGCTCACTCCAGTTGAGGTTAGAACAGTCTATGGATGTTCAGAGGGTTGCAGTTTGAATGGAAGAACCAGACCTTCATGTTATTTACTCCAGTGACATTTGAACTTTATATTCCGTCTCTTGTTTTAGTTCATCATTCAGTAGAATCTGAGATGTCAGCATGCTGCTTTTGTGAAACCATGAGCAATGAGGAATGCTGAAACAAAGGCCATAAGTAAATTTCAACTGCGCTAGATTTTTAATATTTACTATTATAATTAGGGAGCTGGAATGTAGTTTTCTTATATTATGAACAGACAAAAGAGAAAAAAAACTTACTTTATATGTGCAGTGCATGTGTGGTATGAGTAATTTGCAGCCAACATAATGAATGAAGATCTTTAATCTTTTTCGCACATTTCAAACATGGTAAATGAGATATCGTATTTCACTGTTTTGGCCTCATTTTGAGGGCTATAGTCCACAGTTTTCTACCACTTTCCTCGCATTTCGTATTTTATAGTTTTTGCTTCATTTTGTGTGCAATAGCCACATTTTCGGCTACTTTCGTGAAATTTCGTATTTCACTGTTTTAGCCTTATTTTGTGGGCAATAGTCCACATTTGTCAGCTACCTTCATGAGATTTCGTATTTCACTATTTTGTCCTCATTTTGTGGGCAATAGTCCACATATGTCGGCCACTATCGGGAGATGTTGAATTTCTCTGTTTTGGCATCATTTTGTGGGCCCGTTGTTTTTGGCCACGTTTGTCACATTTCTTATTTTACACTTTTGGCCTCATTTTTTTAGGCTATATAGTCTACAGTTTTTTGCCACATTTATAAGATATGGTATTTCGCAATTTTGGCTTCATTTTGGGAGCTATAGTCCACAGTTTTCCGCCACTTTCCTCAGTTTTCGTATTTTACAGTTTTGGTCTCATTTTGTGGACTATACTCCACAGTTTTTTCCCACTTTCGTCACATCGTATTTCATTGTTTTGGCCATGGTGGGTTACTGTCCACAAGTTTTGGCAACTTTAGCGGAATTTCGCATTTCACTATTTGGCCTCATTTTGTGGACTATAATCCACAGTTTTTGACCACTTTCGTCACATGTCCAATTTTATTGTTTTTGCATCATTTTTGGGCTACTTTCCTCACATTTCGTATAATACAGTTTTGGCCTCGTTTTGTGGGCTATAGTTCACATTTTTCGACTACCTTCGTACGATTTTGTATATTGCTATTTTGACCGCAATTTGTGGGATGTGGTCCATAGTCTTTTGCTACTTTCGTCACATGTCGTATTTCATTGTTTTTGCCTCAATTTGTCGGCAATTGTCCACTAGTTTTGGCAACTTTTGCGGAATTTCGTATTTCACAGTTTTGACCTCATTTTGTGGGCTATAATCCACAGTTTTCGCCCACTTTCGTCACATTTCCAATTTTATTGTTTTTTGCATCATTTTTGGGCTATATGGTCTACAGCTGTCGGCCACTTTCGTGATATCGTACTTCACTGTGTTGGCCTCATTTTGAGGGCTATAGTCCACAATTTTCTGCCACTTTCCTTACATTACATATTTTACAGTTTTTGCGTGTGCTAGTCCCACATATTCCAGCTACTTTCGTGAGATTTCGTATTTCACTGTTTTAGCCTCAATTTGTGGGCAATAGTCCACATTTGTCGGCTACCTTCGTGAGATTTCGTATTTCACTATTTTGTCCTCATTTTGTGGGCAATAGTCCATATCTGTAGGCCACTATCGTGAGATTTTGAATTTCTCTGTTTTGGCATCATTTTGTGGGCCCATTGTTTTGGGCCACTTCCGTCACATTTCCTATTTTACAATTTTGGCCGCATTTTTTAGGCTATATAGTCTACAGTTTTTTGCCACATTTATAAGATATGGTATTTCGCTATTTTGGCTTCATTTTATGAGCTATAGTCCACACTTTTCGGTCACTTTCCTTAGATTTCGTATTTTACAGTTTTAGCCTAATTTTGTGGACTATAGTTCACATTTTTCGGCTACTTTCGTAAAATTTCGTAGTTCACTGTTTTGGCCGCAATTTGTGGGATGTAGTCCACAGTTTTTTACCACTTTCGTCACATGTCATATTTTATTGTTTTGGCCTCATTTGTGGGTTATTGTCGACAAGTTTTGGCAACTTTTGCTGAATTTCGCATTTCACTGGTTTGACCTCATTTTGTGGACTACAATCCACAATTTTCGGTCACTTTCGTCACATTTCCAATTTTATTGTTTTTGCATCATTTGTGGGTCATATAGTCCACAATTGTCGACCAATTTCGTGATATATTGTATTTCACTATTTTGGCCTCATTTTGTGGGCTATAGTCCACAGTTTTGACCCCATTTTGTGGGTTATAGTTCACATTTTTCTGCTACTTTCGTAAGATTTTTAATTTCACTGTTTTGGCAGCTATTGGGATGTAGTCCATAGTTTTTCACTTTTTTGCCACTTTCGTCACATGTCCAATTTCACTGTTTTGGCCTCAATTTGTGGGCTATGTCCACAAGTTTTGACAACTTTTGCGGAATATCCAATTTCACTATTATGGCCTCATTTTGTGGGCTATAATCCAAAGTTTCGACCATTTTCGTCACATTTCCAATTTTATTGTTTTTGCATCATTTTTTGGGCAATATGGTCTACAGTTGTTGGCCACTTTCGTGATATCGAATTTCACTATGTTGGCCTCATTTTGTGGAATATATAGTCCACAATTTTAGGCCACTTTCCTCACATTTCGTATTTTACAGTTTTTGCTTCATTTTGTGTGATATAGACCACATTTTCCGGCTACTTTCATGAAATTTTGTATTTTACTGTTTTAGCCTTATTTTGTGGGCAATAGTCCACATTTGTCGGCTACCTTCGTGAGATTTTGTATTTCACTATTTTAGCCTCATTTTGTGGGCAATAGTCCACATCTGTCGGCCACTTTCGTGAGATTTTATATTTTTCTGTTTCGGCATCATTTTGTAGGCACATTGTTTTTGGCCACTTCCGCCCCAATTTCCTTTTTTATAGTTCTTGCCTCATTTTTTAGTCTATATAGTCTACAGTTTTTTGCCATATTTACAAGTTATGGTATTTCACTATTTTGGCCTCATTTTGTTGGCTATAGTCCACAATTTTCGACCACTTTCCTCAGTTTTCGTATTTTACAGTTTTGACCTCATTTTGTAGACTATATAGTTCACATTTTTCCGCCACTTTCGTAAGATTTCATATTTCACTGTTTTAGCAGCATTTTGTAGGATGTAGTCCACAGTTTTTTTGCCACTTTCGTCACATGTCGTAATTCATTGTTTTGGCCTCAATTTGTGGGTTATTGTCCACAAGTTTTGGCAACTTTCATCAAATTTCATCAAATTTCGAATTTTATTGTTTTTGCATCATTTTTTGGGCTATATAGTCCACAGTTGACGGCCACTTTCGTGATATACCGTATTTCACTATTTTAGCATCAATTTGTGGGCAACAGTTCACAATTTTCGGCCACTTTCCTCACATTTGATATAATACAGTTTTGGCCTCATTTTGTGGGCTATATTTCACATTTTTCAGCTACTTTCGTAAGATTTTGTATTTCACTGTTTTGGCGGCAATTTTTGGGATGTAGTCCACAGTTTTTAGCCACTTTCGTCACATATATTTCACTGTTTCGGACTCAATTTTGGGCTATCGTCCACAAATTTCGGCAACTTTTGCAGAATTTTGCATTTCATTGTTTTGGCCTCATTTTGTGGAATATAATCCGCAGTTTTCGCCTACTTTCGTCACATTCATAATTTACTATATTTGCATCATTTTTTGGGCTATATGGTCTACAGTTGTCGACCACTTTCGTGATATCGTATTTCGCTATCTTTGTTTCATTTTGTGTGCGTCCACAGTTTTTGGCTACTTTCCTCACCATTCATATTTTACATTTATGATTTCATTGTGTGCTATAGTTTCACATTTTCGGCTACTTTCTTGAGATTTCGTATTTTACTGTTTTGCGTGCAATTTGGGGATGTAGCGCACAGTTTTTGCCACGTTTGCCACATGTCGTATTTCACTATTTTGGCCTCAATTTGTGGGCTATGTCCACAAGTTTTGGCAACTTTTGCGGAATTTCGCATTTCACTGTTTCCGCCTCATTTTGTGGGCTATAATCCACAGTTTTCGCCCACTTTCTTCACATGTCCAATTTTATCGTTTTTGCACCATTATTTGGGCTATATGGTCTACAGTTGTCGGTCACTTTCGTGATACTGTATTTTGGTATTTTTGACTCATTTTGTGTGCTATAGTCCACAGTTTTCGCCCACTTTCCTCACATTTCATATTTTACAGTTTCGGCTTCATTGTGTGCTAGAGTGCACATTTTTTGGCTACATTTGTGAGATTTTGTATTTCACTATTTAGGCCGCAATTTTTAGGATGTAGTCCACAGTTTTTTGCCACTTTCCCCACATGTCGTATTCCACTGTTTTGGCCTCAATTTGTGGCTATTATTGTCCACAAGTTTTGGCAACTTTTGCAGAATTTTGCATTTCACTGTTTCGGCCTCATTTTGTGGGCTATAATCCACAAATTATGCCTGCTTTCGTCACATTTTCAATTTCGTTTTTGCATCATTTTTTGAGCTATATGGTCTACAATTGTCAGCCACTTTCGTAATATCGTATTTCACTATTTTGTCCACATTTTGTGGGCTATAGTCCAGAGTTTGCGGCCATTTTCCTTACATTTCGTATTTTACAGTTTCCGCTTCATTTTGTGTTGTAGTCCACATTTTTCGGCTACTTTCGTGAGATTGCGTATTTCACTGTTTTGGACGCAATTTGTGGGATGTAGTCCCCAGTTTTTTGCCAATTTCGCCACATGTCGTATTTCACTGTTTTGGCCTCAATTTGTGGATTGTTGTCCACAAAGTTTTGGCAACTTTTGCGGAATTTCGCATTTCACTGTTTCGGCCTCATTTTGTAAGCTACACTCCACAGTTTTGGCCCACATTGGTCATTTTTCAATTTTATCGTTTTTGCATCATTTTTTGGGCTATATGGTCTACAGTTTTTGGCAGTTTTGGGCTATATGGCATCGTATTTTACAGTTTTTGGCTTTATTTTGTGTGCTATATTCCACATTTTTTTATTGCACTGTTTTGGCCGCATCACAAATTCTTGCCACTTTCGTCAGATATCGTATTTCACTGTATTGACCTAAATTTGTGGGCTATTGTTCATAAGTTTTGGCAACCTTTGGGGAATTTCACATTTCTCTGTTTTCGCCTCATTTTGTGGGCTATAATCCACAGTTTTCGCCCGCTTTCGTCACATTTTCAATTTTACCGTTTTTGCATCATTTTTTGGGTTATATGGACTACAGTTGTCGGCAACTTTCGTGATATCGTATCTCCCTATTTTGTTCACATTTTGCTATAGTCCACAGTTTTAAGCCACTTTCCTCACATTTCGTATTTTACAGTTTTCGCTTCATTATGTGTGCTATAGTCCACATTTTTCGGTTACTTTCGTGAGATTTCGTATTTCGTTGTTTTAGCCGCAATTTGTGGGATGTAGTCCACAGTTTTTTGCCACTTTCCCCACATGTCGTATTCCACTGTTTTGGCCTCATTTTGTGGGCTATTGTCCACAAGTTTTGGTAACTTTTGCGGAATTTCGCATTTCACTATTTTGGCCTCATTTTTTGAGCTATAATCCACAATTTTCGCCCACATTCGCCACTTTTTCAATTTTATCGTTTTTGCATCATTATTTGGCTATATGGTCTACAGTTGTCGGCCACTTTCGTGATATCGTATTTCATTATTTTGGCATCATTTTGTGGGCTATTGTCCACAGTTTTAGGCCACTTTCCTCACATTTCATATTTTACAGTTTTGGCTTCATTTTGTGTGCTATATTCCACATTTTTTATTTCACTGTTTCGGTAGCAACACAAAATTTTGCCACTTTCGTCACGTCGTATTTCACTGTATTGCCCTCAATTTGTGGGCTATTGTCCACAAGTTTTGGCAACTTTTGCGGAATTTCGCATTTCACTGTTTTTGCCTCAGTTTGTGGGCCATCAACAGTTTTCACTCACTTTCGTCACATTTCCAATTTTATCGTTTTTGCATCATTTTTTGGGCTATATGGTCTACAGTTGTTGGCCACTTTCGTGTTATCGTATTTCACTATTTTTGGGCTATATGGTCTACAGTTTTCGCTTCATTTTGTGTGCTATATTCCCACATTTTTCGGTTACTTTCGTGAGATTTTGTATTTCACTGTATTGGCCGCATTACAGTTTTTGCCACTTTCGTCAAATAACGTATCTCACTGTTTTGGCCGTGATTTGTGGGCTATTGTCCACAAGTTTTGGCAACGTTTGCGGAATTTCTCCTTTCATTGTTTTCGCCTAATTTTGCATTTCACTGTTTCGGCCTCATTCTGTGGGCTACATAATCCACAAATTTTGCCCACTTTCGTCACATTTCCAATTTTATTGTTTTTGCATCATTTTTTGGGCTATATGGTCTACAGTTGTCGGCCACTTTTGTGATACCGTATTTCGCAATTTTTGCCTCATTTTGTGGACTATAGTCCACTGTTTTCGGCTACTTTCCTCACATTTCGTATTTTAGAGTTTTGGCCTTACTTCTTGTGCTATATTCCACATTTTTCGGTTATTTTCGTGAGATTTTGTATTTCATTGTATTGGCCGCACTACAGTTTTTTGCCACTTTGGTCTCATATCGTATTTCCTGTTCTGGCCTCAATTTGTGGGCCATTGTCCACAAGTTTTTGCAACTTTAGCGGAATTTCGCATTTCACTCTATCGGCATCATTTTGTGGGCAATAATCCACAATTTTCGCCCATATTCGTCACATTTAAAATTTTACCGTTTTTGCATCATTTTTTGGGCGATATGGTCTACAGTTGTCGGTCACTTTCATGATATCGTATTTCACTATTCTGTCCACATTTTGTGGGTTATAGTCCACAGTTTTAGGCCACTTTCCTCACATTTCGTATTTTACAGTTTTCGCTTCATTTTGTGTGCTATAGTCCCACATTTTCGGCTACTTTCGTGTGATTTTGTACTTCACTATTTTGGCCTCATTATAGTATTTTGCCACTTTCGTCACATATCGTATTTCACTGTTTTGGCCTTAATCTGTAGGCTATTGTCCACAAGTTTTGGCAACTTTTGCGGAATTTCGCATTTCACTGTTTTCGCCTCATTTTGTGGGTTATAATCCACAGTTTTCACCCACTTTAGTCACATTTCCAATTTTATTGTTTTTGCATCATTTTTTGGGCTATATAGTCTACAGTTGTCGGCCACTTTCGTGATACCGTTGTTCGCTAATTTTTGCTTCATTTTGTGGGCTATAGTCTACAGTTTTCGGCCACTTTACTCACATTTCGTATTTTACAGTTTTGGCTTTATTGTGAGCTGTAGTCCAAACTTTTCTGCTACAATCGTGAGATTTCGAATTTCACTGTTTTGGCCGCAATTTGTGGGATGTAGTCCACAGTTTTTTGCACTTTCGCCACATGTCGTATTTCACTGTTTTGGCCTCAATTTGAGGGCTATTGTCCACAAGTTTTGGCAACTTTTGCAAAAATTTCGCATATCACTGTTTTGGCCTCATTTTGTGGGCTATAATCCACAGTTTTCGCCCACATTCGTTACATTTTCAATTTTATCGTTTTTGCATCATTTTTTGGGCTACATGGTCTACAGTTGTCGGTCACTTTTATGTTATCGTATTTCACTATTTTGACATCATTTTGTAGGCTATGGTCTACAGTGTTAAGCCACTTTCCTCATATTTATTATTTTACAGTTTTCGCTTCATTTTGTGTGCTATATTCCACATTTTTCGGTTACTTTCGTGAGATTTTGTATTACACTGTATTGGCCGCATTACAGTTTTTGCCACTTTCGTCAAATAACGTATCTCACTATTTTGGCCTTAATTTGTGGGCTATTGTCCACAAGTTTTGGCAACGTTTGCGGAATTTCTCCTTTCATTGTTTTCACCTAATTTTGCATTTCACTGTTTCAGCCTCATTTTGTGCGCTACAATCCACAAACTTTTGCACACTTTCGTCACATTTCCAATTTTATTGTTTTTGCATCATTTTTTTGGGCTATATGGTCTATAGTTGTCGGCCACTTTCATGATACCGTATATCGCTATTTTTGCCTCATTTTGTAGGCTATAGTCCACTGTTTTTGGCCACTTTCCTCACATTTCGTATTTTAAAATTTTTGCTTCACTGTGTGCTATATTCCACATTTTCGGTGTTATTGTCCACAAGTTTTGGCAACCTTTGCGGAATTTCGCATTTCACTGTTTTCGCCTCATTTTGTGGGCTATAATCTACAGTTTTCGCCCACTTTCGTCACATTTCCAATTTTAATGTTTTTGCATCTTTTTTTAGGGTTTATGGTTTACAGTTGTCACCCTCTTTCGTGATACCGTATTTCGCTATTTTTGCTTCATTTTGTATGCTATAGTCCACAGTTTCCGGCTACTTTCCTCACCATTCATATTTTACAGTTTTGGCAACATTGTGTGTTGTAGTCCACATTTTTTGGCTACTTTCGTGAGATTTCGTATTTCACTATTTAGCCCGCAATTTGTTGGATGAAGCGTATTCCACTGTTTTGGCCTCATTTTTTGGGCTATTGCCGACAAGTTTTGGCAACTTTTGCGGAATTTCGCATTCCACTGTTTCGGCCTTATTTTGTGGGCTATAATCTAGGCAGTTAAAATCGATTTTTGGAACTAATCGTTCTAAGAGCGATTAGTGATTAATCGGTTAATCGGAAAATAATCGGGGATTAAATCGGAAAAATCGTTATATACATAATTAAAAAAAGATACATACTCATTATGTAGAAACCCTAAATCCTAACATAAAACTATTATAAGATTATCAATAAGAACATATAGTTATAGAAAAATGAAGAGAGTACTTGGTTTGAGCTGAGTTTGAATTCTGAATGTGGGTTGGGTTGGGTTTGCTGGTCGATTCCATCGAACTAAAACAATCGGGGAGGAAGAGCAATGCAAGCAACAAGAGAAGGAGGTGTAGATGCGGGCCGAGTCAAGTATGCGATGGTACAAGGAGAGTGACGACGGGTTGGGTTTAGGTTTGCTTGAGGAAGAAGAAGAGAATCAGTTTGGGTTTGGGTTTGCACGAGGAAGAAGAGAGCGGCGATATGTCAGATTTGTTTTTGCGCGAGGACTAGAAGGGGTTTGAATTTTGAATTTGGATTTTGAATTTGGGACGGATTGAGCCCAAATAATGCAAACGATCATGAAAATTAAAGGAGATTTAATCGGTCAATCGGCCTTTTAAAATTGGTCGATTAACCACTAATCGGCCGATTATTTCCGATTAAATCGCTAACTATTGAAATATTAAAAATCGCTAAAAAAATAATCGCTTAGTCTCCGATTAGCGATTAATCGGGCGTAATCGAGGATTTTAACTGCCAAGGCTATAATCCAAAGTTTTTGCCCACTTTGGCCTCATTTTGTAGGATATAGTCCACAAATTTAGGCCACTTTCCTAACATTTCGTATTTTACAATTTTGGCTTCAGTGTGCTATATTCCACATTTTTTTATTTCACTGTTTTGGCCGCATCACAAATTTTGGCCACTTTCGTCACATATCGTATTTCACTATATTGGCCTTAATTTGTGGGCTACTGTCCACAAGTTTTGGCAACCTTTGCGGAATTATGCATTTGACTGTTTTCGCCTCATTTTGTGGGCTATAATTCACAGTTTTCGCCCACTCTCGTTACATTTCCAATTTTGCAAAAGTTGCAAAAAATGTGTGCGATAGGCCCCATTTTTTGGCTACTTTCGTGAGATTTCGTATTTCACTGTTTATGCCGCAATTTGTAGGATGTAGTCCACAGTTTTTTACCACTTTCCCCACATGTCGTATTCCACAATTTTGGCCTCAATTTGTGGGTTATTGTCCACAAGTTTTGGCAACTTTTGCGGAATTTCGCATTTCACTGTTTCGGCCTCATTTTGGGGGCTATAATCCATGTTTACGGCTACTTTCGTCACATTTTAAATTTTATCATTTTTGCATCACTTTTTGGGATATATGGTCTATAGTTATCGGCCACTTTCGTCATATCGTATTTCACTATTCTGTCCACATTTTGTGGGCTATAGTCCACAGTTTTAGGCCACTTTCCTCACATTTCGTATTTTACAGTTTTCGCTTCATTTTGTGTGCTATAGTCCCTCATTTTCGGCTACTTTGTTGAGATTTTGTATTTCACTGTTTCGGCCTCATTTTGTGGGCTATAGTCTAGAGTTTTCGCCCACATTCGTTACATTTTGAATTTTATCGTTTTTGCATCATTTTTTGGGCTATATGGACTACAGTTGTCGGCCAATTTTGTGTTATCGTATTTCACTATTTTTGCCTCAATTTGTAGGCTATAGTCCACAATTTTTGGTCACTTTCCCCACATTTTGTATTTTACAGTTTTTGCTTCATTTAGTGTGCTATATTCCACATTTTTCGTTTACTTTCGTGAGATTTTGTATATCACTGTATTGGCAGCATTACAGTTTTTTGCCACTTTCAACAAATAACGTATTTCACTGTTTTTGCCTTAATTTGTCGGCTATTGTCAACAAGTTTTGGCAACTTTTGCGGAATTTCGTCTTTCATTGTTTTTGCCTAATTTTGCATTTCACTGTTTCGGCCTCATTTTGTGCGCTATAATCCACAAATTTTGCACACTTTCGTGATACCGTATTTCACTATTTTTGCCTCATTTTGTGGGCGATAGTCCACTGTTATCGGCCACTTTCCTCACATTTCGTATTTTACAGTCTTGGCTTCACTTTGTGTGCTATATTCCATATTTTCGGTTACTTTCGTGAAATTTTGTATTTCACTGTATTGGCCGCATTGCAGTTTTTCGCTACTTTGGTCACATCGTGTTTCACTGTTTTTGCCTCAATTTGTGGGCTAATGTCCACAAGTTTTGGTAACTTTTGCGGAATTTTGCATTTGACT
Organism: Hemerocallis citrina; assembly: GCA_017893485.1. Classification (NCBI taxonomy): domain Eukaryota; kingdom Viridiplantae; phylum Streptophyta; class Magnoliopsida; order Asparagales; family Asphodelaceae; genus Hemerocallis; species Hemerocallis citrina. Next base: position 1,724,692 of record CM030364.1, on the reverse strand, counting down.
GTTTTCGCCCCATTATGTGGGCTATAATCCACAGTTTTCGCCCACTTTCGCCACATTTTCCAATTTTACTGTTTTTGCATCATTTTCTGGACTATATGGTCTACAGTTGTCGGCCACTTTCGTGATACCGTATTTCGCTATTTTTGCCTCATTTTGTGTGCTATAGTCCACAGTTTTCGCCAACTTTCCTCGCATTTCGTATTTTATTGTTTTGGCTTCATTGTGTGCTATTCCACATTTTTCGTCTATTTTCGTGAGATTTCGTATTTCAATGTTTAGGCCACAATTTGTGGGATGTAGTCTACAGTTTTTTGCCACTTTCCCACATGTCGCATTCCAATGTTTTGGCCTCAATTTGTGGGCTATTGTCCACAAGTTTTGGCAACTTTTGCGAAATTTCGCATTTTGCTGTTTCGGCCTCATTTTGTGGGCTATAATCCAAAGTTTTTGCCCACTTTCGTCACATTTTAAATTTTATCGTTTTTGCATCATTTTTTGGGCTATATGGTCTCCACTTGTCGGCCACTTTCGTGGTATCGTATGTCACTATTTTGGCCTCATTTTCTGGGATATAGTCCACAAATTTAGGCCACTTTCCTCACATTTCGTATTTTAAAGTTTTGGCTACATTTTGTGTGCTATATCCCACATTTTTTTATTTCACTGTTTTGGCCGCATCACAAATTTTTGCCACTTTCGTCACATATCGTATTCCAATATATTGGCCTCAATTTGTGGGATACTGTCCACAAGTTCTGGCAACCTTCGCGGAATTTCCCATTTGACTGTTTTCGCCTCATTTTGTGTGCTATAATTCACAGTTTTCGCCAACTTTCGTAGCATTTCCAATTTTGCAAAAGTTGCAAAAAATGTGTGCTATAGTCCACATTTTTCGGCTACTTTCGTGAGATTTCGTATTTCACTGTTAAGGCTGCAATTTGTGGGATGTAGTCCACAGTTTTTTGCCACTTTCCCCACATGTCGTATTCCACTGTTTTGGCCTCGATTTGTGGGCTACTGTCCACAAGTTTTGGCAACTTTCGCGAAATTTCGCATTTCATTGTTTTGGACCTCATTTTGTGGCTATAATCCACAGTTTTCGCCCACAGTCGTTACATTTTCAATTTTATCGTTTTTGCATCATTTTTTGGTCTATATGGTCTACAGTTGCAGCCACTTTTGTGTTATCGTATTTCACTATTTTTGCCTCATTTTGCGGGCTATAGTCCACAGTTTTAGGTCACTTTCCCCACATTTCGTATTTTACAGTTTTCGCTTCATTTTGTGTGCTATATTCCACATTTTTCGGTTACTTTCGTGAGATTTTGTATATCACTGTATTGGCCGCATTACTGTTTTTTGCCACTTTCGTCAAATAACGTATTTCACTGTATTTGCCTTAATTTGTGGGCTATTGTCCACAAGTTTTGGCAACTTTTACGGAATTTTGCATTTCACTGTTTCGGCCTCATTTTGTGCGCTATAATCCACAAATTTTGCAAACTTTCGTCACATTTCCAATTTTATTGTTTTTGCATCATTTTTTGGGCTATATTGTCTATAGTTGCCGACCACTTTCGTGATGGCGTATTTCGCTTATTTTTTCCTCATTTTGTGGGCTATAGTCCCACTGTTTTCGGCCACTTTCCTCACATTTCGTATTTTACAGTTTTGGCTTCACTTTGTGTGCTATATTCCCATTTTCGGTTACTTTCGTGACATTTTGTATTTCACTGTATAGGCCGCATTGCAATTTTTGCCACTATGGTCACATATCGTATTTCACTGTTTTTGCCTCAATTTGTGGGCTATTGTCCACAAGTTTTGGAAACTTTTGAGGAATTTTGCATTTCACTGTTTTAGCCCCACTTTTGTGGACTATAATCCACAATTTTCGCCCACTTTCATCACACTTTCCAATTTTACTATTTTTGCATCATTTTCTGGACCATATAGTCTACAGTTGTCGGCCACTTTCGTGATACCGTATTACGCTATTTTTGCCTCATTTTGTGTGCTATAGTCCACAGTTTTCGCCCACTTTCCTCACATTTCGTATTTTATTGTTTTGGCTTCATTGTATGCTATATTCCACATTTTTCGTCTCCTTTCGTGACATTTCGTATTTCACTGTTTAGGCCGCAATTTGGGAGATGTAGTCCACAGTTTTTTGCCACTTACCCACATGTCGTATTCCAATGTTTTGGCCTCAATTTGTGGGCTATTGTCCACAAGTTTTGGCAACATATGCGAAATTTCGCATTTCGCAGTTTCGGCCTCATTTTCTGGGCTATAATCCAAAGTTTTCGCCCACTTTCGTGACATTTTCAATTTTATTGTTTTTGCATCATTTTTTGGGCTATATGGTCTACACTTGTCGGCCACTTTCGTGATATCGTATGTCACTAGTTTGGCCTCATTTTGTGGGATATAGTCCACAAATTTAGGCCACTTTCCTCACATTTCGTATTTTAAAGTTTTGGCTTCATTTTGTGTGCTATATTCCACATTTTTTTATTTTACTGTTTTGGCCGCATCACAAAATTTTGCCACTTTCGTCACATATCGTATTCCACTATATTGGCCTCGGCCACTTTCGTGATATCATGTCACTATTTTGGCCTCATTTTGTGGGATATAGTCCACAAATTTAGGCCACTTTCCTCACATTTCGTATTTTAAAGTTTTGGCTTCATTTTGTGTGCTATATTCCACATTTTTTTATTTCACTATTTTGGCCGCATCACAAATTTTTGCCACTGTCGTCACATATCGTATTCCACTGTATTGGCCTCAATTTGTGGGCAATTGTCCACAAGTTTTGGCAATCTTTGCGGAATTTAGCATTTGACTGTTTTCGCCTCATTTTGTGGACTATAATTCACTGTTTTCGCCCACTTTCGTCACATTTCCAATTTTGCAAAAGTTGCAAAAAATGTGTGCTATAGTCCACATTTTTCGGCTACGTTCTTGAGATTTCGTATTTCACTGTTAAGGCTGCAATTTGTGGGATGTAGTCCACAGTATTTTGCCACTTTCCCCACATGTCGTATTCCACTGTTTTGGCCTCAATTTGTGGGCTATTGTCCACAAGTTTTGGCAACTTTTGCGGAATTTCGCATTTCACTATTTTGGCCTCATTTTGTGGGCTATATCCACAGTTTTCGACCACTTTCGTTGCATTTTAAATTTTATCGTTTTTGCATCATTTTTTGGCATATATAGTCTACAATTGTCGGCCACTTTCGTGATATCGTATTTCACTATTTTGTCCACATTTTGTGGGCTGTAGTCCACAATTTTAGGCCACTTTCCTCACATTTCGTATTTTACAGTTTTCGCTTCATTTTGTGTGCTATAGTCCCATATTTTTGGCTACTTTCGTGAGATTTTGTATTTCACTCTTTCGGCCTCATTTTGTGGGCTATAATCCACAGTTTTCGCCCACATTCGTTACATTTTCAATTTTATCGTTTTTGCATCATTTTTTGGGCTATATGGTCTACAGTTGTCGGCCACTTTTGTGTTATCGTATTTCACTATATTTTGCCTCATTTTGTTAGCTATAGTCCACAGCTTTAGGTCACTTTCCCCACATTTCGTATTTTACAGTTTTCGCTTCATTTTGTGTGCTATATTCCACATTTTTCGGTTACTTTCGTGAGATTTTGTATATCACTGTATTGGCCGCATTACTGTTTTTTGCCACTTTCGTCAAATAACGTATTTCACTGTATTTGCCTTAATTTGTGGGCTATTGTCCACAAGTTTTGGCAACTTTTGCGGAATTTTGCATTTCACCGTTTCGGCCTCATTTTGTGCGCTACAATCCACAAATTTTGCACACTTTCGTCACATTTCCAATTTTATTGTTTTTGCATCATTTTTTGGGCTATATTGTCTATAGTTGCCGGCCACTTTCGTGATAGCGTATTTCGCTATTTTTGCATCATTTTGTGGGCAATAGTCCACTGTTTTCGGCCACTTTCCTCACATTTCGTATTTTACAGTTTTGGCTTAACTTTGTGTGCTATATTCCCATTTTCGGTTACTATCGTGACATTTTGTATTTCACTGTATTGGCCGCATTGCAATTTTTTGCAACAATGGTCACATATCGTATTTCACTGTTTTTGTCTCAGTTTGTGGGCTATTGTTCACAAGTTTTGGCAACTTTTGCGGAATTTTGCATTTCACTGTTTTCACCCCATTTTGTGGGCTATAATCCACAGTTTTCGCCCACTTTCGTCACATTTTCCAATTTTACTGTTTTTGCATCATTTTCTGGACTATATTGTCTACAGTTGTCGGCCACTTTCGTGATACCATATTTCGCTATTTTTGCCTCATTTTGTGTTCTATAGTCCACAGTTTTCACCAACTTTCCTCACATTTCGTATTTTATTGTTTTGGTTTCATTGTGTGCTATAGTCCACATTTTTCGTCTATTTTCGTGAGATTTCGTATTTCACTGTTTAGCAGTGTTCTAAAAAGCAGCCTAGGCAGCCGCCTAGGAGCTAGGCGGCCCTCCAACGCCTCGCCTATGGGCTAGGCCTAGGGGCTAGGCGTTTAAGAAAATAGGTTAATGGTTCTAGGGGGTTAAAAGCGGGTCTAGGCGGGCTAGACCCGCTTAGGACTTAATTATTAAAAAAAAGGGACCCGACTTATTCCAACCCGACCTGCTCTAATACACTCAAACCCTTAAAACTTCTCTTTCTCCTCTAAATGCCCCGTAAAAAACCCCGAAATCAATTTTATTCTCTAAAACCCCCAAATCACCTCCTCCGCCTCCCTTCTCGCAGTCAGAGGCTCGCAGCTCGCATCTCGCTTCAATTTTGACCTTCACCTCTCTCCTCCTTCGCCTCCCTCCTCGCAGTCGTTGCTCGTAGTCGTCAACACAACCTCCTCCGCCTCCCTCCTCGCAGTCGCAACTCTCACTCACTCTGTCACTCAGTCGCCAAAACCTCCTCCACGTCCCTCTTTGCAATCGCAGCTTGCTTCAACTTCAACCGACGTCAACACAGCCGCTCTTTCCTCTCTTCAACTTCAAAGTCAAGTCGTCAACACAACCACACACTGCCTCCCGCCTTACTTCACCTCCGACGTCAACACTACGTCCTCTTCTCTTCCAAACTTCTCTTGACGCAACCCTCCTCCATCCCCTGACTCAAGCCTCCCGCTTCCCCACACTGTCTGCTCCATGGACTGGAACAGCCGAACAGGTAATCTCCACAACTGATCTTCGTCATAGATTAATACTAGTCTAATAGATGAGTATAAGACTATACAAAAAAAGAAAAAAAACTAATAATAATACACCGATTCGATTTTGTAAAGTTCATCCTACAATTGCAAGGAGAAATATCAAGAGTAAGAATAGGTAACAACAAAACAAAATAAAATGATAAAATATATAAATAAATATATACATAATTAATATATATATAATATATAAATAAAACTGCCTAGCGCCTAGCTGCTTAAGCTCCGCTTACAAGGCCTAGGCGCTAGGCACCCATCGGCCAGCCCGACTACCGCCTAGCGACTTTTAGAACATTGCTGTTTAGGCCGCAATTTGTGGGATGTAGTCCACAGTTCTTTGCCACTTACCCACAGGTCGTATTCCAATGTTTTGGCCTCAATTTGTAGGCTATTGTCCACAAGTTTTGGCAACTTTTGCGAAATTTCGCATTTCGCTGTTTCGGCCTCATTTTGTGGGCTACAATCCAAAGTTTTCGCCCACTTTCGTCACATTTTCAATTTTATCCTTTTGCATCATTTTTTGGGCTATATGGTCTACACTTGTCAGCCACTTTCGTGATATCATATGTCACTATTTTGGCCACATTTTGTAGGATATAGTCCACAAATTTAGGCCACTTTCCTCACATTTCGAATTTTACAGTTTTGGCTTCGTTTTGTGTGCTATATTCTACATTTTTTTATTTCACTGTTTTGGCCGCATCACAAATTTTGGCCACTTTCGTCACATCGTATTTCACTATAATGGCCTCAATTTGTGGGCTATTGTCCACAAGTTTTGGCAACCTTTGCAAAATTTCACATTTGACTGTTTTCGCCTCATTTTGTGGGCTATAATTCGCAGTTTTCACCCACTTTCGTCACATTTCCAATTTTGCAAAAGTTGCAAAAAATGTGTGCTATAGTCCACATTTTCGGCTACTTTCGTGAGATTTCGTATTTAACTGTTAAGCCAGCAATTTGTGGAATGTAGTCCACAGTTTTTTGCCACTTTCCCCAAATGTCGTATTCCACTGTTTTGGCCTCAATTTGAGGGCAATTGTCCACAAGTTTTGGCAACTTTTTGCGGAATTTCGCATTTCACTGTTTTGGCCTCATTTTGTGAGCTATAATCCACAGTTTTCGCTCACTTTCGTTGCATTTTAAATTTTATCGTTTTTGCATCATTTTTTGGGATATATGGTCTACAGTTGTCGGCCACTTTCGTGATATCGTATTTCACAATTTTGTCCACATTTTGTGGGCCTATGGTCCACAGTTTTAGGCCACTTTCCTCACATTTCAAATTTTACAATTTTCCCTTCATTTTGTGTGCTATAGTCCCACATTTTCGTCTACTTTCGTGAGATTTTGTATTTCACTGTTTCGGCCTCATTTTGTAGGCTATAATCCACAGTTTTCGCCACATTCGTTACATTTTCAATTTTATCGTTTTTACTTCATTTTTTGGGCTATATGTTCTACACTTGTCGGCCACTTCTGTGTTATAGTCCACAGTTTTAGGTCACTTTCCCCACATTTCGTATTTTACAGTTTTCGCTTCATTTTGTGTGCTATATTCCACATTTTTCGGTTACTTTCGTGAGATTTTGTATATCACTGTATTGGCCATTTTACAGTATTTTGCCACTTTCATCAAATAACGTATTTCACTGTTTTTGCCTTAATTTGTGGCCTATGGTCAACAAGTTTTGGCAACTTTTGCGGGATTTCGCTGTTTTCGCCCAATTTTGCATTTCACTATTTCGGCCTCATTTTGTGCACTATAATCCACAAATTTTGCACACTTTCGTGATAGCGTATTTCGCTATTTTTGCCTCATTTTGTGGCCTATAGTCCACTGTTTTCGGACACTTTCCTCACATTTCGTATTTTACAGTCTTGGCTTCACTTTGTGTGCTATATTCCACATTTTCGGTTACTTTCGTGAAATTTTGTATTTCACTGTATTGGCTGCATTGCAGTTTTTTGCCACTTTGGTCACATCGTATTTCACTGTTTTTCCCTCAATTTGTGGGCAACTTTTGCGGAATTTTGCGAAAACTGTTTCCTCAAGTTTTGGCAACTTTTGCGGAATTTTGCATTTCACTGTTTTCGTCACATTTTCCAATTTTACTGTTTTTGCATCATTTTCTGGACTATATGGTCTACAGTTGTCGACCACTTTAGTGATACCGTATTTCGCTATTTTTGCCTCATTTTGTGTGCAGTTTTCGCCCACTTTCCTCACATTTCGTATTTTATTGTTTTGGCTTCATTATGTGCTATAGTCCACATTTTCCGGCTACTCTCATGAGATTTCGTATTTCACTGTTTAGGCTGCAATTTGTGGGATGTAGTCCACAGTTTTTTGCCACTTTCCCCACATGTCGTAGTCCACAGTTTTGGCCTCAATTAGTGGGCTATTGTCAACAAATTTTGGCAACTTTTGCATAATTTTGCGTTTCACTGTTTCGACCTCATTTTGTGGGCAATAATCCACAGTTTTCGCCCACTTTCGTCACATTTTCAATTTTACCGTTTTTGCATCATTTTTTGGGACATATGAACTACAGTTGTTGGCCACTTTCGTGATATCGTATTTCACTATTTTGTCCACATTTTGTGGGCTGTAGTCCACAATTTTAGGCCACTTTCCTCACATTTCGTATTTTACAGTTTTCGCTTCATTATGTGTGCTATAGTCCACATTTTTCGTCTACTTTCGTGCGATTTGTATTCACGGTTTTGGCCACAATTTGGGAGATGTACTCCACATATTTTTGCCACTTTTGCCACATGTCGTATTTCACTGGTTTGGCCTCAATTTGTGGGCAATTGTCCATCAAGTTTTGGCAACTTTTGCCGAATATAGCATGTCACTGTTTCTGCATCATTTTGTGGGCTATAATCCACAGTTTTTGCCCACTTTCGTCACATTTTCAATTTTTTCGTTTTTGCATCATTTTTTGGGCTATAAGGTCCTACACTTGTCGGCCACTTTCGTGATATCGTATGTCACTATTTTGGGCTCATTTTGTGGGATATAATCCACAAATTTAGGCCACTTTCCTCACATTTCGTTTTTTAAAGTTTTGGCTTCATTTTGTGTGCTATATTCCACTTTTTTTTATTTCACTGTTTTGGCTGCATCACAATTTTTTGCCACTTTCGTCACATCGTATTTCACTGTATTGGCCTCAATTTCTGGGCTATTGTCCACAAGTTTTGGCAACCTTAGCGGAATTTCGCATTTCACTGTTATCACCTCATTTTGTGGGCTATAATCCACAGTTTTCGCCCACTTTCGTCACATTTCCAATTTTATTGTTTTTGCATCTTTTTTTGGGCTGTATGGTCTACAGTTGTCAGCCACTTTCGTGATACCATAGTTCGCTATTTTTGCCTCATTTTGTGTGCTACAGGCCGCAGTTTTCGGCCACTTTCCTCAAATTTCATATTTTACAGCTTTGGCTTCATTTTGAGCTATAGTCCACATTTTTCAGCTACTTTCTTGAGATTTCGTATTTCATTGTTTACGCCGCAATTTGTGGGATGTAGTCCACAATTTTTTGCCACTTTCCCACATGTCGTATTCCAATGTTTTGGCCTTAATTTTTGGGCAATTGTCCACAAGTTTTGGCAACTTCTGCGGAATTTCGCTTTTCACTGTTTCGGCCTCATTTTGTGGGCTCACAGTTTTCGCCCGCTTTCGTCGCATTTTCAATTTTATCGTTTTCGCAACATTTTTTGGGATATATGATCTACAGTTGACGGCCACTTTCGTGATATCATATTTCACTATTTTGTGCACATTTTGTGGGCTATAGTCCACAGTTTGAGGCCACTTTCCTCACATTTCGTAATTTACAGTTTTTGCTTCATTATGTGTGCTATAGTCCACATTTTTCGGCTACTTTCGTTAGATTTCGTATTTCACTGTTTTGGATGCAATTTGGGGGATGCAGTCCACAGATTTTTGCCACATACTCCACATGTCGTATTTTGTCCTCAATTTGTGGACTACAGTGCACAAAGTTTTGGCAACTTTTGCGGAATTTCGCATTTCACGGTTTCGGCCTCATTTTGAGGGCTATCCACAGTTTTCGCCCACTTTCGTCACATTTTCAATTTTATCGTTTTTGCATCATTTTTTGGGATATATGATCTACAGTCATCGGGCACTTTCGTGATATCGCATTTCACTATTTTGTCCACATTTTGTGGTCTATAGTCCACAGTTTTAGGCCACTTCCCTCACATTTCGTATTTTACAGTTTTCGCTTCATTATGTGTGCAATAGTCCCATTTTTTCGGCTACATTTCGTATTTCACTGTTTTGGCCGCAATTTGGGGGATGTAGTCCACAGATTTTGGCCACATTCTCCACATGTCGTATTTCACTGTTTTGGCCTCAATTTGTGGGCTATTGTCCACAAAGTTTTAGCAACTTTTGCGGAATTTCGCATTTCACTGTTTCAGCCTCATTTTGTGGGCCATAATCCAAAGTTTTCGCCCACTTTCGTCATATTTTCGGTTTTATCGTTTGTGCATCATTTTTTGGGATATATGATCTACAGTTGTCAGCCACTTTCGTGATATCGTATTTCAATATTTTGTCCACAATTTGTGGGCTATAGTCCACAGTTTTAGGCCACTTTGCTCACATTTCGTATTTTACAGTTTTCGCTTCATTATGTGTGCTATAGTCCACATTTTTTGGCTACTTTCGTGAGATTTCGTATTTCACTGTTTTGGCCGCAATTTGGAGGATGTAGTCAACATATATTTGCCACTTTCGCCACATGTCGTATTTCACTGTTTTGGCATCAACTTGTGGGCTATTGTCCAAGTTTAGGCAACTTTTGCAGAATTTCGCACATCACTGTTTCGGCCTCATTTTGTGGGCAATAATCCACAGTTTTCGCCCACTTTCATCACATTTTCAATTTTAACAATTTTGCGTCATTTTTTGGGCTATATGGTCTACAGTGGTCGGCCGCTTTCGTGATAACGAATTTCACTATTTTGGCCTCAATTTGTGGGCTATAGTCCACAATTTTAGGCCACTTTCCCCACATTTCGTATTTTACAGTTTGGCTTCATTTTGTGTGCAATATTCCACATTTTTTTAGTTCACTGTTTTGGCCTGCATCACAAAATTTTGCCACTTTCGTCACATCGTATTTCACTGTATTGGCCTCAATTTCTGGGCTATTGTCCATAAAAGTTTTGGCAACCTTTTCGGAATTTCGCATTTCACTGTTTCCAATTAATTGTTTTTGCAATTATATTGTTTTTGCATCTTTATTTTGGGCTATATGGTCTACAGTTGTCGGCCACAATCGTGATACCGTAGATTGCTATTTTTGACAAATTTTGTGTGCCATAGTTCACAGTTTTCGGCCACTTTCCTCACATTTCGTATTTTATAGCTTTGGATATATTGTGTGCTGTAGTCCAAATTTTTCGGCTACATTTGTGAGATTTCGTATTTCACTGTTTTGGCAGCAATTTGTGGGATGTAGTCCACAGTTTTTGATACTTTCACCACATGTCGTATTTCATTGTTTTGGCCTCAATTTGTGGGCTATTGTCCACAATTTTGGCGACTTTTGCAGAATTTCACATTTTACTGTTTCGGCCCTCATTTTGTGGGCAATAATCCACAGTTTTCGCCCATATTCGTCACATTTTCAATTTTATCGTTTTTGCATCATTTTTTGGGCTATATGGTCTACAGTTGTCGGCCACTTTCGTGATATCGTATTTCACTATTTTGGCCTCATTTTGTGGGCTATAGTCCACAATTTTAGGCCACTTTCTTCACATCTCGTATTTTACAGTTTTGGCTTCCTTTTGTGTGCTATATTCCACATTTTTTTATTTCACTGTTTTGGACAAATCACAAATTTTTGCCACTTTCGTGACATATTGTATTTCACTATATTGGCCTCAATTTGTGGGCTATTGTCCACAAGTTTTGGCAACCATCGCGGAATTTTGCATTTAACTGTTTTCGCCTCATTTTGTGGGCTATAATCCACAGTTTTCGCCCACGTTCGTCAAGTTTCCAATTTTACAAAAGTTGCAAAAAATGTGTGCTATAGTCCACATTTTCCGACTACTTTTGTGAGATTTCGTATTTTACGGTTTAGGCCGCAATTTGTGGGATGTAGTCCACAGTTTTTTGCCTCTCTCCCCACATGTCGTATTCCACTGTTTTGGCCTTAATTTGAGAGCTATTGACCACAAGTTTTGGCAACTTTTGCGGAATTTCGCATTTCACTGTTTCGACCTCATTTTGTGGGCTATAATCCACAATTTTAGCACACTTTCGTCACATTTTCAATTTTATCGTTTTTGCATCATTTTTTTGGGATATATAATTGTCGGCCACTTTCGTGATTTTCACTATTTTGGCCTCATTTTGTGGGCTATAGTCCACAGTTTGAGGCCACTTTCCTCACATTTCGTATTTTACAGTTTTGGCTTCATTTTGTGTGCTATATTCCACATTTTTTATTTCACTATTTTGGCCGCATCACAAATTTTTTGCCACCTTCGTCACATATCGTATTTCACTGTATTGGCCTCAAATTGTGGGCTATTGTCCACAAGTTTTGGCAACCTTTGCAGAATTTCGCATTTGACTGTTTTCGCCTCATTTTGTGGGCTATCCACAGGTTTTCGCCCACTTTCGTCAAATTTCCAATTTTATTGTTTTTGCATCTTTTTTTGGGCAATATGGTCTACAGTTGTCGGCCACAATCGTGCTACCGTAGTTCACTATTTTTGACACATTTTGTGCTATAGTCCACAGTTTTCGGCCACTTTCCTCACATTTCGTACTTTACAGTTTTGGATATATTGTGCAGTAGTCCAAATTTTTCGGCTACTTTCGTGAGATTTCGTATTTCACTGTTTCGGGCCGTAATTTTTGGGATGTACTCCACAGTTTTTGATACTTTCGCCACATGTCGTATTTCAATGTTTTGGCCTCAATTTGTGGGCTATTTCCACAAGTTTTGGCGACTTTAGCAGAATTTCGCATTTCACTGATTCGGCTTCATTTTGTGGGCTATAATCCACAGTTTTCCCCCATATTCGTCACATTATTTTATCGTTTTTCCATCATTTTTTGGGCTATATGATATACAGTTGTCGGCCACTTTCGTGATATCGTATTTCACTATTTTTGCCTTATTTTGTGGGCTATAGTCCACAATTTCAGGCCACTTTCTTCACATCTCGTATTTTATAGTTTTGGCTTCCTTTTGTGTGCTATATTTCACATTTTTTTATTTCACTGTTTTGGCCAAATCACAAATTTTTGCCACTTTCGTGACATATCGTATTTCACTATATTGGCCTCAATTTGTGGGCTATTGTCCACAAGTTTAGGCAACCATTGCGGAATTTTGCATTTGGCTGTTTTTCGCCTCATTTTGTGGGCTATAATCCACAGTGTTCGTTCGCCCACGTTCATCACATTTCCAATTTTGCAAAAGTTGCAAAAAATGTAAGCTATAGTCCACATTTTTCGAATACTTTCGTGAGATTTCGTATTTCACTGTTTAGGCCGCATTTGTGGGATGTAGTCCACAGTTTTTTGCCACTTTCCCCACATGTCGGATTCCACTGTTTTGGCCTGAATTTGAGGGCTATTGTCCACAAGTTTTGACAACTTTTGCGGAATTTCGCATTTCATTGTTTCGACCTCATTTTCTGGGCTATAATTCCACAATTTTCGCCCACTTTCGTCACATTTTCAATTTTAACGTTTTTGCATCATTTTTTGGGATATATGATCTACAGTTGTCAGCCACTCTCGTGATTTTCACAATTTTGGCCTCAATTTGTGGGTTATAGTCCACAGTTTGAGGCCACTTTCCTCACATTTCGTATTTTACAGTTTTGTCTTCATTTTGTGTGCTATATTCCACATTTTTTTATTTTACTGTTTTGGCGGCATAACAAATTTTTTGCCACTTTCGTCACATATCGTATTTCACTGTATTGGCCTCAAATTGTGGGCTATTGTCCACAAGTTTCAGCAACCTTTGCGGAATTTCGCATTTGACTGTTTTCGCCTCATTTTGTGGGCTATCCACAGTTTTCGCCCACTTTCGTCAAATTTCCAATTTTATTGGTTTTGCATCTTTTTTTGGGCCATACGGTCTACAGTTGTCGGCCACATTCGTAACACCATAGTTCACTATTTTTGCCACATTTTGTGTGCTATAGTCCACAGTTTTCGGCCACTTTCCTCACATTTCGTATTTTGCAGCTTTGGCTTTATTGTGTGCTGTAGTCCAAATTTTTCGGCTACTTTCGTGAGATTTCGTATTTCACTGTTTTGGCCGCAATTTGTTGGATGTAGTCCACAGTTTTTTATACTTCGCCACATGTCGTATTTCACGATTTTGGCCTCAATTTCTGGGCTATTGTCCACAAGTTTTGGCAACTTTTGCAGAATTTTGCATAATGTTTTGGGCTAATTTCGTGAAATTGTGGTTCACTGTTTTGGCCACATTTTGTGGGTTATAGTCTGTTTTCGGCCAGTTTCGTAAAATTTTGTGGGCTATTTCCACATTTTGTGGTTGTAGTCGACAATTTTCGACCAATTTAGTAAAATTTTGTATTTCAATGTTTCATCCACTATTTGTGGGTTATAGTCCACCGTTTTTGCGAATTTCCGAAACTTTCATATTTCATTGTTTTCCTCTAATTTTTGGGGGCAGTCCACCAATTTCGGTCAATTTAGTGATATTTCGTATTTCACTGTTTTTGCCCACATTGTGGCTCTAGTCGATAATTTTTGGGCAAATTCTTTTTTTAATTTCTGCATTTTGGCCACTATTTGTGGGCCATTGTCCACGGTTTTTGGCAAATTTCGTGAACTTTAATATTCCACTGTTTTCGGCCAATTTTATGAAATATCGTATTTCACTGTTTTGGCCACATTTTTTGGGATACAATAATAGTTTTCGGCCAATTTCGCGAAATTTTTTATTTCACTGTTTTAGCTATATTCACAGTTTTCGGCCTTCTTCGTGAAATCTCGTATTTCGTTATTTTGGACACATTTTGTGGGAAGAGTCCACTGTTTTTTTGTATGCCAATTTTGTAAAATTTGGCAACTATTTGAGGGTTGTTTTTGGGTCAATTTCGTATTTCACTCTTTGTCAACATTTTGAGTAAAGGTCGTTAGGGCCAATTTCGTGAAAATTTGTATTTCATACTTTTCGCCTAATTTTGTCGGCAACAATCCCCCGTATTTTGCACAAATTTTGTGAAATTTCCTATTTTACTGTTTTGGTCTCATTTTGTGGGTTATATTCCACATTTTCGGGCAAATTTTATGAAATTTCCTATTTTACTGTTTTGGTCTCATTTTGTGGGTTATATTCCACATTTTCGGGCAAATTTTATGAAATTTCGTATTTCTCTGTTTTTGCCTCATTTTATGAGCTATAATCCACAGTTTTTGGCAAATTTTGTGAATTTCGTATTTCACTATTTCGGTCATTATTTGTGGGTTATAATCCCACCGTTAAATTTCGTATTTCACTGTTTTGACAATATTTTGTGCGCTATATTCCATTGTTTTCGGCCAATTTTGTAAAATTTTGTATTTCACTATTTTGACCACTATTTGTGGGAGTCCACTGTATTTAGCCAATTTCGTGAACTTTCGTATATCATTGTTTTGGGCAAAATTCGTGAAATTTCGGATTTTACTGTTTTGACCACATTTTTTGTGCTATATAACACTATTTTAGGCCAATTTCGTGAAATTTTGTATTTCACTATTTTCACATCATTTTTTGAGTTATAGTCCACTGTTTTCGGTAAATTTCGTGAAATTTTGTATTTCATTGTTTGGGCACATTTCGTGTTCTAAAGTCCTCAATTTTCGGCCAATTTTCACTGTTTTGGACAAATTTTGTGGGATGTTTCATAGTTTCGGCCAATTTCATAAAAATTTGTATTTTAGAGTTTTTCTAGTCAACTATATTTTGGCCATCTTCGGAGATATAGTCAAACATATTTGGTTGTTTCAAAAAAAATTATATTTCACTATTCTAACTAGCTCTTATGGACTACAGGTCTACCGAATTCGGTCTTCACTAAGAAATTTTTAATTTCACTATTTTTTGCCAGTATTTGTGGGCCCATTAATTTTGGTTGATTTCAAGAAATTCAAAATTTTACTATTATGGCTAGCTTTTGCGTGGGCTGTATCCACTGAGTTCGGCTGGAAAACTGTTTTCCAAAAATTCTAAAGTTCACTATTTTCCTATTATTTGTGGGCTATCAACAGATATTCTGGGATTAAGAAAAGTTTTGTATATCAATATTTTAGCAAACTTTTGTGAGCAATTCCACCGTTTCTGACTGATTTTGAAATTTTGAATTTCATTTTTTTCATGAGATGAAGTCCAAATTTGGCTGATTATGAGAAATTCCAAATTTCGTTGTTTTAGCTTTTTTTATGGGCTAGATTTTGGCCGATTTCGATGCTTCTAAATTTCACCATGTTAGCTACCTTTTGTGGGCTATATAATCCCACTGATTTTTGCCAATTTTGAAAAATTCAAGATTTTTCTATTCTACTAAACTTTTGTAGACAATAATCCACTAATTTTGGTCAATTTGGAGAAATTATGAATTTCAGTATATGAACTATAGTCCACAATTTCTGGCTAATTTCGAAATTTTGAATTTCGCGGTTTTCGTGAGATAAAATCCCCCAAGTTTAGACCAATTACAATAAATTTTGAATTTCACTATTTCGACCACCTAAACGCCCACAGCTTTTAGCTAATTTAGAGATATTTCAAATTTCACTATTTTAGGTTGCTTCAGTAGATTTCGAGAAATTCAAAATATCAGTGTTCTAGCCAGCTTTTGTCAGCTATAGTCCATTGTTTCTGGATGATTTCAAGAAATTTGAATTTCAATGGTCGATTTTAAGAAATTCTGTAGTTGACTAATTCGGCATACAACACGAATATGACACAAGAAAAGGTTTAAAATGTGAACTAACAGCATAAAATTGGAAGGCTCCCATGGCTATATTAGTTTGTCTCTATTGAAAGAAACAAGCATAAAAACCTCACCTTTGAACCAGCTACAATGGTGCCATTGATGGGATGAGAAGCACAAACTAAAACCGGTTCTGAGACGGTGCAGAATCTATTCCGAGCAATTCCTTTACTTTCATCCAAAGTACTTCGAGAATCATCAGTGCTGAGATAGGTATCCAAGCATAAGCTTTTCGTTTATAGAGTTCTATAAACAAAAATATAATATACAGACAAACTTAAATTTGAAAAATGGGCTATTAACTAACCGTAGCTTATTTTTTCCCTATCAGAAAGGAAAAAGCTCTTTTAAAGAACAAAAAGGTTGGGTTAACAACAATTTTGGATTCTTCTTTCTATCAACATAACGCAAGGGAACAATTTACTATTAATATATACGGCATCAATGCTCAATCTATTAAATCATATTCTTGTAATCAGAATAAAGTTGTTCTACCACCAAGCCCATTTAAGAGGGGGAAGGAGGTTGCTGGTACGGTCTGAGCTTTTAATTTTTAGTCCTTTTTATGAATGTGTTTATTGGATGTAATTATTTCAGTCCTCTTTGCCGAAACATGGAGAGATTTTTGGTGCATGTGTTATATAAAAATAAAAAATAAAAAAATTCAACTTCTCAAGGATTTATAAAATGGTACAAAGAGAATTTTCATAGGCATTTTAATACTAAACACTATGCAATAGTTTAAGAAGATGGGGAAAGATGAACAAAATCTGCTTGAGCTCACCTGATATCTACATGGCATGCTGAGCTTTTGCTTGGGAGAAAATCTAAAAGGTATATTCCTTTACCAGAGGAAGAACCAACCACATATATCTGCATAATAAAATGATTAAATGATTTAAAATGTCAACAACTGAGCATCGCTAATTCAGCATCTGATCCAACGGATAGTGAACATGTGAACAAATACCTAATTTTTGAACGATTAGAATGAAGTTAACCTCGACAATCACAAAACTCAACAAAAGATAGTGTAAGGTTTGGATAGTGTAAGGTTTGGATAGAGCAAAATTTGATGTACAAAATGATGCATGTTGGTCACAATCAAGAACACTAAGCACAACAGGGTATCTCCATAATTTACTTCATAGGATATTCACAATCACTAAGCTACTGCTTATTCATAAAGCTTAACGCAATACAGAAACTTAGTTAAAATTTCACCAAGGAAAAAGACATACATGATTTCTTTGAAAATGGAGGTCGGGTAGGGTTGGTTACAGTATCGTTCACATGGTAATATGGTATATTGTTCTTACATATATATCTTAGTCAAATTAATTGGCTACTAGGTCGTCTACTAAATTATTAAATGACCAAATTGATCATTTATAATAGAAGAGAGCCAAGTTGCCATTTTCATAGCTTTCGATATTTCCTGATTTACAGCAAAATTTGAAATTTCTGTCAAGAATTAATCGAAAATTAGATTTTTTTTTGCTTACAGGAAAGGTATGACTATGATAATAACTGCTTTGCTGTTCATGCATGTAAAAATGAAAGCTAGCTCTTACCGAACTTGTTGGCAACCAAGCAGGTTTTCTCTGGTATAGACCACTTGTCGTTTCCATGCCATCCCTGATTCATCAAGCAGAAACTTAACTTCTGATGATTAATACGCAAATAGAAATTCTGGGAACACACACACACACACACACACACACACACACATATATATATTGTGTGTGTGTGTATGTGTGTGTGTGTGTGTTCTTTTATTTCACTTACAGCCAACCAGGAGGTGGGCAATGCATGTGCGTCACATTTAGACTATTAATATTCAAAATTCCAGACCTGCAAAAACAAAACAAGTCATGGTGAGCGAAGATGAAGTGACAAGCTAAGCCAAGTGAAATAAAGTTTTTCCCTGTTTCTAAGAGCAATTAAGGTGGCATTTGGTCTTCTGAGGGTTTGAACTCTTGGACTCTTGACTGAGCGTGAATAATGTCTCTGCATGTATTAGAAAGTTGGGTTAAGCCTATGTTAGCGGAACCAACGTTTCGGTTCGTGGTACCGGTATAGGATCGTAGGCATGATACTGTGAGTGGTGCATGGTATGGCAAGGGTAGGATGAGTTGAAACTCTCATTTGAGTAATATATATACGTCCGTGTGTGCGTGTAGAGAAGAGACAGAGAAAAAATTAATATATAAAAGCATTAGTTACTAATATTGCTAAATAAAAGAGTAAAAATCAAGATAAACTCCCTGACAAATTGAGAAGAGTTAGAAGAGAAGTACATGGGTTAGTGAATAAAGCTGTTCATTCTAAAGATATGGAAAAAATAATAAGCGGATCGCTAGTTTTAGAGATCCGAATTGAGGTCTGTAGATGCCGTGGGAGAACCTGGTAACACTGAGGGAACAATATCAAATCAATGGTCTCAGGTTAACCACTTTATGCATATCACGTATACCATAATAATTCCATTTTTCATTTAGTAGAGAAATAGGAAAGCAAAATGGAGTCTTATATACAAGCAGAAAAATGAAAAACAATGGAAACCTTCATAACCTACCAGCCATCATCAAGATGGAATGCTAATTGATATGAGCATGATGGATCAAGGCTGACCGAGTGTATTTCCCTCGACATTATAGTTGACTGCGCCTGAGAAAGAATGACATGTTAATCTATTAAACCATGTGTTGGAATAAGGATACAGACACTGCTGTTTTGGTTTGGTTCAAGTAAAATTGTATTGTGGTTGCAACTACTAAGTAGTTCTCTTATCCAGTAACCTCTCCCTGACTGATCTTCAGTCAGGTCCCTACACATTGCTTCTGTCCTTCGTTGTTACTCTAGGTTAGTGGTGTATGCATTTATTTCTCTTTTTCAGTTTGTTTTCATTTCCTTTTCTTTTTACCTGCTTGATACATACATATAAATTGAGAGCCGTAACCATTCGCACGATAAACTTCGTGAGAACTCCACGCATACCCATCATAGGAATGATCCGAACCGTTCACATTGATTAGAATGACTAAATTAGTCTAGAAATGTAAAATCAAGTCATTTAAAATTCATTTGTCAATCCATCATGTCATTATAAAAAATAACGATATACCGCCATAAAATTAGTAACACTTTAATGCATGGACAAACAAATCTAAAATTGCTTGACCTCCCAACCTTAGACTAATTTAGACATGTAGATCGAAATGAATGATTCGTATTTTTTAATTAATGTCCTAAAAAAAGTTCTCACATGGTTCTCACCGGATCATAGCTTTATATATATATATATATATATATATATATATATATATATATATATATATATATATATATATATTGATAGTAAAAGATGGTGAGCTAGATACTTTTATTTTAAGCTAAGCAAATTGAAGCATTCAATTCACAACCACACAATTCATCATATTTAACAAGTTATGTAGCACAAGTGTATGGATCAAACCATACAATTTCGCAACGTTTTAGTTGCAAGGACAAACGGATTACAAAATACTTGATTCCACATACTAAATTAGTTTAAACATTTCAAGTCATTTGGAGATCTCTAGCCAACGCATCAAACCATACAATTCCGTAACATTTTACTTACAAGGGCAAACGGATTATACAGGACTTCATTCTGCATTATTAAACTAGTTTGAACATTTCTAACAAAGTGAACAGTTCGAATTGGTCCTAGGATGTCCCTACGATGGAGAGCCATGGGGTCTGCCATTTTATCGGGAGCTCCGACCTCTCTTGAAAAATTTCATATATATATATATATATATATATATATATATATATATATATATATATATATATATATATATATATATATATATATATATAGGGAACCCTTCGGTTAAGAACTAATTTTGGTGAGAACTCACCAAGTAGACCCCTCATGAAAAATCCGAACCGACCATCTCGTTCTACATGCCTTAGATAGCATAACATAAAGAATTCAAATAATTTGAAGTTCGTTTGCTCATCCATCAAATGGAGTAGAATTTTCAGCCATACAATTTTGCGATGATGTAAATCATGGGAAAATGAACTTCAAATTACGTGATTTTTTTATGTTATGCTATCTAAGGCGTGTAGAACGAGATGGCCGGTTCGGATTTTCATGGGGGGTCTACTCCTTGAGTTCTCACGGAGTTCTCACCAAATTAGTTCTCAACCGAAGGTGAGCAATGCTCCATTGCAAACGCAAATATTGTGAAAACCACTTAAGGCCCTTGTTCCCAACAACGGCCTTAGATGGTTTTCACGGGTTTTCGAGAACAACGGTCTTGGTTATAATATTCATAACCTAGGCGGTGGTTTTCACGGGTTTTCACAATATTTGCGTTTGCAACGGGTTTTCACAATATTTGTGTTTGCAATGGAACATTGCTCTCTCTCTCTCTCTCTCTCTCTCTCTCTCTCTCTCTCTCTCTCTCTATATATAAGCAATCTTCCATTGCAAACGCAGATGTTGTGCAAACGCGTGAGAGAGAAAGAGAGAGTAATCTTCCATTGCAAACGCTATTGTAGCGTTTGCAAACGTGCAAACCACTTAACCTGCTATTGCCAATAGCGGGTTAAGTGGTTTGCACGCGTTTGCACAACATTTGCTTTTGCAATGGAAGATTGCTTATATATATATAGGCAAACCTTCCGTTGTGCACTCTCCATGGTGTGCACTCGGCCTTCGAGCTATCGCATGGATGATCTAAACTGTTTACATTGATCTCTACGTCTAAATTAGTCTAAATATGTAAAATCAAGTCATTTGAAATTCATTTGTCCATCCATCATGTCATTATAAAAAAAATGATATTCAGCCATACAAATTCGTAACACTTCAATGCATGGGCAAATGAAATTCAAATGACTTGATTTTACATATTTAGACTAATTTAGACGTGTAGATCAATGTGAACGGTTTAGATTATCCATGTGATGATCCGAAGGCCGAATGCACACGAAGTGCACAACAAAAGGGAACTATATATATATATATATATATATATATATATATATATATATATATATATATATATAGCCACAATCCAGTGAGAACTCCTTTGGTGAGAACCACGTGATATTTTATTTTGGGGACATTAGTTGAAAGATCTGAACCGTTAATTTTGATCTAGATGACTAAATTAGTCTATGGATAAGAAATCAAGTGGTTTGAAAATCATTTGCCCATGCATTGAAGTGTTACAAATTGTATGGCTAAATATTGTTATTTTTATGAGGACATGATGCACGGACAAATGAATTTCAAATGACTTGATTTTACATGTCTAAACTAATTTAATCGTGTTTAACAATGTGAATGTGCCGGATCATCCAGATGATGGATATGCGTGGAGTTCTCATGAAGCTTATCGTGAGAACAGTTCTCACCTGATCGCTTTCCTATATATATATATATAGAGAGAGAGAGGGAGCAAGAGAGAGAAAGCAATGCTCCATTGCAAACCACTGAAGTCGTTGTTCGGCTTCGTTTATTTTGAACCTAAGCCGTCGATCCAAACAACGGCATAGGTTATATTCAGAACAACGGCTTAGGTTTATAACCTAAGCCGTTGTTTTGGAACAACGGCTTTAGTGGTTTGCATACCCATTTGCATGGGACCCGTTTACAATGAAGCATATATATAAATGGGTAAAAGGGATATGAGCAACTTGCTCATTTACTAAATGAGCAATTGATTATGTGACTTGCATGTGATACATTGGATAACTAACCCATTTAAGAATTTTCCAATCACATGTATGCCACATCATCAATTGCTTATTTATTAAATGAGCAAGTTGCTCATACCCCTTTTTCCATATATATATATATATATATATATATATATATAGATAGAGAGAGAGAGAGAGAGAGAGAGAGAGAGCAATGCTCCATTGAAAACGGGTTTGTTTTCACAGAACCTGTCAAAATAGACCCGCTTTGGTTGTATGAACCTAGGTCGTTGTTTGAAACAACGACCTAGGTTATAAAAAATTGAATGAACCTAGGCCGTTGTTTGGAACAACGACCTTTTATAACCTAGGTCGTTGTTCCCAACAACGGCCTAGGCCATAAAATTTTATTGCCTAGGTTGTTTGAAACAACGAAATTTTATAGCCTAGGCCGTTGTTGGGAACAACGGCCTAGGTTATAAAAGGTCGTTGTTCCAAACAACGGCCTAGGTTCATTCAATTTTTTACAACTAGGTTCATTCGAAATTTTAGAGCGAATGAGGCGAAGAGTTATTTGGGACGAAATTCCCAAATTACCCCTCCGCCACTTAAGTGGGATGGGTGATGGGCGGGCTCGATCACGGCCTTTGGATCAAGATGAACGGTCCAACGACCAGAAATGCTGTTTTCACGAGTCTGTGAAAACAGACCCGTTTTCAATGGAGCATTGCTCATATATATATATATAGGGTAATGCTCCATTAAAAACGCAAATGTCTGTGAAAACGTGAAAAACCACTAAGGCCGTTGTTGGAAACAACGACCTAGGTTATAATGCATTATAACCTAGACCGTTGTTTCCAACAACGGCCTAGGGTCGTTTTCACGTTTTCACATTTGCGTTTTCAACTGAGCATTTCCCATATATATATATATATATATATATATATATATATGTTTTGCTCAGTTGAAAACGGGTTCGTTTTCAACTGGTTGGAAAACACCCATATAGGCCGTCGATCTGATCTTGATCTTGATCGGCGGATCAGATCAAGATCCGCTAAGTCTCCCACTAACGCGTCAAATAAGCGGGGGGGCATTTTCGTCACTTCACGCCAAAAAACGTTTGGGACTAAGCATTTTTTTGGCATGGAGTTTTTTTTGTCGAAAAATTAACGTGAAACAACGGCCTAGGTTGTTTTTTTATAAAAAACATACCTTGGCCGTTGTTTCCAACAACGGCCTAGGTATGTACAAATGTTTTTCCAAACACTTGTACATACCTAAATCTCCCTCACCCTGTCTTCGTCACAAACACTCTCTCTCTTTCTCTGGAGCTCCCGAAACACATCCCCAAACCCTAGTTCACTCTCCGAACTCCTTGGCATCGATTTGTTTGCCTTCTCGATCTCCCCCCCTTGTGGAAAGCTCCCTATCTCTCTCTTCCTCTCCCGAATACAGCAAACCCTAACTTCACATTCAAATTCCCAAATCATCTAAACCCTAGCACAAATTTTCTTCCTTTGTCTACAACAGCGTGCAGCGGCTTCTCACATCTTCGCCAACTCTCTATCTCTCTCCTTGGACCAGGTATTTTCTTAATCCCAATTTACTATAATGAACTCTTTGAATTTATTGATTTTTTTTCCAATTTTGGAGTTAGGTTTTTTTGTATTATGCGTAGTAGTCTAGTCTATAATTTTGAGAGTATATATTTATCTCTGATCATATATGTTGTATACATTTTGTTCACATTTTCGTAGATGTAGTGCTAGTTGTAGTGGTGGAATATAGGAGAAGAAAAAAAAACGAGATGAAAAAATTCAATTTGTACGAGTAGGTCTGACTCGCCGCGTAGAAGGTTGTAGAGGCGATTTCCGTCTCACGATTTGTGAGATACGTCCGTTTATCATTTTAATTCAATACAACGGATATAAAGTGATACACCCCCGTATCTTTCAAACCGAGAGTCAGAACTCACCTCTGCAAGTTCCGCTGGCTCGTGTTTGGTGTGCCAGAGTTGACGCCCAAATTTAGGAAATTTTCCTTCTCCTTTTTGTTGTTTTGACGCGTATATAAAAAACCTTTAATCCACCTCGGAATTTGTGGAATACGTTATGAATAGAAAATTGCTTAAACGAAGTCCAAATAAAACGAAACTTTGCGAGTAGGTTGGTCTCGCCAGTCACAAGTCATACCAACCTGTAAATGCGAGTTCCGACCCTGCGGTTTGCAAGATACGTCAATGTATCGCTTTCCGCTCAGTTTTCAATAGTGAAAACGATACACGGCCGTATCTTTCAAACCGTGGGTCGGAACTCCCATGTACAAGTTGCGTTGGCTTGTGTGTGGGGAGCCCGCCCAAAGGCCATTTTTTGGATTTTTTGCATCTCGTTTATGTTGTTTTTACGCGTATATGAAAAAACTTCAATATACCTCGAAATTTTTTATTACGGTCTCAATACAAAAATGCTTAAACGAAGTCCAAAAAATACGAAACGGTGCACGTAGGTTCGGCTAACCATTCACAACGCAACGGAACTTGTATTTGCGAGTTCCGACCCACGGTTTGCGAGATACGTCAATGTATCGCTTCTCGCTCTTTTTTAAAGAGTGAAAGTGATACACGGGCGTATATTTCAAACCGTGGGTCGGAACTCACTTCTACAAGTTGTGTTGGCTTGTGTTTGGTGTGCCCTAGTTGACGGCGAAATTTAGGAGTTTTCTCATCTCGTTTGTGTTGTTTTGACGCGTATAAGCGAACTTTTGAATTTTTTTCATCTCGTTGGTTTGTGTTTGCTAATTTTCGACGAGTAATTAGTTTCATATATGCGAACTTTGTTACAGAGAAATGGCTAGAACGAGGGGAACTGGAAGGGGAAGGACATCCCAGGAAGCACGGGGGGAACATTCCACAGAGAATGTGAGAACTAATAATTTGTATTGTCCCTAATTTTGTATTTAGTGATATTGATTTTAGACTAATAATAATTATGTTTTTTGGTTCGTGTAGGTTGGTGCATCCTCTTCGATGACAGGACGTCGTGGTCCAGGACCAATATATCCCGGCGAACTGACCTTGCAAGATCGCCACAGATCATCGGCAGTGTAGGGTGGGACGACGCGTAGGTGTAATTTCCGCACCCACGAGACCATGAAGGTACATCCACGTATTGTCGAGTACATAGTAGCGGCCGGTTTCTATGGAATCAGCATGATGGAGAATGTTAAACTCAACTGAGCACTTCTCTCGGCACTCGTGGAGCGCTGGAGGCCAGAGTCGCACACGTTCCATCTACCGGTCGGAGAGATGACGGTGTCGCTACAGGATATAGCGATGATATCCGATCTTCCAATAGATGGGTTGGCCGTGACAGGTAATATTAACTTTGATAAAATAGAGATGTGCAATGAACTGCTCGGTACAGAGTTTGATGAGGCGGCTGCGGAAGATGATGACATTTTCCAAGGACAATCAATCCGACTATCTTGGTTGAAGGGACATTTTGATGGGACGCTGACCAACGAATCACCCGACGACTATTCACAGTCCTACACCAGAGCCTACATTCTAACGGTGATCGGAGGGGTTCTCTTGCCTAACTCATCGGGCGATACGGTGCACCTCATGTACCTACGATTGCTTGCCGACCTAGGCTTAGCTGGCCGGTACAGCTGGGAAAGCTGCGCATTGGCAACGCTATACAGGGCGTTGTGTCATGTAGCGCTAGATGGGACAGAAATGACCGGACCGATGGTTTTGTTACAGATTTGGTCTTGGGAGCGACTGCACTTGGGTCGTCCCCGCATTACGAGACCGGCGGCCGGTTGGATGGCCCAACCAGAAGATCCTGCTATGTTAGTACCCTTAGGGGTATATTGGGCCGGTAGTCGGAGTTACAAAGACAATCCCAAGGGTGTAATAACGTACTACAGAGACGAGCTCGACCAACTACGTGAAGAGTTCGTGATTTGGGTGCCGTATACACCCGAGCGGGTGGGAAGACTACCGCCAATGTGCACCACCGGGTCGCAGTTGTGGCTGACGATGGCTCCCTTCATCAACTTTGGTATAGTGGAGTATCCACGAGCGGAGAGAGTCCTTCGTCAGTTCGATTTTCAACAAGATAGTCCCCCAAGCTGCGCAAACCTATACGATCATGAGTTACACGCCGTGAGGGGTACCGGCCGCATGCCTACTCATGATTGGGCAAATTTCCATCGTGTTCACGTTGCAGAATGGAACGAACGACGGTTTGAACTTGTACTCGTTAATGTTCCAGAGTACGATAGAAGAGTGCAAGGGAAGTACATAACTTGGTTCAGATTATATACATGTTTGTACATCTCTCCCGATACAGTACTAGCTGCTGGTGTTCAACGAGAAATTGAGGAGAGGGAGATTGAACCACCACCCGCATATTCCAGTTCACAACCCATGTTCCAACCGAGGGCCACAGCTATACGTACAGTGGTAACTACAATCTTCATATTTCTTTTAATGTTCGTTATACGTGAAGATCATGAATTCTTTAAATTACTGAATTTGTGTAATTATTTTTGTCGGTTTTTTTTTATTTAGATTGATAATACGATGGACATGGCAAAAGAATGCGCGGAGGTAATAAAAAGTAATGCGGGCACGGCTATGAAGAGGTTCGCTCAGAGGATGCTCTCTTCATGCCGTACCAATTTGGATATTTTGGGAGAGGCCGAACGTTTGGATCGAGCATTAAGCGGACCGAGGGACCGACGTAAAAGCGTGAGGGGTAGGCCAGCTGCATTGATTGGCGACAACGGGAACGTGAGATGAGAGAACAACAAGCTTCAACTTCATATCCATCTCACGAACAAGCACAGGAAGAAGAGAGTGAGGAAAGGGTTGTTGGAGAAGTACAACAAGAGGAGGGAGGATCTGCACAAATCCCCGAGTTGCCAACCACGATCCCGCGCCGAAACCCTACTCAGAAGAGGCGAGCACCACAGGCATACATGCCCGGTACTTAGCCAATACATTTTGTTTGTTGTAATTTTTTTTCATTTTTTTGTTGGGTTTTATCCTGTTGTAACTTAACTAGTGGAAAGTGTGGTTCGTAAGTTTAAGTGTAGTTGATGTTGTTATTAATTTCTAATAGTCAATTATGGTTGGTGATTTTGGCGGTTGTAGATATGAATTTATTCGGAGAGTGTAGGTGATGGCAAAGTGTTTGGAATTTGGTTAAATTTTCAAGTGTAGCAGCTTCAGCTGCTTTGTACAATGTAGATTATTTTTATTTTTTTTTAACCTAGACCTAGGTAACAGGACTAAGGTTGGAGGATTTGTCTTGCTGTCTGACTTGTTGGCGTTAAAAATAGCAACAAGTCAGAGAGCAGCTCCACTATATTGTTTATACCCTAGGCCGTTGTCTCCGACAACGGCCTAAGTTGTAGGCCAAAAAGATAGACAATTTGTCTTGCTGTCTGACTTGTTGGCATTAAAAATAGCAACAAGTCAGAGAGCATCCCCTACTATATTGTTTATACCCTAGGCCGTTGTCTCCGACAACGGCCTAAGTTGTAGGCCAAAAAGATAGACAATTTGTCTTGCTCTCTGACTTGTTGGAGTTAAAACTAGCAACAAGTCAGAGAGCATCCCCACAATATTGTTTATACTCTAGGCCGTTGTCTCCGACAATGGCCTAAGTTGTAGGCCAAAAAGATAGACAACTTGTCTTGCTCTCTGACTTGTTGGAGTTAAAACTAGCAACAAGTCAGAGAGCATCCCCACAATATTGTTTATACCCTAGGCCGTTGTCTCCGACAACGGCCCTAAGTTGTAGGCCAAAAAGATAGACAATTTGTCTTGCTCTCTGACTTCTTTGTGTTAAAAATAGCAACAAGTCAGAGAGCGGCCAAAAATAATATTTACCCCCTAGGCCATTGTTTCCAGGTAGTGGACCAAAAAGATACACAATTTGGGATGCTCTCGACTTGTTGGTATTAAAAATAGCAACTGGTCTGTTAGCCCCCAAATATAATGTTTACAACGGCCTAGGAAGCAGGCCAAAAAATAATTGGTTGTTTGCTTTTTTTCAATTTTCTCTTCACTCTTTACGAACAATCTCTGTGGAACTTTATACAAAAGATAGATGAGAACTTGGCTTGTATAACAATTTTATTTTTTTTTATTTTTTAATTTGACTACACCTAACTAATCACTACATAATCACGATGTTTTAATATGTACAGAACAACCCAGAAAATATAAAAAAAACTATTTCATTCGTTAGGGTTAGGGTTAGGGTTAGTGCTGACGGGGGTTAAGGGTAGGGTTAGGGTTAGCGGGGGTTAGTGGTTTGGTTAGGGTTATTGTAGGGGTTTGGTCAGGATTATTGTAGTGGTTTGGTTAGGGTTATTGTAGGGGTTTGGTTAGGGTTATTGTAGGGGTTTGGTCAGGATTATTGCAGTGGTTTGGTTAGGGTTATTGTAGGGGTTTGGTTAGGGTTATTGAAGGAGTTGATAGGTAATAAGTTTCCAGTAAAGAGTTTATAGATATTTAAGTTCTATCATTAATCACATGCGTCTCTCCATTCTTTACGTACATTGTCTTCCGAACTCTACAAAATAGACGTTCATATGTATGTTTTTTTGTTTATATTTTTTATTTATTTTCATTTCTAGCCACGTAACTAACGAAAATAAAATCGGGACCAACAAACGAATATAAAAACTAACATGTAGTCTAATATGGGAAAAACGTTAAGTACATAGCCACGTGTAGATTCCAACATGTAGCCAATATATCGAAAAAACCATACGTAGATTCCCACATGTTTATAACCCAATAAGATAAGAGATTAATTGTTCTTTGTCTAGGCTTGAATAATAATATATAATCTTCAAAATCCTCGTACGTTGTTTACAATGAAGACGTTCCTGAAGACATTCTCCAGACATGCAACTGGGAAGAATTCCACAAGATTGGGAAGAAGAGGTGTGATCACATGTAGTAGAACAAGTTCATTATGGAAAAAACCAATAAGGTAAAACCCCACATGTAAGGAAAAAACCACATGTAGCTCCACACATGGGGACCATGCTTGGAAAAACCCATCTCCGAATATCAAAAATACACCCTCCTAAAATACACCCTCCTAAAATACAAAAACCCATCTCCGAATATCAAAAATATTCAATAATTATGATGGACAAGAAGAAATCAAAAATGAAAAAGATTCGGTTCGCTTTTGAGCGGAGAGCAATCAGATCAAACTACTTGGCCATCAAGAACTGGATCTGATTATTTTTGGGAAAAAACAGTCTAAATAGGGACCATTATGTATTGAAAAACCGTAACAGAAAACCACATGTATAAACCAACGTGAAGAGTATCCCAAAAAAGTTCAAAGATTACTCTAAAACACTACCGGCAACTGTTGCTTCTGTGGAAATTTTGGATGTGGAATCTCGTCGTGAAGTAATTGTGTGCAGTTCTTCGAGACACTTTGATGATGATGATATTCCAATTGCTTCACGTAATAACAAAGTTTGCTAACAGAAAACCCATCTAACAAAAATCCCCTAACCCTAACCCTAACCTTACCATAAATGATGATATCCCAATGAATTATTGTGTATTATTTTTTGTACATATTTAACCTCCATGATTATATGTTGGTTTGAAAGGTGGAAGTAATGGGCAAATTAAAAAATATACCTATACGATATATAAGTGTAGATCATCTATCTTTGGCATAAATTTCCACTGAAACTGTGCGTAAAGAGTAAAGAGAAAATTGTAAAAATCCCAAAAATTTCATACCTAGGCCGTTATTAGAGACAACGGCTTAAGGTAATAAGTTTCCAGTAAAGAGTTTATAGATATTTCAGTTCTATCAATTCTGTATATGACCAATAAAAATCAATAAAACATGATATGTAGGTTAGGGTTAGGATTAATGTAGGGTTAGGGTTATTGTAGGGTTAGCAGAGTAGGGTTATAGATTAGGGTTATGGTTATTGTAGGGTTAGCACAATGCAAGACTAGGCACATTTGTAATGTAGCACAGAGTAAGACTAGGCACATTTAGCTGCTTGAATCAACTGGTTCTTCTTTGATTTAGGATAACAACCGCCTACTATTATTGAAACAAAAAACCCCTAACCCTAACCTTAACCATGACCTTATACTTGTAAACCTACCCCTTTATATTTTTTGGAATATTTTTTAAGCATATTACCTTTATAATTTTATATTGGTTAGATAGAGCGAAAAAATTGAAACGTAATAAAAAATTATAAACAATATATACGCGTATATCATCTGTCTTTCGTGTAGAGTTCCAGAGAGACTGTTCGTAAAGATAGATAGTTATTATTTTTATTTTTTTTTAAATTTTCCACAATCTAGGGTGTGGGTCGTTGTCTCCATCAAAGAAGTGGTGTTGTCCTCTAAGCCAAGTGACCACCACAAGCCAGCAGACTTTCAACATACACCTAAGTGGGAAAAAGCACCAAGCTAAACAAGCAGAACTCAATCTCAAAGCAGAACTCAACACCCGCCTACTATTATTGCAGACACTTCAATATGAAAAATACCTAAAGTACATAACCACATGTAGATCCCCACATGTAGCCTATATATGGAAAAAACCATATGTACATCCCCACATGTAAACCCATATAACAAAAAACCCCTAACCCTCACCTTAACGCAAACCTTATACATGTAAACCTACTCCTTTATATTATTTGGAATATTTTTTAAGCATATTACGTTTATAATTTTATATTGTTTAGATAGAGCGAAAAAAATGGAACGTAATAAAAAATTATAAATAATATAAACGCATATATCATCTGTCTTTCGCGTAGAGTTCCAGAGAGACTGTACGTAAAGAGTGAAGAGAAAATTGTAAAAACACCAAAAAAATCATACCTAGGCCGTTGTTGTAGACAACGGCTTAAGGCATTCATATAAAGGGGTACCCCATGACTTTTTTCTCTTTTCAAGTATAAAGCTACAACGTGGACCGTTGTCTCCAACAACAGGCCTAAAGTATTTATTAGAAATGGGGTTGCTCTCTGACTTGTTGCTCCTTTTGTCCTCTCTAAGTCAGAGAGCACCCCAAAAATCAAAAAAAAAAATTGACTATAACCTAGGCCGTTGTCGGAGACAGCGGCCTAAGGTATTTATAAGAAATGGGGTTGCTCTCTAACTTGTTGCTCCTTTTGTCTTCTCGAAGTCAGAGAGCACCCCCAAAATCACCACTTTTTTGACTATAACCTAGGTCGTTGTCTCCAACAACGGCCGAATGTATTTATAAGAAATGGGGTTGCTCGCTGACTTGTTGCTCCTTTTGTCTTCTCTAAGTCAGAGAGCACCCCCAAAATCACCACTTTTTTGATTATAACCTAGGCCGTTGTTGAAGACAGCAGCCTAAGGTATTTATAAGAAATGGGGCCGTTCTCCAACAACGGCCTTGGTTTTAAAAAAATAAAAAATTTATTTACAAATACAAGTACAGCTACAGCTGATACAATTGAGTTACAAACCAACATTTGCGTACCCCAACAATATTAACAAACGACACAAACAAACGACACTTAAGTCTCAAGAACATTTACAGTTACCAATCAAAGGTAATTAACCAAGTTGCATAACGAATTATAAATATACCGAACAATTACATTTTAATAATTACAATTCACAGTGGATCGTCATATCTCGACTCAGAACTGTCTTCTTCGGAAGGAATTACTTCTTGCCTTCATTGAAAGATTAGGTTTAGTTAGTAAGAAACTCATTTGCCACAAATAAAGTACAATAAATTTAAACGAGGGACAAACATAAAAATTACGAGTCATACCCCTCAAATAAAGTTGGACAATTTCTTGAATCATGATTCATTTGGACAATGCCGCATCTTCGGCACCTTCTCGATTTTTTTATGCGGAGTTGCTCTCTAATCGGCCTCAATCTTTTGGCACGAGGCCTTCCCTTTGTCGTGCACTGCTGTGGGTCACTAATGCGTGTAGGTATGTGTCCACTCCCTTGATCATGAGGTTGTGCACTACCATGCGGTTGTGAACTACCTCCGGGTTCGACACAGTCATGTGGTTGTGAAGCCTGTTCCGATTGTTCAAGTAATCTGGGTTGTAGCCGAGAAACCCCGTCAATGATCTTCTGCAAATTCTCCAACGTGTATTTGTAACTTGCATTGGAGGAACAACCGAGATCGACAATTTGTTTTGCATGGTAGCTCAACTCAATATCGAGAAGCAAAATTCTTGGTATTGGGTTCGGTTGGAACTGATGTGTAACTTCTTTTCATCACATCCCTAGTCCATCTTCTTTTAATATATACATCCGAGAGGGATGTGTGATGGCCGAAACTAAGTACAGCTAAAATATGCCTGCAAGGAATGGCAACGAATTCGAACAAGTGACATGCACATGTAATAATTCCATTGATTTTGCATAATTGAAGAAGGCGAGCCGGTTCTGATTCTCCACAGAGTATCACATGGAAGGTTGAACTATCCAGTGTCTCAAGATCGGCAACAAATGTCACATTGAACATGAAGCCTTTTGTGACTTCATCTTGGAATTTGTAAAATATTTTCAAAATATATGTTTTTGCCATATGTGCCTCCAAAGCCTATTCACTCTTCAACTTCGGTCTTTTCTCACGGTTACAATAATTTTCTTTCAATTCATCGTGTTTTTGCCTTCCCAAAAAACGGTCGAAGATGACGGCAAATTCATGCAGGGAATATTTTTTTTCTGTATGATGCTTCAGGGCAGAATGTGCGGACTCAACCCGTTGGCTACTCAACATGCCGGCCCAAAAAGAATCTTTAGCGTAGATGGGCGCCCAACTTTCACGGATATCGAATATATCATTCAACCATTTGTTACTCTCTAATCCGTATTGCGAAATCAAAATATTCCACTTTTCTACAAATTCATGTATATATTCGGAATTGTAGATTACATTCTTCAAGGACTCCCTAAACTTATCAACATCGGTCGAAAGACGAACCTCCTGGGGTAACTTATCCAGAATGTGCCAAATACAAAAACGATGCCGAGTCTGGGGGAAAACTTTCTTAACTGCGGCGGCGATCCCACAGTCTTGATCGGTGACAATACCGAATGGAGCACGATTCATAACCCCTAACCACTTTTTAAAGAACCATTCAAACGAAGAGGCCGTCTCATTTGGAATGAACCCACCTCCTAAGAAAGTCGATTGCCAATGTTGATTCACTCCAACAAATGGAACAAATAACATTCCGTAACGGATCGTATTGTACGTGGCATCAAAGCAAACTACATCGCCAAATTCTTCATAATTCATCCTACAAATACCATCTACCCACATACAATGTGACAACCGCCCTTCGGGATCGACTTGAATGTCATAAAAAAATGAAGGAACCGTCTGTTTCTTAGATTCGAAAAAATCAATTAGCATTGTAGAATCGTGTCCTTTCGATGCTTCTGGCGAATCTCTAACTAAATTTCTAACATCTTTTTTTGTGAATCCTACTTGATCGTGACCACCACTAGACTTTCGAAGAAGAGCATTTGTCGACATGTTTGGATATTAGCTTCTTTCATTTGATCTATAATCCTTTTGTCCGTATTTGACAGGACCTATTCCGGGGCAAAAGGTGCCTTCTACCGGGTGAGGTGAATTCGTGATCGTGTTCTTCGTGAAATGAATACACCACCCACGTATTACTTGTTTCGTTCAATTTTACACGAATGCAAGCCTTGCAACCCATTCTACTGGTTGTTCCACGTCTACCATCACTATGTTGACCCGGCAACGACCCAGCTTTATTACAAAGATATGACTTATCTACTTCCATTCCCTCCTTTAATTTATTCCCACCCTTACGCATTGCAAAACGCCCACAACGGGCATATGAAGAATAAAAATTCTCGGCCTCAACTAAAGTGGAGATTGTCATACCTAACTTTGGTTTCAGATGGTCTTCGACTATCGGCATGGAATCAGTGATTGGTTCTACCCGCACAAAATTATCGCCGGCAGCAGAACTCTCCGTATCGTTGTTCATCTGCAGTAAAAATATATTATTGGTCAATTAATAACACATTATATATAAAACAGCTTGTTAACAAACGGCTGCGATATATATACATACGAAGCAAAATAAGTGACAACACGTCGAAAACAACGTCATATAAATACAAAACTCTTCTATTGGGTCCGTCTAACCGCGCACAAGGTAACGGAACTTCTACAAGTAAGTTCCGATCCACGGTTTGGAAGATAAAGCCGTGTCTTGCTCGCATTCCCCTCATTCTTGAACTGAGGTTGTTGTTTGATATACGGTACAAATCCACACAAACGAGATCAAAAAAATCCTAAACTTTCGGAGTTGGACGGCGCCAAAACACATGAGCCAACCAAATTTGTAGAGGTCAATTTCGACTCACGAATTGCAAAATATGCCGATGTATCGCTTTCACTCACGGAAATGAATTGAAAGCGATACACGGCCGTACACTGCAAACCGTGAATCCGAACACACTTCTACGAATTGCGTTGGATTGTGTATGGCGTGTCCGACGTACTCGCAAATTGCTTAAATTTTTTTCCGCTTTGTGCGCTATTACTAACATCGAACAACAAACAACAACTAATACAACATCTACTTCCCCAATTAAACTAGAATTACCTACTCTATAAAAACCTACGCATAATATAGCAATTGTACACTGAAACATGGGTGAAAATTTTCCAATCAATTAGCCTAGTTAGAACTACTCAAGTGGGAACAAATTAGTACCTTCAACAATGAGGGTGTTCGGGAGGCCGCAAAGTTGCTGCTGTAGAGAAAGGAAGGGGAGTAGGGTTTGGCTAATTAAGAGGGATTAGGATTTTAGGGTTGGATAGATTTTGTATGGGTTAGGGTTTGTTTGTAATTGGGATCTCCAAAGGAAGAGGTCTAGAGACTGAGAATAGGGGGAAATTTGGTGAAAAGCAACGATCAAGAGAGATTTTGGGTTTTCAGTTCGATAGAGAGACAGCTCCGGTTGGCAAATAGGGTTTATCGACCTCAACTAGCGAGAGAGAGCTGTGAGGGAGATGAAGATCTGAGTATGTACAAGTGTTTGAAAAAACACTTGTACATAGTTAAGCCGTTGTTCCATACAACGGCCTAAGTTGATTTTTTTTTTTGAAAAAAACAACCTAGGCTGTTGTCTAAGTACAATTTTTTTCAAAAAAAATTCAAACAACCTAGGCCGTTGTTTCCAACAACGGAGGAAACAACGGCCTACGTTAATTTTTCGAAAAAAAAAAACTCCACGCCAAAAAAACGCCAAGTCCCAAACGTTTTTTGGCATGAAGTGACGAAAATGCCCCTCCGCTTATTTGACGCATTAGTGGGAGATTTAGCAGATCTCGATCTGATCCGCTGATCAAGATCAAGATCAGATCGACGGCCTATATGGGTGTTTTCCAACCCGTGGAAAACGAACCCGTTTTCAACTGAGCAAAACCCTACATATATATATATATATATATATATATATATATATATATATATATATATATATAAGCAAATCATGATCTATCAAGAAGAGGTCAAAATAGATCCGGAAGAACATAAAAAAGAAATTTAGAGCATGTTAATTCTTTCTATCAAATACAACTTAAGTAGACTGACCAAAAAACACAATATAACATGAACTTGACATTGCATAAAATAAAGTACACGAAGCAACAATAATACATTTTACAGAAACATGCAACAATTTATGCATGCCAACAATTTATAGGGGTATTTCGAGATTGGAGTTCCTACCCAAATCCAATCTCCCCTCTTGAAAGTACTTTGCATGTAAACACCAATAATATACAGAGAATTTAATATGGCAGCTAATGGTATGTGGTAAGAAGAAACGTTATTATAAATAACACACACAAAATTACAGTTAAAGAAGACAAATTAAAATTACAAAGAAATGAGATAAACACTTAAAATTGAAAAAAGGAAAAATGCATATGTCATTATGTGTACGTAGTGTAGATTCCATGAATGTAACAATGATACATATAACTAATTTTTCAAAAACTATCTCGAAGAAGTAAGAAGAGTATATTAAGTACTCCTGCTTGAAAGGAAAAAAAAATGGGGTTTGTATGTGGTACAACTGATACACAAAACACCAGGTAGCCCCCAAAATTTAATATCATACCTTTGATACAAAAGCAATCTAAAAAATTATCGAAGTCATTTTTTTTTGTACAACAACAACAACAAAGCATCTTTCCCAACTAGTTGGGGTCGGCTACATGAATCCTGGTTTTCCATTCTGCTCGGTTTAGCGCAATATTTTCTGTAAGCCCACAAGCTATTATATCTTTTCTCACCGTTTCCACCCAAGTTTAGGTATTCCTCTACCTCAATAGTTATCAAATCACTCTTTCTAACTAGGGCACTACAAGGTCTATGTGTGACATGTCCAAACTACCCAAGGCAATTCTCTCTTAATTTATCTTGGATAGGAGCTACATTTATCATGTCTCGTATATACTTGTTTCTAATTCTGTCCTTCCTAATTTTACCACACATCCATCGTAGCATCCTTATCATCGCTACACTCAATTTTCGGACATGTTATTTCTTTGCTGCCCAACACTCTGCTCCATACATCATTGATGGTCATTTTTTTAGTAAGTATCAAAAACAAGATAGACAAGAAACCAGATATTGCAACAAAGCTGACAATCTTCAAAAAGACAAACGATGATATTTGCATACCTTCAAAGATGTTATCCTCTCTAACATTGATGACACCTTCACGGATGTTAACGGAGGATTATATACCTTTAAAAAAAACCACAGCAGAGAAACAAACTGTTACTAATTGAATTGGCATATAATTGGAAGCAGTACTAGGTAGAGTTAGAGCATCTGTAGTCGTTGAGACCCAAATTTTGGGTATTTGGCATATTGGAAATGGAAATTTGAGTTTGCGTTGTAGTCGTTGTATGCTTAAAAAAAAATTGATTAAAAATCAAGGGTCATGTCCCGTCCAATCGATTTTATTAAATATATATATATATATATATATATATATATATATATATGGGACGGGAACTCTTTTTTTTAACAAAATAGATCAGACAGGAAATGATTTCCCGTCCGACGATTTTATTATAAATAAAAAAATCGGGACAGGGAATCATCCTCCGTCCGACGATTTTTTTTTTTAAAAATTTGGGACGGGAAATGATTTCCCATAATTTCCTGTCTGATGGGGTTAAAAAAAATAATCAAGCGAATGATTTTTCGTCTGATCGAACGGTCGAAAAATCATCTTTCGTCGGCTATTTTTTCCAAATTTCTATTTCATCTACCAAATTTGGCAGACGACTGTTCATCTAAAACAAATTTTTTGGGTTTATAGCCAACGACTGCAGCACCAAAAAGCCAAAATTTTGGAAAATTTGACAAAAAAGCCAACGACTACAGATGCTCTTAATTGAATAAAAAATGCTCATATGCATCATAAAGGAGGCAATATATACAACAGATGGTGGTCAATGGATGTGACAACACAACCAATGGAAAAATTAATACTTTAAAAAAAAATGGGTTTATATAGTCCATGGTTTTTCTCCAATTGCTGAAAATTTGAATTTCCAAAAGTTCCCTGAGGTGGAGCCTCCATTTCTTATTCGGTTTGGATCGCCAAGTAGATCCTAAGGTTGATCTTGTCACCCCTACTTTCCATCCAAATAGTTCAATAATACAGTATATGCTCATAATTTGACTTCTTTCAAATTTGCATGCACAAGGTTCATATTATGTCGAGAACATGCCAAAAATCTCACATGGAAAGTAAAAAAGAAAAATAAAACATCCAGCCAAGACAACTACAAAGTGCAAATAAGTGAAATGTTTAGTGCTAATAAGTGAAATGTTTAGTGCTATTTGTACCTCATTAAGACTTTGAAAAGCTACCGATGTTCTTCCTCCACGAAGATCCCAAGCAGAGATAATTCCTTGTTCACTTGCTCCAAATACAACCTACACCTTAAATGAATTAAGATTATGAATCTATATAGACAGATCAATGAGTTGGAATTTAGCATTTCTAGTACCGACATCCAAAATTCATGTCACTGTAGGCAGTTGGCAGGATTTTTGAAGTCAGCTCTAAAGTCAATACTTTTTTCAATTGTCCTATTCAATAACATAAGAAGCCAAGTATTACTGGCTACTGATTGCTCATGCAACAGTTGTAAGTGTGTTCCATTTGAAGATCCTTACCTATAAAGTTTTATTTTGATACCAACAGCACATATTAACGTTACATAAAGAAACCTAGCAGACTTGTACCCTTCGAAGATGGTCCGCATGGAGTCTTTTAAGACTACAGACCAATACCAGACTTGCATGACTGCAAATCTGTACATAGCAGAAATTATCCTTATTAATTAGTTTAACTGAATGCTACTGCAGAATGCTAACCTCCACATCCATATTATGGTATGTTAGCAGATATTTGACTCTTTGAGTGCAGTATGCATGTCTTCTTTTTGTGATTTCTTTCTACTATTTAACAAATAGTATATTAGTAGAAATAATTAAACATCTAATATCAACTACGAGAAGGGTAAATTGATTAATATTTATGCAATCAAACCAATCTCTAATATTATAATGGGAGAGTTTGTAATGCCCCGAGCCTGGCTCAGCTACGCACACGGCTACGTGTGCACGCATGCGAAAGAACGGACACAAAACTCTAACCACGCCCACCACAGGCACCATCAAAAGGTGGGTATACCCTATAAGTAATCCTTTATCATTTGGATCCTAATATATCTCACACACACTCCTATACATTTTCTGATATGGGATTTAATCCCCTCACCTCACGTCACTTTCCATTTCATGCATGCATACTTTTCATACACAATAAATAGCCATAGCCTCATAATCCAATCCTATAGGCTACCTTTCATCAATCCCTTTCAATCAAGCCCATAGGATCCTTCTATAGGCCAACAACCAACATACTACTCATCTCTTTTATTATTATAATATATATATATATATATATATATATATGAGATTTGCTCAGTTGAAAATGGATTCGTTTTCAACGGGTTGGAAAACAGCGATCTGAGCCGTTGGATCACTGTTGATCTTGATCGACGGCTCAGATCGCTGCCGCTCAAATTCGGAGCGGAGCTCCTATTAGAGCGGATGGGTATTTTGGGAAGTTCACGCTAAATAATGCTTCAGACTTAGCGTTATTTAGCGTGAACTTTTTTTTGGTCGAAAAAAACACTTAGGCTATTGTTGGGAACAACGGTCTAGGCTGTTTTGTTTTTTTTTTAAATCAACCTAAGTACGGGGTGTTACAGAGTTGGGGTTATCATTTGTAGACAACATGTATGTAGACATTCAACCATCTAATCTCAACCATTCATTTTTAAGTAGGAGTTATATTAACCATTCATTTACTCAATGGTTATTCATTTACTCAATTGTTGTTAGTTACCATAATACCCTCAAAGTTCAAATCCATTTACAACATAATTATTTACAAAAGTACCACTCATATAGAATAAAAGTTTGTGCCACTAGGGGTAATTTGTAACGAGTATGTATGAGTAAAGGGAGATTTCAGGTTCGAGGTCAAATTACGTCTTATTATTTAATTTATAAAAAAAAATGATTAGAACGTGCATTGCACGTGCAAGTTACTAGTATGTGTTAATATGTGACTATGTGGCGTACAAATTAGTCTAAACAATGAATTCTTAGCTGCATGTCCATCAATATTAACTTTTTATCAGGGAACACTCATATTTCATTTAGAAGTTTTCCTTCACAAAATGTCACCTTTGTTGAGCTTCCTACTTCCTTCTACCACACAAGCACCTTGCATTCACGTTTCTTAATTTTCATTATAATCAGCTTAAGATAGACTACCTCGTATGACCTATTACTAATGTTAGAAACTTACAATTGCTTTGTTAACCGTAACTACATGTATGAATTGAAAGAACAGAAAATAATTATGCAACTCAAAGGACAGTTCCAAAAAACAAGTGTAGGATAAATCCATCTGCATAACAAATACAACAACAAAATTATTGTGGTGTTCAATATAGTTCAAATAGCATTTAAATAAATATACCTTATATATGCCATGCACTCTCAGACGTAAATATATTTACCAGCTATACAATGAAACTTTTAAAACAAATTGGAAAAAGTTCATCGCGAGAAGAACACTTATAACCAATAGAAAGTAGGGAATCATTTATGCTAACACCCAAAATTTAAAAAAATACCAATTTTAGTTTAGCATTAGTTGTATATGGTCTAGTTTACTGCACTTCCAATCAATAAATACAGAATAGTTCACATATACCAATTTGCATTGTAATTTTTTTTCCTTTTTGATAAATGATATAATAAATGAATGGTCCATAGAAATATAAAATTACCTTTTACATATCAGGGCATATTGGTATTTTCCTCAGAGGAATTGTGTTGATGATGGGATAGCGTACATGGTGAATACATAATATTCAACTTAAGAAGTGTCAGATTGTAAAAGTTGCATCATGCCCCAAGAGAAACCAGAAGGAAAAAAAAAGGAAAAGATTCAATAAGAGATTAGAAGGATGGTTTTAGATAGTTCAATTCCTCAGGTAGATTTTGATGGTCACATACGAAAATGAAAAATAAACAGACCAGCAAAATGGCAATGGAAGTCAGAAAAAAGGCATGGACATTCAAAATTCTAAATAGTTTATCATAAAAATCAATTTAATTAAGTATGCAGAGTCTCCAAGAATCATATCATTAGATAAGTGATCTAAAGAAGGTTTAATATCAATTACGAACCCGATTTTCAATGTCTAATTGAATACTGTTGAGCTGACTCTGTGAAGTAGCATTAAGTTCAACACAGGGAAAATTACTTGATCGCCTGTCCCATACATAAATAGCACCATCAACTCCAGATGCAAGCAACCTAAAGTATAAGGAAAACTGATCGTTAACAAAAGAAAGATATTTATTATTAAACCAAAAAAAGAACAACACAAAATCACACATGCACACAGATAGCACTAGCATAAACATAATAACAATTCTTCTGAAGTACAGAATAGTCAATTTTCAAATAGAGAGAGAGAGAGAGAGAGAGATTCTTACGAGATACAAAAGAGTTGATTTCATAGAAAATGATTTCCACCATCCTAACATGAACAACACCTAGTAGACAAAGTCCACTTAACATGAGAGAGAGCGAGAGCGAGAGCGAGAGAGAGAGAAGTTTTTCTGAGATGCAGAATAGTCATTTTCACTGAAAATCATTTCGATGATCATCCTCACGTAAACCGCACTTAGTAAAGCAAGTCCACTCAACATTACTTGCACCATCCTCACATAAACAATACAGTTGAGTATGTACACCCAACATTACTTCCACCATCCCTGGCTGTTTGGATCATTATCTTGAACTTAACTACTCCAACTGAAATAACCTACAGACTACTAGTAATGACCAAATTTTAGTTGGGTAGCGTGAAAGATCATTTTCCTTTAGGAGAATCTAGGTCAGACAAAATTATTTTCCTTCAGGAGATTCTTAGGTCTGCATATTGTGCATTAGGGTCATTACAACTCAATTATCTTATATTGTGCATTAGGGTCATTACAGTCTCATTTTCATAACAGCAGGATATCTTTTGAATCCTACACACTGGTCATGATTGTTTGACCAGTGGACTTTTGCTCACAAATCTACTCTACTGCAAGCTAACAAGTAACAACTGAGCTAGCTTTGGTTCATCTCAAGATCCTTCGCTAAATAACTGAAACGATTTCTTTCAAAGAAATTCTGTAGAAGCTGATATTTGTAACTAACCTAAAGAAAGATTGGTCCTCTAAAAGAAATGATATAATGACAACCTAAACTAGATGGAGGTGCCCTTAAAACTAATTGAATAAGAAGAGAGAAAATCAATTGATTTATGAAATACCCATTGAAAAAACAAACTTTAAGTCCAGCTTTGTGGTCTAAATAGTATAACTAAACTAAATTAATATATTTATTTTCTTGAAATATAGATAGTATAATAGTGTGCTCCAGATATTAGGATAAATATCTAAGAGTACACTAGAACATACCAACAAATTGACATATGGAGTGCCTCCATAATATTGATGATTATGCTACCAATCAATAAATTACTTTTGAATGTAAAAGTCTGATCGCTAACGATGGAAGCTCAAACTTAAATAAGACTTTTGAAAATAGATGACCAATATAAAATGGATGGTACAGACACCCTAAATTTTGTTTTATACACATGATAAAACCAGGAAGTAGCCTTTAGTCAACAAAAACCTATAAATATTAAGTTAGGTAAGGTCACAAGAAGATACTAGATCAAAATATAAGAGCTTCAAATGAAACAAACCTTGATTTGTCAGATGAAGCGAAAGCAATATCTGATAAACCATTACAAACTTCACCATTATGTCGAGAAAACTTGGACTTCCCTTTCTGTAACACCTACGTGGACATGAATACAAAGATTATTAAATCGGTTCTTAAAAGGCTTTAGAAACACTTACATAGTACGACGTCAAATTTATCTCTATAAAAGTGAAAGAAGAAAAAAACAAGTAAAAGCGGCAATTCTTGGGATGAAATTTAAAGCTTCAAACTGGATATGATAGCTAGTATGAATTAAATCATCCCGTAGAAGAAAATTAACAAAACATAAAATTTGGAAGTAGAATGAATGTATTTATGTGTGTGCATAGACGTGGTTTTCATTTTCTTACAAGAATTCAGTCATATACAAAAGCATGGAATATAATACGGCACACTTACTTCAATAGGCTCAGAAGATACATAACCAATATCGTAAAGGAGAACTTTATTATTCTGTCTAGATACACAAGCAACCTGCAGAAATAAAAACCTGTAAGAATATATTGAAAGGTGACACCCAGTGAAACTATCCAAAATGCAAACCCAATTTAATTATAAGAAAACAACAACAATATACATCAGTAACAACAATCATATCAATAACGTTGTTATTATTATTGAGAGCAACAACAATACAACAACAACAACAACAACAACAAAGCCCTTTTCCCAACTAGTTGGGGTCGGCTACATGAATCCTGGTTTTCCATTCTGCTTGGTTTTGCGCAATATCTTCTGTAAGGTCACAAGCTATCATATCTTTTCTCACCATTTCTACCCAAGTTAGTTTAGACCTTCCTCTACCCCTAACTCTACCCTCAATACTTATCAAATCACTCTTCCTAGCGGGGCACTACTAGGTCTACGTGTGACATGTCCAAAACACCTGAGGCGGTTCTCTCTTAACTTATCTTGGGTTGGAGCTACCTTAACATGTCTCGTATATGTTCGTTTCTAATAACATATTTCCTTGTTTTACCACATATCCATCTTAGCATCCTCATCTCCGTTACACTCATTTTTTGGACATGTTGTTTCTTTGTTTCCCAACACTCTGCTACATACATCATTGCTAGTCTAACAGTCATCCTATAAAAAATTTCTTCAACTTCAAAGGTATACGTTTGTCACACAAGACACCACTGGCACTTCTACACTTAAGCCACCATGCTTGGATCCTATGTATAACACCTTCACAAATCTCCCTATCTCTTTGTATAATCGAGCCTAAATATCAGAAACGGTCTCTCTTAGGTATCTCTTGGCCATCAGCTTCAATACTTTCTCAGTTGTGTTCTAAATATCACTAAAATTACACTCCATATACTTTGTTTTAGTTCTGTTTATCCTAAAGCCTCTAGCTTCCAAAGTTTATCTCCACAATTCTAATTTAGCATTGACTTCTGCTCTAGTCTCGTCCACTAAGACAATGTCATCGGCAAAAAGCATACACCAAGACACCCCATCTTGTATTCCTCGCGTCAATTCATCCATAACCAAAGTAAAGAGGTAGGGACTTAAAGCCGAACCTTGGTGTAAACCTACTGTAATAGGAAAATCGTTGGTCTCTCCTGTAGTTGTTCTAATTGTAGTTGTTGCCCCTTCATACATATCCTTAATCACCTCAATATACCGAATAGTTACTCTTTTATTATTTAACACCCACCATACTATGTCTCTAGGAACTTT
Organism: Hemerocallis citrina; assembly: GCA_017893485.1. NCBI lineage: Eukaryota > Viridiplantae > Streptophyta > Magnoliopsida > Asparagales > Asphodelaceae > Hemerocallis > Hemerocallis citrina. The sequence continues at coordinate 1,680,507 of CM030364.1, read as the reverse complement.
ATCATATGCTTTTTCTAGATCTACAAAAACCATATGTAGATCTTTCTTATTCTCCCTATATTTTTCCATAAGTCTCCTCAGTACATAAATTGCTTCGACTGTTGACCTCCCAGGCATAAACCCAAACTGATTCTCAGACACTGTAGTTTCTAGTCTCAAACTATGTTCGATCACTCTCTCCCAAATTTTTATCGTATGACTCATTAATTTAATTCCGCGGTAGTTTGAGCAACATTGTATATCTCCTTTATTTTTATATATAGGTACTAAAATACTCTTTCGCCATTCATCGGGCATCTTCTTAGTCCTCAAAAGTTATTAAATAATTTTGTTAGCCAACCCACTCCTACATCCCCAAGACACTTTCTAACTTCAATGGGTATATCATCTGGGCGTAAAGCTTTTCCTATTTTCATCCTTCCTAGAGCATTTCGAACCTCCGAGGTCCTAATTCTACGAAAAAACATATGCTCTCGACACTCCTTCGAGTCCTCTATATTTAAGTTGTCCACAACCTTTTCATTTAATAACTTCTCAAAGTAATTTCGTCATCTTTCCTTAATTTCCTCATCTTTTACTAAGACACTTAAATCCTCGCTCTTAATACACCTTATTGTATCCAGATCTTTTATTTTTTTATCCCTTTGTTTAGCAAGCTTATAAATGTTATTTTCTCATTTTGTTTCTAATTTTGTGTATAAATCATCATAAGCTTTTTCTTTTGCATCTCTTACCGCTTTCTTAACTTTTTTCTAACGATCTTATATCTCTCCAAATCCTCTTCATTTCCATTCTTTTGCCATATTTTGAAGGTTGATCTTTTTTCTCTCACAATATTTTGGAGTTCTTCTTGCCACCACCATATTTCTTTATTTAGCAACCCTCTATCTTTAGATTCTCCAAGTACCTCCTTTGAAATTTCTCTTATGTACGTAGCCATTTTAGTCCACATCATATTTGTCTCCCCTTCCCAATTTCATGATGCTCCTTTAAGGACTTTATCTCTAAAAACTTCTAGTTTATCTCTCTTCAAGTTCCACCACCTAGTTATCAACGGCCAAGGTCAGCATTCTAGTAAATGGGAACCCAGTAAAGAAATTAGATGCGAGCGAGGCCTGAGGCAAGGGGATCCTCTGTCACCACTACTGTTTACACTTGTGGTGGATGGATTACATAGAATACTACAGTCTTTTAAAGAGAATGGGTTATTTAGAGGGCTTGGTTTGAAGAGGGGGATCTGCGCGATAATAAACGTTCAATATACGGATGACACTTATTTCGGAGAATGTGACATTGCCGAGGTGTCACTACTAAAGTGGGACTATACTTATTTGAGGACTGATCAGGCCTGAAGGTGAACTTTCATAAGAGCTCCATCACTTTCTTGGGTGATGCCGAGAAGTCAGGCCCTTTGATTGAGAGCATTCTGAACTGCCCTGGTCAAGAAACTGCCGATCAAATATCTGGACCTGCCAATTGGGACGGGAAAATGAGGAAGGTGGACTGGAATGAGATAATTGACAAAATTGCGAGTAGACTAGAAGGTTGGAAGGAAAAATCGTTGTCACTGGGTAACCGACTAGTCCTGCTAAACTCGGTCATCAGCTCCATACCTATTTACTTCTTGTCATTCTACGAGATTTTGGTTTCGGTAGTCAAGAAGATTGATAGATAAAGAAGGCGATTCCTATGGCACGGGTCAGATCAGGAGGGAAAGGGGTACTCTCTTATCAAATGGGGGATCGTATGCAGACGAAAGCAATTCGGTGGATTAGGGATTGTCAATATACGACAAATGAACCAAGCTCTTCTTTGTAAGTGGTGGTGGAAACTGAAGACAAAGCCTAAGGCAAAATGGGCTATACTTATCAAGGAAACTTACATAAGGAATGGATGCATGTACCGAAAAGAGAAAAATAAGTCGTCTATGTTAGGATTTTGGCAGGACGTAACGCGTACCAAAAACATTTTTCTGACGGGAGCCATTTTCTCCATTGGGAGCGGGAAAACAATTTGCTTCTAGAAGGATAAATGGTGCGGGTCAATTAGCCTGAAGAGAAGATTTCCAGATGCTTACGAATGTGCAACTGACAAAAATGACTGGGTTTCGCGAAACTGGAGAAACGAACAATGGAGACCAAGATTATCGGGCAGGCTAAGCGTCGAGACTAGGAGACAAAAGCAGGATCTTATCCAATTTTTACAAAGCTAGAAGCCTTCTGGTGAGGAAAATACTGACAAAATAACCTAGGAAGCAAGGAAGGGAGGGGTATTCTCGGTAAAATCGGTTTATAAGTGGCTAAACGATGGGAAAATTCGGACCAATGATCTGGTCTGGAAGGTTAGGGTGTCACTTTAAGATAAGGGCATTCAATTAGCTTGTGTGTAAAAATATTGTACTTTACAGGGACAACTTAGCAAGACGCAAGTGGCTAGGTCCAGGAGACTGTATTATGTGCAACCTGGGTAACGAAACGGTGGATCACCTTTTCGTTAAATGTCAATTTGTTGGGCATATATGGGGGGGATTTTTTTAACATATTAGGCACTCCGGATTGTGCCCTGAGACGGTGCAAGACTTGTGAGGAAATTGGCATAAATTTCACCTCCGGAAAGGAGACTGACATATGGGGGGTTCGGGGTGATGGCAATTTGCTAAGGAATATGGTTAGAGAGAAACTGTAGAATTTTTAGGCCACATCACAGACGCACCATGTATCATCAACTGTTATTCAAGATTATTGCTAATATCATCTTCTGGTCTATAACGGCAGATGGGGATTCAACAAAGAGAGTCAAGGAAATGTACAATGAGGCCAACATGACGACCTACGAGGCAGAGACCGGGGAAAGGGGGGGAACCATTGAGGAAGAGTGATTGGCATGCGGAAGACTGGTGGTTGGCACCTTTTGTGTGGGCCTGGGGTGGTGCCACTTTTTGGATCTTGTTGTTGTTTGGGCGGAACAACAATTTTTGTAAATACTTGTAATTAATATTTTTTGGGCTGGGAACTATCTTGTATGGGATGAGTTCTCTTTTGATGGGGAATGAGGCTCATGGACCACGTGTGAGGATTCATGAACATCATTTTCCTTACTTTGGTTGTATGTTTTATTAAAATCTTTTTAATGAAGCACGGGAAGTCTTAGGACCCACCGTTTATGATCAAAAAAACAAAAAAAACAAAAAATATATATATATATCCACCACCTAATTCTTGGATTCCTAGTCTCCTTCCTTGCACATATGTGTTTCCTAATCTTAACATCCAATATCATTAATCTATGTTGTGAGGTTAAACACTGTCCCGGTATAACTTTACAATCTTTACATGTCAAGCGATCCACCTTTCTAGTGATAAAAAAATCAATCTAACTCCTATTTGCCCCACTTTTATAGGTTATCAAAAATTCCTCCATCTTTCTAAAATAAGTATTTGCTAGTATAAGATCATACGAAGCCGCAAAATCTAATAGAGCCTTTCCACCGTCGTTCTTATTTCCAAAACCATGTCCTCCATACACCCTCTCATAACCCATGTTATCTTTTCCTACATATCCATTGAAATCTCCTCCTATAAATAGTTTCTCACCTAAGGGTATTCTTTGAATTATCTCATCCATATCTTCCCAAAATTTATTTTTAGCTTGTGCATCTAATCCTACTTGGGGTGCATAAGCACTAATGATATTAATTATGTTTCCACCTAATACAAGCTTAATTTGTACTATTCTTTCCCCTTTCCTATTAACATCTACTACATCTCTTTTGAATTTCTTATCTACTAAAATTTCTACTCCATTTCTATTTCTAATTTTACCGGTATAATATAGTTTAAAATCATCTATCTCTTTAGCTTTCTCCCCTACCCACTTTGTTTCTTGTAAACAAGCTATATTAATATTCCTAATCATGGTATCTACTAGTTCTATGCATTTTCCTGTCAATGTTCCTATATTCCAAGTCGCTAACCTAAGCCTATTTTTCTGGACTAGCTTCTTTTCCCGCACACGTCCAGATTGGTGCAGAAACCTTTGCCCATTTTTCACCGCACCCGGGCACCGGTGCGACGCCCCTTGCACATTTTTTGAAGCCCCCGGAGGCAGGTACAACACATCGCTTCCAGGGAATGCCCTAACATTTGCGCGTATATTATTAGGATTCATATTCATAAGATTTGACAAAATTTTGTGCTAGGCTGTCAACTGCCTAACACAACCCTCCTCCTTATCCGGTTTGTGGCCGGATTCCTGGCTTGGGACAGGCAATGGCAGAGTTTTTGAGAGCAACAACAATAGTAAAGAAAATAGACAAAGTAGCTCCATCACATGAATATAATCACAAAATATAATGGATAGTGCAAATCAGCAATTCCTACACTGATGCACGCAGCTAAATCTGTAGTCATGCAAAACGGTCATTTAGATTCTTTAGAATATAAATGAACTGAGAAAATATGTGTACATGAATATAGAGCATCCAGATAGACATAAATCATTATAAGAAAAGAAACATATCAAAATGGCACTCACTTATTAACTAGTGCAATGTACAAGAGTGTGTCAGTGTGAACTGTGTACAGAAAGAGATAGCGAGAGGATACAGGGTATTGGGTGGCATAGGATGAAATATCCTCCTACGGCAAGCTAAAAAAAAATTCCACATCCCAAATACATGATCAACACGTTTCAAAGTGATCTTCATATCATAAAGCATATCATAAAACATAGGATGATGTAAACTCAGAAAGGTTACACATGTTTCGCCATTCACCAAGGGTCGCATGAACAGTTCCTCTAGCAATATAACAAATAAGATCGTTCTTCAGCATTGTTCAAACAAATTCCAACATTAAGGAGATGAAGACTTCAGAAAACCACAACAATAATAAAAATGCAGACACCGCACATGCTATGACAACAACAATGCCGTGAAATGATAAGGAAAAGCTCCTAGGCAATTGTAATAACTAATTGGCAATAGTTGGTGCAGGCAACAATAGAAGCTAAACAATTGACTAAGGACTATACAGCTATACTGTTTCCGCAAATATGGAAAGAACTAATAAGTATGGCCCTTATTCACCAAGTAGGACGCATTTGGAATGCTATAAGCATAAGGCAAATTGTAGTGATGAAAAAAGCATCAAGTAATGCACTTACACATTCATAGAGATAGAGCAATAGAGCATTAAAAAAAAACTAGCAAAATCAGGTAAGCAGTATATGCTTGAATAAGGGGTACACTGAACCAAGGTTACTTGAAATGGAGATCGCTTGGACACATGGAATGAAAAAAAGAACGCAGAGCACTGTCCCAAACTGGCTACGCTAGGGGTACGCTTCTTCAATCACCTTGATTGGTAAAATAAACATTTATCTTGACGATAGAATGATTTACATTGGTTTAAAAAGGAGTTGTGGACAGGGGAACACTATAGTTTGATTATACAAAATGTGATCAATGGGCCTCGTGTCAATAACTAATAAGCTTTGCTTATAAGTAGCATATAATATTCCACCATAGTCAGTGACGGAACTAATGGGGGGGGGGGGGGGGGGGGGGGGGGGGGGCAGCACCCCCCACTTTGCCAAAACCTCCAAACCTCCCTAACTTTTTCAAATTTCACTCTTTTAGCCCCCCCCCCCCCCCCCCGAAAATTTCTACGAAACCCCCTATTAATCCCATAATAGCAAGCTTCTAAGTTAGCCCCACCTTTAATTTATTACATGAAAAAAAAAAGTTTTCAAGTTGGCCCCACCGTTGACTTATTACTCCAAAAAATGAAGAAGAAGAAACAAACAAACCGGTGAAGAATAAAACAGAAGAGAAGTCGAAAAGAATTATTATTATTATTATTATTATTATTGGGGTCAATAGAACAATTTATGAATTTGTTGTCAGCTACGCCCCCCCTGCAAAAAAGTTCTGGCTTCGTCCCTGACCATAGTGATTTTACAATTGATTAATTAATCAAACTAAATGCAATACAAGTTATAAATGTACATATGAATTGATCTAAAAAAAATTGTCCAGGATTAGGAACGCTCTCATATCGTTTCAAATCACTAACATACCACAGTGGAATATGTGTTCACAAATTGCATGTGGTTTGGTGTTTTCTTGTAATGTTGGGTGAAACCTTTATGGTAGCATTGCACCGAACTATAGAAAATGTCCAATCACCAAAAGGACACTCTTTTGGACTGTTCCCCATGTTGAATCTCAAATGCTAGTTTGCTATTCTATATTCTATATTTAGGCATGAATCTAAGGCAATTGAGAACTTGAAAAGGATATGCCGCACTATTTTCATATAGAATATAGAATAGCAAACTAGCATTTGAGATGCAACATGGTGAACAGTCCAAAAGCGAACATCTATTATATTGAAATAAACAGGTCCAACTGCCAGCATTTATATTGTTTGCAACACAAATCTCACCAAATATATTCACTAGGAATTAAACCTAAAACTTAATCTTCCAAATTCTAACCTCGTCTTCATTTGTTGGATTCCAGCCAACAGCATCTAGTGTCTGGGAGGTAGAAATATGGAGCAAATTTTTTGAATCGCCTTCAAGTAAACCTTGTAAGAAACAATATCAAATAAAACACATGGAAAAAAGCACAAAGATGAAATGGTATGTCCACAAGATCAAGAGGTTTAGAAAAGCATACTAAGCTACATTGTTGAACATGAATGATGTGTCACTTGTCAGTAATCCTTTTCCATAAAAATTATAAGATTCTACATAAAAATATAACACCGCAAGAAAAATAGTATCAAATATGTGTCCAGTAGATACATGGCACTGTTGAGCTCCTACATAGTGCTTCATAGACTCTGCATCTCTATATTTTTGTAAGGATTCTAAGACTTCAATTGAATATACTTAATGTGCCACCCACAGAATGAAATATGTTTTATGTCTAATATAGTATCTGTTTATAGCCCAATTTGATAGCTTTTTATGAAGTAGTTTGATCTAATGGTGGTCATGAATATCAATCTTCTAAGGTACATGATACACTCTTCAATGGCTCACCATTTTCTTAAAACTATGACTAATAAGGGGCTATTTGGTTGGCTACAGTTGCAGTCGCAGAGCAACTGTTGCATGTATTTGGTTTACTAAACTTTCCAACTATAGTTACAAATGCCCATCTAGTTGCAACTCTCCATTTACGGAACCCAAGGGTACAAATCGGGTTATCCTATGGCCTAACCTTCTACCCCTATCACCTCTTCTCACCCTCCACCTACTCCTCTGCTGCCAGCTCCTCTATCTAGCTCCCCATGATGCTCCCTTACTTGGTTACTCCATCCACCTTTTCACCTTCTCCTGCAACCACCTCCTAACCTCCTCAGGCAAGCTCATTACCTTACCCTTCATCAGTGCTATATCATTTCTCCTCCACTTGCAATTGCAACAAAATTGTTAGAAACAACCATAATTACAGCAATTGCCATTATAGGCAAATCAGGTAGCAAAAATAATAATGTCCTCTTCTTTCCTCTGATTCAACATCTTCTCCATATTTCTTTCTCCTGCAATGAAAGTTTAACGTCTACAGTTTATGAGGATTATTATAAGGTTTTAATAAGGTTTTAATATGATCTTAGAGAGGATTATTATTCTCTACATTAGCAACTGACTGATCGAACATGGATATTTCTTAAAATAATTGGACATTTTTTGTTTCAAATGATTTGTCTTATTCATTTTAAGGATTCTGGACTAACTAGAATACATATGATGTTTTCATCAATATTTTTATTCAAAGTCACAGTGGATTTAATCACCCATCATCATCCTCATCCATCTCTTGTATTGGCTTTAGAATCTTTTAGTTGACATTTTTCTTCTGCAACATGTGATGCAAATTGTTGATTTGAATTGACAACATTTTCTTGAATATTTTTTCAACTTATTCATTTATAGGAGACAGGTCGAAAATAAAAATTTCATGACACACGATTCGAGCTTTCCACCACCAAGAGGTGGAAAACTGCACTATATGTTTTTATTTATTCAAATTTGAGGTAATACTGAATGTAGAGCATTAAGCATTAGTCGCATGCAAACGAGTGGGTTAACTCAACTATCGCGGTAGGTAAGTCAAGGTAAACATCATAATTAAGGGCCACACCCATTGGTCGAAACACTGAATTGGCGAGTATCCAGGGCTGTTTGATCAGCATAGCGCTCTGACAGCGCTAGCTATCACGACTGGATATGGTGTCATACTTATAAACCACGGTCTCAAAAAGCGGGAAGCAGAAACACAGTGGTTTGCAGCTTGGGCTAAAAACATACTTAAGCATGGTTAGATGGCAAAAGGCACAAATAAATATTTTCTAAAATTTAAAAACAATTAGAAAATACAAAAATAAGAGAAATAGAAGGAGAAATATAGAAAATTATGTGAAAACTAGGGGAATTACTATAAACCATATATTGACACTGCTAGTTAGTAGATACTAGATAATAATCAAATTTGTAATAGCAGGTATATAGACTAGTTGACACTTAACAGTTAACCCATCTGGTTACTAATTAAATAAGTAATTAGCATAAATGTAAGTATAACTAGTAACACACACACACACACACACACACAGAGTAGTGCTAATATGAGATGGTGAGATGGGTGAGATGAAAATGTTTTTTGAGAGATGAGCGATTTGAGCCATCCGAATCTCGACCACACCTTCACATCACTCTGCATGTCATCACGATGATGTGTACAAAATTTCGAGCATTTCAGAGAACTCTAGCCTATGCATCAAATAAATGCATATATATGTACTTCGCACAATCCTCATGATATGTTGAACGCTTTGATGCATAGGCTAGAGGTCTCCAAATCGCTTGAAATTTTATACACACTATCTAGATAACATGTAGAGTGATGTGAACGGTGTGATCGCGATTCGGATGATTCAAATCGCTCATCTCATATTAGCGCTACTATATATATATAAATATATATAGGGAAGTGATCAGGTGAGAACGGTTCTCACGATAAGTTTCGTGAGAACTCCACACATATCCATCATAGGGATGATCCGAACCATTCACATTGTTTAACATTACCAAATTAGTCAATAAATGTAACATCAAGTCATTTAAAATTCATATGTCCATGCATCATGTCACTATAAAATATAATGATATTCAACCATACAAATTGTAACACTTCAATGCATGAGCAAACAAATTTCAAACAACTTGGTTTCTCATCCATAGACTAATTTAGTCATGTAGATCAAAATTAATGATTTGGATCTTTCAATTAATGTCCCAAAAAAAAGTTTTCACATGCTTCTCAGTTCTCAGTTCTCACTGGATCGTGGCTACACACACACACTTAACAGTTAACATACTTAATCAGGAATCTGCAAGTATGTAAATAATTCAGATTGAGTAAATAGTTCGGAAATAAGTAATAGCTATAAAAATTAGTAAGTAGGTACTAAATCATAAGTAAATCAAACCAATAATCACTTTTAAGTATTTACCGATAATCAAATCATGAAACCAATCAGTAGTACATAGAAAGTAGATAATAATTTAATCAAGTCAGATAAACACACACACCTTTTTTAGCGCTTTTTAATGCCTTTGATAAAACACCAACTACAACTTTATGCCGCTTTCAACTAATTTTCAGTGCCAGGATGCCACTTATAGCTTTTGCGCACTTTCTGAAACCATGCGATTAAGCCTGACTGGAAGATAATTAATTCTCCTCTTTATAATATTTTGTCATTTTTCATGTAATTGATATTGATCAATAGCACTTCCAATGTCTTAAAAACTGTGAAAAATGAGGGGGAGAAGGTGTACAAAATGAGTTGCTAAATAAATGAATTAAAAATTTTAGTCAAATTTCAACAGCAACAAAAGTTCTATCCAAAAAAAAATTTGGGGACGGGTACATGAATCCTTCTCCTCCACGCAACTAGATTGAAGGCTACCTCCTTCGTCAAAATTAACACTTTCACATGCCCCTAATAATAGCTTTGACCCAAGTTTGTCTGGGTCAGCTCCCAGTCCGTTTTGCTCCCTAACTACCATCCTATCAATTTTCCTAACTGGGGTGTTGATCAATATCTAGAAAGTATTTTCGAAGAACTAATAGAATAATATATAGAAGAAAGTAACTTGCAATACACCATAATGGAAAACTTACTTGATGGGCTGTATGTTGTGCAGTATAAAGTTTCGAAGTCATGGACAGTTAAACATCCTGATTTTGTAACAGATGCCAAATAGAATCCCTACAACATTCAAAGAAAAATTATAACACAAAGAACAATTAAGTTTCTATAAGGGAATAACTCCCTGTTAAGTTACACGCAGAAATTGGAACATGAAGACCATAACAGTAAGTTTCAATTTGTTGAACAAACATACTTGGACATTGTTGTTATTACTGTCTGTTTACAACTATACAAAATTGCACACCAACTACCAGAAAGAGGGGGCAGACAAAAATATCAGGAATATAAAACTTAATCAAAACTATCATTTAAAACCGCAATAAATTTGCATGGTTCACAAACAGTCAAATCTTAAAAATAACTAAGATTTAAAATCACAATACACTTGCATGGTTCAAATGTTGTCAAACTCAAATTAGCTTGTCATTAAAATCGTTCCGATGCCTCCTAGTCCTTGTGTAAGAAACCCTAAATATCCCATAATTTCAAACCTTCAGTTATGCAGCAATACATAAGGACATCTTGGACTATTTTTGTTATGTTATCTATGAACAATCATGAGTATGATCCTAGTGAAACTAACCCCCTACCTTTGCTCAGTTTCTTTCCCTTTTTCCCATACAAGTCTTCTCTAGCACTAGCAGCATGACTCTATATACTTTCAAGATATAACACGCATACCCCCTTTTTACTGTGGCTTCTAGAATTGACAATTGATATTGGCATCTGAATTGATTATCAATTCAACTTTTGAGTGTAATAAAGAAAATGCCCTAAAACAGGAATTTAGTTATCTATACCTATTTTGATGATTTCTTTCAGAGAGGAATTAATAATCAAATTTCATGAAACTTTCATCCTAATCACTTAAGTTTAGGCTATTTGATGTAAAACTAACCCTGAGATAGAGAATTTCCAAGATTCTTAATGGATTAATTTTACCAACATGTAAGTGCGGATCAAAGTTGGAAATTTTAACAGTTAACAGGTTTGATGGATTTTCAAGAATTGAATCAAGTGTAACAGTCCCAATTAATAATTCAACCTTACGATCAATAATTAAATCCCCAAGTGTTTAGCAAGTAATAGGTTCAATATTGATTCGTACTCTACTCTAGCATGTGGAGCACTCAACCTCAGTTATTTTTGTGGACGACAGGCAAATCAGATAATATAATAGATAATAAGGCAGTAGAACACAAATATCTAATAGTGGAAAGAGTTCACCGAATGCGAAGAAACCAGCGTAGATCTCTGGTAGAACACAGCAATGGCAGACCACAACAAATCAGCAACCATGGTATCCAAACCAGCAATGGCGACAGCAAGAGCGATAGGAGCAATAGGGTGCGGCCAACCTGGGCAGGCGTCGGCCTGGGCGGGGTTCAACGACGGGATGGGTCTTAGGGCTCCGACGAAGGAGAGGGACTGACGGAGGCGTGGAGGTGGGCGGCTTGGGGTGAGTTGTTGGGTGGTGGAAGTGAGAGGGGTGGTCGGCGGGGGTGAGGGAAAGGAGGGGCGACGGTGGGGTGATGGAGAAGAGCATGGGCGATGGCCGGACGAGGGAGATGGGTTTCTTTGGCTCGATCGAAATCTGAGGTAGAAGAAGGAGAAGATGGAGAAGAGGTGGCGATCGGCTATTGGGTACGGGGGTGAAGTGGGTTGTAATGGAGATGGGATTTGGGGTAGAGGAAAAGGAAGATGAAGAAGGGGGTGGGTTTCGGATCAATGCGGGGAAGGAGAAGGGGTAGGGAATTAGGCGGCTGGTTTAGAAAAGGTGCTTAGGGTTTGTATTAGGGACTTGGGAAATTAGGATTTTGAAATTGATTTTATTTGGGGATGTTAATTTGGGGTAGATTTTAGAGTTAATCACTAACCCTAAAATTGTATTAGGATTTATCCCAAACCCTAATTTAGATCTCAGTTTTATCACACAAAGGAGAGGGGAAGAGCAAAAAACTCAACACAATAAATTTTAATCAAGAGTGGCATATCTTCTCATTCATCTCAAGGCCTTTAAATAGGCCCAAAATACATCTTGATACAAATCTCCAAAATATTCTCAGAATCTAAAAAAATACAAAAAGATTGCATATGGCTATAATTGCCAAAAACAAAAATGGTACTGAAATAAAAATCCTAAACTAAACAGGAAAGATGTCCTCATCACTATTGTTTTCCTTAATATACACCAATTGTGTAGCACAATAGCATTAAATTTAACAACTTTATGTTTTTATTCCATAAATATGCACTGAAAACTAAATCTTGCTTTAAGTTTTTAAATCAATATTTATTCCTTCATCTAAAGGTAACTTCAAAGGGTTTTTTTATTGTTTTATCCAAAATCTGAAATGGAGGAAAAGTTTGTTTTTGGTCCAAAAAAGCTGAATCGCAACCTATGAAACGATGTTCAACTATCATACAACTAAGAACTTGCATGTGTGGGGTATCTGCTTCACCTCAGTGCATTATGTTTTAGAAAAATAATAATAATAATAATAATAATAATAATAAATTATGGGAAAAAAAGATGTACCTTATGCCAAAAATAATGTGGTTGGTTTTTGTGAGAAACTATTTAGAAAGATTAAGAGCCTCATTACCCAACAATGCATAATAAAATATTTCAGTTCAATGAAAGGAACTGGTGAGAAATAAGAGAACAGAAAGTGATTGTCAGTCTTCAATCCTTCTATGTGCATGATATTGACAGACCATAGTCACAAGTACGTGCAGTGGTACAGGTTTATAAAACTGCTTTTGAGATCTCTAGTAGCCGAATTTAATGTTCTGAAGTTATTATTCCAATTTTCAAAATGAGATACATTTAAGTATTCACATTTCACTACACAAATATGGTCGAAGGCTAGATAAATTTTCAGGTAAAAGACTTATTTAAATACAACAAAAGAAATTCAATTTACAGAACTAGTCGGACCACAACTAAAGGCAGTTTCAGTCCTATACAGATTAAAACCGATTACAGAATAACTTTCATTTTCACCCATATAAAATCCAGAAAATTAAAACCAAATTGGTTAACAACTTAACATTCCTAATTAAAAACAATATAATCAGAGGGGGAGGTGGGGGGGGCAAAGTTTGAGAAAACCCAATTTTAGGATACCAGGTTTTCTAAAAATTTACAATTGTTAAAGGTTGGCCCCTCCACAAATATTTCACCAGTACTAATACAGTCTATTGGATAGCGTTTCTTAGTAAATGGAAGGTTGGGGGTTCGAGTCTAGCATTTTAATAAAAATTTTATATGAGATATAATTTTTTTTACCCAAACCACCCCCCCCCCCCCCCGATTAATCCTGGCTCCGACCCTGAATATAATAATAATAATAATAACCATCCAAATTCCTTAATTCCAGATGTAAAAAAATGTCGCAATTTACCTTGGAGTCAAATTCCAATCCTGAAATTCCCTCCCTGCAAGAGCAATATTGACATAAACATCTATAAATCCTTCATCCTACATCAAGTTGGCTAAATGAATCCTTTCCGCAAAAGCAATATATTAAAGATGACTCATGAAAAAACTCTCGTCATGATTAGTGGTCTGTAAAAAGTCATGAAGGTTCATTGTCGCACAAGTTATAGACTCACCTGCATTGCTTATTTATAAGAAACTGAACAACGAAGACAACTACAAATAAGTTTCGGTTTTTGTATAGCTTCTCAATTTTTTGTTATGCTCCATCAAGAAATTAGGTTGATTAACTTATACAATGTTTATTCCTTGTTGTTCATGTATAAGCTTTGGGTATACAGGCGCTATATTGCCTACATATCCCGTAACACTAATACATCTAGGTCTTTATAAGAAAATCTTCAAAACATGATAGTATATTTGGTTTTCTACATATGTCATACCTGGAAATCTACTGCTCGTTCCTCTAGGACTAAAGCAGCATGGTATAAATAAAACAGAGAACCTAACAATTTGCCCGTCACTAGTGTTCAAATAGTTGAATTAGTGCCAACTCTAGCAACAATTTACCTGTGTCCAAGTACTTCTCACCTCTCAGCCCACTCTGATGGGGCTCTTTCAACTCTGCAAACATTTATGATATGGTCAGCCACTCCTACACTATATTCAGTGAAACCTAGCCTAGGAGGTTCCTACTATAAGAATTAGAGGAAAGGACGTGCTGTTCACAAGATAGATAGACTAGCAGCAGAGGGAGTCACACAGTCTCTTTTCAATGAAATTCTGAAATAGAGTAAGCAATGCAGTGAGTGAAAACTCCTCATTTCCACTACATGTAAAAAAAATGATGATCTCTAAATGAATCCAGGATGTAAAAAGTGAGATCCTATCAACTTTTTCCGAGAACCCACTAACAATTAATGCTCCAACCTTGCACACTTTCACATTTTCAAGGAGTTATCAGATAGTATAATTTTAAAACTAGCAAATTCTTTAGAGTTATTAAGGATTTAAGATCAAGGTTTTGCTGGTAATCATTTAGTATTCAGTTATCCTGTGGTGTACACATTTCTATGGAGTGCCAACCAAATACTTCTAGTATCCCAAACATAACCCCCGTTTACTTGGTCCCCATGATCACTTCTTTATCTACTTATCAAGTAACCCTATTATCTCTTCAACTAACAAAGGAAACAACAGATTGTTTTGTTTTCCCAAAACTTAATCACAGTCACTAGCTTTGCTTCAATTAAGAAGTTGTTTGACTGGGGAAGGAACATCAATTTCAGTAAAGGGGGCTAGGGGAGCAAGCTTTGGATTCCTAGTATCGGCTGTGAACTTGATACCATTGATTTAAAGGGGGGCATGCTTTTTGGATGCTATTGGCAAGTCTCTAATTATATGCTAACGTTACCTTCAACTAGGGTTTGTACTAAAAAAACCCAACATAATTAATTTGTGGGGCCACTAAATTGTGACATTATTCACATTCTTTCACAAAGAAATTTGCCACGAAAAGTTAATTCAAATAACAAAAATTGTATGCGAGTGCTGAAGGTAATTTTCTGGATTCTTGTTAACTAATGGCCGTCGGACCTAGAAAAGTGCAAAGCAAAGGCACAACGTAATACAGGATGGGGACAGAGGACACAATAATCTGCAAAGTTCTAAGTTTTATATATTATGAATATGAAGATATTTACTTGCATAGTTGCATATTCAAATTGATTACCAAATATTAGTTTCAAAAAAATCCTAAGTACATGATCTGAAACTTATATATTAGGTGCAACAGCATTCACATTACTGTAAATTACCTACAAACTGAAACAAAATAAGAACTTGAGGGAACACTAAACAAATGGATATTTACAGTTACCTCAGAAAATAGTTTGGCCTATCTTGGTTCACAGCATTAGACCGCCCGGCAAACTAAAGTCACAATCAAAACATTATTAATTTTCAAAGAAATTAAGTTAGATTATTCCTTTGAGAGGTAAAAACACCCTTACATATGTTGGGAAACTTTCGGAACCAATATTGTGACAATGTTTGAAAGTCCCAACCTTCCATGGAAAATGAGAAAAATGTTAGTGACAGTAAGTGAAGATTTAACTGCAAATAAAATATATAATACCATTAAAATACACTACTCTAAAAAGCATGACTTTAAAAGTATTGCCTTGATTCCTTCTGTCAAGCAAACCTGACATAATACTCCAACAGTGCAACCTAATACTGACCAAATTAGTTTCTTAAGTTAACAAGCTAACCCTAAGAGATCAGGTTTCGGTTCTATCTCTCAACCTATTAACTTAACTCACCCTAACGCTAGTAATTTCTTATTTCCTCACATATAACTATGAATAAAACAGAAAGTAAAAGCACCTTTGACACAGACAATTCCCATGTGGATTTATCTCTTAATATCATCAGTCACTCTTTTCAGTTTCCCTCTTTTCTCCATCGTTTGACACTTTCTTCCACAAATCATAGTTATTGTCACATAAGAAAAATGCTTGACAAATCCACAGAAATATGTAAGAATTTACAAACATATTAAATGAATTTAACAACACCGTTCGTTATACTTATTTTAAACTTGTACAAGCATTTATGAGTTTATGAAAATAACAGAATATTAGTTTGTATTTACTTTTAATAAGTGAGTAAATTTCAATGGACGTATGTGCTAATAATTATTATGTATTGTTGTATATTCTGCGTAATGTTTTCATAGTATTTTCCATTCTTACAAGTTCTAAGTTCTAACTTCTAACTTCTAACAATAGAAATAAGCAAAACCAATTAAATGAACAGGTATGCATAACTATCCGATAAGCCGTTGAAAGCACAGTATGAAGAAAAGGTGGAAGAAAAGAATGCAAAGAACATGTATATATATAAGTTGAGTTTCGCTCTCTAGAAAAAATCTGGAGAGAGAAGCTCCCCCAAATAAACTACAAAAAAAACAGAAGCGAAATGTCGATCAGGGAGGGGGAGGACTCCCTCGCCACCTCCTCCTCCTCCCCCCCCCCAACCCCATTACAAGAGCGGTGTAGGTGTCGTCGGAATTCCAACTAGGATTTCTCGATTTGAGATTTTGTAGAGACGGTCGGCGCGAAGGGAACTAACGACACCAAGTGGTTAGCGTCAATGGTGGGTGTTGCGTCGTCGGGGAAAGTGGAGGCGGCGTCGAGGCTTTGATGGATGCCGTCAGCGGGAGCTACTCTCCTCGAAGATTGGAGGTGCTGGCAGCTGATGTGGAGGGTCGAGGTGTTGTCGACGTTGAGGGTCTGTATGCGGCGTGATCTGCCGGTGTGCGGGATGGTTCGGCAGCACTCTCATCGGTTGGCAGGCGGTAGTTGGGTCAATGTTGAGTGGTTGTTGGCGGTGGGCTGTGGCTGGCATCGATGGGATGGTGTGGAGGTTGATTTCGACGGCAAGGTCGAGAAGGGGTATGGAGTGGAGGTGGGCGTTGGCGGCTAGGAGAGCCGGTTGTAGGATATAGTTTTCTTGTGCAATATAAGTTTCTAATTTCCTGTAATTTTCTGTGTTGTGTACTCATTGAAGTAAAGATTATGGGTAAGTGTCACGAGCTCCCAGTGTATGGAACTCGGGGCGCTACACCGGTGTTCATAAAGTGGGTTGGTCGGTGGACGATGGTGGCTAGGCTATACGGGAAAGGGGAGTTTTTTAGATAGATTGATTGGAGATTAATTGATTGATTGGTGATTGATTGATTGATTGATTGATTTTTAAATTTTGAATTTCAAATCAGGGTTTGAAATTCAATTACATTTGGGGATGAGTTTAGGGGGAATTTGGATCATGTTTGAATTTCAGTTTAGATTTTTTAAATTCAAAACATTTTGGAAAGTAGGCGGTGAGGGAGAGTGTGCATGATGTTGAATTTTGAAATTCAAATTAGAATTTTGAAATTCAAAGTCAAATTTCATTTAGAAGGTGGAGGGGGAAAATTCAATGAAATATGAATTTCAATATAGATTTTTGAAATTCAAATTATAGATTGGGGAGTAGGGAGAGATTAATTTGAACCTCGAATTAGATTTTGTTTGAAATTCAAATTACATTTGTGGAGCGATTGTTTTGATAGGCAGTGATGTTCGTTGGTGGAGAAGTTCGTCAGTAGCACCGGTCTGTCGGTTGAGAACAACGGCTATTGTTGAGGGCTAGATTTGTCATAATCGGAAGATAGCATCGCGGTGGGGTTGGTTTGGCAGTTATACGACGGCAACGTCGCTGGAATAGGAGTTAGCATGCCAGTACGAACTACGAAACGGTGGTTGTGGTTGTTGCCATGGTCGACGTTTGGGGGAAGGTGGAGGGAGTTCCTGGGGTGGAGAGGTATTTTGAATTTTAATTTAGATTGTTTTGGAATTCAAATTACATCTGCGAGAGTTGGGTGGGAGAACAGTGTACAGATGCCTCGTCTACAAGTTTAGCTAGGGGAGGGACTAGTTAAGAATGTAGGCTTAGCTTTGTAATTGTTCTCCTCAGTTCCGTTTTAGGAACAGAGTGAGGTATACTATTTGAACTACTAGTTTCGTTAAATTTTTATTAATGAAGAGGTGACGATGTCACTTTTTTCTCAAAAAAGAGAACAAAATAAGAGTAACTCAGAGAATCTGTGGAAGCGGAAGATGTATAGAAGAGGAAGCATCAGGGAAAGTTCATAAGACCAATAAATGATTGTGAGAGAACCAAATCAAGAGGTAAGAGAGAATTGAACAACATTTAAACTTTTAAAGCAATAAGTAGGGGTATTCTAACTCAAGAGGGATGTAAGAGTGAAATTGTGAAAGAACCCACTTTCACCACTTCAAATGTTTGCCACGACGAGAGTGCAAAAGGGAAGTGACTTTTGCACTTTTGCCAACTAGGAGAGAAAGTGAATCCACTTTTATCTTGCAACTTTTGTTAGGGGTTTTTTTCAAAAATTTGAGCTTACTACGAGTTTTGATGAAATTCTTGATCCCTCTTTCGTGGATCAGGCCTTTAGCAATTACATTAAAAAACACTGCAAATTCTCAGCTTGGCCCCACATGCCAAAGAAGAATCTGTCAGAATTTCATGTCCTTAAGCTCTGTATATTCCCTCTCACTTTTCTTCTCCATTCTTTAATTGAAATGGTGGCCCCACGGGTGAAAAGTGAAGAAGGGAAGACATTAGAGTTACTTCTCTTCACTTTCCCCATTCCCCACTACTATACTCTCTCTCCCTCTCTATCTTCAACCCAAATTTGCAGTGTTTCTTTCTCCTATTTTCTTCAATTTTTTGGGTAATTTTGTTGGGGGAAATATGGGTATTGATTATATCATCCCCATATTGCATTACCCCCAAAGAAATTGGTTGATTTTGGGGCTTTTTCATTCTCTACGAAGCTTAATTGATAAAGATGTCAACTTTCTTGTTCTCTGACTAAGGTAAAATTCTGGTAAGGCAAATTGAGTTCAAAGAAGAAGACAATGACAAATTTCCTTTCCGATCATCCAAATCCAATGCCTCCAAACCCTCGAATCTACATATTGATCGGATCCTCAATCATAACTAGTAATAATGAAAGTAATGATTTTAGAATAAATTAGAAGGGTTTCGAATTTAAGCTTGTGATTTTACAAGTTTTTTATTGTACAAAACTATTCTTAGAATCTGAAAATTCTTTGACTTGTTTTGTAGAGGAATTGAGTTTCTGTTTGATTTGGCGACATAAGTGGATGTGAAACGGTGCGGGTTAACAGCGAAGTGACGGGACATTAAAAGGATGTATATATATTGCATTTGTCATGTTCTTTCTTGTCTGATAGTGTCACCCCTTATTTGTCTCTTTTTTTACTATGTGCGGTTCATTGTGAATACATATAGGCAAGTATAATGAAAAAGCAAATTTTATTGGGTTAAAACTCAAGAAAAACCATGAAATTGAATGGATACTACATTTGCAATTAATCAAGCATGCCACCTTGAGTTAACAAACTTGTGACAGAGATTTCTAGAAGATTAAGAAGGCTAGCTAGATTAATTGATTCCTGCTCTAATAATCATTATATAGTCTTTGACTTGTTGCAGATTCAACTTGTCTTATAGTCATTTACTTTCTTATTAGTTTGTATGCATATTTCGACTTTTGAGGCAATAAATTATTAATATTCATTATGCTTATGCACATAGCTAAAGTAATGCTTGTGCACTAGCATTACTCTATTATTAATAGTAAAATATAAACTTCTATTACCGTAAATAAGCAAGTATATATTTTTTGGGTGTTTTGGAAATAATCAAGTGTAATTTTCTTTGGGTATTGATGTTTTATGAATTTTTGAATACAGCTTCTACCCAAGTCCTTCTCCATTAGTTTAAGTATGAGATTATGGGAATGGAGTTAGGAAGCAGCAAACAAGGGCTATGGCTATAGAAAAAATGGCGACCCCCTTCTCTTCTTCTTCCTCCATCACATTTTTGTTGATGATTCTCACCTTTCTATTCTCTTTTTTTGTGCAAGAGGCAACGATAATGGAAATCTAAGAAACAAACTAAATTACTTGCAATATTACTCGAGTGTAGTGTAAAAAATGAGAAACCCTAACCCTTTCTTCTCTTTTTAAGTATTGATCTCTTCTGCAGCAATGGCAAGACAATTGTAACAGTGCAACCATTCGTTAGTGGAGGAGAGTGCAAAAAGAGTAGAGTAAGGATCTTCTCAGTTTTGAAAGATTAAGGCAAATTTGAGCATCCCCTTTCTTACACTTTTCAATCTCTTCTTAGTATTATAATATACATGTCCTCCATTTTCTTCTTTGTCTAATTTAGGGTTCTCATTTCCTTCCTTTATATATTGATATATTTCTACTATATCCCAAAAGGACAATGTTGTTCATCGGCTTGGACATGCAAGATTAAAATGAGAAGGTAAACATGCTTCTTTGAAAGCAAGTTACTGAATAAATTATGTTGATTATTGATTTCCAATTTCCATGGGATTTATAGCAATTTTCTTTATAACATTTTTGTAACTCGATCAGCTAAGTGATTTTCTATAACATTGTGTAACTTGCTCAACCAGTCAATTTTTCATCAGATGTGCATTGCGCAGAGCTCGATGTTACTTACACCAACTAATGATCCCTAACTGTAATTTAGTGTGTTTTGTTGTAAATTTACATGTTTTAAATGCTTTTGTTGTGTGCATTGTTGACTGTGCTGGGATGGGGTAAAAGACAGATTGTTGTTCTTCTCTAAAGTAGAGGGTTTGAGTATTTGATATGTTTTTTATTATGTTTTAGCATAGTTAAATATGTTGGAAGCAGTGGAAATCAATTGGCAATCTCTATATTGAGTAAATTAGTGATCGAATACATAATTTTGGTGTCGAAATTGCGTCAGACTTTGGACTTGGTTACAGTTTACCATTTAACATTGTAAGGATTGTGATCAATTAATTTTTATTAGCCTAGGACTTGGGCTTCGGTATATTTTTTTTTGGGGCATGAATTTCTGTCAATTCTTGCTTCAATGCTATGTACTAGAGGGAATTAGTGACCATTGTTGTCTTTGGAGGAGGTGTGATTGAGGCTGGAAATGGAGTGGCTTGTGGAAGAATAGGTCATTTGAACATCGCAGAGAATGAAATTGATTAGTGGTGCGAGTTGGGCATTGCAAGAACTAGAATCCCTAAATGTTGGGCATTTTCGTAATTTCAACAGTAAAAAAGAAAACCCTAGAAAACGGAAAATACTTACTTCCGAATAGGAATCGAGGAGAAGCTGAGAATCCTCATGGCGATGCTTGGAAGATACCCTCCCGTTCAGTTCTTGAAAGATCCGCTTCCATTGCGATTCTTGAGGCCTTCCTTCACAAAAACAATAAACCCTGGTTACAAATCGACGGTAAAAAGAGGAAATTTGTTCAATTTGATGGGGAGAGAGAGAGAGAGATAGAGGGAGTTACCTGAAAATGCGACTAGGGTTTTTAGGGTTTAGGGGAGGATTGATGAATTTCTCCATTAGGATCGTGTGAAGAGATGGAGAAGAGAGAGGTTTTTTTTTTGTTGGGTTTTGCCCGCCAAAAGGAATTTCGGATATTGGCCATGGGCCGGGCCTGAATTAGGCCTAGCCCTATATCCGAATTATAGTTAATTTTTATGTAATTCACAAACTATATAAAAATGCATATAATTATTGCATAACTTCTATGTGTGTAGATCCAACTAATGAGAGACATGAGAGCTTTTCCTTCTTCATACCACCACCAACACGTCAGTAAGCGAGATAGATCACCGACCTATGCCAAAGCGTGAGAGGGAGGAAGAGATCGTGGCCCGCTTGAGCAAGAGGCATGGCGACCAATCACACGTTCGGAGCAAAGCAAGAGGGAGGTCAAGATTGCGCTCACCTGCTGGTCATAGCGACCGAGCAGGCGACGCAAGAGGGAGAGGTGATCGCTTAAGAAGGTCTCGGGAGGACGAAGAGGCACCGCTAGTGACTAGAGAAATGAGTACAGCGAGAGATCACCGTACTTCGCCAGAGAGAAGGCACCATGGAGAAATACTGATAGAAAGTAAGAGGAGAACATTTGCGGAGGTGATTAGAGGCAATCTCAAAGTCAGTGATGAACATAGAGTTCATCGACGTTTGCCTTCACCGGAGAAAGAGTCGCTTAGAAAAAGAGAAGATGAAGACGGCGAGTGGATCTTGGTGAAGCCAAGGAAATCACAAAAAGGTAGAAAGAGCATTAGCACCTCGGGTGATCGGAAGATCGAAGGTCGCCAAAATTCCCATAAATGCACAAAACCAGGACACTCGATCAACAATTGCAAATTTGATTTGTTTTGCTATGTCTGTAAGAACTCCGGCCATATCTCTACGGCGTGCCCCAAGAGAATAGCCATCTCCGCTTCGACATCTAAAGATCCTCTGATGGCGGCAGCTTCACTCATCTCGGAAGGAAGCAAGACTCAAGAGAGCATTGCGGGCGAGAGGAGAGTGATCCAAGCCACGATTACTCCTACGCCATTAATGGCAGAATTCGAAAAGCGTTACAACAACTGCATAAATGATGAAAGCACAAACAGGCAACCCCGACGCCAAAGACATTTCGGAGCTGCTTCTGGCCGTATTAGTCACTTCTCCAATGCCAACTTGGGTGGTGCAAGAAATCTCCGATAAATGTTTTTTCGTCCGCTGCAGCGACGGAGAAATGGCGGTGGAGGCGTTGAGGATGAATGGAATAGAGGGAAAGGATTCGCGTAGCATGGAATTTTTCATCACTTTCAAGCCCTAGTCCCGTGAGTTCGAAGCGCTCAAAGCAGATGCCCTACCGTCAGTGTGGATTCGACCATTCAACTTGCCACTCCATTGCTAGGGTGCGCTCGGGCTTTCAAAACCTTATTCGGAGCTTCGTAATGCTGATCAAGATCGATAGAGGGACTCACACACTCCTGTCGAAACTTTGCTCGGCTGCGAATCGGAGTAGCGAACAAGGCAGACATTCCATCGAAGGTCATAATTGAGTTCGAAAACACAGTTTATGAAGTGAAAGTGATCGTCGAAGCGAAAAGGAGCATGTCATTCTGAGGCATGGAGACAGCAGAGGAGGCGGATTTCGACGGTGGAGATGACGAGCAAGAGGTAGAAGATAGAGTGAGGTCGTTGGATCTGAGCGCGACGAATCATAGCCTCCCATCTCCGGATCAGATCAAGATGCCATCCAAGCCGTTCATGACCTCTCACATGTCTGTTGAGCACCAGATTCAAACTCCTGGCCACGCGAGGGGCCCATCTGAAAGCGACAAGCCGAAACAAGGAAGTAGCTGGCGCTGTATCGAATCCTCGAGTGTTTCGAAAAGTGATGTGACTACAGGGGGTGACGTGACAGGACATACGAGGTTCAGCGACAAAGGTGGGATTTGGAAAATAAATGACAGCAGGGGGCTCAATGTGAGTAAGGATTTAGGGATCATAAAGGACGACTGGTTTCATTTCTCTAAAGATGAAATTGAAGAATCTGTTAAATTAGCACTGATGTCGCTAATCAAAAACAAGGGATCTGGACTTCATTCTAATAGGCTGAAGCCCATTAACCAGATGGACAAGGGAGCCCCGGACTGCATAGCGAAACATTGAGACTAGAAAAGCTCACTCAAGCAACCGTCGAGACACAGCAAGCCAACTCAAAACCAAGCAATATACAGCTGACGGAAGCAATCCAACAGTCCACTGATCCTGACTCTTGTACTGGGATAATTGGAGCGCTAGACAGTGTGCGATATGACAACATAATTTCAGAGACAGAAACAGAATGTGAAGACAAAGATTTCAGGGGCAGTGTTGGCAACAGCAATAGAAAAAAAATACCGAGTATAAAAGAAAGGGAAAGCGACAGGTGGAGAAAGGGGGGACTCAAGAACCTAATCAAGAAGGGTTACTCCACAGGTTGTGTAAGGTTATGGAGCAAGATATGACTGATGGAGGTATTCTTACTTCTGACTTCTCTTTTCTTAATTCCTTAAATGATGATTCACTTATTTATTTTGCTAGTCTTTATAGTCTGGCCATGGGTTCTAATAGGGAAGAACAACTAGTAGACGTAGCGATCATTAGAGGGGAATCTAGAGTAGCAATGGTTTAAGCCCGTGGGTGGTTTGGTAGGCGTAGAGGGTAGGTGCCAACCAATGTTTTTTTAATGGTTTACATATTTTGGAATGTAAGAGAGATGATATAAAAAAGCAAAAAAGTTCGATTAATATTACTTTAAATAAAATTCTCCCTAGTATTTGCGGGCTGCAAGAAACCAGAATTGAAAGTCCATCTATATATGAATTTAGAAGTCTTAGAGGGGTGGCAGACTTTGATTGGAGATTTAAGTCTGTGGTAGGATATTATGGGGGCACAGCGATTGGGGCGAACATGAAACTATTTGAGATTATAGACGAATTTATTAGAATTTTTACGGTTTCGATTAGATTGAGAAGGAGAAGCGATGACTGGGTGCAGGTGGTTACTAGTGTGTATGGTCCATACGACTCAAGACAGCGCAAAGAACTATGGAAGGAACTCAAAGATATCAGGAATAAATGGGACGGGCCATAGGTGTTAGGAGGGGATTTCAACATCACTAGATACCAAGACAAACATTGAGGTAGAGGACACAGTCGCAGCGAACAAGAGTCGTTCAACAGTATGATAGACGATTTGGAGTTGTTGGAGTTAAAGACGTGTGACAGAAAATAAACCTGGTCGAACATGCAATGAAATCCTACTCTCGCTAAGCTAGATAGAGTTTTGATGTCTAACTAGTGGGAGGAGGCATTTCCACTAGCAAAAGTGAAGTCGGCAACGCGATATACGTCCGATCACCTGCCCCTGGTCATTGAGTGTGGGCAGGATATCAGATACATGAACTTTCCTTTTAGATTTGAGAAAGCTTGGACGACAATTGACGATACGCGTCAAGTAATCACAGACTCATGGTCGGGAGACACCAACAAAATGTCGGCTGTAGGATTCTGGGTGGAAAAGACTAGGCGACTTCGTAGGAGGTTCAAAGGGTGGGCTAGACAGAAGAGAGGAGGTCAATTTAAGAAGGGAGACACTAGGCAACAAGGTACATGAGTTGGAAACAATGCAAGAGGAGAGGAGGGACCTACTAGGATCAGAAAAAGATGAAATGGCAAGGAGTATACTAGAGCTACAACATATAGGGACAATGGAGGAGCTGTGTTGGAAACAACAGTCAAGAATACAATGACTTAGGGAAGGAGACGCGAATACAAAATTCTTTCATAATGTGGCATATAGAAGAAGAAGGCAAAATTATATATCGAGATTATTCGTGGATGGTACTTGGACAGAGAATGATGGGCTTATCAGATAGCATTTAGACAAGAAGTACCATTATTTGCTGGGCAGAAGAAGCAACGCTAGATGCAATCTTTCATTGGACATGTAGAGCTCCTCTACACTAGACGACAATGAGGGTATCAAAACTAGATTTACAGAAGATGAGGTACAAGAAGCAATCAAACAGCTCGGTTAGGACAAGGCTCCAGGCCCTGATGGACTGCCAATTTTCTTCTACAAAATCTACTGGAAAATTATTAAGGCGGATCTAATGAATATCTTTAACGAACTCTTTGATGGAAGTGCAAACCTAGATAGACTCAAATATGCCACTGTTACCCTGGTTCCTAAGAAACACGAAGTACTCACGGATAAGGATTTCAGACCTATTAGCTTGCTAAATGGTCCATTCAAAATAGTTACGAAAGTGCTGGCTCAAAGACTCGCACCTCACGTAGACGAAGTGGTGGCTCCCTCGCAATGCAACTTTATTCGTGGAAGAGACATTATGGACAGCATAGCTTCAGCACACGAGATAGTGTACAGGGGATATAAAGGCAAATCGGACGAATTCCTCCTGAAACTATACTTTGAAAAGGCATACGACTCGGTGCATTGGGATTGTCTGGATGAGGCACTTTAGCTCAAAGGCTTTGGAGTGAAATGGTGATCATGGATTAAAATGTGTGTCCAATGAGGGAAATCATTTATACATGTAAACGGGTGGCAAGGCAAAGAAATCAGATGCAAAAGAGGACTTAGGCAAGGGGATCCTTTGTCATCTCTTTTATTTGCCATCATCGCGACGGACTGGCGGAAATGATAAGAAGGGCACAAGAACACAACATCATTAAGCGGATCGAGATTAGAGAAATCGCACAGCCACTGTCAATTCTACAATATGCGGATAACACCCTTTTGTTTGGGAAGGCAAAAGTATAAGAAGTTGTAGCTATTAAGGTAGCATTGGCATGTTTCCAGGGATGGTCGCGATCGAAAGTAAACTTAAATAAACCAGCGTCATTCCTATAAGCGACCATTTATCAATGTCGGTGAACACTATCTCCGCCACTTTAGGATGCGAGGTGGGCGAATTTCTGATCAAATACCTAGGCACGCCCATTAGGACAGGTTCGCTGTTAAAAGAGGGACTGGACTCCCCTAATCGAAAAGATAGCTAAGAAACTGGTAGGGTGGAAGAGTCATTTCCTTTCTTTAGAGGAAAGGATCACACTGCTCAATTCGGTTCTTAGTGTCATTCCTCTTTATCTGATGTCGATCTACGAACTACCTAAGTGAGTTTATCAACAAGATAGATAAACTAAGAAGAAGATTCTTGTGGAAAGGCACCGACGAGGATAACAAAGGGTTTCACCTGGTCAAGTGGGGAAGAGTTTGTAAGAGAAGATAATTCGGCGGGTTGAGAATTCTAAATCTCCACGATATGAACCGAGCGTTGCGTAGCAAGTGGTGGTGGAAGATCTATAATCGGCACAAAGGATGGCGGTGCTATTCGTTCGACCTGTTCCGAAGGAGGAAAAAATATCAATTTGGAGGAAGAAGCGTGTTCGGAAAGGTATCGTTTCTTTGGAAAGGTGTGGCTAAACAAGGGGAGATTTTCAACACTAATACTAGGTGCAAGGATTGGGAACGGGAAGAACACCAGATTTTGGAAGGATAAGTGGTGCGGAAACAGGACACAAGAAAACCTTTTTTCCGCAATCTGCAGCGCTAACAGCTAACAAAGATTCTTTAGTGGCGGACATATGGAAGAATAGGAAACTTAGGTTGATTGTTTCTGACAGGCTGGCTCCTGAGAGTATTAATAGTTTGAAGAACTAAATAGGTTCATCTAAGCAGAAGGCGGGCAAATGAACAACGGTGCAGATGAGAGAGGTTGGATTATAGATGAATCAAACAAATTTTCAGTGTCATTAATGTATAAATGGCTCAATGACGGTGGACTAAGATGTAAAGAAGAAAACATCATCTGGGGGTCTTAGGTTCCCCTAAAAGTCAAAGTTTTTTGTTGGTTGGTGCACAACGACGATATTCTGTCGAAGGTTAACCTTAGGAAAAGAAATATGCAAATCGATGTGAGGTGCGAATGTTGTCTAGATGCGGAAGAAAACGTCACACACCTATTTTTCACGTGCCATAAGGCTGCCCTCACTTGGGAGGTTGTCTGTAAGGGGTTTGGATGTGCGGAGTGTCCTAGTTCAACTTCAGACGTTTGGGGGATATTGAGGGAAAAACAAGTCAGGATAGAGGACAAACAGGCTTGGGACACAGCAGTAGCGGCAATATCGTGGAATCTATGGCTAGACCGAAATGACTTATGCTTCCACAATATTTTTTGTATAGATTTTCAAGCTCAATGCATAAAATTTACTTCTCATTCATGACTGGGCAGGTTATGCGGGAGCTAGGAAGAAGATGAAGACGAACGAGGAGGAGTAGATTCACAAGCCTACGGGGGGAAGCACGACTCTCATTCACTTTGTGACGGCTTTGGTTTATTGCTTTTGATGTACTTTATGTTTTAGCGATGCTACTAGATGTATGTTATTTATTTTCGGTTTCGGCGATTGTAATAGTGGAGCTTTAAGCTCCTGTTTTGGGATGTTATTTTGTACTACTTTGTTTCGTTAATCATCATTAATGAAACGATGACGGGGGTCATCTTTTTATCAAAAACTTCTATGTGTGTATCATATTTTATCCAAAAAAAAAGGTTTTAGTATAAGTTTTGAGAGAGCTGAGTAGGGTTTCTACCCTATGAGACCGGCTTCCATGTAGGGCTGTAAAATGAACAGTACGGTATGTCACCCGTCCGAGTCTGGCTCGAGAAGTGGCCCGACCGTGAACCATCCAAAATGTTATACGAACTGTACTAGAACAAATTATTAGGTCCGATGCTTTACCGAGTCCGGTCCGTCCGAACAAACATAGCATTCTGCTTTTGTAACGAATCGAGTCTGGACTATAAAAATTTTGTCCGACCTGGACGAAACCGGATATAAGCCCGTCCGAGTAGAATTTCAGTCCGAGCTTTGAACATATGACTGTCTGATCCCGTCTGATCCGATTTACAGCCCTACTTCCCTGGTATTGCTCCATGACCAGCTTCCAGCGTATTGCTCCAGTGCATGGGATCAACAAATTGTACATGCACAATGAACTCTACAAGTAATGTAACAACGACCCAAGCTATTGACTTGCTTTGATGTGTTTCCTGCTTCCAATCTTCTCGTTTTCTATATGCACTTTACCAAAGAAAGTGAATCAACTGCTACTAAAGATTTTCCCACTCCAAACTGGTCAGTGAGTTGCTTGTTTTCATCCGTCTAGCTTGGAACCGGCCCAAGAATTCCTTCGAGTTAAACTTGATTCAGTAAAAAAAGCAATACAGCCATTAAATTAGTACCAAACAACAGAAAACGAACACTAGCAAGTAACTTTATCCGAAAGAAAACTTGCGGAAGGCTGTTGAAGCAAGTTCAACGGATTTTATTTATAATTGCCAATGTAATTCTTTCATTGTCAATTATATAGTAGATTACCCAACAATTTACTTTAAATGGAAAAAAAGGATAAAACAAACAATAACATGTTAAGTATCAATAAACCACAACTGAGTTTAACTCCAACTTCAATCTAACTCTCAGTAGTTTTCTTTCTCAGATTTATTGCTGCAAGCTCTTGTTCAACATATTCGCCTGCAACAATAGGAGGGTATTTGCTAGCATCTGCTGTTTCAGCGAAGTGACCCAAGGGCTTCAATGTAGCATCAGAAGCAACATGCGCAAACAGCTAAGGGATCCCACAAAAGAAAAGGATAAACTACCATTAGCGACCAGCCGACCACTCAAAGTAATGCATGCAAGAGGCAGATATTGCAAAGGGATTTGGTGTACTTACTGTAGAAGAGACCCTCCACAAGCTGCGATTCTGTTGGCGTGCTCGTTCAATAGCATCAAGAGTCCTCTTTGTCACAACCACTTCATGCATTCCAGCTAAACACTCTCCGCCAGTCAGCCACTCTAGCTGCATACAAACAAAACGAATTACAATGTTATAAACGTCAACCGGCATATCAATATCAGAGGTGGCTGTCACCAATATCAAAAAGTTGGTTACATATCAGGTTAAACCCAAAATGCTGCCAGATATTCCAAGTACAGGGACGTGTCTTTCAACAATTTTCTGCAATGAATTATTCAAATTGGAGCTATGGTATTAGGTTTGAAATTGAAGCCACAACTAATTTTTCGCTCATCTGCAAATATTCACAAATTAGATGGGTAATATACAAATACAGAAAGAGTTATCAGCATCACATTTAGGATATGAAATTTAAGACGGCATGACACCACGATATTCCCGACTTCAGTCAAGTATTTTCTTTACTAACATGATACTGACATGTACCAGTTAGAACCTTGTTAATTACTTCAAAACCATGCTAAATGAGCACTGGCAAACCTTGCCAGTTAGAAGGGAATCGCAGAAACTTTGAAATCAATTTTTAGTGATCAGGTCAAACATTTTCTCACAATAGAACTTTAACAGCATGATTTACCTGTTTGCCAGTTTGGATAAGAAGGCAGCCAACAGGCACCTTGACTTCTACTTTCTCTCCACTTTTCAACCAAATGCTTAGACCAGGGAATCTGCTCCTTCCATGGATTGTCAAGAAATTGAGGTCATAATGGTACCCAGCAAATACTTTGCCTTCCTGGCCATGACGCTGAAGGTCACTTCCAGTTGGAGCAAGAAGGTGAGGTCCCTGAATATTGAGGTTAAAATATCAAATGTAGGAAAAAGTACTTGGGACGATCAAAGCATATCAATCATAAAAATAGAGAGAACTCTAGCAAATATAAAACTATATGGATCATTTAATACAGGCAAAAGAGAGAATTCAAGTTCTGCCTATGCAAAACAATTCCACATAGGTGCTTGGCATTTCAATTGGGCCAATTTACTACTGCCATTCTGCCAACGGCCAGGATGGAATGTCAGACAATATTGCAAGACAAAAGTTTTGAAACCATCTTGCAACATTTTAGATTTAATTGCAATTATCCACTTGCAACGGATTTTGACATGCAGTGGCTTGCATGTATTACAATTAATAATTGCAACTGCAGCCAAGCCAATAACCCTTAGAAGTTTTATTTCAAGGGTTGGTGATGATGAAAGAAGTGGTACTTCTCCTATGCAACATCAAAACTGAGGCCTTCCCTGTTAAAAATCACAGACCAGCAAAATATTGCTAGGGTCCATAAACTGGAAGCAGCCAAGCAGTGAAAAGATTCTGATTGCTTTAAGTATAGAGTTTGTAATAACTATGACTGAAGAAACACTACCAGCCGCTAGAGGTCTGGTTAGTTAGCAAGAAGACTGTAAAAATATACTTATCTGGGAAACCCCTATATTTTACTAAGTCTTCTAGGGAACAACACCCCATCACCTTCATATCCATTTCTGACTTCCTCTGTTTGATTTTAATTTTAATGAACACAAATAGAAGGACCTATTGGGGGTCAATAGAAAGGTTCAGCTGGATGGAAAAAGTTGTGTTGGCGATTATGTACAATTAACATTAGGCATTACAAAGGTCAATATGTATTGGGATTCAACATTAGACAAAGATATATGTGGATTTATAACTTTGGTGTTAACACAATATAGATGCAGAAGCCATTTTGGTTATTATATTCTAAACAAAATTAACATTAATATGTGACTTGCATTTTAAATGTTATAAGGACCAATAAGTTGATTTTATTCAACACATCTTAAATCATGCAAATAAGTCAAAACTAGAGAGCATATGAATTCTAATAAATCAACCATTAGTTATTGACATGTAAGGGATAGATTGAAAAGAGAAAAAAAATCATTTCATAGTGTTTTATATCAAGATAGAATAATTATGGGGCCAGGAGAATTACTGTACAAAGATAATGTAATGACCATTATGAGCTGAAAACAAGGTTTTAGTATAATAATGGGAGAATTGATTTTTGAAAGAAAATCTAAATCGCTTACTGTAGCCTCAAGTTTTTTCGTAGTTCAAAAATATCTTGTATTGGTAATCTTCCGTTGGCTGTTTAGAAGTTATACAATATGATACTCAAAGCAGCTTTCAGTGATTATTACCTGTTTCATTAGAGATGTGAAAGCATCCTTCGGCAGGCCAAAACCTGTTGCAGCCATTTCAGCAACAACCTATTCAAGAGTTTATTAGCATGCTATAGTAATTATGCAATAACGTCAACACTAAGTGAAGATCATTGCCCCCAAAAAATCAAGAATAATTCACCTCAATTGCAGATATCATTTTGTTCCCCCATGAGTCCATGGTTTCCTTCCATTCAGAAAATCCTTCAGGTATCACAGGTTCAGAATTCAGTTCCTACATTAAGGAGGTATTATAAATTAATTCAATATACTCATTATATACAATTATCTTCCTTAACTGAATTGTGTGTTTGTGTGTTACCTTAAAGCGAGTGTTTTCTGGTCGAGGGCCCACTCTCCACATGTATCGCCATTTAGGATCTGGGCCTCTAGGTATGATTGGTTGATGCTCTTTGGGCATCATCTTTATTTTTTCTTGTAAACCCTCATCTATTAGACTGCGGGGCACTTCCACTCCCTCTGGGGTTACACCCACCTGAAAATTTTCAAATTTCAATCATCACATATTAAGTAGTAGTAAACTATAGACGTTATCTACAACAAAAGAAAAACATCACTTATTTCTCAAGTTTTTCAAGTTGATATTAGGCATTCAATATTTAGAAATGCTTCAATAGAATAAAAACTTGCAATACAGTGTGGGTTCAGTTAAATGAGACATGTAACAGCAGATTAATAGCCTTCTCAATGGACATGCAAGACATAGCACTAAACAAATAAGTTATTTAAATTAGTCAATAAAATTGATGGAAGTGCATAATTGATGAATGTGTTTGAAACAAAAAGTTGTTTCAAGGCAACAGACAAACAGTACATTGGAAGAGATCCTTTGGAACACAAAAGGATATGCAGAGGTAATTGAATAATCATGCAAAAGAGAAAATGATATATCAAGAGGGCAAACGAGATTCACAAAAGAAAAAGGTGGAGAGAAGACATGAAGGTCTATGAAAGATAGATAACAATAAACAAGGTTCCAAACATTTTTGTTCTACACATGTATTCAATACCACAGTACCCATTTCAGTATAGTATTTTAGCACTTTGCATGTGTTAGTGTATCATGTCACAGTGAGTTAGTGTCTGCATATCCTTCGTCGTGCTATAAATCAAATCAATTACAATTTTTTTTCAAAATTTGAACTCCATTTAGCAATTTGACAAAGAGCACCATTTCTTTGTCCATTGGTCAGTAAATCAGCTATCTAAGCTTGTCTCGGCCACTCATAAATCTAACTGATCCATACATACAGGTTCCAGTCCCATCTCTATCTACAGGTATACAGCCCTCAAATCAAAAACTACAGAAAAATCTATCTTCTAACCTAGTAACCAGAACATAAGTAATTGAGCTAATCACATCAGATTAAACATCATCCCAACTCATAATATCGGTCTCAAATTCAATACTTTCACTGCTCTACAATTCATAACATTCTTCGAACTAATCTTCCAAATTCATCAAAATCAGACAAAAAGACAACGTTATCACCACAACACTATCCTCAATTACTTCAATTTACTCAACATGGACCAAAATAATACCATATTCAACCGATCCCTTCAAATGCATACCTCTACAATCCTAATCAATAATCTACCAAATATCATCAAAATTAGTCAAAAAATTATCAATTTTTTACGCTAAAACTCACAATTAAACCCTAAAAATCGAATCTTTTGACCTGATAATGGAGATGCGCCCTTTCTTGATGGCGCTTAAACTCCTCAGATCGATCGAAATACTTCTCCATCATATCCAAAAACCGATCGTTATCGTCAACTGAACATCTCGGATCCTTCACCAAAAGCGCGCCTGTCTCCTTCAGCGATCTGCTCACCGCCGAGCAGAGCGCGGTGAGCTCCTCCGCCGACGACGAGGCCGAGAGGTACGCGCCGAGATCCACAACCGTCAGATCCATCATCGATCGTTCCGATGGCAGTGACCGGATCTCTAATCAATTAAATAATTAACTGTTATTATTTATTTATTTATTTTAATTCAAATGGCGGGAGAGCAAAGGAGGTTTTTGGGGGTGGTTTTATTGGGACTAAAAGATTCCGTGACGTGATTGCGTGAGAGTATAGGAGTCAAGTAGGAAAGGAGTTTTAGAAAGCAATCCAATCGGATCTCTATTTTTGGTAGCATATCAATAGGCATTATTTTATTTTTTAAATCCCCGAATTTTATTTCATCAATAAGAAGGGTTTAATAATATTACAAAATAATATTATTATTTCATCAATAATATTTTTTTCCTCACCTCTGATTGGGCAGGTTTCGTTGGGGCCTGGCGCCTGGGGCCATGAAGAGGTTTTACATGGAGAAAGAGTGGTCGCGGATTCGTGTTTGGGCCAGCCAGGTGGGTGGTATGGACTACAAATGGAGAAGGGGGATTGGATTACAACATTTCAGTACCTTTTATGTTGAGTTTGGCTAAGGCCGAAAACTCTTGTATCTTATTTCCTGTTTTTATAGACTTTTGTAATCCTGTATTAGAGATGATATTGTAGTCTATTTGTAATTAGTACTACTCTAATTTCTTAATTTCGCATTAATGAAACGATAACGAGGTCTTTTTTTATTATATAAAAAAAAATACAAAATACAAGCGCAAACTTAATATATTTCCTTACGTGATAGTTACCAGTACATCACTCATATAAAGAATATGATTTTCATCTAATAATAGCAATACAATTAGCAGAGTCCAAAAAACTGCAACATAATTTCTATATCTGTATATTGACACCCATGAGTTCAAGAGCAAGCACATACGAGATGAATAGCCATTATTGTGTAGGGATCAAGTTGTAAATTCTAGAATATGCATAGTTTAACATTTATCTCTAAAATATTACAACAAAAGGAGAAATAATTGTTTTAGTATCTATGAGAAACATAAAATTAAGGAGAAGATTTTTCATGGTGATACGGAGTTGAGAGAGGAAATAAGGAAAAAAAGGAAATCACATTAATTAATTAATATTGTCTAAATTTAGCATATGATTCCTTTTTTGAAATTAAGAGCAACCCAAGTTTTTTAAAAAAAAAAAAAAATTGTAATAAGAACACAATGAAATTACTTAAATTAATTGTTTATTTATATGTCTTGCATACACATGTATGATGAGAAGACGATGAAGCAATGAGAGAATCAGAGCAAAGATTGAATAGGAAGAAAAAGGAAGCAGCCGGTAGTAGTAGTAAGTGCAGTTTACTGCACATATAGGCAGTCGACCGCTAGGTGCTCTGGTCTGGTTCTTGGTGATTGCGGTCAACCGCAATCATAAGTAGTCGGCCGCAGCGCGCAAGGCAGGCAAGAATTTGGTCGGGTATTGGGATTCGTGTGAAGCCCAACTTCGTCTTCAAGTCTGATCGTACTGCTCTAATTGTATGTTTAAGTATTCATTGAGTGATTATTGTATCAAGATATCTAAACTAGTGTTTCTCTAGACCTCTATATAATCAATGTAACGACTAAAAGAAATATATGATTCTATTGAGTGTTGAATAGAAGAATAAAGTATTTCATCTCAGATGTAAGAGATTTTATATTGTTTACAACAAGTAGTTCTACTTAGGTTTTAGAGATGGTCGTGGTGAGTTGTAACTCTTGTATCTTCTCTAGTTAAATAATATCTCGATTTTTTTTTTCTCTCGTATTAGGTGAAAGCCAAACCGGGACAAATCTGTGTGCTTTGGTGTATTTAGTGTGATCTACTATTTTGCTTGGTGGTTTGTCAATTGACACGTGTTGTTAAACTCAGCAAATTCAGTCTGGAATTCTCTAACAATTGGTATCAGAGCATCACGAGTTGCAGGCTCGAGTTCATTGGAGAAGTGAGATGAGATTCCTTGAGTTTAATCCAGCTGCAATTGGCGAACGAAGTCAAATGTAATATTCCTGAGGAGAAAAACGCAGCGAGTCTATGAGCGAAACTCAAATCTGACAATTTGGGATTGTCGTCGTTGGATCGGATGTACTGGAAGATAAAGTTGTTTAGGCTCTCAATGAATGAAGGTACCCATCTTCAATATCATATTGTGAAGTTCTCAATGGAGGAATGAAGAAGGTAATATTTGAACTGAAAGCGATTAACACTGATGATCTTAGCAAAGAGGATAAAGATTTCAATTTGATATATTCACTGCTAGTTTCTTATGATCACTTGATAACTACTTTGCTACATGGAAAATCTGCCAAGACACTTACAGTAGCCGGGGTGATCAGAGATTTAAAGGAAGATGCACTTAGAAAAGAGAATCAAAAATTAGGGTTGGTTTCTACAAGCTACTTGGCGGTAGATTGTACTTCAATTGAAAGGGATAAGGCACACAGTGGTAAGATTCGTTGCCATCAATGCAGAATGACTGAGCAATACAAAAGAGATTGTCACAAGTGGCTTAATCAGAAGGCGCCACTACAGGAGATGATCAAGCCAACATAGTCTGTAACCCCCGTTCCCGTAAATATATAATTTCTGAATAGTTATTTTGTATTTCAAATTATTTACGAATTTAGTTGTGTTAAATTCATTTTAAATTTTCTGTTAAAATATTTTCTAATCGGGAATTATGGTTATTTTGAATAAGGGTATATTTTACTTTCCTTTCTATTTTATAATTGATCTACTATTTATATTTTAGCCAAATCAAAAATATTCAGATTCACTTTAATAAATTGTTAAACTCAAATTCCTATATTTTTATATAACCTTGTTGGCATCATTTAATTATTTTGCTATTATTATTATTATTATTGTTATTACTATTATTATTATTATTGGTAGTACTATTATTGCTACTACCATTATTATTAATTTGCGTGTTTTCATTATTGTTATTATTATTATTTTTATTAAAGCCTAGTTTTGATCTATACTATATTATCTAATTATTTAGATTAAAGCCCATTGATTTGATCTACATTGTATTATTTACTATTTAATTTGAAGTCCAAAATTTAGCCCATCTCCTATTGTCTTAAACCCAAACCCATTAACCCAATTCCCCTCCTAATTGTGTGTTGACCAGATCAATTCGACTCCAACAATCAATCCCAAGAATCTAACCTAAATCACGTAACCCCCAATTTAATATCTCTAATAATCAGCCCATTGATTGATTCCCGTAAACCCCTCATCCCACTAACTCCTCTCTTTATTATTATACATTAAATCATATTATAACTCCCCCCTACTCTCTCTCCCCGTACTCTCTCTCCTTCCCTGTTCAAACCCAAAATTAGAGAACCCAACCATTTCCCTGACCTCGTGCTCACCGTCACCTCCACCCTGCCATTTCCATCATCTCGACTACCTCCACCAGTCGCCCTCACCCTGCCATTGCCATCCCCAAACTTCCGAGCACCCCCTCGCCGACTGCCATTACCTTCTCTCGCTCGAACTCTGTCGAA
The DNA here is from genome assembly GCA_017893485.1 of Hemerocallis citrina. Lineage (NCBI taxonomy): Eukaryota > Viridiplantae > Streptophyta > Magnoliopsida > Asparagales > Asphodelaceae > Hemerocallis > Hemerocallis citrina. Next base: position 1,643,345 of record CM030364.1, on the reverse strand, counting down.
GCCTCGCCCATCGTTTTCCCCCTCCCACTCGAGCGCCACAAGCCCCCCCCCCCCCCCCCCCCCCCCCCTC